>OY979708.1:34911853-35568032 GCA_963855925.1 Inga laurina
ACTGCCCCCGTAATTCGCTAGTTTTCTAGACTAAACTTTGAAAATACATAACTCCCAACACACATATCCAAATGATACAAATTATATATCAATTTAAAACTTGACATGTCTACTGTTAAAGTGGAAAGTTTCTCAATTTTTGGACATCATTTACATATTTAAGAACGTCATGCAAACTGATTGCCCTGCACAAAACACAGACTGATAGCATTTTTTATTTTGCAATATATATTTCCAATGGTCCAAAATTGCAACCAGGAGTTATTCCCCACACAATTGTGAATTCTAAACACAATGGTAATGTCAAAATTATCAAAATCATAAAGCTTCAACACCTTAAGCCCTGACCGAACAGACCCCTTTTAACCAAAATCTCCAAAACAAAGTTTTATCCAACAACTTGGTCTGATATCATCATAAATCATCATCTAACTACAAATACACGATTAAATCATGATTAAACCTCCAAAAACATCACCGACCAAAATTTTAAACAGTACCCACCCTCAAGAATACTCATGCAAACAACAATCCAATCTGTTCAAAATGAAGCCTACACTTACCTCTACGCGTTTCTGTAAGTCGTTCGGAAATTTGGCAGTATTTTGGCAAGCAAGATGCCACCAAACACCTCCAAATGAAAATATAGAATGGTAGAAATAAAGATTGTGATGAGTAGAGAAACGACGTTTCGGCAGTGTTTCGGTGGATTAAAGTCAAGGAAAGTTACTATTCACTCTCTCTCCTTTTCCAATTTCTCTCTATTTTCTTTGATTTTTTTCTGCTATTTTTAGGGCTGGCTGAAATTATAGGCTAAGAGGGAGTCTTGAAAAAGTGATGCCAAGTGTCAAAATGTTATGGTGCCATTTGTTAGGTGATCCATTAATTCAGTGACATGTGTCACTTGCTTCAATCGAGTGGGTCCCGCCTCTTTCCACAGGTTTTATCCTTCATTTTTGTCTGGGTAAGTAGAGATCTGATGATTTTCCCCTGACTTCCAGGTTCAGTGATCAAGAAAGTTGGTCAGGTGACCAGACCGGAGATCGATGGATTTCCCCGACTCGGGGTGAGGTAGTATCCTCTGGTGATGACAACTAAAAAGGTAAAGTCTCCTTATCATCATTAGGGGACAAGTGTCATGCTCCCATTTTTCCAACACATAAAGTAAAAAGTAACTTCATCATTAGGGGACATGTGTCACTTGAAAATTGCACCAACACAAAAGTTAAAAAGCACCTTATTGTCCTTCCACCATAAGATGGCACCATGTGTCCACTTTATCAGGGGCAGGAAAGTTAGGGCATTTCCTCGGGTCCATCTACGAGGTGTCATCCTTCATGGTTCCCACATAAAGTAAAAATTAATTTATTTAATTATTTAAATATTTAATTATTACTTTATGAATTAACAAAAACAATTTTGCCAAATGTCCATTTTATTGGAAAATGGTGTCTTACACACATACTTGGCACCGGAAAGCTTCGTCCAATTAATTATATTTACAAGCAATACCGGGTGTTCATATTTCAGTATGTTACAACTCCCCCCACCGATACAATAAATTTCATCCCCAAAATTTGTTACATGTTCTAAAACATAAATTTCGAGTAGTGTTTCTATAAGTCGTCTTCTACTTCCTAGATTGCCTTTCTGGGTGATAACCCCTTCTAGACCACCCTCACAAATGTAACGCTTCTATGCCTGAGCTGTCTTTCCTGTCACTCGATGACTTGTTCTAGCTCAACCTCATATGTGAGATTATCTTGCATATCCTCCTCCTCATAGTCTACAACATGTTCATAGTCTGGTTGATACTTTTGCAGCTGTGAAATATGGAAGACGTCATGCAATCTACTCAAGTTTGAGGCTAGAGCAATCTAGTATGCTACTAACCCAATTCTTGACAAAATCTCATATGGCCCAATGTATCTAGGGTTGAGCTTCTTCCTCTTTATTGATCTACTGATACTAGTGACGGGTGAAACCCTAAAAAATAGATTATTGCTAACTTGGAACTCTAGTGATCTTCTTCGCTTGTTGGCATAGCTCTTCTGCCTACTCTGGGTTGCAAGCAGTCTCTGCTTGATAAGTTTGATATGCTCGGTTGTTTGATCTACTATATATGTCCCATACAACCTTCTTTTTGATAACTCTATCTAGCAGAGAGGGGACTGACACTTCCTTCCATAAAGTGCTTCATACAGAGCCATCTAGAGCGTATGATAACTATTATTATAGGCGAATTTCATAAGTGGAAGGTAGTGATCCCAACTTCCCTTAAAGTCCATCACACACTCTCTCAGCATATCTTCCAATGTCTATATGGTTCTCTCTATTTGCCCATTCTTCCAAGGATGATAGGCCATATTGAATTTCAGTTTTGTGCCTAGAGCTTCATATAGAGATCTCCAAAATCTTGAATTAAAGTAAGGATCTTTGTTAGAAATTATACTCTTTAGTGTCCCATGGAGTCTTATTATCTCTCGGATGTATATCTCTACTAGTTTATCTGGAGAATAGCCGATGTTGATCGGTGTAAAATGTGCTGACTTAGTAAAACGATCAATAATAACCCAGATCGCATATGATTCTGGATTCTAGGTGACCCTACCACAAGATCCATGGTTACACTCTGTAATACCCCGAATTTTGAGACTTGAGCTTAGAGAATAAGCCTGAGATTAGTGGATTGCTAAGCCCCGGTTTAGCAAGATCCTAAATTGTGATTAAGGGTTAATGACTCCAAAAGTGGATATGGTTAGTGATAAATAACCCTTTTGGAGACTATGATGTGATTTGGCACTCGAATATGATTCGTAAGTGCTGTGAGTAATGCCGAAACCCTATATTTAAGTTCAATTATGGATTAACCTCTAAATTGACTTAAAATAGAGGGAAGGCGCATATTGTGGCTAAATGAAAAGATGTGAAGTGTTGGTGGTGATTCAATGAGAATTACCGTAATCAGGGGCAAAACGGTAAAGTTACTGACCAATTGGTCAGTTACCAAAGAGAAAACTCATTGGTAACTTCAAGATCAATGGTTAGGATTGATTTGTGCAAAATATCAAGAGGTGGAATCATGTGTGTGTGCGCCTATGTGAACTCATGAGAGATGTGATAAGGGTGTGACACTTGGCACAATTTGAGCCCTTGGATTTGGTCAAAGATTTCAACTCATTTTCCCTCTTTCCTCTCTTTATTTTGGACGGTTTTTGGCCCTAAAAACCTGATTCTCTCTTCATCATCTTCATCTTCACTCCCTCTCTCTCTCAAGACTCCATGGCACCCAAGTGGAGGAGGAAAGAGAAAGAATCAAGGTGAGATTTAGCTTGTTTCTTGTCCTCTAATGCTCTAATCACCTTCTATAAAGTTGTTCATAGTGATGAGAGCTACATCTCTATGGTTTTATATTCTTGATTGGAGGTGGTTGATGGCTTGAGGAAATTTGGAAAGATGGAGAATCAAAGAGTTGGTTTGAGAAAGAGGAAGAGGTGAGTATTTGAAGACTTTTGATCTAAGTTTTGTGAGTTTTGGTTGAGCTTTGTGAATTTTGAATTTTGCCCTGATTTTCTTGTGATTTTGGATTGGATGAATTGGGTTGTGTTTATGTTGGAAATGGTGCCATGTTGTGGTATTTGGTCATTGGAAATGATTTGGGAACTTGAATTGGAAGAGTTGTAATGTTGTGGTTTGAAATGTGATATTGTATGACATGTTGCCATTTTTTGTGAAACATGTCAATATAATGTGAATTTGGTTGATTGGGTATTTCCAATGGATTCCTTGTGCAAATTTGTGTGGGAATGATGTTTGATGTGAAAATGGGATCATTGGAAGCCAATTGTGCAAATCTGGAATTCTGTCTTTTGTAAGTCTGTTCTGGACAGTCAGATGGTGTGGACGTTTTGACTGAGCAAATGAAGTCAGAAAATTATGAAACTTTCCTGTCTTAAAGTTCACCTCCCAAGGTTCAAAATGGACATATAATGTGTGCCATTTCGTTTTGAGAACTGGGAGTTATAGCTGTCCAAAGTTTGTGGTCGAAAATGGATTCTGTTTTGGGACAGTCTTGAATTTTTGGGAATTCTGTATTTTTATGGTGATTTCCAGTATTGGCCAGTATTTTTCCTGTGTAGAGCACTTGAATAGATTTCATTTGGCTTTAGGATCACCTCATTTCGATTTTTTTGGAATTAGTTATGATTTTTGGAAGTTCAGTCAGAAACTGGATTTTCTTGGGCCGCAGCCCAAGGATTGTGGGCCGCGGCCCACCCCCAAAAATCAGCATTTGTACTTTTAAAAAGGTGATCTTTGGTCAAGTGTTTCCCAAGCCTTTAGGCATATGTTTGGGCTTTGATTAGCCACTTAAAGGTCATAAATGATAACCAACATAAAGTGTTTGTATGTTGAGGAATTGGAAAAGGGATTAACCCTATGTCCATGATTTTGGTTATAGGGTTGGATAGTCGCCCTAATCGTGGTTCGATGTTCGTTTTGTTCGTGAGCAGCTGTGCTGGAGCTTACGTGGAAAGAGTGTAGGGAACATATCTCTTCTGCTTGTATTTGATATATGTGTTAGTGTGTTGGTGCATGTCTTAGCTTTGCATGATTATGTGTAATTTGAAGCTATGTTTCAATTTATGCTATGGCCATAGGTATATTGTTCGAAGCATTGAGCTTGCAAATTGTCATTGTGTTATCATGAGTTGTGTGATGCAAGCATGTCATGCATTAAACATCTATCATACATGCATATTGATATTGTTATCCTACTGAGATTCTCTAGAATCTCACCCTCCCCTACTAACCTTTCAGACAGGGTAGTAGATTGATGATGGAGTAAGCAGACAAGGGCGATGAGGACTTCCTTCGGGTTGTCATTCTAGTAGTTGGTTATCATCCTAGATGGTATATTTGGATAATTGTATTTGGTTATTTGGATGAATATATGTGGATGAGGTTTTGATTATTTATATTGAGATTTGTTGTGTAATCCCCATATGAGGGCTTGTATGGGCGATTGTGCCCTGTAAGGCTTGATTAATGAATGGAATCCAGAATTGTTACAATTATTACATTGCGTACTCTGATATATTGAATGTGATTTATCTTGTGTAGTAATTGTATTCGAAAATGTGAATGTGAGACCAGGTTATGAATGATTTCGAAAGGTATTCATGAAAACCCCGTCTGGTAGATGGGTTTGTAAAATGTTATTTGTTTCTTATTGGTCTCTATTTCACTTTAATTGCGTATTTCGGATATAATTACGGTAGGGGGTTACACACTCTCCCACTTCCGCTCTGGAATCTCGAAACCCTGAAGCAATCCTGATGGTTTCTGATCTTCAATCTTTACCTTCTGATAGGTAAAACACAACACTACATATTCAGTCACATCTTTCTTCAATCTGGGCCACTAATACATCGCTCTCAAATCATGGTACATCTTTACCATCCCTAGGTGGAGGGTATACCGACTATTGTGAGCCAAATCTAGGATTTTCTATCTTAAGTTAGCCTTTTGTAGAACATAGATTCTCTTCTTGTATCAAACCAGTTCACTAGGTGAAAGATTATAGTCTCAAGTCTCACCTTCTTCTATCATATTCCTAATGGATTATGCCCATTCATCTTGTATTTGAGCTTCTATAATCTCAACCTTCATGTCATTTTCCTCTTGGCTAATGCCATCACCAGCATAGAGGATTTGATTTGAGAAGTTTAGATCCCAGAAATTTTCTATTAATTTCCTCTCTTGTATCATCAAAGCTGCCACTTGCACTGCCTTTCGACTAAGAGCATCCGTGACGACATTGGCTTGACCCAGGTGATACTTGATTTCTAGGTTATAGTCTTTTAGTAACTCCATCTACCTGCACTATCTTATATTGAGCTCTTTCTAATCATACAAGTACTTAAGACTCTTGTTGTCACAATATAGTTCCACAATCACTCCATATAGGTAGTGTCACCAAATTTTCAACACTAACACAATTACCGCCAACCCTAGATCATGTGTAGGATAGTTCATCTCATGAGCTTCAGCTGTCGAGAGGCATAGGCTACCACTCTGCCCTGCTATATCAGGACACATCCCAATCTATGCTGACTAGCATTACTGTAAACCATGTAGGTCAACTTGGGATCAAGGATAATCAACATAGGTGCAGTTGTCAACCTCTCCATCAGCTCAATGAAGCTCTTCTCATATTGGTTATCCCACTTAAATAACTGATCTTTTCGCATGAGCTTGGTTGTAGCACCCGGAATTTGGAAAATATGGAGCCGTCACCAAAATTTTAGAAAAAGGATGATTTTGGAAACCTTTTTAAAAATGGAAACTGGTCTACAAAAAACATTTAGGGTTCGAGAGTTGATTGTGTGTGGGGAAGGTGTTAGGCACCCCACAACACCCATTCATGAGAATGGTTACCCTAAGTTAATTATTTAAAAATATTATGGCCTTTAACTTTATTATATTTACCCAAATAAAAAAAAAGAATATTTACAAAACTAAATGAAATGAAAACTAAAGAAGAAAAAAAAACACTTATTTACAATAAGAAAAAATATATATTTATTTAAAAAAAGGACATTTATTTACAACAAGAAAATAAGAAAAAAAAATATATTTATTTACAAAATTGGACTTGACCTAGGATGAAAACCTAGGGCCTATGTATCCTTTAGAGGGATCAAAGCCCACGTAGTTCAGGGTAGAAATGCGTGTCACTTTGTTTGTGTTTTTTAGAAAAAATGTTTATTTAATTTATTTGAGAAAAATAATATTTTTTATTTGGTTTGTATTTTTTATTATTATTTTTTAAAAAAACGTTTTTGTTTATTTTCTTATAAAAGACAGTCTTTCCATTTTTTGTTTGATTAGTAAAAATGAGTTCACTGCTTAGAATATGCTACCCATTGAACCAGTTGACTCGCAGATAAATAAACCAAAGGTCAATAAGCTAATAAGGCCGAGGAACAATCATATGATCAATATTTCATGCAAGATACCAAGGCTCAATTCCAGAAACATGTTACTGGATGAAGAAACTAGGTGACAAGAAATAAGTTAAGAAGTGGGTACCTCTAGTGCTTTGAATTTGCTGTGGATGCAATCATGGAGCATAAACGTGTTGCACATTGATAAGTAAAATATTTGCATATTTATTTTCCCTTATATGATGATTTTATGGACGATATTTGCATTTAATATAATAAATTTGGGTGTGATTGATAAATAAATATTGTTTTTGGAATAAATAGCATTTTTCAAAAAAATAAAATAAAAAATAAAAAATTTAAAAAAAAAATTTAAAATAAAAAGTACTGTAGCAGTTGCCAGGCACTGTAGCAGTCAACAGGGACTGTAGCGGTCAACTTCACTGTAGCAGCCGCCGGGGTACTGTAGCAGAAACTTCAAGAACGCTGTAGATGCCGCCGGAACACTGTTGAAGCTTCCAGAACACTGTAGCAGCCGCCAGGGGAATAGTAAAAGTACTGTAGCACACGTTTTTTCCTCCCTATAAATAGAGATCAAGGCCAAGCTCAAAGGAGGAGAGGAAGAGAAGCAGAGGTCCTTCTCCGGCCGGGAGAGATCCTTCTCTGACCGGGAAAGATCTTTCTCTGACATTTCTGAGTTCTTTGTGTTGTTTTCTAGATTTAATTTCATGTATTGTATGCCTCCATCTTGGAAGGCTTAGGATTGTATTAGGTATTGTATGCCTCCATCTTGGAAGGCTTAGGATTTTATTACTTCTTGCATGCCTCCATCTTGGAAGGCTTAGGATTGTATTGCATTTTGCATGCCGCCTACATGGAAGGTTTTACCTCCTAAATGGACGGCTAGATTTCTTCATTTTTCATGCATTTTTTGGTTGTATGTTTATGTTTGATATTGTAATATTCAAGTTTATGCAGTATTTCTAAGGATTTTATTCTAGCTTTATATAATTTATTTTGGTTTTGTTTTTAATTTTATCATGTGCTAAACTTTCATTTTCCTAGGGTGATGACGTAGCTTACTAATGACGGATTGAATCCTAACTTATTAAATCTAGTTTGAATTTCTCCTTCATGATTGAGTTTTAATTATTATTCTTAATGCTTTTGATTGACTGGCCATCTTTTGAATGATTTCAATATGCATGTTGAGACTGGAAGGAGATACATGTGTGTAGACCCTATATTTAAAACCATGACTTGCATATGAAATAGGAATATATTCATATGAGTTGTGTAGTCTTACTGAGTTCCATAAATCTTAATGCATGATTAATTGCTTAAATTCATATAGGAATATATTGGATTAGCAATTGATTATAGAATTGCTTGACCTTGGAAGAGGCTGGTAATTAAATTAGGGAAACTCGACTATCAATCATGTGGAATAAATTGAGCTAGAATAGATAAGTGATTCAATCCGGAATTTGTGAAGTGAAATCTAATCCCTAGGACTTTTTCTCATATTTGCTTTCTTATCATCTGCATTCATATTTAATTATCTTTCTTTTATTTTGTGCTTTCAATCACCAACTATTCGATCGACTAAATAGAATTAAAATTACTCATTTTGGTACTTAGTGCTCAATCCTCGTGGGAACGATACTCTACTTATTTCTATATTACTTGATTACGACAGTGTATACTTGCACTATTTAATTGATCATCTGAACTCGTATCATACATCATGCCTTTTAACAATGAAAAGGGGTGTTCAATAAAAGAAGCGTGTAATCAAACTTTCTCCCGTAAATCAATCAAAGCAAATGGATCAGCCCCAACAAATTTAAGCCACGGTGAACTAATATACTTAAGAATTCCAAAAATATCAGAAGAAGACAAGCAAAGAGGAGAAGAACAAAAAAGAAAAGGAAAAGAAAAAGAAAAAAGGGAAAAGAATGTGTCAGGAGCTTGGTAAGCTTGTGCCTCTTGTCATGATGACAAATACATTGGCATAGTAATATTTGGACACATGAAGGAAGGATGGATTTTTCCAACAAACTCTCAATCTCCTAAACCCATGAGAACATCCCATCCTTCAAAACAACTATGCAAGAAAGTTCTCTACCTTGTCTCTCTTCTCTGGGAATTCTTGTGTCCATTACTCCAACCCTTGCACTCCTATTTATAGTCTCAAGGTAGGGTTTTCTTCATAAATGCTCCCTTTTTCTTGTCTTTTTTTAATTTTCGTTTTTTGATTTTTTTTTGTATTTTATGTTAAGAACTACCTAACTTGACCCAATCACCTTCAATGGAGATTTTTTTTTTTAAATTTTCGTTTTTTTATTTTTTTGTATTTTCTATTGATAAAACTTCCTAACTTGACCTAATTACTATTAGTGGAGATTTTTTCGTTTTTAATTTTTTTTCATTATTCTCCCCACAAGTAACTTCCTAATTTAAACCTATCAACATAAATGAGATTTTTTATTTTTTATTTTTTATTTTTTTATTTATTATTTTCCCTTAATGAATGACAATGCCAATCATATCAATGAGGGGATTTATTTTAATTTTCGTTTTTACTTTTTTATTTTTATATCAATGAGGGGATTTTTTTTTTAAATTTCGCTTTTTTATTTTTTTGTATTTTCTATTGATAAAACTTCCTAACTTGACCTAATTACCATTAGTGGAGATTTTTTTGTTTTTAATTTTTTTTATTATTCTCCCCACAAGTAACTTCCTAATTTAAACCTATCAACATAAATGAGATTTTTTATTTTTTATTTTTCATTTTTTTATTTATTATTTTCCCTTAATAAATGACAATGCCAATCATATCAATGAGGGGATTTATTTTAATTTTCGTTTTTAGTTTTTTATTTTTTCCCTTTCAATGATGATTGCCTATTTAGACACCGATCATCATCAATAGGAGGATTTCCTTATTTTTCTTATTTTCATTTTTTTTATTTTTTTCTTTCAATGATGATTGCTAATTTGGACACCAATCATTATCATTTTTTTTTTGTAGTTTTTTAGTGGGGCACGGACAAAATAGGGTGTTCACGAGCTTGGTCATCGGCAAGGCAATCTGAGAGAAATTCTGAATGAATCTCTTGTAATAGCCAATAAGAACCAGAAAATTGCATATCTTAGCAACAGTCTTTGGCCTCTTCTAGTCTAATACTGCTTCCACCTTACTGGGATCCATTGCAACCCCTTCTTAAAAGATAACATGACTCAAAAATTTGACTTCTAAATGCCAGAACTCATACTTTCTCAGCTTGGCATATATTTGCCTCTCTCATAAAATACCCAACACGATCCTCAAGTGCTCCTCTTGGTCTTCTATACTCTTAGAGTATATCAGAATGTCATCGAAGAAGACTACCACGAACTAATCTAGATATTGACAAAAGATGCAGTTCATGTAGTCCATAAACATGGTAGGTGCATTAGTTACCCCAAAGGGCATTACTAGAAACTCATAGTGTCCATATTTGGTTCGAAAAGTAATCTTCGGTATATCTTTTCCTTTCACTCATAGCTGATGATATATTGATCTTAGATCAATCTTTGAGAATACACTTGATTCAGATAGTTGATCTAGAAGGTTGTTAATATGGGGAAGCGGGTACTTGTTCTTGACGATCACCTTATTCAACTCTCTGTAATCAATACATAGCGTCAGGCTTCTATCCTTCTTTTTAACGAATAGCACCAGAGCTCTCTACGGTGAGACACTCGGTCGAATAAACCCTTTTTCAAGTAATTCCTTGATTTGTTTCTTTAGCTTTGCCATTTCATTCAGAGCTATTTTGTACAGGGATTTTGATATAGATTCAGCTTTAGGCAGAATCTCGATTGCAAATTCCACTTCTTTTTCTAGAGGCAAACCACTAAGGTCATTCAAAAACTCCTCAGGAAATTCCCTTACAACCGGTATTCTTCTAGGCTTATTTCTGTCTCCGCCTATATGGAAAAGAACATGATATATCCTTGGCATCCCCTCCTTAGGCATTTCTCAGCTTCCACCAATTAGAGAAAGTTTAGATTACATTTGCTTTATCATCCTTCCACCATGTGGGATATACTATCTTCTTGTTCCCAAAATCCAGCAGCACATTATTTGCCGTCAGCTAATCAAAATCTAGTATAACCTCAAGTTTTTATAGCAGCAAGTAAATCAAGTTAATTGTAGACTCGTGAACCCTAACATTTACCACACAAATCAGACAAACATCAACAGTTGTAGTCTTGTCACCCATTGGTGTCGACACACTTAAATCAAATGGCAATTTGTGCACATGCAATCCTAGGCGCTTAGCTCAATCATAAGAAATAAGGGAATGACTAGAATCTGAATCATATAAAGCTTGTAATGAACTTCCATTGAGAAGGATTTTACCTTGAATCAGCTCTGGAGACTTCTTTGCTTCTTCTCGTGTCAAGGCAAATACTTAGCCTTAGTTCGTAGGTTTGGGTGCGGCTACTTGCTAAGGAAAGTTTACTGTAAAGTGGCCTGGCTTATGGCAAGCATAACATATTACCTGACTCATAGGGACATTGTAAAGTCATCCCAGATGCGACTTACCACATCGAGGGCACATTTGAGATGTTGGGACTTTTTGGTTGTCACGGTTCCTGGACCAATAGGGCTTTTTGTTGTTCCCCTTTTGTGAAAACAAGGAAAGTTACTACTCATTCTTTCTCTCTTCTTTTCCAATTTTTCTTTATTTTCTCTAATTTTTTTCTGTTTTTTCTGAGGACTAGCTAAAATATAGGCTAAAAGGGAGCCTTGAAAAGTGATGCCAAGTGTCAAAATTCTGTGGTGCCATTTTTTTGGTAATCCACTTGTTCAATGACACATGTCACTTGCTTTAATAAAGTGGGTTTCGTCTCTTTTCTCGAGTTTTATCCGTCCTTTTTGTCAAGGTAAGTAGAGGTATGATGATTTTCCCATGACTCCCTGGTTTAGTGTCTAGGCAAGTTAGTCAAGTGACCAGACCTGAGACAGGTGGATTTCCCTAGCTTAGGGCAAGATGGCATCCTCTGGTGTTGACAACTAAAGAGGTAAAGTCCCCATATCATCATTAGGGGACAAGTGTCATGCTCCCATTTTGCCAACACATAAAGTTAAAAGTAACTTCATCATTAAGGGACATGTGCCACTTAGAGATTACACGAACACAAAATTCAAAAAGCACCTTTTTGTCCTTCCACCACAAGATGGTGCCATGTGTCCACTTTACCAGGGAAAGGAAAGTCAAGGGATTTCCCTGGGTCCACCTACGAGGTGTCATTCTTCGTGGTCCTCACATAAAGCAAAAATTTATTTATTTAATTATTTAATTATTACTTTATGAATTAACAAAAATAATTTTGCCAAATGTCCATTTTATTGGAAAATGGCGTCATACACACATACTTGGCACCGGTGAGCTTCATCCGATTAATTATATTTACAAGCAATACCAGGTGTTCACATTTCAGCATGTTACAACTTTCATTTTGTTATTGACATATATAAGCTTCTGTTTTTTTTTCAAAATACTTTTCTTCCATATTTATTAAAGGTTTTCAATGGAATAAGCCATTAAAGATTGAAGACCCTTAGAAATGTTTTTCTTGGAATGCAACAGTCTGCAACCAATAAACTTTCATTTTTTACATTTGAGTTTCTGTTTTTTTACAACTTGTTATTTAATATTTGGACCCTTCAATGACATTATTGATCACGCTTGCAAACTTCTTTTTTTCTTTTGTGCTTATGTTTTTTTTAAGAAAAAAAAGCTCGGGTAAAACGGAGTAAAGACTAGCTAGGTGATTATAGTTTATGGCTGAAATTTTTCATGCCCTTTAATCACACTAGACCTTTGCATGTCATTATTGAAGACCTAGAATTTAATTAACAAAACAAAATAATTTAGTTGATTTCATTCTAAATCATCACTTAAGTTGTCATGTTAGTAATTAATTAACATTAATATGCCACATTGTTAAACAATAGAGATAAAGGAATCACTACACACACAAAAACAACTTTCTTGTCCCCGTTGAAAGTATAAAAATCGCCACCAAAGGGTTTTCAGTGGTAACAAATATACAACTGTCATTGATACTTTTGGCGGCAACATATATATGTTGCTGCTGAAAGTAGACAATCAGCAGCAACATTTTGTTGCCATTAAAAGGACACTGGAAGGCACCAAAATGAATGTAGCTATTGAAAGTGGGCTTAGGCGGTGACAAATGAAACTTTTAATAGCGGTGACAATTGTGTTGTAGCAAAAATATGTATGAGTGGCAACATAGAATCATGAATCAGTGGTGACATCAATATCGCCATTGATTCTTATTGTAGCGGCAACTAAGTGGTCGCGGTTGAAACATGTATTAGCAGCAACATTTGTCGCCGCCGAAAGTTACAATTTTTTTTAATGTAAAAAATTAAAACTTGTGCTACATTGATAAAGATCAAAAGTAATTTTAAACTAACAATATATTAATTAGCAATGATATTAACACAATTCTTCAAAACTAACATCAAGTAGTTAAATTTCTTAAACAAGGTCCAAAGATTGTCCATTTGAAATATTAAACATGAAAACTATGAAGAAGGACCGGCTTGTGGTATAGCAAGACTAGGAGTAGATAAAGTAGGACATGTTAATTGCCCCTCTTGCATCAAGATAGCTAGTTGAGCATGTATTTTCTACTCCATTTATTCCATCTTGTGCTCAAATTGTGCATGCTTTGCTTCCATCTTTGCATGCTCCGATTCTATCTTTGTATGCTCTGATTCTATCTTTGTACATTCTTTTGCAAGATTTGCTTCCATCTTTGCATGCTCCTCTTGAAATTTTTTATCAAACTCTTCATGCAATTGGGTACACACATTCTCCACAGCTAAATTAACATTTATTGAGAGCGATCTCTCTTCCTCAAAGGCCCTACTTTATACCCTAATCTCTCACCAAGAACAGCTGTTAATATTTCATCAGAGGTTTGGGACATCACTCTCTACCTCTTCTTCTTGTTGTTGGAGAAGTTCTTGCAAGTCAGCTACAATGAAAGTATGAAACAAATGAGATAAAAAAAATTCTTGAACTTAGTATATGATATAAAAACATAATGCATACGTAAATTTGCTTAGATTGTAGATCTACCCACACTGATTGTCCATCTACCATCTTCCTAGTGTGTGTGATCAGCCAAAACTGGTTGAGGGTTCAGGCTATAAAGCATAATATACAAAGACGACAGATGGTAAAATTTAAAATAAAAAAGGATTCAAAACATAAACTAAAGTGAAGAGAGATTGAACTTACCGTAGTGAAGTTAATCTCCTCAAATGATTGAGGACTACAAGTATGCTTTATTACTTGTTTTTCTCAGTTGTTCTTTTTTCTTTTATTTTTTCCTACAAAAAATTTAGTAATAAGGAATTAGTGACTAAAGTAAATATATGATCCATTTAAAAGGATAGAAAGGTACCTTGAACACATTAGTCTGAAAGTATTTTAGTAACAACTCAAAGTCCTGGTTGTAGAGGATAAAACAGAACATAGTTAAACATAAGAAAATAGGAGGCAAATGCAAAATCCTATTACATATATGTCATTTTTTAATGAAACTTCAACACGAATAAATTCAAATTTGAGGAGGAACCTAAAAGTTGCAGCCAACTTATAGGGACCATATATTCATGCCATATGGCTTTACACTATAACACTAAACTAAAATATGCCAAGAATGATAGACAAGTCATTAAATTATTAATCAATTTAAAAAAAGGAAAGAGAAGGGGTATAGATGAAAAATAGCATAACATTTCAACTACCAATTAACAATTTCTTAATAATTGGCATGCTAATATGAGGAAATAAGTTTTCCAATCAGGGCAATATAAATGAGATAATTAGATCACGAACGTGAAAAGGATATAGACTAGGACACCAAGGCAGATGCCCAAATTTCAATGATCAAAGAAGCATAAGCATATAAGAGTGGTCAATAGTGTAATATCCCAAAATTCATACACCAAAGATTCAATGTATATTTATTCAACAAATAGAATAAAGGGTGAATTTTAGAGAATTTGATTATGTTGCTAGTGAAAATTTTCCTGTGAGGCAGTGAGTTTGTCATGGTTTTGGATGATCAAATGATGTTCAAGAATTGTAAAATTTTCCACAATGAAAGTAGACATTTCAAGCTTTAATTTGATAGGTGATATCAATTATTTTGATTTGTACACTAAGAGTTATGAATTTCTGAAGTTTACCCAGTAAAACTGGCTACTTTCTGGGGCAACGTCCAAAGATTTAAATTCTGGGAATATTGAGCTTTCAGTTGGTTAAAGACTATATTTTTTCTTTAAAATAGACTCAATAAGGATTGAGTGGCCTTTGAAATCTCCTCAATTGAATGTCTACAAATAAAGATATGAATTTTCAAAATGTGATGAAAATTCTGCCAAAATTTCAGCAAAGTGTAAAAATCACAAAATGTAAGGGAGATTTTGGAAATTGGAAAAATTTATCTTTCCTCTATCCATTAAAACGTCCAGAAGCTCAAAAAATCATAAAAATCTGCCAAAAATTCAGAAAAATTTGCAAGAAGAAAGAAGGTGATGAATAGTAAAAACTCTAGGGAAAATTTGCCGATTTCACTACCAAATCACAGCTTTTGTCCAAAAAGTACTTCACAAATATTTTTCTCCTCATAATGAGCTTCAATTCTATGGTTTTAGATTTTTGTTTAGCGGAGTTTGGTGTGATCTACTCAAGGTAGGTACTGCCAGAATCAAAAACTGGTTGTAAAATCTTACTCAGGTAGGCGTAAACTTCGATTTGAGCCGAATATTATGATGTTTGAGTAATTATTCATGGAGTTGTGTTATTGCCCTAATTTTCTAACACCATGAAAATGAAGCTTAATGGTCTTGTAAACATGAAAAATGGGTTAAAGAAGGTTTTATGATGTTAGATTGTAAGTTTTGAAGCTTAATTTGCAAAATTGGATTCTTGGGGAAAGGGGTTCTGTTTAGTTCTATATAGAATCTAGAGAAGAAGCTGGATTTTGATTTTTGTTTTTTAAGTATTCCATTGGATTCTACACAAAAACTTATGTGGTATCACATGTGGTTGTGATTTTTGGATGATTATACATAATTCTAGAATTTTTGGAAGTTGGAGTTGTTGTTGTCCAGATTCATTTCTAAAAAACTATGAAACTGCATTGAGTAGAGTTGTATTGAGCATAAATTGTTGAAACTATGATTTAAAGGTAGTAATGGTATAAGTAATAACCATTTACTTATTACCTTACATTTTGATAGGAATTGAAAATTTTCCAAGCCAAAATCAAAGTTAAGACGACTGAAAAATTGAGAAAGAAGACAAGTAGTAACTCTATCTTTCATAAATTATGTGAATATTTTATATATTTGTGTACGCCATCTTCTGTGATATAATTGATGAACATTGTTTTGTCGAGCAAGGCAATTTTGTGCAAGTAGGCACTTTTACCTGGTTGTTGGGTAAGAATCCAATCAAAGTTTACAAATAGTGGGGGAGTATCCCTAACTCATGTATACATACCGTGATGAACTTTTGTGTTGTTAATATGTTGCATAACATGGAGCATGACATATTTAATTTTTGCATATTATATGATTGATTGTATGTTACTACAGAGATTCTTTTTAATCCCATCCTTTTTCAAAAATTAAATATTCCAGCCAAAGATAGTGGCTCGAAGAACAAATCCGTGGCTACCAGGCAAGTAGATTTTCGGTTCACATGTGAAAATTGTTATTGGTTATCTAGCTTGTAATTTATTTCCTTTTGAACACTTTGTACATGTATATGTATATATTTCAAACCCTACGAGGAATTTCCTGTATTGTAAATAAGTACTTAATGTCAATATGTTTTTGCTATTTTTGTATGCCTTATGAAACTGTGCGCTTATGACTCTGCATATATCGAAATGTTAAGAGGTTTCACAAATAGTATATGTATATTTAAAGTTTTGGCTTGGTGTACTTAGTGGTTAAAGTTTCCAACTTTAAATTCAAATTTTATTATCAGTATCAATGGAATTGTTGAATAGTTCTACACTAATACAAGGAAGGATTCATTCTTCTGTGATTATTTTATGGGTGTATTCTACAGGATGTGAGCAAAGGATTAGTTGCAGAGAAGATCTTTTCAATAATGGTTGAGAGAGGCAGACAAGCTGACTTTGTGTCTTGTATGGGTGATGATAGATCAGACAAGGACATGTTTGAAATAATTAGTGGGGCCATGTCCAAAAATATTATTGATGTCAACTATTCAATATATGCTTGCAAAGTTGGACAAAAACCCTGCAAAGCTAAGTATTATATGGATGATGCTACTGAAGTAATAAGCATGCTAGAATCTTTGGCTGAAGAGTCAGAAGAGGATTCAGGAAGCCCTTGAAAAAAAAATGAAAAGCATCTTCTAGATTTTTTTTCTTGGGATTTTTAGATAATGTTGTTGATGTTGATGATTTTTTTCCCTCAGTGGAATGTAATATTCTTCCTCATGACAACATCTTCCAACTTGTGAGGTGGTGGGCATAGCAAGGTGGTTGTAATGCCCCAAAATATGATTAAGGGCTAATGACTCCAAAAGTGAATGTAATTAATGTTAAACAAATACTTTCGGAGAATACAATGTGAATTATGATATGAATGAGCAGTAGTCACTGCCCTAACCCTGTATTTAAGCTTAGTTGTGTGTCAAGGCTTAAAATGAATCAAAAAAGAAGGGAGGGCGCATGGCTTGAGGAGAAGGAATCAAATAATGTGTTAAGTGGTAATCCAATAGGAATTGCCATAATCAGGGCCAAAATAGGAAAAAAGAAAGTTATCAGCCAATTAGTCTGCAACTAAAAAGGGATTCTACCAATAACTTAAAGATTAAGTAGTGTGACTAATTACCAAGTGAAATAAGGGAGAATAATCACATGGGTGCAAGCATATGGAAGAAGCTGCAAGATTTGGACATATGGCATCATCTAACACCATTGATTAAAGTCAAAATTTTCAACTCATTTTCTCTTCCCTCTCTCTTAAAGCCAGCTAGGGCATGGAGGGAGTGGGAAAATATGATCTCATCATCATTTTCTCTCTCTCTCTCTCTCTCTCTCTCTCCAGCTTACATAGACGTCTAGTGTGGAGGAGGATAGAGAAAGAAGAATTCAAGGTAAGTGAGCTTCATTTGACCTTGTGAATGACCTTAATTGCCAAAACCCTCTTCTCTAATCTTGATCATCTTGATGAGTGCTTCATTTCTATGGTTTTATATTTTCAAGAGGAGGTGTTTTGTGAGCTCAAGAAAAGTTAGTGGTGGAAGAATCAAAGAACAAGCTAGAGATAGTGAAAGAGGTGAGCAAAAGCTACCTTTGGGTATATATGTTGTGGTCATTAGTTGAGGGCCTTGATTTCTCGATTTATGCCCTAATTTTTGTCTATGTTAGGGTTGTGGAGTGTTATGGTGTTTTGATTGTTGAAATGGTTTCTAATGTTATGTTTTGGACAATGGAAATGGTTCGGAGTCTTAAATGTGAAATGTTGGCAATTGTGAGTTTTATGTTGAAATGTGGTCAAAACAGAACAAGAGAAAGGAATGTGCATTTGGGTGTTTTGATGTTTCCATTGGATTCCTTGTAGAAAATTGTGTATGAGTAGTGTTGGTTTTGAATTTTGAACCTTTGGAAACATTTGTGCAAAAACTAAAAATTCTAAAAATTTTTGTTAAGTTAAAACTTCTGTGCAAAAACTAGATTCAGATTAGTGTGATGTAATCCCCAGTATGGGAAATTGAAATGGGCAAGTATGCCCTACAAACCCTTTCGTGAATGGATAAAACCCGAGTGTTGTCAGGAATTTTGCTTACACTCTAATATATATAAATGAAACCGAACTACACAGGCTAAATATATTCGAAATGTGAATGTGAGACCATATTGAACAAGTTTTGGAAAATTTTTTTTGAAAACCCACTTTATCATAGGGTCGAATCCTGTCCTGAAGTTGGGACTTTCAATAAGTTTTGAATGATCTGTTGGTCTCTGATTTAGCATAATGACGCATTTTCGAACTATAATTACGGCTATAAAGGTAGGGGTTACAGTGATTACTTAAGAATTTCCTCATTTTCTTTCTTTCTTTCTTTTTTTCTTCTATCAATTATAATACACAATTTTAGAAGAAGCCATCCAATATTATATTCATATATCTTCATTGATGACCTTAGTTCTAAAAGAGAAAAAAGATGGTGATTTGTTGTCAAATTTCTTCTTTTGTTCTTTCAAGCAAGTTGAGATTGGATTAAAATCGTGAAAGGAGATAAAACATATTGAATTAAACTTCCATAATTAAATTAAAATAATGAATGAAAAATAAAAAGAGTAAGAAGCTCTTCACCTAAGATAATGGAGAAAATATTGTTAGAACAGGCTGACACCCAAGAGGGGGTGAATTGGGTGTATTATAAAAACTTAACTACTTTGAAATTCTTTTCGCATCTTATGAAATCAATAAGAATGTAAGTAGTGAAATATAAAACCATAATCAGTTATTGAAATCATATATGCTGGAAATATAAGAGTTCAGGGAAGAGAAGATGCAAACTATAATTTATTCTGGTTCGGTCCAATCCACGATGACCTACGTCCAGTCCCCAGGCTCCTCCTGAGATTTCAATCCACTATCTCCCTCAAGTTTAACCGGGTACTTGAGAACCACTACAATCTCACAAGTTTGATTCAGGCACTTGTGAAGCCTTTACAATTCTCCCACTGAGAAATGAGCTCCCCCTTACACACTGTAAGAATACAATTTGATTCCCACTCAAGATTCCCCAATCTTGAGTAACTCTCACAGATATAGAATGATTACAACGAAGGATTACTTCTCTCTATATGAAGTAGATAATGATTAACACTGAAGTACATGGTAGGAGTATCATTACAGTGCTTCGGTCAAGTAAGATTCAGAGTAATAGCATATCAACATTGTAGGCATGGGCTCTCGTCATCTCTTGTTCATTTTGAATGTCTCTTCTTTTATAGTTGATGAAGAGCATTTGACCGTTTGAGCTTTTCTTCTTCCCGTTGAGGCTTAAAATATTACTGTTGAACTAGCCGTTGGAAGCTTCTAACATAAAAGTGCTTTCTCCGTCTTGTGTCTTAATTCTTGTTTGATCACCTGGAGAATGCTTAATCACTAATATAATAAAGTGTTAGAATGATTAGAATCAATAAGAACAACTCACACAAGATTTCAATGATTTTCAGAAGTTTCAAGGTGATACTCTGTTTTCTGGAAAATTAGTTATTCGGATAACCTCTGTTGTATTCGAATAGTCTTCTTTGATAATGAGTAATATTTATTCGAATACTTTATCCTCTATCCGAATAATCTTTTACAACTTGAAGTGTATTCGAATAGTGACTTCCTTATTCGAATAGCTGCCTTGTAAAACAAATGATATTATTCGAATAGTGTCATTTGTATTCGAATAATATTCTCTCATAATGAAATTTAATATTCGAATAGACGAACCCTTATTAGCCTTTCTATACAAGATATGATACACTATTCGAATACAACTTGTTGTATTCGAATAATGCACTTTGATGATGAACTCACGAGCCATCACGAGCAGCAACTTCTAGAAGTCATAGCTCTTAGGATATAGCTTCAAATGTGACAAATTATATATCCATGGAAAGCTCTTTGAGTCTACTTTGATATGGAACTAGTTTCGTCTCAATCCGATATATATTTTGGGAGTTATGTCCAAAATACCAAAGCTGTCCAGGAATATGATGCTGATTCATGTATCAACTTCAACAGATCATATCTCTCACATCGGAACTCGTTTTAATGTGATCTTGGTGTCAAAATGACGTGTTGGAAGTCTAGTTTCATATGCCACCGGTTTCAGTTCAATCCGACATATGGTTGGAGAGATATCATCAAAATACTGAATGTCGCCCGTGCTAACTGCTGCTGTTATTCGAATAGCACTTCTTGTATTCGAATAGTGGATGTACTATTCGAATATTTTTCATACTATTCGAATAATAAGATGTGAAAAAGCCTTTGAACGAATAAAGTAATATTCTGATAATAATTATACTATTCAAATAGTTATACTATTATCCGGATAATGCATTTGGAACTCATTTTGGGAAATATAAGCACTAATCGAATAACGTGCAAGCTATTCGAATACTTTTAGTTCAGATAAACTTTCAACTGTCATATTAGTTCATACTATTCGAATAGTCAAGGACTATTCGAATAATACAACTATTTATCAGTGTATCATTATTCGAATAGCGTATGCATTATCATGATAATTATTTGACTATTCGAATAATCTGAGGCTTATCAGGATAATAGCTAATAGAAACTGAGTTCGAAATCACAATGACTATTCGGATAGTGACTTGACTATTCGAATACTTTTTCACTTAAATTATTTTCAGAAACATTTGTTAAGCATACTATTCGAATAACAATTTGACTATTCGAATAATCCACAGTATTAAATCACATGAATCTTTTCAACCCAACTTGATATCTTCTCTCTTTGCTTGACTAATCTACAAGATATTTCACATTAAACATAGTAGTTAGTCAACGTAGAAGATAGATACATTATGTAAACTTTTTGCTCTCAATAATTAATATCTATATTTGACATCATCAAAACTAATCATATCCAACAAATATAAACCCTAAAATCCTTGAAGATGATAATGGGGATAGGTCCTTAGAATGAGGGAGCAAGAGCTAGGAGCATTTTGTCATCAAAGCTCTTTGTGTTCATGTTAGAATTGCGAGAGAGGAAGAGGAAGGAGATGGTGACTGAAGAGGAAGAAGAAGCTTCAATTGGCAAGAAGCTTTTATGCAAGCAAAGCATTGGTGGTTGTAAGATCTTACCAATAGCTTTGATGCTAGAAAACGGCAGTGGTTGCAAGAAAGGTAGACGAAGGAGAAGGTGACTGAAGGGGAAGAAGACAATGGTTGTGGTATTGGGGGCACCGCAGGTAAGGTAGGGTTAGAAGGGTGCCGCGGGAAAGAAACGAGAAGTGGGAAGGAAGAAGAAAATAGTGTTTGAGGGAAGTTATAAAAAATATTTAAAATATTCTGGGCAAATGCTACAATATAGGCGTTGGGGGAGGGAATCCAAAAAAATGCTGTTGAGACAAAATATAGGTGCTAGAATTTTAGGGTTTTTGGATATTTTTTTAAAATTAAATATTATATGAATAAATCATGTTTAATTGATTGTGACAGTTCCCAATTAGCTCAATTGGCATGAGCATTTTAATTGAAGTAACATGTCTTGTGTTGAAACCATGACTAGCGCGCTATGTGTTAATTTCTTTATAATTTTTTAACAATTAGCATCACAAAAAAGATGCAAAATGGCAATATGGGGAATCAAAATCTGGCTCCCTTAATTTACTTAAGAAACCACACCACTTTGCCTAAAGCATCTAATTGATGAATTTTGAAAAATAACAATAAAAATATAAAACATAAATTTTAACTAATTACAAAATATATAAATAACATTTATGAGTTATATCTTTCTCATATCAAACCCCTCAATATTTTGATAATTAACAGAGTAATCACGTTCAGTTTAGTAGGCATACAGAAATAGCATAGTATACTGATACATAGTACTTGATTACATTTATAGGAATTCCCATAGGTTTAAACAAGATATATATAAAGGCCAAAAGATAAAAATAAAGCTACATATAACCAATAGCAACTTGATATGTACCAAAACCCTCAGTTGCCGGTATCCACAATTTTGCCCTTAGAGCCGTTCCCTTCAGATGAATAAATTTTAAATTTTGGGAAAAGGGTGAGATTCATACGAATCTCAGTAGTAACATGCAATCAATCATATAAAATGCAATAAATAAATATGCAATGCACCATATACTGTAACAGAAAATTCATACTGTAACATGTTTGTGCACATTGTTCAAGGCCAAATGACTATTTGGTCCCCTACTTGTCTGTCACCTCAACTGGATCCCAAACCACAGCTAGGTCTCATACTGTGTATATCATAGCTGGGTCCCACTAGGCCGACTAGTACGTGTGCTTTTCCCAATGAATGGTACTTGTGCTTTTCCCACACTACAGTTAGATATTGTGCCCCAAGCACTATTCATATAACAAAACATGGCATACATACAGCATATAAATAATCACAAAGTGTATGAAAGATAAAGTTACTACATGAATTCCCCTTTCCTGACTTGTTTATCGATCTTGTTCCGGCTCGGGCTAGTGATAAGTCCTAAAATTCTAAGTTTACAAGAAATGAGTTGTTACTCATTCATGTCTCATTCTAAACTTATTTTGTTGGTTATCTTGACTTAAAATTGCTAAATAACCAAAATGCCCTGAGGGACCTGATCTAAGCCCCTTTATACCCGATCTCTGCTCTTGCTTGGCCTTTGGGAAGGGATAAGAGCTCTTAAAAAAATATCCTCTTCCACCTCCTTAAGTTATATTATTTAATTTCTAATTAACATATGTTAATTGAATATTTGCTTCTTGCTTTTTTACTTGGCCTAAAATACATACACATGGCACATATTTTCTCCAAAATTATTTTTCCCTCTTGTATTTCCCTCTTGGCCAAAATTTATCCAAATTAAAGGGAAAAATAAATGGCTTCTTACTTTATTAGCAAATGACTATTTTGCCCTTACATTTTTGTATTAAATTGGGCCTTCTTTCTTTTTCTTTTGTTTGGGCCAAAATTTAGCACATTAATTGGGCCAATATTTGTGCTCTTCCATGCTCTAATTTGGGTTAATTTTGTAGCAATTTAATGGGACAAAAATTAAAATTTTATATCTCAACTTAGCCCAACTTCATGTAAACCCTATTTTCAATATTTTGCCAACACAATTGCACTAAAAATTCACCATTTTATTCCTTTTAATGTCACAAATATACAAGGGATATTGGTGAATAAAAAGTGGGATGTTACATCTCACATACCTTAATTAATTACAATTGACCCGATCAATTATATTATTCTTCATAGTTGGAAGAAAAAGTATATTATTTTTCACTCTTTCTATTGCAAACATTCATTATATAATATTATCATTTCATTTAAGTATACTACTTATTAAAAAAAAGTATACTTACATCAATTTAATTATAATATAATTATATTATCCCAAATAGTTAATTGTATTGTATACTCCTCTCAATTGTATTATCCCTCTCTCCCTCTCACACACTTTATCTCTCACTTCTCCTCTCTCCGTATTTTAAAAACTATCCCCTCTCCCATGCTTGCACTCCCTTCCTCACATACACATTGTATCTTTAATTCTCCATCTCACGCATACACACACACACACACACCATTACAAACATAATTATAATCTCTCTCAAATACACACCATACCACTCTCTTCCTACTCCCTCCCTTTCACTCTCTCATACACAACACAATATCTCCCAAACTCTCTTCATCTCACAATAATCTGAGGAATTACTTTATTTTTTTCATAAGAAATTACATCAATAAATATATTTATTATATAAATATCATAAGTTTTAAAAAAACTAAAATTTTGAAAAATTGCAAACAATACTTTCAGCGGCGACACACAAGAGTCATTGTTGAAAGTTATACCTTCAGTGATGACAACATAATGTTGCTACTGATTGTAACACTTTTGGCGGTGATAAAATATGTTGTCGCCGAAAGTCAATGCTTTCGGTAGTGACACTGTTGTCACCACTGAACATCTAACTTAATGTCGCTGCCAAATGTGTTAGAATCTAAGTTTTAATTATAACAAAAGGTGATTATGTGTTTTGGTAAGAAACTCATGTTTTGGAAGTATAAACATTGATTCAAAATGTTACCAAATACATTTCACAAAGTTTAGAGGATAATACTATGATTTTAACTTATGCACTCAAGTGATGGAGCTTGACTTCAAGTGAGAAGCAGTTTTTCACTTGAGCATAGCAAGTTTGGGACTGAAAGTGTTTTACAAAAGCAGTCTTCTAGCTAAAAATTACAAAAATACTCGAATGATTGACCTAACACTCGAGTGATGATCTAATTTGCACTCGAGCATGAGGGCATACTCATGCAAGCGTTTGACAGAGAACAAAGTCAGAGACGGGAAATGGTCGACGCACTTGAGCACAAACTCAATACTCGAGTGAGAGCCTCAAGCTCACTTAAGTCCTGCAAGTGTGGTACAGGAAGTGTTTACATGAGAGCAAGGAAGAGCTGATAGTAAGAAGTGTACTCGAGCAATGACTTTGGTACTCGAGTAATGGAGCAACACTCACAAGTAAGAAAACACACTTCCTTAAATATTGTCGCAAGTGATGAGCATAAGGTTGACAAGATGCGAGGAAATGATGATGCACTCAAGTAAGCATCTCAGTACTCGAGTGAGGCCCCATATCACTGTAAGTGCAAAATCTCACTCTTGCAAAATTTGGTATGAGTGTTGTCGAGAAGCGAAGCCTAAAGCTTACATACAATGGTGTACTCGAGTGAGACATTATCACTAGAGTGGGGACCCACATCACTTTTAAGTGTAAAATCATACTTTTGAAAAATATGCTGCAAGTGTTCTCTCCCCACTAATGATTCCCTTCCCTTTGTCATTGTTGGCACCATACCTCCACTGTTGGTATTGACATTAAATGAATACATCTCCCCGCTCAACCCAATAGGTGTCCCTAACACCTCATAGCTGTCTCATGATCCCTCTTGCATATCATATTTTGGGATTGCCTCAGTAAAGAGTGGGACAGGAAGAGACATGGACGTAGAAGCCCAAGTTTGTGATCCCGTGGCCACGACACTTGCAAACAATTGGGTAAATTCTTCTTGAAATTGAAGTCCTTTTGTCCTGAATTTATCGTATCCTGAAACTTCCTATACATTCATCATCAAAGTTTGTTACACAAGTTTGTACAAGCACGATGTCAAGGAAATAAATATGTTCGCTCGCTGGAATTAATTACTAACCGAAATTTTCTTCTCCCACCAATCGTCGTCGGCAACAACAGTGTTCTTCTCACTATCCCATCCAACACCCGTCTCCTATAACAACCTATCCCATAGCTGCCAATCCTTTCTAAGAGCATCATATTTGTTTTTAAATTGAACCTTATCATATATTCTGCCCATCTTTGAAGTGAAGGATTCCAGATCTCTTTCCACCCAATTTTGTTAAAGCTAGTGCTTTTGCGTGTTCCCTTCGCAACTTGGTCTATGCATAGGTCAATAAAGACTTTTGTGCTCTTCACATCCCAAGATGCTTTTTCCTTACCCTTACTCATTATGGTTTCACCTTAAACAAACAGAAATCTAGATTTGATGATCATTCACAGTCCAATCATTGCATTCTAACCAAACAGAATTCTAAAGCAAATGATGACAGACATTGCATTATAACCAAACAGAAATATATTACAAGGATTTCCAGTCATTGCATTCTAACCAAACACAAATCTATGCTTGACGATGATTCTCAGTCCAGTCATTGCATTCTAACCAAACAGAATTCTAAAGCAAACAAAGACAGGCATTGGATTCTAACCAAACTGAAATCTATTACTGTCATTGACTCATCAAAGCCTAATGACAGCTTTTCAAACCATTATTCATGTATTTTTCCAATACAGAATAACAAAAATGAAATCAATGTCTCCACAATCATAAATCTTAATAGCTCAGTAAGTTTTATATACCAACTGGCATTTTTAAAACACTAACCAGACAGAAGTTCTTTGCAACGTCATTAACCAATATCAACATCATTAACCAATATCAATGTCATTAACCAATATCAATGTCATTAACGAATATTTTTTTGCACCAGAGGCTCTTTGCAATGTCATTAACCAATAAACATGTCATTAACCAATATCAACGTCATTAATCAATATCAATATCAACAGAGGTTCTTTGCACCAAATTTTCAAACCAATATCAATGTCATTAACCAATATTTGTTTGCAAAGAATATCTCCCTCGACAGAACAAGAAATTCTGAAAAAAAAAACAAAACAAGCTGAATCAAAACACTCAACGAACAGAGCGAGTTTAGAGTTTTTGAACACTTATGAGCGTCACCGGCACATACCGCAAACCGTTTGACCTTCTTCGACCACCGACAAAGCTCCGCCAGCCACCAGCGCCTCAAATCGGACTAGAGATTTAGCAAAAAAATGGGGAGAAAAGGGGGGCCGTACCCACCTAAAACACTGCCACCGTCCCCCACCAGCCACCGACAGACTCGAAATAGGCCAAATCAGTGACCGAGAATGCCGAATATGGGGAACTTCGATGGGATCTGGAAGAGAGGGAGACAGACAAAGCTTGACGGGATCTGGGAAGAGAAAGAAGACGGAGAAAAAAAAAAAGGGAAGGAGCCACAGAATCAGGGAACGAGCAACGGGAATGAGGGAAGGAGCGATGGGAGGAGAGGAGAAATCAAAGCACAGACACGGGAAATGGAAGGAATGAGCGACGGAGAGAACAGAAAAGGGAAAGAGAAGAGAGAGAGAGAGAGAGAGAGAGAGAGAGAGAGAGAGAGAGAGATAATAATCGCTCCCAACGGTAAAAAAAATCGGTGCAGAATTGAGAAAAAATTGGATTGTGCCCAAACCAAGGTTTTGCAATTCAAAACCTTGGTTTGGGCTGAAATGGGATTATTCATAATTTTTGGCTGTTTGGATGTTTTTAAGGGAAACCATGGTTTGAGCTGAGAATCAATTAAAAAAATTGAATCCAAACACTCCCTGTTGGTTGATGGATGGAGATAGAAATACTTCTTTCTTTCATTCTAGTACAGTGCAGAGAAGATTAAGAAATAAGGTGGTAAAGTTGAAGAGTAGTGAAAATGGTGAGTGGTTAGAAGATGAAAGTGAGATAAATGATACTTTCACAAAATTCTATTCTGAACTATTTGCCTCTGGTGGGAGAAGGGATATGAGGGGGGCATCGAATTTTATGGAGCAATTTGTAAATAGCAGTGATAATTTGTTGCTTGAGAAAGATGTCACTGTAAAGGAAATAAGAGGGTTGCCTTTCAGTTGAATGGAGCCAAGGCACCACGTCCTGATGGTTATTCAGGGTGTTGTTACCATGCTGCTTGAAATGAAGTTAGTGGATAGATTGTATAAATGGTGAGGGAGTTCTTCTTGAATAATTCTAGCTTGGAACCTGTTAACAACACTAATATAGTGCTTATTTCTAAAGTTGAATATGCAGAAAAAGTGGGACAGGTCAGATCGATAGGATTACGTAACTTTGTATACAAAATTATTTCTAAAATCTTATCAAACAAGATAAAGAATTTATTAATGAGGATTGTCTTGGGGAACCAACGGGCCTTTGTGCCAGAAAGATTGATTCAAGATAATATACTGCTTGCACATGAGTCTTTTCACTACTTAAAGACTAAAAAGAACAGAAGAAAGGCGGAGATGGCAGTAAAGGTGGGCATGAATAAAGTCTACAATAGGTTGGAATGGGATTTTATTGAAGAAGTTATGAGAAGAATGGGGTTTGGAGAGAAGTGGATCAAGTAGGAGATGGAGAGTGTGAGGTAAATAAGCTTGAATTTAGTTCTAGCTGGTAAAAAAAATCTCTGAGTTGAAAATGGAATGAGGGATTAGGCAAGGAGATCCCTTGTCTCCTTACCTATCTATACTAGTTGCATATGTGCTTTTAAGCATGGTTCAATGGCACATGAGTAGAGGGAGGGTAAGAGGAATCAAGCTTTCAACTAGGTGCCCTGTATTATCTCACTGTTTTTTCACGGATGATGCTCTCTTTTTTATAAATGCAAGGAAGGCAAATTGTAGGGTATTTAGGAGAATTTTTATTGTTATTGTGATGCTTCTAGACAAGCTATTAATTTTGACAAGTCATGTGTATTTTTCTCCAAGAATGCATGTGATAATGTCAAGAGGGTTGTGTATGATGTATTGGAAATAAAAGCAAGCTAAATGACAATCCAAGGAAGTATTTAGGTTATCTTTGTTATGGGGTAGTTCTAAATCTGAGGCTGAGGGTTTTGTGAAGAATAAAATGGGAAATAGATTGCAGGGGCGGAAACAGAAGTTACTAAATTTTGCGGGCAGGGAGATATTGATTAAGGCAGTTGCAAATGCAATACCCATATTTCCCATGTCTTGCTTCAAATTGCCAAGGAAGCTCTATATTGAATTAGATAGTATGGTATCTAATTTTTGGTAGGGATAAAGAGAGCAAGAAGGAAGAATCCACTAGAAAGCATAGAGGTCTTTAAGTAGAGCCAAAAGTGAAGGAGGGATGGGTTTCAGGAATTTGGAGTTGTTTAATAACGCTTTGCTTGCCAAGACAGCTTGGAGACTACTCCAGAATCCTTATGCTTTGTGGAGCAGAATATTGAAAGGGAAATACTTCTCAGATGATGATTTCCTACACGCTAAGAAGGGAAGTTGTGCATCGTGAGGTTGGTCTAGTATTTTGGAAGGAAGAGAGCTACTTAAAGACAATTTATGCTGGAAGTTGGTGGGTAATGGGGAGAAGATAAAAAATTTGTCTGATGAATGGATTCCTTGTTTGGAAGGTTATTCATTCAGATGCAGAGATGTCCTAAAAGAAATGAAGAAGTTGGCAGTAAAAGAATTGATCGTGGATGGTAGGTGCAATTTAGAGAAGATTAAAGGGTTTGTGAGTAATGAAGAAATGGAGGTTACAAGGAAGATTCGACTGCCTATTCTAAATTCTGCTGATAGTATTATGTGGATGAACAGTAGAGATGGTTGCTATTCAGTGAAGATGGGATAAAGAACAACAGGAGTGGATGAAGGGGTAGAAGGAAAGAAGGACCCTGGTGTATCATATGTACCATTTAAGCAACTATGGACAATTAATATGCCATCAAAGGTGCTGCAATTTTTGTGGCGAGCAGTAAATGGTGCAATGGCCATTAAAGAAGCCTTGTTTAAGAGAGAGTGCTCTAATGATCCTATGTGTATGTTGTGTGGATATAGTGTGGAAACAGTAGAGCATTTACTTTTTCTTTGTCCATGGGCCAAACAATGCTAGTTTGGTTCTCCATTATCTCTGCGGTTTGAAGAGAGGAATATGTGCAGAATTGATAAATGGATTGAGGAGTGGTTGCTGCAGAAAGATGGATCGGATGAATCTGGTAAGACCTTTTTGGTGGCATTTTTTGGGGAATTTGGAAGATGAGGTGCAGATTTGTGTTTGAGCATAAGGAAGTAAATGCTTAGGAGTGTGTGGCTAAATGCTATGAGATTAGTAAGGGATTATGGAGAGGCAATGGAAAGAATAAAGAGAAGGGTTGTAAGGGCAAAACCATAAATGGGGGAGATTAAACTGAATGTGGATGCAGCCTTCAATTTGCAGAATACAAGTGCAGCAATTGGAGTTGTGGGAACGGATGAGAGTGGAGCTTTTATTGGAGGCGTGGGAAAGAAGGTGGAGGCAAAATCAGCATTCACGGCTGAGTGTTTGGCAATTATTGAGGCTCTTAATTGTGGCCATTTTTTGAAGGCACAGAGGGTGGTTGTGGAAACAGATTGTCAAGAGCTTTATGGTAGACTGATGAAGAGGGAGGTTAAGGGTTGTGAATGGGTTATTGCTGATGTGATGGAGAAGTGTATCATGTTGTGGGAGTCTATACAAGGTTGTTCTCTATCCCTGGTAGCTAGGAAGGGGAATGAAGCTGCTAATTGTCTTTGCAGCTAGTGCAATGAGGGACATGGTACCGAAAGGTTGGCTTGATATAGGCCACCAATCCCTCTGTTAAGGGTACTGCACCAGGATTTACATGGCATGGTTAGAGCCGGGAACACGGGCGAGCCCGTCGGGCTGGCCCTTTTAGGCCCTGGTCCTTCAAGGGCCGGGCTTGTAAATTGTAGCCTAAAAAGGAAGTCGGGCCTAAAAGGGCCGGCCCTGTAGGGCCTTGGGCCGGCCCTTTAAGCCCGTTTATCTTTTATTTTGTTTGCTTGGAAAGGGAACCATGTTACATTTTTGAATTGCCTTATTGATCTATATGTCACTCTGTCCTCATATTGTATAGAGTATGATTTTTGAGTATATTGTTTTGTCTAATTGAATCATATTGTGATTTTTGAGTATATTGTTCTGCCTATTTAGAATAAAATCATATTATATACTGTTATCCCTAATGGAGTATGATTTTTTATGGAGGTTGTGATTATTTTACTACTTGAACTTACTACTCAAAGTGAAACACAATCAAACGTCCTTGAAATTGATGATAGTGGCGAAGAAGGTGAAAATGATAGTCGTCATACTCATGTTGCTTAGATGTTAGAGTATTTAGCTTCTTGCCTTTCTATACTTTGGCTTTTGTGTGAGTTATTTATGGACATGATTTTACCTTTGATTATACATTAGTAACTGTGTTTGTTTGTTGCAAGAGACGTGTTATTTAAATTTTAATGTTGACAACATTTATGTATTAAATTAGAACTTTAATCGTTGTTATTTACTAATTATATCTCTCTGGGGAAAATACGTAGGAAAAATAGTTAAATATTGTGAAAAGGACTTCCGGGCCCTGCGGGCCGGCCCTGGCCCTGATGCTCTCGGGCCGGGCTTTGAAAAACTGCAATTTTCTTGACCCCGAACCCTTTAGGGCCAGGCCGGCCCTAATTCCCAGCTCTAGGCATGGCAACAGATGAAGGGACAAGAAGGAAGGATTTAAAGGGAAGTACTGCATGTTCTGAGACTAAGAAAGATATAGACTAAAATTTTTTTTGGTTCGTTCTTAGAATACAGTGTTAAATATTTTATTATTTAAGATTATATATTTTATTATTATTTAATATAGATATTATCTTATCATTGTTTTTAAATAAAATATCCCCTGATTGTGACCCGCACGTGATTGGGATAAAGATTTGGTTTAGGGTTACCTGTCTGGCTGATAAGCTATTACAAGTCTTGATGGGAGTTTATAAATAGTGTAGGCCAGGTATTAAAGTAGTAACATAGAAAACCCACTTACTTAGGGGTTCCCTGACCGGTGACAGGTTTTCCCAGACTATTACTGTGTTTCATCTTCCCGTTACAAGAACCCTGAGTTATTTTCTTCTAATCTCTTTTTTCCCTTTTTCAGTTCTCAAATTGTGAGATATAACATGCAGATTTACTATGACTAGAAGTACTATTGATAAAATATTCCGCTATTACTCTTTATTTTAGACTTTATGTACTCTGTATTTAAGAATTATTTCTATATTTATTCCAACATACACCTTTTAATAGGTTGTATGTTTAGGAATTTACATACTTTTATTTTGCAGTAGGTTGCCTTTTTTTTTCCTTTTACAGGACAAACATGACATCTCCTATTGCATCCTACGTGTTAATCCTATCTTTTTTGCAGTCACAATCCCAAGTGACACCCATGGCAGCAGACTAGCAAGAAGGTTTATTCAAATTGGTTTCCAGTAAAACTTGAAGCCCAAATCATTCAAGATGATAAAAGGTGTATGTGGATATCCCATATCATAATATTAAAGGCCCAGGTCAAAAAGTATATACTTGGAAGGGGTAAATTAGATTGTAGGGTAAGGGCAAATTAACCTTAAATTTTTTTTAAAAATGCACCCACCACTGTAAACTTTTTTTTGGTGCAAAAGTAACCATAAACTTTTAAAAATGGTGCAAAAGTAACCATGAACTTTCAAAAAAATGGCAAAAATGACACTACCGTTAACGGCCGTTTACCAAAAGTTTTTAAGGGGCAAAAATACTCATAAACTTTTCTTAAAAATGCACTCACCACCATAAAATTTTTTTTAGGTGCAAAAGTAACTATAAACTTTCAAAAATAGGGCAAAAATGATAGTTTTCTTACTGTGTTCAAATGTCATATTTTGATTGTTTCAAGTCTAGCAAAACAGCACCTCGACTTGTCCACTATGATTTTTCCAAACCAAAAATTGAAAAACTGATCTTCAATGAAGATGACGTCGTCATCCTACTCTCACTGACATGCCGTAAATGGAATTGTTGATATCAATGGTGTCGTAAACGTAGTTGCCAAAATTGTTGATAGGGAAGAATCTAAACAATTCCATTTACTGCACGTCGGTGAAAGTAAAATAGCGATGTCATCTTCATTGAAGATGGGTTTTTCAATTTTTGGCTATGAAAAATCATGGTGGACAAGCCAATGTGTTTTTTTCATGGACTTAGAACAATCAAAAGATTACATTTGAATTCAATAAGATAACCGTCACTTTTGCCCCATTTTTGAAAGTTTATGGCTATTTTTGCACCCAGAAAAAAGTTTATGGTAGTAAGTGCACTCTTGAAAAAATTTTATGAATATTTTTTTCCCCTTTTTAAAAAATTCATGGTTACTTTTACACCAAAAAAAAAAAATTTGTGATGATATGTACACTTTTAAGAAAAGTTTAATAATAATTTTGCCCCTTAACCCTAGATTGTAATCTCGCATATTGAAGCTGCGCAAATGCACAAAGTTGGCATTCTTATATTTGTTTGTGTTAATTCTTCTACATTTTAATTATATATTTAAGTTGTAATAGGCTAGATTTGATTAAATAAAGCTAGAAAAAAAAAAAAAAAAAAGAGACTTGATTAAATAAAGCCCAAATAACTTGTGAGTGTTTTTAGGTGCCATTAATTGATTAATTGTGGCAGATTACAATTTGGGAAAATCCCTATAAAATGCGTTGGAAATAGGAAAATGCTAATTCAGTACATTCAAATTCAAAAATCTGGATCAGTCCACTGTTAGTACGGATGAACAGTGCCGGCGCTCGCAAAAGACGATTTTGCCCTTCAGCCCTCATTCTCGTCACTTCAGAAATAACAACACCTGGTTCTTAATTAACAACTCCGGATTCTTGATTAACAACTCTATATTATTGATTAACAACTCCAATTTCATCGTTTTTCTTTCACAATAACAACACCGGTCTTGTTACGAAGTTATGAAATAAGAAATGAGAGTTGTTAATGTAGAATATGGTGTTGTTAATAACAAAATCGGTGTTGTTATTGTGAAAATAAAAAGATGAAACTGGAGTTGTTAATCAAGAATATGGAGTTGTTGATCAAGAATGAGGAGTTGTTAATGAAGAGCGCATGTTGTTAATAAAAAAAGAAGTGTTGTTATTGACCTTGAAACTTAAATTCGGAAGTTGTGAAACAAGAAAGGAGAGTTGTTAATCAAGAATCTGGAGTTGTTAATTAAGAACCAGGTGTTGTTATTTCCGAAGTGATGAGAATGAGGGCTAAAGGGCAAAATGGTCTTTTGAAGGCGCCGACACTGTTCATTTGTACTGACAGTTGACTGATCCGGATTTTTTAATTTGAATGTACTGAATTGGGATTTCCCTATTTTTAATGCATTTTATAGGGATTTTCCCTTACAATTTTGTTCTTTTATTCTTTTTAGGAATTAGCTTAAAAGCCAAATTACCCTTCTTCATCCTTTAAATTCGTTTAAATTATATTAAATCTGATGTGGACGAATTCTAACCTACCATATCCCTTTAACATCCGCCGTTATCTTATCTTTTGGATTATTTAATTGCTTATATAATCTAAAGGATGTCCATTTTTATTCTGCAATATCCATTCAAGACTAAAACCAATTATCTTACAGTATCCTTCCTTTTTAGCCTTTTTCAATTCCCGAATTTTTAGAGACGGTAATGCAATGTACTGCGGTGTAATTTAATGTTTATTACCATCCACATGTTTGAGCTGTTATTCAGAAGATTAAAAAAATTATTTTTTATATTTAATCAAAAAACAACAATGAAAAGTCTACAATACCCCTCAATATATAAAAAAGAAACAGCGGTAATTTCAGTCATTCTTGCCATTGCACCGTTAGCGGGGTAGCGGGGTATGGGCTCTAATTCTGAAGGGTAGATACTAACATTTAGGGTCTCTTTTTTTTTTTTTTTTTTGACCAGCACATTTAGGGTCTCTTTGGTGTAAGGGATTTGGAAGGGTAGGGAGGGGAGGAAAAATTTTTATGAGCTGAATTTTAAAAGATTGAAGAAGTGGGGTAATAAAATTTTAATAAAGAGAATATATAAAATAAAAGAATAAGAAAAATTAATTAAAAATTTTTAACCCCACTTCTTTAATTTTTTTAAATTCAACTCAAAAAAATTTTCCCTCCGCCCACTTTCTCTCCCCTTCCCTCATACCAAACAAGTCTTTAAGGTTACAAGTAATATCGAATCTGCAATAATCCCCACTTCCCATGGAGTTTTCATGTTATTAAGATATAAGGTCATTGGCAAGTCTTATTTCTCATTTAAAAGACAAGTCACTTGCATTCATTCTTTCGAATTCAATGAAGATTTTATTAAGCAATGACTTGCTCCCTTTTGTGAGGATACTTGGCATGAAAAATTAATTGACTCTTTTGTCTATATTTCAAGTTTCTTAAACTATTGTTTTTTATTGGGTACTAGGATTTCCAAACTCAATATTCTTTTGGACTCATGTTTATTGGGTTCTTAGTTCCAAAATCGATTCTTAATCTTCGTTATTTCTGTGGGAGAAAACTTATATACGTGCCTTATCTATGCTTGAGGTGTTTGTTTCCAACTAAATCAAGACATGTAAAATCTTGTATATATTTTATTTATTCCATAACAAACACTTGATATTAATACCATTGAAGATAGTGTGTCAGCTTCGTGCTCTGATAACCTCTTTAAAATTAAATCAATGATTACAATAAAGGGTGCAATCCCAGATTGTCTCTTGAGGAGTTTTTTATTAATTAGTATCTAACAACTAAATACAATGATTGGCATGAAACAAGTTAAAACTTAAAAAGGATTTTTCAGCTTTTTATTTAACAACTAAATTGCAATTAGATTAAAATGCTTTAAAATAAATATTTCTGGATTTTTGGAATAAAAGTGAAATTAAATGAAAATTGGTTTTAAAAGTGTGGTAGAAACATCCTAGAACAACAAATTTTATCTATTATTGTTTCAAAATATTTTTGAGAATGTGCTAGTTTGACATAAGTGCTCAAAACACCCTTTGAGCTAATTTGAGTTAGGTGAATTAAATATCCTACACTAGGTAAAACTTAATTCCTCTAACCGAAACCCAATTCAAAACTCTAGTCAATGAAATTAATAATATGCAAGACATAAGTAACCAATGACCCTTGAATTACAAATATAATATTTTCATAGCAACTCCAAGCATAAGCTTAACCTAGTCAATACACAAAAATTTACTACTAATTCAGTACAAATACATAACATTAAAATCCAAATAAATCCAAATCCCAAAATTCAAATTGTATGAAACCTCCATACAAAATATCAAACCTAAGCTTAGAATATTATTAAAATGGAAAGAGTAAGAATTTATATAAATCACACTCCCTTCGAAGCTCCAAACTCAATAATCAATGTATGTTTGGATTAGCGGTGGAGAAAGACCTTTCTTTGCAGATAGGATTTTGGAAAAGTTATATAGAAAAAAAGTCAGCTTGTAAATGTGATTTTGTGTTTGGATTGGTGGTGACAAAAGTGACTTTTTTTATTACTTTAAACCTGTTTGGATTAGTGTTTGAAAAGTCCGTTTAGATGGGAAATGACTAAAAAGAGCATGATAATTAGGGGTGGAAACAGGCCAGGCGGCCTGACAAGGGCCTGCTGCCTGGCCTGTTCCGGCCTGATCAGGCCTGGCCTATTAGAATAAAAGGCCAGGCCCAGGCCTATTTCAAAGCCTGTTTTTCAGGCCCAGGCCTATTAATAAGCCTTTTAGGCTTAACAGGCCAGCCTGTTTATTAAAAAAAACAAATCAGGGCAGCCCAAAAACGAAACAATCACTCCTCTTCTTTCATCCTCATATGTCAGGCCCAAAATTTCAGAAAAAAAAAGTCCCTAACCCTAACCCTAACTCTCACTTCTAATCTCTCCCAATCTCATTTGGCCGACTCGGTGCTCACTGACTCTCAGAGTCTTCTATCACTCGGTGTCCCCGTCAGTCGTCACTCTTCAGATCATCGTCACGCTCTCAGCCTCTCACCCATCCTCAGTTCAGTCTTCATCTTCGCGTGGTCGCTCGTGTCTTGATTCTCTGCCTTTCATCTACACTGAATCGCCGATGAGCCCTTGATTCTTGCACAATCGAGAGTTACCGTCGCCTGTCGGCTGTTCGTCCTTCCTCCGAGAGTCACTGTCGCCTACTCTCGCCGTGGCCATCCTTCCGCCTACTTGATCTCCAAATTTAGTAAGTTCGATATTTTCTCCATCCTTTCTTGCCTTGTTCTGGTATTTTTTCTCAGTTTTTCTGCTAGCATGTTGCTCTGTTTCGTGTATCTCCAGATCTGTTGCTTCTCTTTCTTTCTATTACTGTTGTTTTTCTATTGGCAATCTGTTTCTCTGCCTCCTCTCCTCACCGAATCAACTCCGCCTATGTCGTCTCCTCTGTCTGCGATTTGCTTCTCCTCCGCCAATCTGACTAAGCCCTGTAAGCTTCTGGATTTTCTTCTCTATGATTTGCTTCTAGTTTTTGTTGACTTCTGCGGTACAAGGTAGATAGTAGCCAAAACTTATGGTTTTAACATATGATAGTCACAAACTAGTGAAAACTACTATTATTTGTATTTACGCTTTTGTGCTGCATTTGCTTCTTGCGATTTGTGATTTTCTTCCTGCAATTTGCGATGAGCTCAGATCACCAGCTCAGCAGTAGATCAGTGCTTCTTGCGATTTAGTTCTGCTGTTCTCTTCTTGCGATTTGCTTCTCATTTTCATCAAGTTAGTTAGTTGTGAGTCTGTTTAGTCAAATAGTCAAAGATTTACTTGTAGGCTTAGTTGAGTCTTGAGTGTGCTTATGTATTCTTTGTATTTGAAGTCTGTTGGTGTTCTCAGTATTTGTAGGCTTAGTAAAGAATTTTGCATTTGATAGTTCAGAAGAAAGTACAAAATGTTGGTTTTATTTTCTGATTTTTCTTATAGTGTAATATGCCATTTAAGTTAAATGTATGTAATCTGCGACTTAATTTGCCATTTTTCTTATAGTGAACTCACCATATGGATTTTTGATTCCCATTATTTTGTCGTTTTTGCTGAATTGGGTTTTGTTTTCACCTTATGTGTATTAAAAATAAGTTGGGAGAAGAAGTTGAAGAAGTATGAGAATATGTTCCAATGTTACCAAACTACAAGGAGCTTAATTATTTTCAGCAAGAGTAGATTTGTAAGAAGATTTCAGTTTGAAGAAATAGAGTTCACTGGTTGAAATGTTTATGTAAATGTTAATGAATCTGTTCTAAAAACATTAATTTTATCATCAATGTCATGCATGAAGCAAAATTATTTAGCATCTGTTGCATCTAGCTCTAGAAAATCTGGAACTTGTAAAAAAAAATTCCTATAAAATGGATTAGCTTTTGATGTTGTTATCATAACAGGTATAAAAGCCAGTAAACATGGATATTGACATGGACATGGGACACAACACTAACATAAACACCGACATGGGCAAAGCTCTTTCTTAACGTGTATGTTTCATATTTAAAAAGGCTTCTTATTCTTCTGTACAACTAATTAATGGTGGATGCTCTTTCAAGTACATGTCATGTAGTGTGCTCATATCCCTTTTTTCTTAGAACATACTGTATTAAAAATTTCTTTTTAAGGATTGATTCCTTTTGACAAACTAAGTGATGCTTGCTTCTTCTTTTCAGATGAGTTCAAAGCAAATCATGAAGAACGCTGGATAGGTTGTGGTGTGTTTGATAATGCTTAGTGCAGCCACTAGTTGTAATTGGTGTTGTAAATTGTCTAACTTGTTGATGATTTGGTATAAATTGTTGTGATTGTAATAAAAATTATTATATTATTGTATTTGGTGTTGTATAATTTATTGATTTACCGCAACTTTGGATTGATGATGTTATTTTGATTAATTTAAACATACAGGCTTCTTAACAGGCTTCAAGCCAGGCCAGGCCTTTGTACAGGCAAGGCTCAGGCTATAAAAGAGGCCTGTAATAGGTCACAGGCCAGACTCAGGCCTGTTTGTTACAAAACAGGCCTGGCCTGGCTTAGCCTGTTTCCACCCCCAATGATAATATTGAATACAACATCTATATATATATATATATATATATATATATATATATATATATATTAGTTTTATATATTATGATAATTAAAGTAAAAAAATATTAAAAATTTTTTATAAAATAAAAAAGGTGAAATTATTATTAAAAAAGAAAAAAAATACATGAAAATGCTTAATTAAAAAAGAATACATTTATAAAATAGTGGTTTAATTTAAATACATGAAAACTCATCTGCAAAAAAAAAAAAAAAAAAAAAAACCTCCTTCTCTACTACTAATCCAAAATGAGTTGTTTAATTTTTCTTTTCTCAATAAAAAATAAAAGTTGGATTGTGTTATTTACAAGATTTTTCCGATGTCCCATCATCCATCATTTCAGATTTTGAATGGTAAAAAACTTGAAAAAAGTCGTCCTAGTTTGAAAAGTTTACACCCCAAAATGGTTATAATTATGCCAAACCGTCACTGTGTTCACAGCCAACCAGCTGCTTCTTCACCTTACGGGTGCGCCTGAAATGAGCTTCTCAGAAGCTCCTTTTTGGAAGAAGCTCAGTGAAAAACAACGAATACTACCAGCAAGCAAATTAACAATGAATAAATGAAGATTGGTTGGGTGAAAATGAAACTAAAAACAGAGGAAGCGATGGTCTGGTTGAAGACAGAGAAACACATCGACAGAGACGAGAATGAACGATTCCGGCGAAGGTGATGCTGAGCTATGGTGACGTGATGAAGAGATGGAAGGCCGGCGTTGATAACGGTCGAAGGACGGTGAACGAAGGTGACGATCCTGGTGATCTGTGTCTCGCGGCTGCTTCTCTGCTTGTGTCTCTCTATCCCGAAGAAGAAGAAGCTTCGGGTCTTTTCTGGGTCGCGGCTCCAATCCTGTCTCTCTGTTTTACTCTGTTTGAATTAGTTTTTTTTAATAGTTTTTACGACTTACGAAGTAAGTGTGTGGGAGAAGTTTTGTTTCAGATTACGCAAACCATGATTTAAAACTAGTACTAGGAATGAGGGCTGGAATCTTGGGCAGGGCGGGTTGCCCCTTCGCGGGCTGGCGAGCCTGTTTAGGCGAGTTGGCGGGCTGGCCCGCCATTCTTTTTTTTTTTTTTGTAATTTCATTTTTTAAAAAAAGATTTACTCTCTTTCTTTTTCACCCGCTCATATCACATTTTTTTTTATACATTTGTGTTATGAAGTCAATTTTATTCTTACTTTCCTATTTTTTTCATCTACTCACATAATAAAAACATATAAACACATCTCTTTTAAATTTAATAATAATAGAATAAATAAATATAATATGAAAATAAAAATATCAAATAAAAAGTATGAGAAATTAATTAAACACGGCATCAAATGAAACACAGCACCAAAATGGCAGCCCATTTAAGGTTTTTTTGGGTGGGCTGGTGGGTTACCGGCTCTATTTGAAGCCATGGTTTGGGATGTTGTCAAACACACATCTAACCCCTTTGGTCAAAATGCTCGGTTTGACAAGGGACTAAATGCAATATTCGAAAGTTAATGGAGGGACTAACTAAAAATATGAAACCTTTTGTGGGTTAAAAGTAATTTACAAAAAATTTTGGTCCTTTTCTGTAACTTTCTCTGATTTCTTTCTACATCCATTCGCAGTTTTCATAAATTCGAGGTTCTTGTCTGTAAATTTCTCCAAACTGATCTGCAAAGAAAATAAACCCATAATGTAATACCTTATATTCCAAAAATCAATCAATTAAGGTAAATCATAACATATATGACATTTTTTCTCTTTTTCAATCTTAATTTCATATAAACATCTTTAATCACAATTAATCACAAAAGAGATATTTTAAGCTTAATTATTATAACAAAAACTCCAAATAAAATATATTAAAAATAGGGATTTGTCTATTTTAAAATTCACATGGTCTGATCTGATTGGATAAAAATATGTTAACTATGTATCATTTTTCCTTTCAATAAAAAGAAAAGAGTATCGAAGTCTTGGTGATTCTATTCTACTCGCATAGGATTACTTGCAAGTTGCAATCTGGTTTTTTTTTTTAGTCGTTGGGGTAATTAATAAGAAGGATTTTAAAAGGCTAAAAATTCCATTATATTATTCAAATTTCTGTCTTTGTTCCTTATTTCTTCTGTAATGTTACCATCTTAATCTTAAGGGCTTGTTTGGTCTGAGAGGAGGGGAGGGAAAGTGGGCGGAGGGAAAATTTTTTTTAGTTGAATTTAAAAAAATTAGAGAAGTGGGATTAAAATTTTTTAATTAATTTTTCTTACTCTTTTATCTTATATATTCTCTTTATTAAAATTTTATTACCCCACTTCTTCAATCTTTTAAAATTCAACTTATAAAAATTTTCCCTCTCCTCCCTTTCCCTCCAAATCCCTCACACCAAACAGACCCTAAGGGTTTAAAGGGTATTCCATTTATTACTAGAATAATAGTTAGTGCCATATGAATGATAAATCTTGGAATCATAAAAATTGAAAAGATCCCAACCACAGCTTTTGGGTTCCAATCGTGCATTTGGGCTTCCAAAACGCCAACTCAAACACAAGCATTCTTTTTAACCAACTAAGGTTTGAAAGTGTAACATTCAAGGTTGAGCTTTAACCAATAGAAGAGAAGTTCTAGTCTTGAGGTTCTTCTCTGAAATTATTTATCTTATAGATTTCATTTTCTCTGCATTGAAGGAATTATCCCAAAGAAAAAAGGTCATGATGATCTGTCCTGCATTATATCTTTGTTATGTGCAAGACTAACAACTTGCATCTGGCCGAATCTTATGTCATCCGGAGTTCTTAAGGCTTTCTTAACTTTAAGATTAGGGATTCGAACCCTATGTGAGTGATATAATATGAGTGTGAGTTTGACGAAAAAGTCTAACAACTTTCCCGAGAAGTTATTGTTATTATAAGTCACGATGTTACTGATATTAATTATACTTACTGGGACCACTCTTCTATTAGTATCATCACTGGTTGATTTTTCCCCGACCTGAAGCTAAATTATGTGGACAAGCTACTATCAATATATGACTTTACAACTACTCCCTCTCCCTATTTACAAGCAGTTTTCTTTCTTATAGAGCTGATCCATTTTATAAGCAACTTTTATTTTTTGTCTGAAAATGTAATCTTCTTTTTTCTAATTTACCCTTATTAAATGCTCATTCTCTCTCATATCTTATACTCATTCTCTCTCATATGTTTTATTTATTCTCTCTCCTATACTCTTTTCATAAATAGGGGCATATATGAGAAAAATATGGCATTTTGACACACTTATTACTTTTAACTATCAGTTCGTTTTATGCAATCAAGGATAAAGTTGTTTATAAATAGAATCGGAAGGAGTATATTATAGTAATGAAGATAAAGATTATACATATGTAAACATAATTTTAAAGTATTTATTTATTTGTTATATATGGTTATTTTATGAAAATTTAGTAGGTATTTTTTTATATGTAGCAGCTCTAAAGAGAACACATTAGTGAGTTTAAAATATATTGATAGTAAATTTTCAATATAAAGTATAAAATTCATAAGGAGTTACTACTACTCATAACTCACAGAAGTATGATTCCTTTATCCTTTGTTCATTTTTTATTTGTTTACTTTATTATATTTCATTAGATTTTGTGCAACTTTTTTCTATTTCTTGATTTCTTACACATTTTAGCGCTCACAAGTTAATTTTCTTAAAAAAATAATTATAATATTTTAAGAGCTCAAATTCTTAAGAAAATGATGGATAGTGTGCACTCCACAGAGAAGAATATGTTATTGCCGAAAAGTACATGTGATATATATTTTTATTATTTTTTAAAAATTTTGATTTTTATGATCATTTTTAATAAAGCTATAATATTTTCAAGGGTTTTGTTAGTATGTTAATAGTTTGAATTTTTTTAACTATAGGTTTTGACAGTTGAAAAATGAAAATCACCCAATACAAACCTTTCAAATACACACACATATATATTTATATATGTACGATTGCATACACTCACAAACACACATATTGTGGTACACGCGTATTATTATTCTATTGTCGTCTTTGAATAAATTTTGAAATAGTGGTGGCCACAAAATTATTCTTCAGGTTCTTTTTATTGCACTGGTGAATTTACATCCTTTAATGCATGAAGACCAGAAAATACGCACACAATAATAGTTTTCACATTTATGAGACTTTGAAAGATGAACAAATTAAGGGACACATAATTAAGTCGGTTCTTTGTTGAAAAGTTTGCACTACTGGACAAAAATAATTAATAAATGGACGTTTCTTGCTTTTCTTTTTTTCTCAAATTTGTTCGAAAAAGGATAATGCAAGATTTTTAATGGAAACGGGCATATTTGGTCTTTAGGCTGTAAAAAAAGGTACTACCTTCAAGTTATTACAAGTTCCTCCACGTTATACCACTTCATTTCTCATTATAAATCTATTTTGATTAATTCTTATATACTAAAAAATGACAATTAAGTCATAAAATATGCCTAGAATTGATAAAATTTTCAAATTTACGCTTATTAAAATTTTCTTTTTGGCCATTTACAAATTATTCTCTCCTCTTTTTCTCTTTCTAATGAGAAAAATAGGGTAGAATTCGAAACCAATCATTGATAACCTCTAAGTAGACTTATATTTAAGACCAATAATTCTTCTACAAATGAAATTATAATAAGATTCAGAGTAGTATGATAAACATATTATTATATGTTACTTTGGTATTGTTTTTTTCTTTTTTGTTTTAAATGACAATAATACTCCCTATAGTTTAAAATATGAATCACTTTTAACAGCGTCACAAGAACCAAGAAAAGTAATTAATTCATTAAAAATTTTCTTTAATTGAAAAAAATTTCCAATGTTGCCTATATTCAATATGGTTTTGAAAGATACAATAACACGAGAGGAGCTACATTTAAGCATTAAATATAAAGAAAAAATTGATAAATAAGTCTTAATTACTCTTCAAGTGACTTATATTTTGAATAAAAAAATCTTTTGGAAACAGGTGACTTATAGTTTTAAAGAGATGGAGCATTAATGATTTCCTCACTATTATTCAAATGTTTACACCCTCAACATTTTTCGTATCTACACCAATGGAATATATTTTTTTAATAGTTTGAAGAAATACTTGTGTAGGTCATCACTTTTACATAATGCAATCAATAGTATGTAATAAAGGTATATCCTGAGAGGAGCAAAAAAGGAAAAATCCCAAAAAAAGGTCTCCACAATTTCAAAATCTTAAAAAAGTGATTTCCCACTAAAATTTCTTATCAATTGTAGAAATCAAACTTGATTTGCGATTTTAAAATTTTGAAGGTCTTTTTTCTGGAATTTCCCCCCAATAAAACTGTTTCTTTTTCGAATCACATTCTCTCTTTAATGAGAGCACTACGTACTGAGATTATCGCCTTACGTGAAAACAAGGGTTGCGTGTGAGCACGTGTTTATGCCAGTGTGTTGGATAAACGAACATGGGGATGAAGATGGATATGTGGAGGACGGTGGTGGTGGAAGATATATAGTAAATTTATGGTGAAGAATCTTTTGGGTTCGGAATAAATAATAATGAAGAGATCAAAGGACTTTAAAGTGTACGACCTTTTATATGGTCGGTCTCTTCACAGCCATGAAATAAAGGACTTTAGGTGCGTGACGTACGTTGATGGTCTCGTAGCCATCCATGAAGTTGATATCTTGGAATACGCTAAGGGAAGTTTCTTGCAAAGTTAAATCCTTCAATTGTACGTCTTTTTAATCAATAGAGACACAAATGGTTGGTAATTAAAAGAGTTCCACCGCCAAAGTGATGAGGAAACGATGCGGTATGAAGAATGAGACAGGTGAGTGCGCGCCCACTACCTCTAGTTGTTAATATAAAAATCAATTAAGATATTAGAATTTATTCTAAATATAAAATCTCAATTCATTTTATCTCTCAAATCTATAATTCTTCTCTTAAAGTATCCATATTTGTTTTTTCGACCAGAAAAAGTATGCATACTTATTACACATATTAAGAGGTTTTCATCTAATGATAGTCATTATAAAATAATGTATTTTAGAAAAATTAACTCATATTTTTTATAAATAACTAATATAAGCTATTTTTTTTATTCTACTTAAATTAGTTATATAGCTCTTATATTAATGATTAGAGGTAATAGTATATTACGTGTGCTGATTTGAGATTGAATACTTTGATTGTTGGTTACAATGGTTTTTTAATGAATTTTCATAGTAAAGTTTCTGATATGCGAAGTTGGGATTGGATTAGATTAGGGGATTTAAATAGTATTGAAGTTTATGGATCATCTATCTAGCTAGTATGTGTTTATGATGATTTTTTTTTTTTTTTTTTTTTTTTGCTAAGCATAGATATCCTTCTATTGGAAGCAATCCTATTTGAGGTACTATCGGACACTAAATATAGGCACATCTCCCAACGAGGATTGAAACCTTATTTTACCACATTGTGAGGGACTAGCCCCTTCCGCTAGACCCAACCCCCGTTAGTTTGTTTATGATGATTTTTGAGTATTTGGGAAGTGTTGGATTATGTGAACCCTCATGGTTGTGTCTTAGGCCTCATGTTCAATTTTGTCATGGTTGTGTCTTGGATCATTGATGAATGATGATTTCAAACCTTGAAGTATGTTTTGTAAGATATCAAGTTTGAAGAGATCAAGAGCTCAAGTGAATACATATTATACTTTTAGGATTATATCTTTTAGTCTTATTTCACTTGTAATTAGCTCTCTATTACCTGAGTATTTGATGAAACCTCTTCACTTAACTCTTTACTTAAGTGTATCAACTAGATTTACATGGTCCTATAAGCTTAAGGCTCTATTTGCTATGAAGGATTTAGAGGGAAGGAGAATGAAGCGAAATTTTTTGAGTCGCACTACTACATATTTATCTATATTTAACGCTCCGTACTTAATGGTTTTAATGAAATCATTAAATATGTAGAGACAGAGTTTCAAGAATAACATATATAATGGTTTTTCAAAACAACCGTTAAGTATATTAGAAAATATTTAACAGTTTTATAGTCCAAACCGTTATATATTAGTTTGTTTTTTTTAAGAGAAAAATGGTATCTTTTATTTGACTGTTATTTGTGAAAAGCTATCAAATATAGGTGATGTATATTTAACGGTTGTTCAAAAACAACTGTCAAATATAATATAGTTAACAGTTTTTTAATAACTACCGTTAAGTATACTCTTTTAAAAACCCCTCCCAAACCCATTTTCATTCTACATTTGAAACTTAGAAGGTTATAGATATCTCACTTCTATACCTCCAATGACTCCATTCCGGCTCCTGCACCATCATTTTGCTCCCTTCTCCTCCGCAGTAGCTCTCCTTTGTCGTTCACCATTCATGCGTTCGTGGGTTTTGTGGATTCTGGAGTTTTTTTTTGGGTTGTGGGTGCTTTTACAAGTGGCATTTGGGTTGGTTTCTTCTTTTAGGGTTCGGTGTTTGAGCTTTTCTTTTCCTTTTAAGGGTGAGTTCAGTTGAGTTTCTTCTACTAGTGGTTTTTAAGCTCCTTTTTTCAATATTGATTTAGGTAGAGTTTGAAAACATTGTTTTTTTGAGTTATTTTGTATGTGTATAGGGTTTTGCCACTAATTTTAGGTGTTTGTTGTTACTAAAGTTGTTATTTGTTGGTATGGAAAACAATATGTAAAGATTGTTTTTTGAGTGATTTTTGTATGTGCATAGGTTTTTGCAACTAATTTAAGTGTTTGTTGTTACTAAAGTTGTTATTTGTTAGTATTGATTTGGGTAAAGAGTATGTAAAGATTGTTTTTTTAAGTGATTTTGTATGTGCATAGGGTTTTGCCACTGATTTTACGTGTTTGTTGTTATTAAAGTTGTTATTTACTAGCATTGATTTGGGTAAACAACAACAACAACAACAATAAAGCCTTTATTCCACTAGGTGGGGTCAGTTACATGGATCGCAAGACGCCATTGTACTCTGTCAAAAACCATATCTTTAGACATATTATTAATCAAAAGGTCTCTCTCTATGACCTCATTAAGCGTTCATTTTGGCCTTCCGCGACCTCGTTTTACAGAACTCCAAATTGCTTGATCAACCCTCCTCACCGGTGCATTCAACGGCCTTCGTTGAACATGTCCAAACCACCTCAAACGAATTTCTACCATTTTTCCTTCAATAGAGGCCACTCCAACTCTTTCACGTATATGATTATTACGAATCTTATCTTTTCTTGTATGATCACACATCCATCTCAACATCCTCATCTCGGCCACCCCCATTTTATGCTCATGTAGTCCCTTTAAAGCCCAACACTCATACCATATAGCATTACTGGTCTTATAGCAGTGCTGTAGAACTTCCCTTTTACTTTATTAGGTACTTTCTGATCACAAATAACTCCAGTAGCTTTTCTCCATTTATACCATCCAGCTTGAATTCTGTGATTGACATCTCCATCAATTTCACCATCTTGTTGTATAATTGATCCCAAATACCGAAATTTTGTCAGTTGTGGAATAACTTGCCCCCCCAATTTAACTTCCATATCATTTCGACCTTGTCTCTTATCATTCTGACAATGCATATATTCAGTTTTGCTCCTACGTAGATGAAAACCCTTCACTTCCAAAGTCCATCTCCATATCTCAAGTTTAGAATTAATTTCCTCCCTGGATTCAGCCAACAAAACTATATGATCCGCAAAAAGCATGCATTTAGGGATCTCCTCGCAAAAAACAACTTTTGTTTTCTGAGTGATTTTGTCTTCAAGATATGACCAATACAATTGAAGCAAACTTCAATGAATGCCTAGAAAACTTTGATAAGATAAAGAGCAATGCAAAGAAGCCGTTATATGAGAATTATACTAAGTTCACACTAATTTTACGTGTTTGTTGTTACTAAAGTTGTTATTTATTAGCATTGATTTGGGTAAAGAGTATGAAAAAATTGTTTTTTGAGTAACTTTGTCTTCAAGATATGACCGATACAGTTGAAGCAAAATTCAATGAATGCCTAGAAAACTTTGATAGGATAAAGAGCAATGCAAAGAAGCCGTTATATGAGAATTATACTATATGAGAATTATACTAAGTTCACATTATTATATGCAGTGTTGAACTTATACAACTATAAAGCAACATATGTGTTGAGTGACTCAGGCTTCATAAAATTGCTTAAGCTTTTGAGAAGAATACTACCACCAGGAAATGATATGACAGCCAACACTTATGATGCAAAACAAGTTATGCACACCATTGGCTTGAGTTATGAAAAGATACATGCTTGCCCCAATGGTTGTATTTTGTTCAGAAAAGAATATGAATCGTTAATTGAGTGTCCTTTGTGTTTTGTCTCATGCTACCTAGCGAATGGGAAGAGTTCAAAGAAGTCATTATAGTATTTTTCCAATTACACCTAGTTTGGACGTTTGTATAGCAATGCAATTGATGCAAAAAAATTAAGGTGGCATGAGGAGGAAAGAATTCAAGACGGCATGCTTCTGCATCTTGCATACTCTACTGAATCAAGTAAGTTTGACTTTAAGTATCTTGAATTTGCTAAAGAACCATGAAACCTCCACCTAACATTGGCTACTAATAGGATGAACACATTTGGGATGCAGAACCATACCCATAGTACATGGTCGGTTATGTTATTTATCTATAACTACTCTCTATGGCTCTTGATGAAACGAAAGTATATGATGTTGTCATGGCCAAGGCAACCAGGGAATGACATAGATATATACCTTGCGCCACTAATTGAAGTCTTACAAAAGTTAACAAATATGAGGCTGTATATGATGCTCACTAGAAAGAAACATTTAATATGAAGGCCATATTGTTTGGAACAATCGATAACTTTTCTGTATAAGGTAATTTGTCAGGGTACAACATTAAAGGCAAAGTTGGATGCCCAAATTGTGAAGAGGGTACATAGTTGATCAAGTTGAAGCATGGTATGAAGAATTCCTATATGGGGCATCACAGATGGTTGCAAAAGGGTTATTTGTATTGCCGTATGAGAAAATACTTCGATGGGGAATCTGATAAAAGGATGGCACATGAACTATGACTAGTGAGCAGGTTTTTGAAAAAGCCAAACATATGGACTATAAATTTGGGAAGCCATTTAGGAAATATGTTGGGACAAGTAGGTGGAAGAAAAGGTCCATTTTATTTGATATGCCATATTGGAGTTCCCTTAATGTTGACATTTTCTTAATGTCATGCACATTGAGAAAAGTGTGTGAGAGTCTTTTGAAATGTTACCCCATATTCTTGGGAAGATGAAGGATGGCATAAATGTAAGACTAGACATAGTTGAGATAGGAATAAGAGAGGAATTGGCATGAGAGGAGAGGGGATCTCATACATTCCTTCACCCAACGGCTTTCACACTATCTAAACAAGAAAAAAGAAGTTTTTGTGAGTTTCTTGCTTCAGTGAAAGTGCCAGAGGGTTACTCGTCAAATATTAGCAATCTTGTGTCAATGAAGGACTTGAAGCTGAAGGGTCTTAAATCACATGATTTCCATGTGTTTATAGAAAACTTTATTTTGGTAGCAATATGAGGTATTTTACCTAATAAGGTGTGAGATACAATCACAAAACTCTGTTTCTTCTTCAAGTCATTGTGCAGTAGGGTGATTGACCCCAAGAAATTGTTGAGGTTACAAACCAAATCGTGACTACGTTGTGAGCTAGAGATGTTTTTCCCTCTAGCTTTCTTTGACATAATGGTGCACTTAACTGTTCACTTGGTTAGAGAGGTATAATTATGTGGCCCATTCTATATGAGATGGATGTACCGATGAAGGACCTGAAAGGGTATGTGAAAAACTGGAGCCGGCTTGAGGGTTGCATTGTTGAATGGAACATTTGTGAAGAGACAATTCAATTCTATACCGATTACTTGAAAGATGCATGTGATATTCACATTCTGGTGTCTCAACATGAAGGAAGGACATCTAGATAAGGGTTGATAGGAAAGAAAGTTATCGCTATCTCAAACCAACAAAGGAAGCAAGCACACCTATACATACTTCACAACTTTAGAGAGATTGACGAGTTTGTAGGTATTCATATGGAAGAGCTTATGAGGGAAAACCCCAACATAGTACAAAGTTAGTATACCAAAGAACATAATAAACAATTCACAGTATGGTTGAAGTAGCACATGGATGACAAGAACAATATTGATCATAATTCAGTTCTGGAAAAAGTAATGTTCTTGGCACGTGGTTCAAACAGACATGTGCTTTCTTTCTCAAGCTATGTCATCAATAGATACACCTTATACACTAAAGAGCAGGATGACCTAAGCAACATGCAAAATAGTGGGGTAAATTTAATTGCTAACATCATGCATGTATCAAGTGCAAACAATAAGAATCCTGTCTATGCCAATATGTTATACTTTGGGGTGGTTGAGCACATTTGGGAGTTGGATTACGTAAGATTTCATGTTTTGGTTCTTGAGTACAAGTGGGTTGACAATAATAATACTTTGAAAGTGGATGAGTTAGAATTGATACAATTGAATTTGAACAACCAAGGGTATAAAGAAAGAGCCTTTCATTTTAGCTTCTCAAGCTAAACAAGTGTTCTATATTCCTAATCATACTAATAAAGAATGGTCTATTGATTTGTTATCAAACAAAATAAATGAGAATGTAGGAGGTGAATTTAGTAAGGATGATCCTTTCCAATGGTCGCTACTTGAAACACAATTCATTAAGGACAATGCTTTGTACGTTAGGCATAACCATGATGAATGAATTTGGATATCAAAAAGGGGGAAGTTGCTTAGCAAATTAAAGAAAACAATTGTTACTAAAAAGAGCATTAAAATTACAAAGACTAGGAAAAGGAAAAGGGGCACTTGATCATTTGTATATTTCCTTACCTTTGATGTATTAATAATTGTATAGTTAGAATTCGATGATTTGTTTTAATTTTTTGGCACTTGTTGGCCAAAATTGATTATTTTGTATATTTGGATATATCCAGCCAAAGCTGAATCCATTTATGTGTTTGGTGTGTGTATATATATATATGTTGTTTCTATAGGTTATTTTGCAGGGGGCTGATCGAAAGTGAGCCCCCTAATTTTTTTTTAAAAAAATTTGCCGCACATACTTAACGGTTATTTGCCAATAATCGTCATGTATTCTACATATATAACGGTTTTTCTATATCACCATCAAATAAACCCCTTCCTCTTATGACAGATACTTTACCGTTCATCATTTTAACCATTAAGTATTGTACAAAATATATCACGATTATTATTATTAAACAACCGTTAAATATATATGGCTATTTTTAACAGTTATTGTTTTACAACCATTAAATATAGTGCCCTATACATAACGGTTATATGTGAAAAAACTATAAAATATAGTGCCTAATTTTTTACGGTTAAAAAGTGTTATATATAAATATTTAGCATTCAGATCCTCAGTAAAAATAACTGTTAAATATAGACAAATTTGTAGTAGTGTCAAATTTTAAAAATTGAAAAAGTTGGGTTATAAAATTTTAATAAAGAAAAGATAAAAGAGTAAGAAAATTAATTAAAAAAATTTAGCCTCCACTTCTTTAATTTTTTTAAATCCAACTAAAAATTTCCTTCCGCTCACTTTCCCTGCCCTCTCCTCACATCAAACAAGCCCTTTTTATAAATCCTTTAGGGGCTGTTTGGTATGAGGGATTTGGAAGGAAAGGGAGGGGAGGGAAAATTTTTATGACCTGGATTTAAAAAAGTTGGAGAAGTGGGGTTGGAAATTTTTAGTTAGTTTTTCTTACTCTTTTATTTTACATATTATCTTTATTAAAATATTATAACCCCACTTCTCCAATTTTTTAAAATCTAACTCATAAAAATTTTCTCTTCCCTCCCTTCCCCTCCATTTCTGTCTTGCCAAACAGACCCTTAGAGGGTTGTTTTTCAACTCTTACTTTGTACTATTTAAATATTAGCCTTAATATTCTGCTACACTCCGTTATCTTTAAACTTGATTTTGCCTAAACATCTAATTAATATTCGATTATTCTAAGTTTTATTCAACTACATATAGATCCATGTTCTAGTGCTCTTTGTCAAAATTTGATTCAACTGTTGAGCTCAACGCTTGACTATATAGATGTGCTTTAGAAGATCTTATTGAATTTTTTTTTGTCAAAAAAAATTTAGTTGACTGCTAGTGCCTGTATACGAATAATGTTTGACTCACAAGAATGAGTAGTTGATCAATAGATTTGGAGTAGTTGAATATATTCCACTGTAATTGGTACTAGGGATTTGGAGTGGAGGTTATAGAATTTTAATAAAGAAAGGATACAAGATAAAAGAGTAAAATTATTTAAAAACTTTTAATCTCACTTCTCTAATTTTTTTAAAAATCCAGCTTATAAAAAATTTGATTCCCCTCCCCTCCCCTCTAAATACCTCGTATTGAATAGCCAATTAGTGCTTTTTTGGTACTCCTTCTGGTCTTTATTATAAGACGTCAACTAATAATTGTCACATACTAATAAAATAGTTAAAAGCATTAAATTTGTCCTAAAATTCAAGTGACTTCTAATATTTCTAATATTACCCTTACTAACTATATTAAACTCTTTTTTTTATAAAGATAAACACCAAGCCTACACTAAGGAAGGCTTAGAAAGTCCCTCCTGACATAATGTCGCACATAGGATGAAGCTTCCGTGAAAGCTGTAAAACCACTCAAACCCGTTAAGGCCTCCTTGGCAAGAAGGTTCGCCGTGCTATTTGACTCTCTAGTGCACCAACAGACGCACACTTCCCAGTTACGATCCAGTAGCTCGCACACCTGCCTCTCCACGTCATTATAGTCAACATCGGGAAAGCCCCTTCTGTTTAACCTCTCCACTAGCTCCAAACAATCCGACTTGAGAACCAACTGTCTCCAACCCCGATCCCATGCATATTTCAAGCCACATAACGCACCCCACACCTCAGCAGCATAACTCGTTCCAGGTCCAATATTCATGAGAAATCCACCTATGACCCTCCCTGCATGATCAAGCACCAATCCTCCACAGGCCGACTAATCTTCGGAACGTGATGCCACCCCATCAACGTTTACCTTAAGAAAGCCTATGGAGGGCAACCTCCACATCTCTGAGCCTTTCGTTGCATCACTACTAACGCCGATCAAACCCGACCCCCATTTTGCACATGCACAAGCCTTAGATATGATACTTACAGCACTGTCCTGTCGTTGCTCAAATATCAAGGTATTCCGGGCCAGCCACAGTTGTCTGCAAATCGTCCCAAAATACTACATGTCGTACACCCACGCAGGACGTGTAAAATGGTCTCAATGCACCTAGAACATGCCGCACAACCCGAGGATGTAGCCAAGCCCCTATGATTCCGAATCTCATTCGTTAGCAACTTATCCTGCCCTCCCAACCATAGAAAGGTCCTACACGCTGACAAACACGTAATCTCCATATCAGTTTCCACAAGCTCTTCCCAGATAAATCCCCTTTCATCCCAATACTGGTATAGGCAGACTTCGTAGAAAATTCCCCTGAATAAGTCTCACTCCATAAGGGGATGTCATCACGTGATACATCAGTCGGAGTCCTAATAATCGACGACACCACCTCCCTGGGGAGCAAGCCAGCAAGCATATCGTTATCCACCCCGTCTCCCCGGGACAAAACTATATTGTTTGGTGAAATAATAACAGGCATAATAGGACGGAATCTATTCGCAACCACCTTTGTCATAATTTTATACACGACATTGCACAGGCTAATTGGGCGGAAGTCACGAATCGTCTCTGGATGGTCCACCTTCAGAATTAGAATTATATTAGTACCATTGACCTTCTTAATCTCCTCCGAATATTGGAACAACCAACATACCATCTCAATCACCATTGGACCCACCAATTCCCATTGGCTTTGGTAGAATAAAGGATTCAAGATATCCGGACTAGGAGCTTTGAGCGAGCCCATTACAAACAAAGCCTGCTTTACTTCTATAGCACTAATATTCCTTCCAATTCGAGATAGGGACTCAGCATCCACTAACGGGTGAGTACCCCCAAAAACAACATTTACCTCCTCATAACTATCCTCCTGGAATAGACTCCTAAAAAAAATTGTGCCTACCTGCATAATCTCATCCCTGTCATATGTCCAGACGCCATCCTCCCTCTTCAATGCCTCAATGTTATTTCGCCTTCTTCTTGAATTTGTGGCTGAATGAAAGTACCGTGTATTTCTATCACCATCAACATTAAGAGGAACCACATAGGCTTTCCCCAAATCTATATACTTTCCCCAAATCTATATACTTTGGTCTATCCCTTCTGTGTTATTTTTTGGGCTGAAGGGATGGGGTACATGGGGAATCAAATGTTGTAAGTAATTAGTAATAGATATAAGGTTATGTTAATGACAAAGGAACATTAAGAGGAACCACTTTCTTAATATCCTGTTGTTAATACACATGTTAGAACAATGTTTCTTGTTGCTGGTTTTTGGGCACTGTCATTGTATTCCCTATTGTTGTGTATGTAAGGTAATACCCCATTATGAGACCTACATGTCAGTATGTTAGGGTTTTTGGGTATAGATTGTCTACTCCTTTATTTTCAAACTTATGTATATAGGGTTTAGAAGAAGAAGGATTTTTGCCTCTTTTGATGTGTTCTGATAAGCCAATTGCACTGTCATGGCGTGCTAATGTTTGCAGAATCATGCTATAAAAGTTTTGCATGAACATGTTAAATGTTAATGTACAGTTGGGAAATTCTAATCATTTCTTGATGACCTTTTAAGCGTTTTTGGGAAAATTCCTGCAACTATCAAGGATTTGGCTATCCTAGCTAATTAAAAAAAATGGGCAAACTACAGAAATGGTAATCTAAACATGCTAAATACGTAAACAAAATTGAAAATTGGTTAAGAGAAATTGGTAACATAATGCATGTGTTAGAGGAGCAAATGTATGAAGATGAGGAAAAATTTGAGCGTTATCTGCTGAATTGCTAATCTGCATTTGATAAATGATTATTGAAACTTGGAAAAATGTAATATCAAATGGGGAAACAAAAAAATCTATGGTTTACCTTGGCCACCATGTTGACCAAATGGTGAGGGCAACTGCGGAAATGGTAATAAAATATTGCACACCACAAAACAAAACGTGATAAACCCTTATCTGGATTTGGGGAACCAGTTTAACGTTTAGGGGATTAAAGGTTTGAAGATAGGCAAAATGTTAGTGTTATCAGTTGTGGAACGACTTATCTAATATTGTGAATCAATTATCTGAAGTTGACAAATTATAATGTAACCTTGGGAAAACCTATTTGCTTCAGGGCTTGTTTGCGACCAAGTTCAGAAACTTGTGATGCTATTTACAGAAATGCTTATCCAATATTACGAAACAGAAAACATAACTTGATAAACCCTTATCTAGAATTGTGGAACCAGTTTCATGTTCAGGGGCTTAAATGTACGCAGATTGAAAACATGTTTGCGTTATCATCTGCGGACAACTAATGTGAGTTTGCGAAAAAGATAACAAAAGTTGATATAATGTAAACTTGGGAAAAACAAAGTAGCTTCAGGGCCTCTTCGCAACCAAGTTGACAAGCAACGAGGGGTCGTCTGCGGAAATGCTTATCAAATTTTCATAAACATAAAACAAAACTTGATAAAATCATATCTAGAATAGTTGAACCACTTTCACGTGCAGGGGATTAAATGTACAGAGATTTGAACAATGTGAGCATTATAACCTGCGGAACTGCTTATTTAATTTTGTGAAACGGTTATGTAAAGTTGATAAATTATAATGTAAATTGGGGAAAAACAAAATAGCCTCAGGTATTATTGGCAACCAAGTTGCAAAACGTGGCAGGATGTCTTGGGAAATGCTAAAAAACTATTAGGAAACATAAAACAAAAATTGATAAACTCTTATCTAGCATTATAGAACCACTTTCAAGTCCATGGGACATTGGGAAAATGTGAGAATCTTCATCTGCAGAATTGCTTATGTAATGTTACAAAATGCTTAATGCAACTAGATGATCTATAATATAAAATTGGCAAAACCAAAAGATCTCATATGGGGAAATACTGAACATTTTCAGGGTCATTTGTCAAGGAAGCTGATAAACTCTTATGTCATTAAATGCTTGTCAGCATTTGCCAAATCATAATAGCAAATGGATTAATACACAAAACAAGGCCAAAACAAGTTGTGCCCTCCTATATGATAACAACAAAAAACATAACAACTCTATGCATACAAAGCAGTAAGACACACTAAGAATGTTTTTTGGCGATGGATAGTGTAAGGGGAATGAGCTCCAATGCAGTGTCATGGATTAAATTCAGCAAATCATTGACTAACCACCACATTATATTGCTCCTTAATTGCTTAATCTCCTCTTGTAAATAAGTGACAAAGTAAATTTTGCTTCCATTTGACTAAAAAAGTACAAGGTTTTAGTTTCAGAGGTATACATTTTAATAGTCCAAGATACAATCGAGATCCCACTGGCTCAACCATATCATCACATGCACACTACAATCCATACTATCATCACATAGTTATTCATATGCTCTAAGTATGGATACAATCAAGTTATGGGGGAGTCTTTCCAATTCCACCTTGAACAAATTTCCAAAAACTATTCTCCTAACCCTCTCCTTCAAATATTCATTTTGACTGACAAATTCCACCAACGATGTAAATCCTCGAAGTGAGCAGCGGGTATGAAAGGATAGTCTAATTTTTATCTTTTTTCTTTTTTGGCCTTGCTTGCTTAACTCTTTCAGTGTACTCTTTCTTCTTATCATCCGACATCTCTCGCCATGCCTTTCCTATAGCCTTGCTTTCTTTTGTCATCATTATCATCTTCTTCTTCTTCTCCCCTAAGTTTGCCACATACTCATTTCTAAACAACATAAACCCACCCTGTACTGGTTGACTCTTCACAGTTTTGTTGTTTCCTCCTTTCATCTCACATTTGTGCTCTTTGCTTGTCTACTCTTTACATCTTTCCACCTTGATGCTTTTGAATTTGATGTGTCCCCTTTTTGTAACATCATCTTCTTTGACCTACACAAGAAGCATTTCACATTCATTAACATTGTTTGCTCACAATTTAAATGGTTCTTTCATAGTCTCAATTCTTGTGAATCCTAATTCCCCTCATGAAAGTAGCACAGTCTAACAAGTTTTGATTAAAGGATTCACAACTTGTTATAACAATTTCACTGCTTACTTCTCAAAATTAACATATTCACAGAGCTTCACAACTTCTTATTAAGGTTTCCCAAGTTCTTATTACTTTTCACAAGTACAATATCAAACATTCCCACATACCAACATGTTTTTCAATTTCATGTTAGCCATTCCCAAAAAAATTGTCATGTTTTCCCACGTTAAGATTAGGATTTCACAACCAAGCAACCAATTTTGACTACTTGGGAATTCTCAAACTTCCCCACATCATTAGACAATTTCCCAAGTTCTCATTACGAATTCACAAATGCTACATATGGTTTCACAACTTGGAAATTGTAATATCCTGAATTTTAATACTTGAGCTTAAAGATTAAGCCTGAGGTTAGTGGACTGCTAAGCCCTGGTTTAGCAAGAGTCCAAATTATGAATTAAGAGATATGAAATGTGTTGATGGTGATTTATGAGGAATTGCCATAATCAGGGGTAAAAAGGTAAAGTTGCCGACCATTTGATTGGTTGCCGAAGAGGAAACTCATTGGTAGCTTCAAGATCAATGGCTAGGATTGATTTGTGAAGTTGAGTAAGGGGCATAATCATGTGTATGTGTGTGCATATGAGCCCATGAGAGTTGAAGTGAGATGGTGACAAGTGGCAAGGTGTGGACCCTTGGATGAGGCATAAGTGTATGAGACACATCATCATCATCTCCATCTCCTCTCTTCTCTCTCTCTCGTTTTCTCTCTCTTGTGCGGAAGCCATGGAGCTTGGGAGAGAGAAAGGAAAAGTTGAATTTAGAGGTAAACAAATGGCTTCTATTGCTCAAACTCTCTTCTCTAATGTTAATCCTTGAGTTGAGAGCTTTACTTTGGTGGTTGTAGTTTCTCCATTGGTGGTGATTTGAGGATCACAAAAATATGAAGTGTGGAGAATCAAAGAGTGTCTTTAAGAAAGTTGATAAGGTATGTGAACCCAATCTTTCTATCTATGTTTCATGCCAAATGATTAAGTTTGGAATTTTTGGAATTATTGCCCTAATTTCGAAAATATGGGTCAATGGGTAGTTTGGCATTCTATGGTTATGGAAATGGTATCTTAGAGTGAGTTTGGAATAGATAGATTGATTGGGGATTGAAATGATTGAAGTTAGTGATTTTGGAAAAATGATGATTGTGATGCCCTAGACCAAAGCATGTAAATGGAATGGGATTTTGGTAATTCTATTGATTCCATTGAATTCAATGAGTGATTTTATGTGGGAGTAGCTTTGGTAGAGGTTTTGGGTCCATTTGGATCAATTGGGCAAATGGTAGAAGATGTGGTATGTTTTGCTGCGTTTTCTGGAATCTGATAGATTCACTCGAGCAGACATGGGTGTGCTCGAGTGAAGGAGGAACATTGCTCAAGTGAGGGAGATCCTGCTCGAGTGATATGTGAGTTTTCTCTTGTTTTGCTTCGAGTGCACCTGGGTTTTATGAATAATGCTCGAGTGCATTGCCTTGTGCTCGAGTGAGCGAAGAACATGCTCGAGTGAGATGGGGTCTGCTCGAGTGATGGGTGTATTTGACACCAGGGGACTTGCCTCTCGGGTTGTCACTCGCGGGTAAGGTGCACGAGTGTGCCTTCTCACTCGCGGGTATGGGCACCGTGCTCGAGTGAGCCGTGTGTGCTCGAGTGCAGTGAGCCATTTGGGCTGCTGCCATTTCTCTTGTGCTCTCGGGCATGTGCTTTCTGTCTCACTTCCTTGTGCTTGAAGTGATTTCCGTACGTGTGCTCGAGTGAGGGCATTTGTGCTCGAGTGAGCCTGCTTCTGAAAACTCCCTTGTGCTCTCGGGTGTTTACTCGCTGCCTCTCACTCTCTTGTGCTCGAGTGCTGTCCGTACCAATGCTCGAGTGAGAGCATTTGTGCTCGAGTGATGTCCGTACTTGAGCTTGAGTGAGGCCATCCCTGCTCGAGTGAGGCAGTGAAAAATATCATGTTTGGGCATTCAAAAGGGGATCTTTGGGGATAGTCTTCCAACCCTTTAGAGCTATCGATAGAGGTGTTTGAGGGTGCTTAAAGAGCAATAATGATAACCAACTTGAGTGTCTAAAAGTTAAGGAATTGGAAAAGGGATTAATCCTATGTCCTTGATTTTGGTTATAGGATTTGATGATTTCCCTGATCGTGAGCAGCCGGAGCTGGAGCTTACGTGGAAAAAGGGTAGGGAACTTACCTCTCCTGCATGTATTGATAATTGTATTTATGTGTTGATGCATGTTATTACCTTGCTTGAATTATGTGAAACATATGAGAATGATTGAAGCTCTGTTTCTATTTATACTATGGCCATGAGTATGTTATGTGAACATTGAGCATACGGATATATCATTATGTGAGCATTAGTTATTGTGATGCAAGCATGTCATGCATTAAATACTTATCTTGCATGCATATTGGTACCTGTTTCCTACTGAGATTCTCTAGAATCTCACCCTCCCCTATCAACATTTTAGACAGGGAAGGAAGATTGAGGATGAAGCAAGCTTCCAAGGACGAAGAGGACTCGTTTCTGGGTGAGAGCTTGGTTGTTGGTTATCATGGTGCAATTGAGAATATTTATTGTATATTTGGATCAGTGTTTGAGCATGTATTCGAGTAAATTGTGTAATCCCTGTTGGTGGAGTTGTATGGGCTATTGTGCCCTAAGATTAATGAGCGAAGATATGATTCCGGGATTGCCGGGAATTTATATTGCGTACTCTGATAATTGTCTAAATGTAATTTATCTTCGCATAGTAATTATATTCGGAGTGTGGATGTGAGACCGTGTTTTAAATGATTATGAAATGTATTTGTGAAAACCCCGTCGGGTTGATGGATTCAAAAATGTTGTTTTGAATTATTGGTCTCTATTTCACTTTAATCACGTAATCCGGATATTAATTACGGCTAGGGGTTACAGAAATTACACCTTCCCACATACCAACACGCTTTCATAGTGTCATAAACAATTCCCAAGTTTATATTAGGTTTTCCCATGTTAGCATAACTTCTCACCCCCATGCTTCACACTATTTCATAATTTGAATTTGGGAATTGGTTTAAATAATGTTAGGTTTGGCACTTCACATCCACGCATCATAATGTCACAACTTTAGAGTAAGCATTCCTAACTTTAATTTCAGTTTTGTTAGGTTATGATTACAATTTCACAACTACGCCTCAAAAATTCCCAACTACCCATTACGCTGAATTTCCCACATCATCAAACAGTGTAACAAGTTCTGGTACAGATTTCTCAACTTCGAATTACGTTATATCAACTTTCAAATCACACAATTTCCACATTCCAACAAGGTTTCACAGTTATCTATTCCCAACTTTAAATTCGGTTTTGACAATTTAGGTTAAGAATTTCACAACTACACATGCGACAGATTTTTAAACCAATTCACTTATCGAACTTTCGGCCCAGTTGCAACTTCACACTGAAATAGTGATTTCGCAGCAACTCACCAGCCAATCTCTGCTCCAACCCAAGAAACGGCCAATTCCAGACCGCCCTCGTCGCCTTTCGTCAGCTTGTGATGGGCGAGCTAACCTTCCAACCCGCTGTCAACGCCTCTTTCAGACCATAAAATCACACCCAACTCAGTCTAAATGACAGCTTTTGCTAGTTTACGTTGTTGTTTTTTGTCAGTTTTCAGCTGTCGGAACAGTCGACCTCTTCTCTGCTTGAACTGAATAATGCGGCACACTCCCTAGCCCCATCAACTCCTTCCTTCTTCTTTAAATCGACCCCACCTACTTCGGACCTACTCCCCCTCTCAATGCAACCAACAACCCACCGATCCCTACCACTCTTTTCCTCCTCAAAAACCTCCCACCAACAACCAATGACTCATGCCCGAATAAAACAGCTCCCTCTCTTCCTCTTTTCTTTTTAAATTTGCTTAGGGGCAAAACCATCATTTGATCTTCAATTTGAAAATCCCTAATCAGTCAGAAGCTCCTCTGCAGGATTTTCAAATTTTGTAAGTCTTTTCACACTTTTGAGGCTCCTTTTCAAGGATTTTCCCAAATATTATCATAAACTAATAATAAATTAAATAAAAATTTCAAATAATTTTTATATATTTATTAAAAAATTTTCAATATAAATTAATTTCAAATTAAACAGATTTTAAATCTTTAATAAATCTTCTAAATATATTTTTCGCCAAAGTTTTGAATTTGAATTTTATTTTTAATTAACATTAGTTATTTTTGAAATCGAAGGTGGGTCAAAGGTGAGATCGGATGTGTGTCGAAGGCAAAATCCTCTCTGCCACACCTTCTTTATCGTCAAAGGTGAAATCGAAGGTGGGTTGAGGTGAAAGAAGATAAAGGTTGTAAGGCCCCGCCTTACAAACCACTTAATATAGATATTAATCAAAGTATCAATTGCACAGTTCGGTAGACACACAAGAATATCATAGAAATATTGATAAAATGTACATAATTATATTACAGAAATCCCAACAGGGTTTGTTCATAATAATTAAAGACTTTAAAATAAATAAAAGGCCCGTAGATAACCAACGGCCTTGATTGATTCGCACTGGAGCCATCAGTTGCCGATCACACCTTTAACCTTTGAGCCACTACCTGCTGCTGAAAACTTTATATATTTATGGAAAGGGTGAGATTTGAAAGAATTTCAGTAGTAACATTCAATCAGTCATATAAAATGCAATAGATAAATATGCCATACATCATGTAATGCAACATAACAATAACACAGAGCATATAAACACTCACATCGTGTATAAGAGAAAGAGTACTACTTGGAATTTCCCTTTCTTCTGCTACTTGTCCGTTTATTGACCAGAAATTCACCAAACTTCCACTGTTCCAGATTGCAATCCAGAAATAGGGCACAAATTTGAAAAATCATAACTCTTAATTTACTCATCCAAAAATCATATTCTACCCATCAAATTAAAGCTCTACATGTCTACTTTAATCCTGTAAAGTTTCATAATATTTGGACTATGTTTGATGATCAAAATTCATTGCACAATAACACTGCCTCCAGTGAAACAAATCAAACAACATTCACTTACAACTTCAATAAATTCTAGATTTGCATACCAATTTTCAAAACTTAAGAACACCTATATTCCCACACAATTTTACCTTCTAAATCCAATGAAACCATCAAAATTACAAACCTCCAACTCCTTCCCCTTGTTTTGCACTTAGACGAAATTAGGGGTTCTTAGGAGGGAAAATGTGTTTTCTTGATCTCTCTTGTTTAATCACTTCCTTTCCACTTCTAATCACATGATTAACTACTTAAACACTAAATGACCATGATTAAAGGAAATTTTACTTGGCCATGGTTAATTCTTACTCTTTTAATATGGTCTAAGTAATTCATTTCCCTTCACCTTCCCTTGCCCATAAAGTGACATAAATGGTGCTCTCAAATTGACCAAGCAAGCTTCTTCAATTATCTCTTGGAAGGTTACACATATTAGCCTGCAATCGTTAACTTTTCAACTTTTGTTTTTACTTGGTTTAAAATGTTTCAACTCTTGGCATGAGTATTTCAAATATCCATTTCTCATCTTGCTTCTTCATTTGGACTTCCACACATAAAATTTTTATATTCCAATAAACTATTTTGCCCATACATGTTTTTCCATTTTTGCACTTTGCCGGAAATATGGCAAAATTTTCATCAAACTTTGAAAATTCATATCTAATTGTACAAATGTCCAATTGGCATGGTTCTAAAGGCTATGTGATCCTTATTAAGTTTATTTTTAGGAAAAAAATATAGCCTTTAGCTAACTAGAATATCATAATTCTCAGAATTTCCATTTTTGGACGCCGTCACAGAAATTTACCAGTTTCGTTGGGCTAACTTCAAAAATTTATAACTCTTTGCGTACAACTCCAAATGACTTATATAACCTATCAAATTGAAGCTTGGTATGTATATTCTAATTTTAGAGAATTTCTCATTCATTAGATATCATTTGATTATCCAAAACTATCACAAAACCATACAGTCAAGCAGGAAAACACACTGACAACAAAGTTTACATTCCTGGGACACTTGCTAAACCGGGGCTTAGCAGTCCACTTTATTAGGCTTATTCTCAAGCCTCTAATCCCAAAATTCAGGATATTACAGTGTTCAATAAATTTTATCCTCAAAATTTGAATATCTTCAACTTGGGAATCACTTCTTATCACTCAGTTCATCCCTTTTTCATGTGCAATCTCACAAGCTGTGCAACACAATGATCATATTCAATCTGTCTGTTTCATATGCAAGCTCATAAAGTAGGCATCATAATTTATGTTGTCTGGCGACATTCAGGATTAACTATCTGCTAATTCCTACCAACCTTATTATGTATGTTGTTCAATGTAACACAACATGTTTTTCAGGTCTTACTACCTAAGGGCACTGCCTCGTGCAAACGTGCACATTGGATTTTACTACCTTTATCACTATTTGGCATAATTGTGATTGCATAGCAATTTGCTGCACTTCACCCCAAGCCAGCAGATTTTATGATATTAGGACATACATTCCATTAGTATCTCTAGGCCATATTGTCTTGTAAGAACATACACACAGGGGCTCACTGCCAATCTTAGGCTTTATTACCTCTTTAAATTGCTATATCTAGAACCTTAATCCTTAATACTATAAGGGCGGATTCTAAATCATCATGTTTCCAAATCGAGTCAATCACTATCAACTCTATAATATAAATAAGGTAACTCATTCCATGAGGCTTTAGCTATGGAGAGGTATTAGCCATCATGATGCCCTGCTAGACTAGGGCTCATTCCAATCTATGCCCGCATATTATACCACTGACCACACAATTTTTGTTACTGCAAACCTCACAGGTTGCATCATTATAAACCACACAATCACACAGATCACTACATTATAGACCATGCAATTCTCCTCATTGCAAATCACATAGTTCACCACACAACAGACCACACCAGTCACCACACAGCAGACCAGATAAGTCACCACACAGCAGACCACATAGTTAACCACACAACAGACCATATCGGTCACCACACAACAGACCATATCTGTCACCACACAGCAGACCACACAGTGCACCACATAGCATACCACACCAATCACCACACAACAGACCACACCAGTCTTACCGTGATGTGGGATGATCAACACAGGTGCAACTAACATCCTCTCATACAACCCTTGAAAGTTACACTTAGATTCACCATCCCACTTAGATGATTTATTCTCTTATAAGAGGTTCAACAATGTTAAAATGATTCAAAAGGAGTTCTATAGGAACCTCTCATAATACCTGATTGGACTATAAAACTATATACCTCATTGATAGTTCCTGGCCTCTTTCAACTCAGTACTAATTCTACTTTACTAGGATTTCCTTTGTTACATTATATGAAGACAATAGGAAGTTCAACGCTTATAGGTGCTTATCACGTTCTTCTTTACTCCTCAAGTAGATCAGAATATCGACACTAAGACAATAGGAAATTCACTAGCCACAGGTATATTTTCAGTTGCTATTTCAACTTTTGCCAACACTGAAGAAAAAAAGTACCTTTATGTAACACTTCTTAGCTTAAGCCACTAAGAGAAAACTCAAATCACTTTGCAAATAGGATATATGATTCTCCTATTTCCACCGTGTAACAACACATGCTTTGACATTAAACAATCAACTCCTATTACAACTTTATGTTTATAGAACCGTTCATAGAGTAAATCTATCACAAGATTTTATCTCTTACACATATCATACAATTCAACAAATTTTCTCAGGGTAGTTATCACACCCATAGGTGTGATATCAAATTATAAGGCAATTCATGTATGTTCAGCACTAAGTGTTTCACACAGTCAAATACAATATAGGTGGGGCTGCACTGTTTGCCCACACTTGTCTTTCTTCCTCAATTGGATCCCATTTAACCTTCGTAATAACACACAATCATTCATAAAGAATGTGATAATACATAATTCAGTTTAGTCAGAAATGTATTTAGGGCCAACCACTGTTGCAACCCCTACTTATTCCATATCTCAATCCTTTAATTGGGCATATTAGTGTACCTATAGGCATTGTGTTCGGTGTACCTGTAGGCACAATCTATCAATGTACTCATAGGCACGGTTTATCAGTGTACCCGTAGGCACTGTGTATCAACCTTTAGTATCATCAGATCAAATCCTCTGAGATCAATATACGGTATAACCACCACTCGTCATATAGCACCGTATATCATATCTATATTCCTTTAACACCACGATGTTACTAAGAATTATCACTTAGCATGGAGAAACCTCAAAACATTTGCTACACCTTAAGTTTCCCATCACCTTATCAAATAAATTTTTTTGTGCAGTACCTAATGCAATAGAAACGGTTCGAATTAAGATTGATACATACATTATTATCATCTACTTTAATCCTGTAAAGTTTCATAATATTTGGACTAGGTTTGACCATCAAAATTCATTGCACAATAACACTGCCTCCAGTGAAACAAATCAAACAACATTCACTTACAACTTCAATAAATCCATATTTGCATACAAATTTTCAAAAATCATGAACACTTATATTCCCACACAATTTTTCCCTATAAATCAAATGGAACCATCAGAATTACAAAATTTCAACTCCTTCCCCTTGTTCTACACTTGGACAAAATTAGGGTTCTTAAGAGGGAAAGTGTGTTTTCTTGATCTCTCTTATTTAATCACTTCCTTTCCACTTCTAATCACATGATTAACATTAAACACTTCGTTTCCCTTGGGTTTTCATAAGCCCAAATTTGCAAAACAATCAAAACCAAGCCAAAAACAACAACAACAACCACAACTTATAGCACAAGAGGATTAAGTTTATGAGATTACCTCTTGATTTCACCACTTTCTCTCTCTAAAATCGGCTCTTCCCCCTCTCTCTACACTATTGATTTGGCTTGCTATCCATGGATTTCAAGGAAAAGAAGAGATTAGACGAAGTTCCAAGGTGATTAGAAGGCAAAATCACTAAGATTACAAGCCTTTACTTTTGATTTTTGCTTCTTGGAACTCTAAGACTCTTTGTGCTCTCCAAGCTTTCTTCAACTCTTCTCTCTCTCTCTCTCTCTCTCTCTCGCTGCAGCTAATCGAAAATAGGAAGGGAGAGGGATATTAGCTTCTTAAAATATCTCTTTTTCTTTCTTGAAATAATATTACTTTGTGGCAATTTTTTACCACATGCAATTTTACTTGGCCATGGTTAATTCTTGCTCTTTTAATATGGTCCAAGTAATTCGTTTCCCTTCACCTTCCCTTGCCCATAAAGTGACATAAATGGTACTCTCAAAGTGACCAAATAAGCTTATTCAATTATCTCTTCAAAGGTTACACATATTAGCCTACAATTGTTAACTTTTCAACTTTTGTTTTTACTTGGTTTAAAATGTTTCAACTCTTGACATGAGTATTTCAAATATCCATTTCCCTTCTTGCTTCTTCATTTGGACGTCCACACATATGAAAAATGGGAAAATTACTGAATTTTAAATTTTTATATGCCAATAAACTATTTTGCCAATACTTTTTTCCCATTTTCACACTTTGCTGGAAATATGACAGAATTTTCATCAAACTTTGAAAATTCATATCTAATTGTACAAATGTCCAATTGGTATGATTCCAAAGGCTATGTGACCCTTATTAAGTCTATATTTAGGGAAAAATTATAGCCTTTAGCCAACTAGAAGCTCATAATTCCCATAATTTTCATTTTTGGACGTTGTCACATAAACTTGCCAGTTTTGCAAGGCTAACTTCAAAAATTCATAACTCTTTGCTTACATCTACAAATGACTTATATGACCTATCAAATTGAAGCTCAATATGTCTACTCTTATTATGGAAAATTTCACATTCATTAGATATCATTTAATTATCCAAAACCATCACATAACCATACTGCCACGCAGGAAAACACATTGGTAGCAAAGTTTACATTCTTGGGACACTTACTAAATCAGGGAGCTTAGTAGTTCACTTAATTCAGACTTATTCTCAAGCCTCTAATCCCAAAATTTAGGATATTACAAAGGTGCTATCAAAAGTATAGTTCTAAGGCAAAATGGAGATGATGAAAGAGATTGCAGTCACATCATCCTTCTTGCTGCCACGCTATCCTCGCCAACATGGAGAAGGTTGATGGTGGTGTTGGAAGAAGGTGGTCAGTGGTGGGGGAAGAAGTTGGCTGATGGTAGGTGTGAAGATGGCTGGTGGTAGCAACGAAGGCAGAGAGGAAGAAGGGTGTAATATCCCAATTTTTGATTAAGGGATAATCATGATTATTGTGGATAATTATGAATTTAATGGGAAGTGTTATGTGTTTTATGACTATATTAATTAAATATGTCATAATTAATGGAAAAATTGGAAGAATGGAATTATTGGCCATGAAGTGGTAATTAATGGGGAAATTAATTACTAACTAAGAGAAAATGGGATGTGTGATTAAAATGGCTAATGGAGAGATTAGATAAGTTAATTTGTGACTTATTTGGTGAGAGCCAATGGTAGTGTGACATGTGTCAAGATGAGAGAGGTAAGGAAAGTCAAATTGATAAAAATAAGCTTTCTCTCTCCTCCCTCTCCTCTCTTGTGCAGCTGACTTGGAAGCATGGGGAGTATCATCATTGTCCATCTCTCTCCCTCCATCTCTCTCTCATTTCTCTCTCTTCCCTTCCTCCATTTCCGGCGGCTGAACTAGGCAAGAAAGAGAAAGAAGAACTTGTGATTTGGGTAAGTAAATGCCTTCCATTGCTCAATCATCATTCATAAATGTTGATCCTTGAGTGATGAGCTTCATTTTGGTGTTTTTAGTTTGGCCATTGGTTGTGGTTTGTGATCACACAAAATCTTAGAAAGTGGTGAATCAAGAACTCTCTTTGGAGAAGTTGATAAGGTGAGTGAAACCAATCTATCTATCTAAGTTTCATACCATTTGAAATAGTTTATAAATTCTAGAAATTTTGGCTTGAATCCGAAAATTGAGTGCCACTGTTCATTTGGTATGTTTTTGGCATGGGAATGGTATTTTGGAATAAGTTTAGGATAGATAGATTGATTGGAGGTTGAAATGTTAAGTTTAGTGATTTTGGGAAAATTGATGATTTGTGTTGATTCAAACCAAAACATGAAAATGGAGTTGGATTTTGATCATTTTAATGATTCCATTGAATTCCTTGGGTGCTTTTGTGTGAGAGTAGCTTTGGGTTGGTTTTTGGGTTCATTTGGATCACTTGGAAAAAATTTCTGGAAATGCTGTCATACCTTCTGCGTTTTCTGGTTTCTGATAATCGTGCTTGAGGTGAGAGTGAGTGTGCTCGAGTGAGGGAAGAACATCACTCGAGTGAGGATTTTGTGCTCGAGTGATCCTTTTCTGAGAAAGTTCTTGTGCTCTCGGGCATGTGCTTTCTGTCTTCACTTCCTTGTGCTTGAGGTGATTTCCGTACATGTGCTCGAGTGAGAATTTTGTGCTTGAGGTGATTTCCGTACTTGTGATTGAGGTGAGGATTTTGTGCTCGAGTGATCCTTTTCTGTGAAAATTCTTGTGCTCTCGGGCATGTGCTTTCTGTCTTCACTTCCTTGTGCTTGAGGTGATTTCCGTACTTGTGCTCGAGTGAGGATTTTGTGCTCGAGTGATCCTTTTCTGTGAAGATTCTTGTGCTCTTGGGCATGTGCTTTCTGTCTTCACTTCCTTGTGCTTGAGGTGATTTCCGTACTTGTGCTCGAGTGAAGATTTTGTGTTCGAGTGATCCTTTTCTGTGAAGATTCTTGTGCTCTCATGTGCTTTCTGTCTTCACTTCCTTGTGCTTGAGGTGATTTCCGTACCTGTGCTCGAGTAAGGATTTTGTGCTTGAGGTGATGTCCGTACCAGTGCTCGAGTGAGACCATTTTCACTCGAGGTGAAGCAGTGAAAAATGAATTTTTGTGCTTCCAAAAGGGGATCTTTGGGATAGTTTTTCCTACCCTTTAGGAGTTTTGTTAGGGGTATTTAATGACTCTAAAAGAGCAATAATGATAACCAATTAAGTATTATAAAGTGAATTAAGTCTTGGAATAGAGAATAACTCTTCGTCCCTAATTGTGAATATAGGATTTGACATTTGCTCTACTCGGGAGAGACCGGCGTTAGGACACGCACGGAAGGATCAAGGTAGTGACTTTTCTCTCATATTTTGTATGATGTTTTGGTATGCATAACTTATCATTGAACTTGTGAACTGTGTACCATGGTCTATTACGGCGTGAGCACTTCGGCGTGAGCCGTATAGGGAGTGACAGTGGTCATCTCTAGGTCAGCCGTTGAACTGCCGTCATAATCGACATGGATCTTTGTGAATCCGACCAGTGGGGCGGTGTTTGTGAAACCAGCCGTGGGCTGTGTATATTTTGCCTGTATGGCTTGTGTTATGAAATGCTTTATATGGATCCCAGCTGTGGTGAATTATACTGTGTTGATTGTTGTGATGCAATACAGCGCGAGTAATTCAGCGTGAGCAATTATCAGGGATGACATGTGTCATACTAACCATTGCCGTTGAACTGCCGTTGTAGTTGCTTGTTTGGATAATAATTTGATTTCATGCCTTACTATTGCACATTATATGATTGATTTGACACTACGGGGATTCTTTAGAATCTCACTCTCCCAAAATTAAACATTTTAGACAGGGCTGAAGGATCTAAGGGAAAGCGGGCGACGAAGAGCAGTTAGAACTCCTGTTTAGGAGTATATTTTGGATATTGGTTATCATTGTATACCTTTAGGATATTTTTGGTAGAAACGATTGTATATAGTAGATTTTGTGTAATCCCCAAGAAAAAGGGTATGAATTGTAGGCTTTGTGCCTTGTGTAAATCCCTTTTTATTAATGAATGGAACCCGAGTGTGTCGGGAATTTATGCTGTACTCTGATATGTATGAATGAAACCAACCGATATAGGCCATATTTGTTTTGTATTATGAATATGAGATTGTTATAATAAGGTTTTGAAAAAGTTTTTGAAAACCCTGATTTTGGGAAGTTTAATCTGAATAAGTCCCAAATCATCTTACAGTCTCTAATTCAAACTTAATTACGTGTTACGAACGTAAATCTTGGCCTTAATCGTGAAGGGGGTTACAAAGGGCAGAAGAAGGATATGGGGATATTAGAAAGCTGAGCTTTTATGATGGAATTCATTTCCATGAGTTTTGATGGATATGGAAATGAAATTTTGGTCAATTCCATGCTACCAAATGTGCACTCAATATAGAATTGGGCTTCATTTCTATTTCCATTTCTATGTGTTCTATTCCATCATACCAAACAGGTCACAAGTTGGTGGTCAAACCAACCCACCAACTTTAGTGCAACCCTAAGTGCAAGCTCTTCCATTCTTTGAAGAATTTTTTTTTTTTTTTTTACATTTATCAATCTATGTGAAGAGAAATTTCATAGGAACTAAGAGCAAAGATATAATAGATAAACAATCAAATTTCATTTTCGCCTTATTGAAAGCGAGATCCATACCTATTTCTACATTTTAATATCTAGTTCATTGGACAGATTATTTTTTTCCATATTGGTGGGGGTGTGGTGTCATGAATTTGAGTCAAATTTTCATGCATATGAAACAAAAGCGTTGTCAATATTTATAATATATGATAGGATAAAATATTGATGATGACAGGGTGGATGTTTGTTAGATTAGTATAAAATTATACAAACTCGCCTTTCAATATGTTTTGGGCATGCTTGCTGACACTAACATATATAATTGTTGATTTCAGAACAATAAGATAAGATTTCACATTTTATGGTATTGAATTAAAAAAAAAATAGGCAAAAATAACATCAAACACCCTGATGTTATTTTCTGGGTCACATCTCCCTAAAAGAATTTGAACCTTGGTTTTCTACATTATGAAGGAGAAGCCCTTTCGCTAAACCGAATCTCCCATTAGTCTTTTTTAATTATTTTTTAATAGAATTATGTTTGGTTGAACATAATTATGCTGTTATCAATTATATATAAGCAAGGGAGATTATACAACTAAAGCTAAAATAATAGGGTCTAGGGCATGGGGATTAATAGTACATCAATGTTGTATAAAGAATGACTAAAAAAGATAATAGCAACTGATGTGTATCCACTCAAAAGGTAACTATCATCATTTCTTAACAACTAGAAATCTAGATATTCATAACTTTGTACATGTCAATCCTATTTATACATATCTATTACTTCATTGCCATTGTCTTATTAAAAAAAAATTCATGATCGTTATCATTTTAGTCGATTTTAATTTTTTGTCACCACATCCCGTTCTATTCCTATAATTTCCAACAACCAAAGGGACTTCTAGTTTTATTTTTTTTAAAAAATAAGAACTACTAAATAATACATCCGAGTAACATACATATGCAATTATTTTAAGTGTAGATGAAAACAGAATCTTAAAATAAATTAAACTATTTATTTTTACATTTAGCTAAATCACACTTAATAATTTTTATTAAAATGCATATTATTTTTTTTTCTTTTCTAACATTTGTTATGCATTGTAAAATTTTTATTTAATGAAAAAATTGTTTTTGATAAAATAATGACAAAAATTTTTACGTAATCGGAACCAATCAGTAATTTTTTTTATATTAATTAGACCTATCTTTGTTGGAAAAATATATATTATTTCATATGGATGTTTATTATTTAGTGATACTTGCTTATAATTGAGCAGAAGCTATTTAACCTAAATCTAACCTTCAGTTTTCAAACATGAAACAAAATCTAAACCTAAGCAATTATCATCGAACAAGGGCATAAAAGGAAATTCTCCTTGGCAATAATATATTAAACAATTTTTTTCTCTTTTGGGATGGGCTCATGACAAAGATCTCGTATTAATTTAAGTAATTAAACCTCTTGGATTATTGGCCAAAACAACCTGATTATTATTAGGCATTAATAATATCTTCATTCTATCATTGAGTTGAATACACGCTGGCAAAAAAACAAAAAAAAAAGGTAGAATACATTTTTTGACCTGAAAAAAAGGGAATCCGGCTACGGTCCTCTTCCTTCCCATCCATATAAAAATATTATTATTATAATAATATTTTTATATTAAAAAAATCTGAACCTGAGATCTTAATCCAACGGTCCTCTTCAATCTGGACCATTGAGATCTTAATCCAACGACCCAGATTGAGAAGAGGACCGTAAGTGGATGGGAAGGAAGAGGACCGTAACCGGATCTAAAAAAAGGTTGAATACATGATTTATGATTTTTTTTAAATTAATCGTATTGATGTCATGTAAAATATATTAAAGAGATATTTTATAAAAAAAATTAACATATATTTTTTATAATTAATTAATTTAATTTATCCAACTCCTTCAATTTTTTTATAAGGGTTGGATAATAGAATTGAGTAATTTAAAAAAATAATTAAAATTAATTAAAAATAATAAATATAGTAACATAAAAAAATATAAAAAATATAAAGAGAAAAGAATAAAGTTAAACACAACAAAAATGATAAAAAAAATCAATGTAATGGAACCCGGACCGGACCGGCCGGTCTGACCCGGGAACCGGCGAACCGGCCGGGAAACCGGTCGGGGTTCACTTTTTTTAAAAAATTTTTTTTAAAAATTTTTCCTTTAGAATTTCATACTATAAGTTTAAAATTTTCAATTTCTCACCGGTTTGGTCCCGGTTTAGCTCCGGTTTGGTCCCGATTTGACCCACTGACCCTTAACCTAGTATCCCGACTGGTTCAATACCCGGTCCGGGTTTTAATACCTTAAAAAAAATACATTAAATGCCAACTTTAGGTGTGTTCTAATAAAAAAATCCAGCTAATTTAAATTTCAGATATTTATTAGTTGTTTTGATTACCCAATACAAAAATACTAGATAAATGGTTATAACAAAATGGAATGGATTCTGGATATGTGTCAGACACTCGAGAGAACGTTTGACAGGAAAAAGGAGTTACTTGAGTGAAAGAAGGGACAGAACGGCAAAACGCTGAACAGTATCGCGACGAGCGAATTTGAGCGAGAGAGAGCGATAAACTGAGGGGGAAATGTGAAGAAAAATTAAGCAGTTTATCCGATCTTTCTTTCGGTCTATCAGTTTTTTCAGAGGGAATTTTTTTCATAGATTGAAGCTGAGGTTAAGTGCAATGAAACGGCAGTGGCCCGATTGTGATCAGAAACACTTGCAGGTTAGTGGGGAGAATCTACGGTTGTGTTTTTGGATTTTGATCGTTCGTTCTAATGTTTGGATTTAATGTTGTGTTGGATTAAGCTTAGATTCTTACTTTTTTTTCCTTTGCTGTTTTTAGAAATTGTGTTGTTGGTGTTCACTGTTAAGTTTAATTTATTCACGGTTTAATGTTTGTGATGATTTAATTTTTCGCAACTGGAGCTTTAAAGGAGTAGATCTGGTTATTCTGCATAGATAGTTTTTTTGTTTGCTTATTATTTTAATTTTGTTTGCTAAATGCTTTCGAATTTTTCGTTCTGTTACATTATACTAATCGTTGTGGTTATTATGCTTTGTGCTTTTTGCGTTTGAGTTTGCCTATGTTGTCAATGAATTCTTATAGGGTGATATGTTCTTGAAGGAAATTAGCAACACAAAAGTCTGGTGTTCAGAAGGCAGCAGGTAGTAGAACTCGCGATACTTGTCACAGTCATTCATGGCGTCTGCTAGCCTTGGAAATGGTGGGGCCAGCAGTTCAAGGGCTGTTAATGGCTTCAGGGGTTCATCTAGTTCAGTGGATTGGCTTGGGCAAGAAATGCTTGAATTGAGGCTGAGGGACAAGACTGACCATGATGACGACAGAGTAAAGTTTCTTGGTTATTCTCACTTTATCTTCTAGATGCTTGATTTTTTCATATCAATTACCGAAAAGAACTTATTACGAGCTTGGATCTTAACTCCAAGGGCACTTTATGTGATTTAAAATGGCTACGGCCAGAACTTACCATCTGATAACTTGAATTTTGTTTTATTGGCTTTTCTCGTTCTGAGTTTTTACTATTTGGATTTTCAGGAAAGTGAACCTGACATCATTGATGGTGTTGGTACCGAAACAGGACGTGTTATAAGAACTAGCATCGGCAGTCGAAATGGTCAATCTAAGCAGGTAAAACTTCTTTTGGCTTTTTGATAGATAAAATTATTTCAGTTATTTATCTGATCATAGTGAATTACTAGCTGGTGACAAGGTCCTTGACGTATGTTCTGTTTGATTTGACAGAATGTCAGCTACATTGCAGAACATGTGGTTGGAACAGGCTCTTTTGGTGTTGTCTTTCAGGTGAGGGAGAGCTGCATTGTTTTTCTCTTGATGTCTTTTGATCATATCTCATACTTTGTAATAACAATATAGTTGTAATTATACTCACTTTAATGGTTTTATTAGGCAAAATGTAGAGAAACTGGAGAGATTGTGGCCATCAAGAAGGTTCTTCAGGACAAGCGCTACAAGAACAGAGAGTTACAGATTATGCAAATGCTGGATCATCCAAATATTGTTGCCCTTAAGCATTGCTTCTTTTCAACAACTGACAAAGAAGAGGTTTACTTGAATCTTGTGCTTGAATATGTTCCGGAAACTGTTAACCGTATTGCAAGGAACCATAGCAGGATGAATCAGCGAATGCCTTTAATATATGTCAAGCTATATACCTACCAGGTATGCTGTTGTCTGTTTCTGTGTCTGATCTGGTGTGAAAACACTTGAGAATAGGGAGAGGGGACAGTTCAATTTTTTTGATGATTACACACTTACAAATGTCCCATATAAAGAAAGTTGTTCTCACAAATAGAATGCAATGCTGAGAGCCTTTGGCTCTAGTGGCACTAGGCATCCTTGTGACATGCTGGGTTCAAGTTGTGCCTGCAAATATTTCAGCATTTGCCAAATTTAAAAAAAAAAAATCCTACTAAAATATGAACCATACTTAATTTTTCTGTTTTATATTTTTCTTAGTCTTTTCTTTCCCCCATTCTGAGCCATTTTGACACCAGCTTCACCGATGATTTCATTTTATTGATATTTGCCTCTGAATTTATAAACTGTGGATATTGCATTTATATTTGATTGAGAGACTTCCAAAAGAAGGAAAACCCAAGAATCATCATGTGGTTCACACATTTTAAATCTCCAACATTTCTTGTATGTTTTTGTTATTAAATATTAATAATAATAATATGTAAATAATTTTGATATTATTATTTATATTATTAGTATTGTTGTTATTATTTTCTTTTCTTACACGTGTTGCTGCAGATTTGCAGGGCCCTTGCTTACATACATAACTGTATTGGAATATGTCATCGTGACATTAAACCTCAGAACTTACTAGTAAGACATCCCATTGAGCTATTTATTTTGGTATTATATTGAATGCTCTAAAGTGTGTTTCCTTGGTATAAAGTTTTGCATGTTCATACCATCACCGAGAAGTGTTTGAAATTTTGCTTACACTCTAAATCTAAATAAATTTTGTTTGAAATCTAAAGTGTGTTTCCTTGGTATTATTTATATTATTAGTAAATGCATGTGAGCATCAGTTACAATTTCTTGTTTTGCGTGCTAATGCATGTTGCTTATGGCAGGTGAATCCACACACACATCAACTAAAACTTTGTGATTTTGGAAGCGCAAAAGTGTTGGTAAGATATTAAACCTACTGGTGCTTGCTGGAAGTATTTGTTTCTTTGCTCAGGTTTTAATCATATTTTTATTCTTCAGGTGAAAGGAGAACCAAATGTTTCTTATATCTGTTCAAGATATTACCGTGCTCCAGAACTCATATTTGGTGCCACTGAGTATACAACTGCCATAGATATATGGTCAACTGGATGTGTGATGGCTGAACTACTTCTTGGACAGGTAATAAAAACACACACACACACACACATTTTCTTTCTTGTCATTTTCTCGGTCACTGATGTCTAACTTTGCAGCCTTTATTTCCTGGAGAAAGCGGAGTTGATCAACTAGTTGAAATCATCAAGGTGAGGGGATAACTATCTTTTTGTCATTTGGGCTAGTAGATTCACATTTTACCAGCAATACATTGTGAAAGCCTGGATTGCTATCTCAGATTTGTGTAATCCTTGCAATAAATTGCGTGAGGCTTCTTGTTAGACTGACTAAATTCAGTCAGTTCAATGTGAAATGATAAATATGAAAATTTTCCCATTTTCTTTACATCCATGCTAACGGAAAGGAGAATTTAACTCATTTGTGTGATGTTTCTCCTTTTTGTTCTTTAAGTTGCACTTTTATACTAGAATATTTCTTCTTGGTACAAGTAAGCTTGTAGTATAAAGGAGAAGCTGCTTTTGATCAGGTTTTGGGAACTCCAACCCGGGAAGAGATAAAATGCATGAACCCGAATTATACTGAATTCAAGTTTCCGCAGATCAAACCTCATCCATGGCACAAGGTCTGTTCTATCATGTCTTTGCTTACTTCCTTTAATTTGACAGAAATGCCAAAATAATTCATGATTTTGATTAACCCCCTCATTCTCATTCTTTGCCAAAGGTATCCTACATTTTTACTATTTATGAGCCTATTTTTTCCTACTTAATAATTTGATCAGCAAATGGCATGGTTCCTTTGATGGAATTATGCCTATTTTTTTTTCTATTGTGTTGTAAAGAGACTGGCACCATTGGCTGATTAAGCTTTTAGAATTTATTTGTTCTTGGTTTCTAGGATGAGGTGAATTTGTTGATTCATGTTGAGCATCTTGTTTGGAGATTGCTATGAGGTCAAGGAAAATCCTTTTATCAGATCGATGGGATCATTGGAAGCATAGTCAAGACCAAAGTTCAATGGCCCCCTTTCAAAAAAGAGAGTTCTTGTCTTGGTTCATTTAAAAATGAAATTGTTAAGAAGGAAGCTTATTTTTATCATTCAATGGCACATTCTGCTGAAGGATGCAAATGAACATGGCTAAGTAGTAATGGTATTGGGGTAAATTGCTGATCAAGAATCCCATGATCTCTTTGTTGATATTGAGCAGAATGGTGTATAGATTGTGCATTATTGACTCTTCCTAGTCCAAGGATGCCGAGATGCGGGGACATGTTCTATTCAGAAGTCAGAGACATGAAGTCTTACATTTAACAAACACCCCCCCCCCCAAACCCCTGGCGGGCCCAAAAAAAAAAAGTATAAGGTTGTTCTGGTTGCCCATTGTGGGTGGTCTTAGAAATAGCAGAAGCAGGAATAGGGATCGCCATTTATTTCAATATGCTTGCAGACTGGTATTGTCATTATATGTGAATGGGGAGCTATCTTTTTGAGCTTTTCCCAACTTTGGCTCAACTTTTGTGCTGGTGTTAATACCCTTAAAATGAATCTTTTTGGCACTGAGAATTTATACCTTGGTTTTATCCTTACTTGACAGGTCTTTCAGAAGCGTTTACCCCCAGAAGCAGTTGACCTTGTATGCAGATTCTTTCAGTACTCTCCCAATTTACGATGCACTGCTGTAAGTTTAGCATCTGTCTTTTTCCTCTGTTTCTTTTTCTTTGTTGTGGTCATGGATGTAGAATATTTTTATTATACTATTTGAAGCTCGCCATTTTGTGATACTGCAGTTGGAAGCTTGCATTCATCCCTTCTTTGATGAATTAAGGGATCCAAACACCCGCCTTCCTAATGGCCGCCCACTTCCTCCTCTGTTTAATTTTAAATCTCAGGGTGAGTTCTGGAATTACCATATAATAGATTGCCATAGTTCTTTGGAAAATGCTTCATCCACAGCACTATACCAGCTTCCAAGTTTGCTCGTGACACTAGGGAATCTACTACACACATATAAATATTGATAAAAGTATAAGACTTTATGCGTTTTGTTTTGATAGTATTTATTATGTATTCTTTGCTAGGGTCGGTTGAACCCAAAAAGTAAAGATGTCAAAGAACATGGATAGTTGTTTTGTAGTCACTAACATGCCCCTTCAAACAAACATCCTTTGGACGTGGAATGAGGAGAAAACATGAATATATCATACCTTGTGCTTGTGTTTGTGTGGAAACTTAAGTAAATGGAGTTGGTAGTAATCAAACTCCTGTCATTTGTTCATAGAGGCTTTTGATAACATGTTAAGTATTAATGCAACTCATGGGTTAGTCAAGTGAAGGACAATCAACTATGTAGTTGGAGTGCTGAGAAAGGAAGTTAACTGGGACTATCAAAAATGTAATGGCACTATCCACCTCCATATTGAACTTGTAAATAACGTTGACTTGACTTAGTGTAAAACTGGTTTATAAATGCATTGATACTGAAAATGAAAAACATTATTTTTGGGTACTGAATATAATTTTTCAAAATGTGATTGGAACAACATACCTTTTGGGCATTAAAGCCATTCAAAAATTCAACAACTTGGCACCTGAAGTACGTATTTTCTCATGTTTTAATCCTATGGCCTCCGTGACTTCTATATGTTTCTTTCTTGCAGAGCTCGCGGGTATACCGCCTGATATCATCAATCGGCTTATTCCAGAGCATGCTCGTAAGCAGAACTTATTTATGGCTTTGAACACCTAGCAACTTTTCCCAAACTCTGTTTCATCCAGTTGTTATTTCTTACCAGGCTGTAAATCATCTGGTGCATCTGATCAGAAAGAATTTCACAGAAAGAGTTCATAGGATATATATATATATATGACATGGTAAAAAAAAAAGTTGCTGTTTTTGAATGTGTAGTGGGTGGATGGAGTTGTTGTATGTTGTTGCTGGAGAAACTGCTTTTTTCCATGTATATCATCTGAGACAAGTAATATTGAAATGAGTTTTGTAAGAAAAGCGGTGAGTCTGTATATGTATAAATTATATGATACTCCTTGAATTGTGCTCCCAACCTATTCCATTTAGTTTTGATCTTGTGCGTTCTTGAGCGCTGTGGTTTGGATCTAAATTCACGATTCTTGGAGTTCTTATTTGTATAATCTAGTTTTAGATTTTTTTGGCTGGGTGCATCCAAGAGAATTGCCAAATGCATGCTTTTTTATGGATAAGGTAGTGTCCATTAAGGAGTTTTAAGAAAAAGGTTAACTTTAAAGTATAAACTTTAGCATGGAGTTTGGAATCCTAGGGTTTGAGAAAAATGGAATATAAGCATGACAAATTTCACAAAAGGCAAAGTTGAAAACCACTTCGGGGTACTAAAATCAATATTACAAAATGATAGTGAAATTGTTGAGGATATTAATCCAAGTTGGGTGATACTTCCACCACACCTAAAATTAAACAACTAACAGTGGGGTTGAAGTTAGTTAGAAATGTAAAATTTCAATCCATTTATTTTTCCAACTTATGGTCTTTTTTTATAAAATTCTCCTTGTTGATTACACATAGTATAAAAAAGGGTTTTTTAATCAAGGAATTAGTATCAAATATAAATGCTTAAAATTGTTACTTTAAATGAACTAATTGGTTTCTTACAAATAACAATTGTAACTAATTTTCTTCATTTCTATAAATTAGTTATTTAATTTTTATATTTAAGACTAATACTATATAGGTTCTATGCTTCCGACATGGTTAGAAAATGTTCAAACATGCCACAGACAAGGAGACCATTTTTCAAACTGAGAGTCACTTTTCCTAGCCTTCACTTGTACTAATTAGGAAGTGATTTACAAGATTGAGACAATACATGAATTTGTCCTAATTATTTGTCCATATAAAGTCCCCAAGGAAAATTGTCATGTCATGAATGTTTACAATGATTTTTATACCGCTTATGCATTTTAATGTAGGAGATAAATAACTAATTTATAAATATTAAAAAATTATGTAAGTTAAATATATTATACAAAATGTATATTAGCTTTCCTACCGTTGGAAAAAAAATATTAGTTTTCTTAAAATATCATATTCAATCATTAGCATTGAAACTATCATGTATAAAAACTCTCTTAATATATGTAATTAATATAGATAGTTTGAAAGAAAAATATAAATTTAAGAGATAGAGTGGATTGACTTCTTATATTTAAAATGAAAAATTTCATAAAAAAGTTTCCAAAATTTCAAAATCTCAAATCAGATTTGGTTCATTTTGGAAAAAATCACTTATTTAAAATTTTGAAATTTTGAAGTTCTTTACCTATAATTGTTACTATATGATCAATATAAACTGAGTAAAATTTTGACCGCCTTTTGGAATTTTGACCATATTTTTGGGCTGTAATGAGAGAACCCGATCCATCGGCCTAATCTCGGAGTTCATGGTCGGATAGAATAATTCCCGCCTTTTTGATGCGCTAATTAGTCTTCTGGAATCCCGACCTCTCATCGCCGCCGTTGCACCGCCCTCGTCGGCGTCTTGATTGCTCACCTTTTATGTCCGTATGCTTACTCTCGCATTTTCTTACTTTGCATTTTTATTTTCAGAAAAAAAAAACGGAACTAAAGAGTAAATGGGTTTTGCGAAGTTTGAAATCTTTGGGGGTTGGACACTGTTCGCGCCTTGCTTTCTTCTTGTTCTCTCGAAAGTAATTACTCCAAATTCATACCAGTTTCTCTATTTTCTGTATTTTAAGTTTTAACTCCCCCGGCCGGTATTCGGTTTGGGACTTTTGTATCTTGACCCATGAGCACAAGCTGTTTGTTAAATTACCTGAATGGGTCCTGTGTCCAGTTAAGCATGCACCGTAACTGGCACTTTGTAGGTTTCATTTGTCTGGGCTTAATGTGCTACTTAGGATGATTATGTTACTTCTTTCTATTCTCTTGTCATGTTATATTGAATGATCATGATTTAATTCTGCAGACTGAGAACTTGTCTTGAAGCGGAGAGGAATGTCTTGTGCTACTTTAAACTTTGGGGCTTCTTTGAAACTTCACAGTGGAATTTCCAGGCCGTTTAATTTCAGACAGGCCTGTGTTTTTCAAAAGCCTTCCGCTTTCTTATTTGAGCCCTTCAAATTGAGCTCCACAACTCATAGTATTTTCCCAGATACATGTCATTTTAGTGGCTCACAAATATTTCATAGCGTTGTCAAATGTGCTGTTGGGGATTCAGAACCCTCAGTTTCTGTTGGTTCTGGCACAAGTGATTCTCGTAAGCACCGCAGTAACTTCATCTTTTCCATGTTTATGATATATGAGCCTAAGATTGACATAGCATATTTGTATTGTATATACTTTATGTACTTCATTTTATTTACCTTTTTTTTTATTGCTTTTGTTCGTGCCAAAGAAGAAAGGTTGGTTGTTCTTGTCATTGGTGGAGGGGGACGTGAACATGCTCTCTGCTATGCCTTGCAACGATCACCATCTGTTGGTGCTGTACTTTGTGCTCCAGGCAATGCAGGAATTTCCAAGTCAGGAAATGCCTCTTGCATTTCAGACCTTGACATCAACGATGGAGCTGCAGTAATCTCATTTTGCCGTAAATGGGGTGTGGGACTGGCGGTTGTGGGGCCTGAAGCTCCACTTGTAGCGGGTATTGTAAATGATTTAGTCAAGGCTGGAATCCCAACTTTTGGCCCATCTGCAGAAGCTGCTGCTTTGGAAGGTTCAAAGAATTTCATGAAGAATTTGTGTGACAAATATGGAATTCCAACTGCCAAGGTTTGCTTGCCCAATTCTAATTCTAGATCTCAGAAAGCAAATCAATGATTAATCCGTATTCTATTGGGACGAGACTACTAATCTGTGCATATATTCTGGGTTGTACATAGGCAATCCCCCAGGAAATTTGTAACATACGAATTAGTAAGATTGGTTAAAAGCAGATTGGGTATTTGTTTTCTTGACATAAATATTCTTCTATACAGTTAATTTCATGTGTTTTTTTTGGAATGCTATTATTTAAAAATAGGATAATAATTGAGAGATTAGGTTTGTGTTTGACGACCGGTGAAGACTCATCTTCTACCATTGTTTTCTCTATCTCAATTTCATGTGTTCGATGCTCTTCTCATATATATTTTGAGTATATTTTAATGCCTCTTTTTAAAACTTTTGCCCCATCTTGCAGTCCTTGCTTTGCTTCTTCTAACTAACTAATCATGAACCCATTAGTGCAGTACAAAACATTTACAGACCCATCTGCTGCAAAGCTATATATTAAAGAACAAGGAGCGCCAATTGTTATCAAAGCAGATGGATTGGCTGCTGGAAAAGGAGTCACTGTTGCCATGACCCTGGAACAAGCATATGAAGCTGTTGATTCGATGCTGGTGAAGGGTGATTTTGGTTCTGCTGGTTGTCGTGTCATTGTGGAAGAGTTTTTAGAGGGAGAGGAGGTATCTTTCTTTGCATTGGTTGATGGAGAAAATGCTGTTCCACTTGAATCCGCCCAGGACCATAAAAGAGTTGGTGATGGCGATACGGGACCAAATACTGGCGGCATGGGTGCATATTCTCCAGCACCTATTTTGACCAAGGAACTTCAAACTATAGTAATGGATTCTATTATTATCCCTACAGTGAAAGGTATGTCAGCTGAAGGCTGCAAGTTTGTCGGGGTTCTATATGCTGGGCTTATGATTGAGAAGAAGTCTGGCCTACCTAAGCTAATTGAGTACAATGTACGCTTTGGCGACCCAGAATGCCAGGTCCGTTATGTTAAGATTCTTGAGATTATGATAAGTGCGTTTTCTGGCTATAAGTTTCTCTTCTCTGAGTGACCAACAGCATGCCTTAAAAGTTAAAACATACTATATTGGTAATAAACAGGATCCTAGAGACCTCATTTTCCCACAATTTGGAAGGATCCGTTGATGTTTACATTTTTCTATTCAAAGGGTTCAGTTGTGTTTTTTCTTTTCTTGTTTATTTTTTTTCAGTTTATATACAACTTTCTTGTGGTTTTGGGATTTTGAGTCATGATTGTTTAATGTGTTTATATTCATTGACGCCTCTACTAATAGACCGATTGCTATCCTCCTTGGGCTGGCAAGTTTCAAATGGAGATCATTCTCTTTCACAGCCTATTTCCTTTAGGTTATGTTTAAAAAGGGGATAATGGTAGGGATGGATAGCTTTCTATGAGACACCTTTCTTGTTTGGAAAATGTTAATAAGGAGGGGAAGATTATAAAACATTCTTAACTAACGTTAGAAAATTTTAAAGTGCTCTTTCCATTGTATTTTTTGGTTCATCTGATTTAGAAAATTTTAAATGGGAAAGTTACCATTCAGTTCCCCTTTCATTTTCTTTGGGATTATTCCTCTCTACCTATAGTCACCTTTTTATTTGATAACCCAGACAGAGGCACACCAATTACATCTTTGATCATTCAGTTTATTGTTTTGACATATTGATGACATCATGTGATACACCACATTATTTTTGGTTTGCTGATATTTTAAGTCATTTTTTAACTAATGTGGCTTTCTTAATCCCCTTTTGCAACTTAAATAGGTCTTGATGACACGGCTGGAGTCCGATCTGGCGCAAGTTCTACTCGCAGCCTGCAGAGGGGAGTTAAATGGAGTGTCATTGAACTGGTCTCAAGGGTCAGCCATGGTTGTGGTAATGGCAAGTAAGGGATATCCTGGATCTTATGAGAAGGGAACATTAATTCAAAACCTTGAACAAGCTGAGAATACTGCTCCAAGCATTAAGATATTCCATGCCGGAACTGCTTTTGACTCTGAAGGCAGATTTATCGCCACTGGTGGACGTGTTCTCGGAATTACTGCCAAGGGGAATGATCTTGAAGAGGCACGAGACCGAGCTTATCGAGCCGTCGAGGAGATTAACTGGCCGGAAGGCTTCTACCGGCGAGATATTGGATGGAGAGCCCTTCCAAAGAAATCTTTTGCTACAAAGGGTAAGCAACTTTGAGAGAAAAAGGGCTTTTCTTTTAGGTGACCAGCTTTGTAACTTTTATTGTAACAAAACTTGCCTCAAGGTTCTTGGGTATTTGCTGCTTCTCCAATAAGATTATAACGTGTGCAGGAATTTTTTAATATTGGATTATTAAAAAATGTATAACGTGTTATATTTCTATTGGAGAACTTGATAGCAAATACCTAATAACTATGCTTTGTCTTTTATTTATTTATTTTGTTGTGATAAAATTAGTTCATTAGGTAAGAGCTTCGTGAGAAATAGAATAGGGGAAATTTTCAAGAGAGAGAGAACTAGGAATTCTCCAAGATGTGGTGTCAAATAATTTGCATTTATTTTGGGTGTCAAATAATTAGTACATGAAACATACTTACATATTTTAGGAGTAATATATAATTTGAACTCTATCCAATGAAAATACAACAATTCATATCATTTTAATTTTAGTTGGCCAATGACTTATAAAAGAAAATTCACATTTTATTTTGTTTTTAAGAAAAATAATGTTTTGGTTTTTCTTTATTTATTAATGTCATGACAAAGAGCAACCTAAAAGTTACAATGTTAATTAAAATAGAAAACTAATCCACATATTTATATTGTATTAGTGTCAGTTTGGTTTAGCGATGAGAGCTCAAATAAGTCTGATTGAGCAGATAAAAGTAATTATGAACCTTATTTATTTGTTTGGGTAAGTTTTAAAAATCCTTATCAGTCATGATTTCACCTTTCCACCGCACTTTTAACACAAGTGATAATGGATTCCTTTTGCGATTGAAAAATCTTGATGAAACTTTTGCAACATAAATTTCTCCAACCCTCTGCCCTCTTCCCATGAATTCTCTCTCCAAATATTCCTTCACATTTTTTGCCTATTATTTTTCAATTAGAGTAGTTCAAATAATATTATTTTTCCATTATTTAACATGAATTTTTAAATTATTTTAAATAAAAGAAATTATAAAACAAAAATAATATTTAAATATTCACATAATTTATTAAATGATAATATTTATTAATAATAATTAAATATTTAAAAAAAATGACAAAAAAATACCATGTGAATTCCAAAAATTGTAAAATGTCTACTAAATTAGTAAAAGGACAAATGGGTAATTTGGTAGGAATACGAGATTTTAAAGTTTGAGTGTTACAAACTTAAGTATATAAATTAGTAACTTGATATAGAGATTGACAACTTGAGCTCCTCAAGTTGTCAATGTGTATACTCAATTTGTTAATTGTTATTCTGAAGTTGTCATTCTCTATATTCAAATTATTAATATCTAAACTTCAAAATTCTATATTCCTACCAAATTATGTATTTGTCATTGTACTAATTTAATAGATATTTTGGGTTTTGTAATTTAAATGGTATTTTTCTATCATTTTTTCTATTTAAAAAATATTATTAAATATTTAATGATTATTATATTAAATATAATCATGAAAATGCAAACAGCTTTATTGAATTCATATCATTTTCAGTAGTTACACATATATAGTATAGGGAAAATCCCAGATAAATACCTTTTGAATTAACAAAACCCCCAAAAGTCTATTAACACTTCAAAAAGACTTAAAGGTACCAAGTACTAAATTGGGTTTTTCAAGTTTTGACACATTTACTATTTTACCCCTCAAGTTTTTTTTTTTAAAAAATAACAATGGTGCCCTCGCCGGAGCACTACCGCCGGCCGGCCGTCGCCGCCCCGGTGGCCGGCCGCCCAGGACCCCCGACGGCCGGAGCTCCGGTCGCCGGTGGTAGGAGTTCCGGCCGGTGGAAGCTTTTTTGGTGGGGATGGGGGTTTTTTTTTTTGAAAAAAAGTTTCATAGAAATGGTAAGGGGTGGGATCGAACCCACCCCACCCCTTTACAAGGCAAGCATGGTGGCCACTGGGCCACCAAAGCATCTTTGTTATATATATGCATTATTAAATATGTATAATATATTAAACGTGTAGTAGCTTTGACAAAGTCAGTAATGGCGTTGACAAATTCAATAATGGAAATAACAAGATTCGTAATGGTATTGACAAAACCGTTTGCTGTTGCATGTTTTCATCAGTATTTTTGCACAAAACGTTTTTGTCAAAACCATTACCATTCTTGTCAAAATCATTACTAAACTTGTCAATCTTATTACTAAATTTGTTAAAATTCTTTTATTTATATTATGAATATTTTCATAATGGAATTGTCAAAACTATTATAATTCTTGTCAATCTCATTACTAAACTTGTCAATCTCATTACTGAATTTGTTAAAATCCTTTTATTTACGTTATGAATATTTTCAAAATGGAATTGTCAAAACTATTACAATTCTTGTCAATCTCATTATTAAACTTGTCAATCTCATTACTGAACTTGTCAATCTCATTACTGAATTTGTTAAAATCCTTTTATTTATGTTATGAATATTTTCAAAATGGAATTGTCAAAACTATTAAAATTCTTGTCAATCTCATTACTAAACTTGTCAATCTCATTACTGAACTTGTCAATCTCATTACTGAATTTGTTAAAATCCTTTTATTTATATTAACAAGTTTAGTAATGAAATTTACAAGAATTGTAATTGTTTTGACAATCTCATTATGAGATTCCATTATGAAAACATTCATAATATAAATAAAATGATTTTAACAAATTCAGTAATGAGATTGACAAGTTTAGTAATGAGATTGACAAAAATTGTAATAGTTTTGACAATTCCATTATGAAAATATTTATAATATAAATAAAAGGATTTTAACAAATTTAGTAATGAGATTGACAAGTTTAGTAATGAGATTGACAAGAATTGTAATAGTTCTGACAATTCCATTTTGAAAATATTCATAACATAAATAAAAGGATTTTAACAAATTCAGTAATGAGATTGACAAGTTTAGTAATGAGATTGACAAGAATTATAATAGTTTTGACAATTCCATTATGAAAATATTCATAATATAAATAAAAGGATTTTAACAAATTTAGTAATAAGATTGACAAGTTTAGTAATGATTTTGACAAGAATGGTAATGGTTTTGACAAAAACGTTTTGTGCAAAAATGCTGATGAAAACATGCAACAGCAAACGGTTTTGTCAATACCATTACGAATCTTGTTATTTCCATTATTGAATTTGTCAACGCCATTACTGACTTTGTTAAAGCTACTACACGTTTAATTATATTATACATATTTAATAATGCATGTATATAATAAAGAAGCTTTGGTGGCCCAGTGGCCATCATGCTTGCCTTGTAAAGGGGTGGGATGGGTTCGATCCTACCCCTTGCCATTTCTATGAAACTTTTTTTCAAAAAAAAAAAACCCCCTCCCCACCAAAAAAGCTTCCACCGGCCGGAGCTCCGGCCGTCGGGGTTCCTGGGCGGCCGGCCACCGGGGCGGCGGCGGCCGGCCGGCGGTGGTGCTCCGGCGGGGGCACCACTGTTATTTTAAAAAAAAAATTTGAGGGGTAAAATGGTAAATGTGTCAAAACTTGAAAAACCCAATTTGGTACTTGGTACCTTTAAGTCTTTTTGAAGTGTTAATAGACTTTTGGGGGTTTTGTTAATTCAAAAGGTATTTATCTGGGATTTTCCCTATAGTATAAGTGATTTTAATAAATGAGTAATCAAAATTCTCAAAGTCACTTGTAAAAAAAACAAAATCAAAACTTAGGTCAAGCTTAGATCCATTATGTCCAGGTAAGATTCTTCCATTTGTCAAAGTTTTAACACATCAGCACTTAACCTAAATGACATCGTTAAATCCTCGTTAGTTATGTAAAAAAGAGGTGAAAGACGGTGAAACTATTTTTCTTTACCTTTTTATTTTTTGGTAAAAAGACCAAATGACATTAATAACAAAAGTTTAATTACATCATAAAGGCAATATCAAATGTGATAAAGAAAAAGAAGGATTAACTAATGCCACATATAATCTAATGAATAAGGAGAAAGGCCATCCAAGACAATATTTTCTGTTCGTTTCATTTGCTCCGAGCCTACTATTCAATTCAACACAAAGAGTTATCAATCGTTCGCGGAGAAGACAGAGATCGTGAGAAACTATTTCTCCAATCCATAAATTGCAGGTGCTGCTGACATGGGAAAGTCACGCAAGAAATCCATAGGGAAAGGTATTCTTTCTATTCTAACCAAATACTCTACAACCCTGAAAAAGACCAATAACCACAATGGCTAAGGACCCCACTATAGGGTGGACTATAACTAATTCCTAAAGATAAGGCCTCAAATTATAGTAGAAGTAATAGATGGATATTCTCTCTGATCCTATTTATAAGTAATTTTTTTTATTGTGCATAATGAACTGGTAGTTAAAAGTAATAAATGTGTCAAAAATGTCATGTTTTTTTAATATATATACTCATATTTATGAAAAGAGTATAGGAGAGAGAATAGGTAAAAAGTACGAGAGATGATGAATTTTTAACAAGGATAAAATACGAAAAAGAAGCTTACATTTTCAGACAAAAAGTGAAAGTTGCTTATAAAAGGAATCAACCCTATGAGAGAGAAAGTTTCTTATAAATAGAATCAGAGGGAGTAACATTTTAGATGATCAACTTCCCAAATGCAGCCTAATTCTGTCATGATTCAATCAATTGTGAATAGGAGAAATACGTCATTTAGTTAGCATTCATTTTGCAGGGTAGTAAATAGGTATTTCTTTATTTAAAAGAGAAAAGTAACTCTTTTCCAGATATAACGGTTGTAATATCCCAAAATGTATTCAAATGCTAAATGTACAAAATAGATTATGGGATTAATGACATAATTACCTCTGGAAAATTTTGTTATAACTTTAGTCAAGTTTCATATGCAAAATTGGCAATTTAATATTATAATGCAAAATGATATTTTACAAGATCATCTTCTTCAAAGGGCCATGATTTACGTATGATAAGAGGAAAAGTAAGAGTAAATACATATTGGCTACTAAATATGACATATGGAGACAATTTGACCAAGATAGCAAAAGAGGAAAACTTGGTCAACAATTGCAACTAAAGTAAAGAGGATATTTCAAGAGCTTTCCTCTTTCCATTTTAATATGCCTTTCGTCCAAATCATAAGGGAAAGAGGGAGGGAGAGTTGAATTAATACCATTGTTCACCTTTTTCTCAAGAAAAATGAGTCAAAAGGGTCAAAAGTATATCAAGAGAAAGGAAGAAGACTTGTTAACACAACTCCCTCCCCTCAAGTCAATTATTTCGGCTATGTCATCAGGAAAGAAAGAGAAAAGATGAAGCAAAGATTTCTTGGCACATTTTGGATGTCCAATACATGAATAAAGAAAAGACTTGATGAAAGGGGAAAAAATTAAGTTAAATTGTTACAAGTATTTGATTAAGGTGAATCAATTTTGACCACAACTTTTTACCACTTTTGGACCACAATTTCAGCTGCCTCTTTAAGTGATAAGGGAAAGGAAAATCTGATCATTTATCTCTCTCTCTCTCTCCATCTTCAAGTCGGTTTGCAGAAGCCCAAAACGTGGAGGAAGAAAAGCAAGGTTTCAAGGTGAGTTTAATCTTGATTTTTCACCTCCTTAACCTCATCTATGGTTCAAGTGTCCTTCATGAAACTTGTTCCTCTCTTCCTTAGCTTCATTTTTATGGTTTTTGTTTTTGAAGAAGAGGAGTTTTCAGCCACCTTGCAAGAACAAAAGCTGAAGAATCAAAGAAAGAACTTAAGGAGAAGCAAGAGGTGAGTATTAGCATCAATTTGAGCTATTGGTTGTGTTGGTTGAATGAGTATTTTGGCATGTGTAAATCTGCCCTGATTTTGGCCAAACAAGGGTTTGGGTAATTCATGATGGTTTGGTTGTGTTATTGGTGGTTTATGATGATTGGAAACCATTTGACATAAGTTTGATGCTGAAATTAGAAGTTGGTAATTGTTGGAATTTATTTTGATTTTTCTGTCAAAACAGGACATGGAGAATGAGTGGGAATTTGTTAATTTTGATGTTATCATTGTGTTATACATGAAAAATTATGTGGCAATAGCCCCGGGTTGTGAATTTTGGGTCACTGAAACTCAAAATGTAAATCTGGGTTTTCAGCCTGAACAGAATTCTAGTGAGGTACCTTTATTGGTATGGTGTTTTTGGATAACCAAATGATCTCTGAAAATTCTGAAATTTTCCAGTATTAAAGTTCACATTCCAAGCTTCAAAATTGACATATAATTTGTATTATTTCATTTTTAGAGCTAGGAGTTCTGGTTGCCCAACGTTTGATGTCGAAACTGGACTTAATTCTGGAGCAGTGTGGGATTTTGTGTAATTCTGGAATTGTGTGATGATTTACGGTAATGATTCATATTTTTCCTATGAAGAGGACTTCAATAGCTTTCCATAGGACTTTGGATCACCTCATTTTGATTTTTTTAGAATTAATTATGATTTTTTAAAGTCTGGAGAAAATTCTGGCAGATTTGGTCCCTTATGCGAAAATTGAAGATGTAATAGCATAATATAGTATTGTTGAACTTTGAGGTTAGGAATTGGTCTTTTAGGTTAATTGACCACTTTAACTCCTTAGTTGATTTGATTAAATGTCCCTAATGATAACCAACTTGAGTGTTTGAATTAAAGAATTGGATTAAGTAATAACCTGTCGCCCATAATTCTAATTATAGGATTTGGCATTTGCCCTGCACGTGATAAACCAGTGCCAGTACACGAGCGGAAAGAACAAGGTAGTGATTCTTTCTCTTATTCTGTGTATGATGCCTTGCATGTATGTCATTTCATTGAATATGCTGTGATGTAACATTACCGTTGTGAAATGTTGTTGTGCTGTTGTGAAATATGCTGTTGTGAAATATGCCGTTGTGAATGCAACGAAAGCTGTTGCAGAAATGCCGTTGTGTTGTTGTTGTGATTTGCTTACATACTTTGTGATTGTACATGTTATAAGTGAATTGTTACTACTGAGATTCTTTTGAATTTCATTCTTTCCAATGACTAACCTACAGCAAGGGCAAGCGGTTCAAAGGAAAAGCAAGTGATGAAGGGCGGTTAGAGCTCCTAGCTAGAAGTTTTAATTTTGGTAGTTGGTTGTAATATTTTGTTGGGGATTAGTTGCACATGTTGTATATATTGAATAGTGTTGTGTAATCCCCTGTATGGGAAACTAAGCGTTGTAAACCCTTTATTAAGTAACGAAACCTGAGCGTTGTCGAGAATTTTTGGTTGCACTCTGATATGTATGAATGGAACCGAACTGGACAGACCAATTATATTCGAGATGTGACCGTGAGACCGCACTAAAAAAGTTTTGGAAAAGTTTTAAATTAACCACTGGTCTCTATTTCAACTTAATGACGCATTCTCGAACTATAAATTTGACTATTAAGGTAGGGGGTTACAACGGTGGGTTAATCATGGCCTTTAGATTAAGTGCTCATGTGTTGGACTGTGACAGTTGCCAGAATTTGATTAGTTACTTGGACCTAATACACCTATTTAACTTGACTTAAGTTTGGTCTTAAAAAAGATCAAACAAAAATCACTATTACGTTAAGTGTTCGTTTGAAATAGTTTATTTTTGGGCAATAAGTGTTTATAAATCGTGATTCATGATATATGAGGTAAGTATGTGAGAGAAGTTTTATTATCCAAAAATAAGGACTTATTATCTAAAAATAAATGATACCAAACATATGCTAAATAGTGTCTCTTTCAATGAGTGCCACTTATAAAAATCATGATCACTGCTGATCACTACTAATCCAAACCGACACCTAGGCTTTTGAAAGATCATAAAGTAATAAACTTATTGATTTATTTATAATCAAATTTTGATTGAACTCTTGTTTTACCGAAATTTTTTATTGAACTAACTTTAACCAAAGCAATATATTTTTAATTGTATATATTAAAATAACATTTTGTAAATAAATACTGCTAATTAATTTTTATAAACATAAAAATGGATTAAAAATGAATCATTTTGAAGATGATGTTCCATATGTTATTATACAGTAAGTGGTCAATGTCTTTTAATTTTTTCTTAATTTGAGTTGTGAAAGTCTTTTCACCAACACCAACAACGCTTGTAGTTGATATCTTAAATATTTTTATACTAATCTTAAAGTAATTTTATTACGCGCGCACACACACACATGTTGTATCAAGAAAAACAAGAATATAATACCAATAAATATTTATAGAAATTTAAAATAATGTAGTTTTCAATTCTTGATTATGCACAAATAACTTAATTGATTTTTTTTTTTTTTTTTGCTAAAACTTGATTGAATTTTAGATATGTGCAAATAACCTAATAACATATCACATTATGAGTTTCTGATGATCAAACAACAAACTCATGAGTGAGAAGCTTTATTTGGACAAATTTATAAATTTCGTCACTTTATTCTAAAATTTTGAAAATTAAAAAAAAAAATGCATAGCTAAAGTTGAAGAACTTGTACACAACCAATGTGGGTTCCTTTTTCATCGTACAAAATCTGAAAAATGAGTTGTATTGTGTAATGCCCTAAAATGTATTCAAAAGGTTGGAATATTTGTAGTCAAGTAAATGAAGAGTTGAAAAGTCAAAATATATGTGATAAATTGTAATTAATAATATATTTTAAGAAGGTGGAAATTGCTTAATCAAGAAGCCATTTAATTCATCCAAGGCCTCTTATTAACGTCCAAATTCAAGAGAAGGAGAGGAGCCACACATACATGCAAAAAGGCAAGAGTTGGTCAAATTCATTCACTTCTCTTTATTTATGTTGGGATGTCCAAGTCACAAAAGAGAAAGGAAGAGCATTAAGTAAACAATTCTTCCTCTTAGTCAATAATTTCGACTAACATAAAGGAAAAGGAACAGGGAATTGAATCAAAAAATATATATATATATATATATATATATATATATATATATATATATATATATATATATATATATATATATATATATATATATATATATATATATAGCCTCTTTAAGGTGTAGTTTCAGTCAAGTTAAGATGAAGGAAGAGAAAAGGTGATGGAAAAAGTCTTATGGTCAAATATTGCAACTCTAAATAAAATATGTGGAGGAGGAAGATATGATAATTCAAAGTCTCATTTTAGTAAAAACAAGAAGCAATTTTCGGCCAAGTATATGGAAAGAGAAAAGATGATGATCTCAATTTATTTGACACATGTTAAAGCTATTAAAATATATTATTTTGAGGAGGTGGAAGTGTGATATTTTTGATAGATCATTTATCCCTTTCAAGTCTCATATTTCGGCAGGACTTTAAGAGATAGGAGGGGCAAAAAATCTGATCATTAAAGCACACATTTTCTCTTTTTCTAAGTCGGTTCAGCAGCTGCAACCGAGAGAGCAAGAAGGAGCAAGTGAAGGTAAGACTTTGATCTTGATTTTCACCTCCTTAACCTTATCTATGGTTCAAGTGTCCTTCATGAAACTTGTTCCTCTCTTCCTTAGCTTCATGTCTATGGTTTTTGTTTTTGAAGAAGAGGAGTTTTCAGCCACCTTGCAAGAACAAAAGCTGAAAAATCAAAGAAAGAACTTAAGGAGAAGCAAGAGGTGAGTATTAGCATCAATTTGAGCTATTGGTTGTGTTGGTTGAATGAGTATTTTGGCATGTGTAAATCTGCCCTGATTTTGGCCAAACAAGGGTTTGGGTAATTCATGATGGTTTGGTTGTGTTATTGGTGGTTTATGATGATTGGAAACCATTTGACATAAGTTTGATGCTGAAATTAGAAGTTGGTAATTGTTGGAATTTATTTTGATTTTTCTGTCAAAACAGGACATGGAGAATGAGTGGGAATTTGTTAATTTTGATGTTATCATTGTGTCATACATGAAAAATTATGTGGGAATAGCCCCGGGTTGTGAATTTTGGGTCACTGAAACTCAAAATGTAAATCTGGGTTTTCAGCCTGAACAGAATTCTAGTGAGGTACCTTATTGGTATGGTGTTTTTGGATAACCAAATGATTTCTGAAAATTCTGAAATTTTCCAGTATTAAAGTTCACATTCCAAGCTTCAAAATTGACATATAATTTGTATCATTTCGTTTTTAGAGCTGGGAGTTCTGGTTGCCCAACGTTTGATGTCGAAATTGGACTTAATTTTGGAGCAGTGTGGGATTTTGTGTAATTCTGAAATTGTGTGGTGATTTACGGTAATGATTCATATTTTTCCTATGAAGAGGACTTCAATAGCTTTCCATAGGACTTTGGATCACCTCATTTTGATGTTTTTAGAATTAGTTATGATTTTTTAAAGTTTGGAGAAAATTCTGGCAGATTTGGTCCCTTATGCGAAAATTGAAGATGTAATAGCATAATATAGTATTGTTGAACTTTGAGGTTAGGAAATGGTCTTTTAGATTAATTGACCACTCTAACTTTGATTTGATTAAATGTCCCTAATGATAACCAACTTGAGTGTTTGAATAAAAGAATTTGATTAAGTAATAACTTGTCGTTGAAATTCTAATTATAGAATTTGACATTTGCCTTGCACGTGATAAACCAGAGCCAGTACACGAGCAGAAAGAACAAGGTAGTGACTCTTTCTCTTATTTTGTCTATGATGCCTTGCATGCATGTCATTTCATTAAATATGCCGTGATGTAACATTGCCGTTGTGAAATGCCGTTGTGAAATGCTGTTGTGAAATATGCCGTTGTGAATGCAGCGAAAGATGTTGTAGAAATGCCGTTGTGTTGTTGTTGTTGTGATTTGCTTACATGCTTTGTGATTGTACATGTTATAAGTGAATTGTTGCTACTGAGATTCTTTTGAATCTCATTCTTTCCAATGAATAACCTACAGCAAGGGCAAGTGGGTCAAAGGAAAAGCAAGTGACAAAGGGCGGTTAGAGCTCTTAGATAGGAGTTTTAATTTTAGTAGTTGGTTGTCATATTTTGTTGGGATTAGTTACACATGTTGTATATATTGAATAGTGTTGTGTAATCCCCTATATAGGAAACTAAGCGTTGTAAATCCTTTATTAAGTAACGAAACCTGAGCGTTGTTGGGAATTTTTGGTTGCACTCTGATATGTATGAATGAAACTGAACTAGACAGACCAATTATATTCGAGATGTGAACGTGAGACCACACTAAACAGATTTTGGAAATGTTTTAAATTAATCGCTGGTCTCTATTTCAACTTAGTGATACGTTCTCGAACTATAAATTTGGCTATTAAAGTAGGGGATTACATATTGGACTATTTGGTATGACTCATGAAGACTGTACTTATTTGAATTTTGGGTTAAGGTGGAAATTTACTAACGAAGTTTTATCTGATGAGCGTCTGGCACAAATATCTTTTAGAAGGGGCAAAAATACCAATGAATAATTAAAAAGGGGCATCCACCACAAAAAGCGTTAATCTGTACTAACGAATTTAAATTATAAGAGAAGAAAACCCCTAACGCCAACGACGTTAATATGGATTTAACGGTTTTTGTGGTGGATGCCCCTCTTAATTGTTCATTGATATTTTTACCCCTTCTTAATTGTTTCTTGATATTTTTGTCCATTCTAAAATATATTTATGCCAGACGCTCCTCGGACAAAACTTCACTGGTAAATTTACACCTTAACCCTTAAATTTTCATATCATATCTAAATTCAACGGTAAATCAATTAAATATAATTCAACGGTAATTCAACGAATTTAAATTATAAGAGAAGAAAACCCCTAACGCCAACGACGTTAATATGGATTTAACGGTTTTTGTGGTGGATGCCCCTCTTAATTGTTCATTGATATTTTTACCCCTTCTTAATTGTTTCTTGATATTTTTGTCCATTCTAAAAGATATTTATGCTAGACGCTCCTCGGACAAAACTTCACTGATAAATTTACACCTTAACCCTTAAATTTTCATATCATATCTAAATTCAACGGTAAATCAATTAAATAATCTATATAATTGTATAATTGAAGGAAAATAAATTCAAACTTTTTATAAATTGCCTAGGAGACAAATTATACTACAGATCTGGTGGCCCACTAGCATGTTCTAGACGTTGAGAATGAGCCCTCTTAGAAGGAGCTAGACTCGGCCCTCAAGAGGACAAAACACTGATTGAAAATAAAATCACTCCCAACTTTTTCTTTCTTTTTTCTTTTTATTCGAAAGTATTATTTTTAACTGATAAAATTACTTTTTTAATTTAAAAAATAATATTTAACCTTTTTTTCTAATTTCCTTCGAAGAATTAGTATTTAGTAGAGATAATTTGAAAGTAATAATAAAGTTACCCTATTATCTTTTACAAAAAAAGGTTATTCTATTATCTATTAATCTAATGGTTAAAAAATGTATACATATCTTATAAAAAAAATGTATAACTATGGTTGTATGCTTTAAAACTTTAATAGGATTAGATGAATGTAATTTTCAATTCAATCCATGCTGGCTAATTAAGACTGAATTTATTTTGTTTAATTATAAAAGAAAGAAAAACTCGGCATTAGGATGATGAAAACAAATTCAAAATATGTTATTTTGGCCCAAAAAAATAATAATAAAATTTAATTGCAAGTTTGCAACTTTTAATTATTGAGGGAGATTTTTGCCATTTTTGTTCAATGTCGAGGCCAAGGGAAAAGAAAAAGAATCAGCTTAAGAAGTTCATGGGTGCTTGAACAAATCTGAGGTACAATTGAACAATAGATTTAATAATGGATGATTTTTCAAAAATGTTGTCTTTTTTTTTTTTAAAAAAAAATCCAAGGTAAACGGAATTCATTACCAAAAAAATAAACGTCATCTGATGAGCCAATCCAACGGCCAGTGAAGATAAAGTGTGTGTGGGGAACCCCAAACGTTAAATTGAGCTCATAAGAAGCTCATGGGTAATTTGAAAAAAAAAAATTTGAGTGTTTGTTTCCTAAATAAAGTAAGTAATCGAGCTTAATTTTATCTTAATAACTTTTGTCATAAGCTCTATTTCTCAGTTTTTACTGATTTAACTTTTGGGGAGAGTGAGAATGGTTAAAATATTTTTTCAGTTGTGTCCAATATACTATTAGACTTATTGCAATTTTACCCTTAATATACTTTTTTTGCTACAAAAATTAATTTCAACTATTATTTGGTGCTTTTAACCCTTAAAATATTTTTTCAACTGTACCCAGTGTGTTATCACACTGATTGCAATTTTAACTTTAATATATTTTTTCAGTTCTAAAAATTATTTTAAACTATTTTTTTGGTGTTTTTAACCCTTTAAAATATTTTTTCACCCACTCTCTCTTATTATTATCACAAAAGTCACTTGTATTTAAATCAATCCAAACAACTTTTACTTTTATAAAAATCATTTATATAATCGTTATTCCAAACATAAATCACATTACACAATCGGGTTTTTACCAAAAATAAAATTATCAAAAGTTAAATTAAAAAACTCCATTTTTTCTATCGTACCATTTTTCCTATCGTGGTTCCAAACACACTCAAAATCGTGCCAGCAAAATCCAACGGTTAAGCGATCATTCTAGACTCCATCGGCGTCCCCACTTCCATAGGCTGTCTTCCAGAACCCTCATCGTCTCTTCCAAAAACCCTCCCCAGCAACAACTTCTTCAACATTCAAGTCTCTGCCATTTCAATCCTCAATTCATCTTCTTGCTCCATACACCTATTCCTCACTGAATTCTCTCCATAATAATGGCCTCATCAAGTGCTCAAATTCACTGTTTTGGGACCTCCCCATCTTTTGCTTATTCAATGAAGAAGCCCAATTCCTCTCATTCCAAAAGTCTCTTTCTGGGTCAGAAGCTCAACGATTCTTCTTCTCTTCTTGGATTCCCTCGTCCCGCATTTCTCAAGCTAAAGAGCAATACCATTACCAGGAGGAGGTATGGTGTCGGACCAGTGAGAGTTGTCAATGAGAAAGTCGTGGGTATTGACTTGGGGACCACGAATTCCGCCGTCGCCGCCATGGAAGGTGGACAACCCACCATCATAACCAACGCCGAGGGTCAGAGGACGACGCCCTCCGTCGTGGCTTATACAAAGAGCGGTGATCGACTTGTTGGGCAGATTGCCAAGCGGCAGGCCGTCGTCAACCCAGAGAACACCTTCTTTTCGGTTAAGAGGTTCATTGGCAGAAAGATGTCCGAGGTTGATGAAGAATCCAAGCAGGTTTCGTACAGGGTGGTGAGGGATGAAAATGGGAATGTCAAACTTGACTGCCCTGTCCTTGGAAAGCAGTTCGCAGCTGAAGAAATCTCAGCTCAGGTAGTTTCGCTGTTCATGGGCATTCTAATAGCTTTGGAGAGTTTATAAACTTGATTTAAGAAGTTAGGCTATGATTGGTTTGGAGTTAATATAAATTTTGGTTCCTTGAGTTTGCTCTTATACTGGTTTTAGTCCCTTGAGTTTTAAACCGGTTTCATTTCGTTTAAAACATTAGTCACAATAACTCAGTAAAAACCTGGACCATAATGGTTTGAAACTTGAGGGAGCAAAATCAAATATTAAGTTTCATGCTAATCCTTTGAGTCTGTGTTCATTTTTACTATAGGTGTTGAGGAAGCTTGTGGATGATGCTTCAAAGTTTTTGAATGATAAAGTGACAAAGGCCGTAGTTACGGTTCCTGCATACTTCAATGATTCTCAGAGGACTGCCACGAAGGATGCTGGTCGAATTGCTGGTTTTGAAGTTCTTCGGATAATTAATGAACCAACTGCTGCTTCACTGGCATATGGCTTTGAGAAGAAGAACAATGAAACTATTTTGGTATTTGACCTTGGAGGTGGTACTTTTGATGTCTCAGGTATTCAAGGCGTTTCCACTTAAACCTTGTCTCAAGTTGTATTGACTAAAAGTATACTATTGTGCATTATTTACATCAACATTTATAACTTCATTAATTATTGAGGCATGTGCATTGATTTGTTTTTACCTTCATGTCAGTACTTGAGGTCGGTGATGGAGTGTTTGAAGTGCTTTCAACCTCTGGGGACACACATTTAGGTGGTGACGACTTTGACAAGGTTGAAGCTCTTTCTATACTTGTTATAACGTGGATGATGTTGTGGTTAAGATATCTAAGCGAAACTAACTTATATCATCTTCTGTTGGATGTAGAGAATTGTTGATTGGCTGGCTACAAATTTCAAGAGAGATGAAGGTATAGATCTTTTGAAAGACAAACAAGCTCTCCAACGGCTCACCGAGACAGCTGAGAAAGCAAAAATGGAGTTGTCATCCTTGACTCAAACCAACATCAGGTGAATATGGCTTTATAAACGTTATTGATCCACAACAAAGATTTTCGAGTTTACTGTCTGATTATTTTCAAATCAAGATAATGAATTTATATGTATAAAGTGTGTATGAACAAACTAACTGTTTGTATCGGTATATCGGACACCCAATTGGTATTTGTTGTGGAGTTTTATGTGAACCAATGAACTTTAGTGGCTGTATTTTATATGATAACTGTCCCTAGTCTCATTACTTTGAAACTGGGGAAGAAAATTGATTTGCATGACGTGCATATTCATACACTTGACTTGTTCTTTGTGTTTCCTAGCTTTTTGCAGCCAAGTTAAATATGCTTGTTGAGTTATATGCAAACCACTGAACTTTAAATGTTTATGTTTTCAGTTTGCCATTTATAACTGCTACACAAGACGGCCCCAAGCATATCGATACAAACCTTACAAGGGTCAAGTTTGAAGAACTGTGTTCAGACCTTCTTGACAGGTAATACCTGAATCTATTGTTCTCTATCATTTCTAGTACTGTGCTATTCATTCTCTAAGAAGCCATGCTATTCTTAAATCATGTACAATGTGGCTTCTTTTTAGATCCTGCGTAATGTATAGGACCTACATCTAGCTATTATAAATTTGCATGCCAATGAGATTTGCTGTCTCCTTTATGGCTCTCTGCAATGCTATAGGAAGCATTCATGTTCAATACTTTTTTGTGAATTGTGTTTCAGGCTCAAGACACCAGTTGAAACTGCATTGAGGGATGCAAAACTCTCTTTTAGTGACATTGACGAGGTGATTCTTGTTGGTGGGTCAACACGAATTCCAGCTGTTCAGGAACTTGTAAAGAAGTTGACTGGAAAGGACCCGAATGTCACAGTCAATCCTGATGAAGTAGTCGCCCTTGGAGCTGCTGTACAGGTCGGTGTTTAATTGACAAATAATTCCCCCAAAAATTTGGTTAATCCTTAATTGGATTTAAAATTTGTTGCTTTCTAAATTGCACGTTATGTTATTGATCCACCGTATATTTAAATCCTGGTCGATCATAGGCTGGAGTCTTGGCTGGAGATGTCAGCAACATTGTGTTGTTGGATGTTACTCCATTGTCTCTAGGTCTGGAAACTCTCGGTGGGGTGATGACGAAGATTATCCCCCGAAACACCACACTTCCAACCTCAAAGTCGGAGGTTTTCTCGACTGCTGCTGATGGACAAACTAGTGTGGAGATCAATGTCCTTCAGGGTGAGCGAGAATTTGTTAGGGACAACAAATCCCTCGGTAGTTTTCGCTTGGATGGAATCCCTCCTGCACCTCGTGGGGTTCCTCAAATTGAGGTAAAATTCGACATTGATGCCAATGGCATTCTCTCAGTCACTGCTATAGACAAGGGCACAGGGAAGAAGCAAGATATTACTATTACTGGTGCTAGCACTTTGCCCAATGATGAGGTACATTCTACTTCTATATTCATATGTACTACTTCTGGTCCTTAATGCAAGAGCTGGATACTAATTTGTGGATATTAATAAAATTAATTTAGTTATTTGTAATAATTGTGTGTTGATTTTCCTAATATACCTTTTTTAATCAGGGGCATTATAACCAATCCTTTATGGAAATCCCCTTATTAGGTGTAGTTAATTGGAATACTTTGGGGGAAAATTATAAATATGGAAGGCAAAGAGGGTTTAAGCCTTATATTTAAGACCAAATTAAACCCCTTGTCTAGTTTCTATATATGAGACTGTATGTAGTATCTATTATGATTGGAAGATGCATTTTCATGGTCTTCTGATTAATCAACTTGCAATTAATTGGTCAATGGAAGTGCTGAACATGATCAACATTATTAATGAAAATGCAGGTGGAGAGGATGGTGAAGGAGGCAGAGAAGTTTGCGAAGGAGGACAAAGAGAAGAGAGACGCCATCGACACGAAGAACCAGGCAGATTCGGTGGTGTACCAAACGGAGAAGCAGCTGAAAGAACTGGGAGACAAGGTTCCTGGTCCAGTGAAAGAGAAGGTGGAAGCTAAACTAGGAGAGCTTAAAGATGCAATCTCTGGCGGTTCCGCACAAGTCATTAAGGATGCCATGGCCGCCCTCAATCAGGAGGTCATGCAGCTTGGTCAGTCCATATACAACCAGCCAGGTGCTGCCGGGGCTGGCACAGGCCCCACACCACCTGGCGGTGAGTCTGGCCCTTCTGAATCATCATCCGGCAAGGGACCTGATGGGGATGGTGACGTGATTGATGCTGATTTTTCTGACTCAAAATGAGTAAAAACATGGGCTGACTGGTAGTTTTTTTTCTCCTCCTCTTTGTTAGGAGGAAGTTGTAGTGAGTTTTGGCAGTGGGGGTGAAAGAATGTTCTCATTGATGTTAGGAGAACTTCGTAGATGCTTGAGAAACCTCCCATATATTGGGCGTCAAAAGGTATAAATAGGAGGAGACGTGGAGGATGAAAATGTAGTAATATAATAGGTTTCTTGTTATTTGTAGTGTATATATTATTATCACAATAATACCAAACGATTACTGCTTGTGAGAAATTCAGTGTAAACAAAAGTGCAGCGTAGTGCGCTTTGATCGAAAGAATAAATGGAGAAAGCAAGAACCGAGCATATGTTGATACGATTAACTATATATGTATATGTCAAGGTACTAAAATTAGTAACTCAATATCAACTATACGAAGTGAAGAAAGAGAGAGCAAGGATCTTACTTTCTCAATTGTAACAGTCCGTGGAGTATCTCCAATACCAAGATATTCTCTGAAATTCTATATTTTATTGCTGAGGCTTGCTGCCTTTTCATAATGGCAGAGTATAGAGAATCTGAGGCAACAAGAATTTAAATGAATAACTAATTCCTAGAATTTAGGACCCACTAATAGACTCCTAATGTTGTTTACTTATTCCTCATCTAGAAAATAATAAAATAACAGCAATAACAATTTCAGCAATAATTAATTGATTTTTATTCCTTCCTTGCTTGTTTATGCTTCCTTGAATAAGTCAAATTGGAGTTGCTATCATTTCTCCCCCCTTGAAGAATTGACTTGTCCTCAAGTTGGTAGTTAGGTAATTGCTCTTTGATCAAATCATAGTCTTCCTATGTGACATCCTCCCCTAGGCGCCCTTCCCATTAAATTAGGAGTTCTAATGTTTGCTCCTTGGTCCAGTGGTGCTTGAGTATTTTTAATGGTGTGAAGACTAGTTCTATATCAATTGATAGTGGCAGAGGAGGAGGAGGGTTAGGCGCAGGTTGTCCAAACGTAGGCCTTAGTAGGGACACGTGGAATATTGGGTGTACTTGGGCATTGGAGGGAAGCTCTAACTCATATGCAACCTTCCCAACACGCTTGATGATCTTAAAGGGTTCGAAGAACCTTGGTGCAAGTTTCTCAAACTTCTTCTTGGCCATGGACTTCTGTCTATAAGGCTGCATTCGCAGCCACATTGCATCCCTTGGGTTAAATTCCAAGTTTCGGCGATGTTGGTCAGCTTGTATCTTCATTCGATTCTAAGATTTTAGGAGGTTATCCTTAAGTACTTGCAACATCGCATCTTATGTCTCTAGTTGTTCTTCCAGCTCTGCCACTAAGGTTTCCCCTTTGATATATGGAAGTAAAGGTGGAGGATCTCTTCCATACACCAACTTGAAGGGATTTTGATTGGTGGCTGTGTGGAAGCCTGTGTTAAATGAGAATTCTGCCAAGCATAAATATTTGCTCCATAATTTTGGTTGTTCATGAGCAAAGTATCTGAAGTAGGTTTCAAGGTAGCGGTTTACCACTTTTGTTTGACCATCGTTTTGAGAGTGGTATGCGGTGCTCATATTTAGACGAGTTTGGCTTAATCGAAAAAGCTCTTGCCAAAATGCACCCATAAAGAGTGAGTCCCGATCAGAAACAGTGGATCTAGGCATCCCATGTAGTTTGACTACCTCTTGACAAAACAACTCAGCAACGTTTTTTGCAGAATAAGGATGAGCCAAAGCAATAAAATGGCTATACTTACCGAGTCTATCAACCACCACTAGTATGACATTGAACCCCCTAGAATTTGGTAACTTGGTGATAAAATCTAAGGATATGTCCTCCCATATTTGTTGGGGTATAGGTAAGGGTTGCAATAGGCCAGCAGGTGCTAAGGTTTGATATTTGTTTTGTTGGCAAGTGAGGCATTTTTGGATATACTGTTTGACATTAGTTTTTATTCCTCTCCAGTATAGTTGGTCATAAAGGCGTTTCAAGGTCTTAAGATACCCACCATGTCCCCCGGTTGGAGTGGTTTGTGCCTCTTCTAATAATTTTTCTCTAAGGCCCTATGTATTGGGGATTACTAAACCTGCCTTTGTAAACTAATTTCCCTCTTACCAGGTAGAATTCAGATTCAGAATCAGGGTTGTTTTGCAACTTCTCTACCTTTGCTTCAGTCTCTGGATCCTCCAACAAGGCTTGTGGGAGTTGTTGCAGTTCGGTGGCCATAGGAATAACCATTTGGAAAAAATCAGATTGTTAGGGCCTCCTTGAAAGTGAATATGCAGCAGCATTTTCCTTAATAGGTTTGTAGATTATAGTGAATTCAAAGGGAAGAATCTTTACCATAAGCCGTTGTTGAGCAGTGGTGATAAGTTTTTGGTCAAGTAAGTGTTTAAAGCTGTAGTGGTCACTTTGGACATAGAAATGGTGGCCCAGTATGTAGTGGTGCCATTTTTGCAAAATACGTAACCCTTTTTAGTTCATCACGCAATTCATCAATGTTGGGTATAAGGTACTTATCTGGTATGGTAATCTGATTCAGGCGTCGATAATCCACACATAAGTGCCAGGTCCCGTCCTTTTTACTGACCAAGAGCACAGGGCTTGTAAAGGGGCTTGAACTAGGGCGAATAAACCCACGTTCTATCAATGTTGCTACTTGTGTTTCTATCTCATTCTTCTAGTAATGTGGGTAGCGGTAAGGGCACAAGTTAGGAGGAAATGCATATGGTTGGAGAGGGATCGTATGGTAATGCCCGCGTGTTGGTGGTAGTGCTGTGGGTTCGTCAAAGATAATTGAAAATTCCTGAACCACTTGAGCAATTCTTGGGGCAGTTCTACTTCCTGTTATGCCCTGTTGTAGAATTAGGCTTTGTAGGCAAATTTGGGATTCACCTCTTGGAGTTAACCCTTGCAATTTGTACTTTCTTCCCTCTAGCCAAAATATCATATACATTTCCTTCCAATTGGCTTGTACTGTGTTTAGGGACGCCAACTACTTAATTCTCAGCACCAAGTTTGCCGCTCCCAATGAAAATGGAAAGAATTCTTGCTTGATTGTTAAGATGGAAACATGTACCCCTATTTCTGGACAAATCTGTTTGCAAATAACCCTACGTCCATTACCAATTTGTACCCCAAAAGCTTGAACTACTTATACAGGCAGTTGCAATTCAGCTACAATCTTATCGGATATAAAGTTATGTGTGGAACCCCTATAACACCCTTACCGTAATTATATCTGGATTATGAAATTAAAGTGAAATAGAGACCAATAATATCAAAATAGCATTTATACTTTCCTTTCACAAGATAGGGTTTTTACAAAAGCAGTTCAAAATATCATTATTCGGGTCTCACATTCAGGTTTCGAATATAATTACCTGATGCAGTTATAACACATAATACATATCAGAGTGTACAGCAAAAATCTCGACCATCCCCGGTTTCATATATATATATATATATAAAGGGTCTAAGTATTCCAAAAAGGGAATTACACATCTATATCCAAAATAATATTTATATACAATAATCCCAAGTTTAAAATAGATAACCAACAACCCAATCAAATGTCTAAGAGATCCTAACCATTCTGGGTTGTCCGCTTCCCTTTTGAGCCACTTGCCCTATCTGAAATGTTAGTCATTGGAAAGAATGAGATTCCAGAGAATCCCAATAGTCACAAATCACTCATACAATGTATAAACACATAGCATATATGATCATGTTTAACAGCATCACAATGATTCATGGCTCATGTCATAAACGACAACACTCATGGCTGTAAACATTATGTGTCAGCTTTCGCTACGATCTCTATGAATTACAATGTATCACAAAGCATCTCAAAGTATCACATTGTCTGCTTTCATGGTAAACACTATGCAGCAGTATCACAAAACATCACAAAGCTTCACAAGGCGTCATAAGGCATCACAAGCAGCAACATCAATACTATGCATGACAAACATACATACAATACATTTACACAAAGTATAACAGAGGAGTCACTACCTTGTTCTTTCCTGACGTTCCTCGGCACAGTGGGCTCACTAGTCTGGTAAATGTCAAATCCTATAACCAATGCCAAGAGTGGTGGATTAAAACTCCATTCAAATTACTTACTTTCAAAACACTTGGAGTTGGTTATCATTTGAACTTTATAGGTGGCTATTAGTGGCCTAAACATATGCCAAAAGGGTTGGGAGAAACTACCCTGAAGACCCCTTTTTGGAAGTAAAATACTGATTTTTGGCTGACTCACTCAAGTGAAGATGGCCTCACTTGAGTGATGAAAGACTTGCACTCGAGTGAGAATGGTTCTCATTAGCAAGTATTTGGCAGAGAGCAACACCAATGGCCAGAAAGTGCTCATTGCACTCGAGTAAAAGGTTTTGCACTCGTGTGATGACCCCAAAATCACTCGAGTCCCAGAAAGTGAAACACAGGAAGTGTTTGCTTGAGAGCACAACAAACTTAGAGGAAAAAGGCTCACTTGAGTACCACCAATGTCACTCGAGTGAGAACAAAGCACCTGCGAATGTCAAATTACACTCTTGAATTTTGGCCAGCAAGTGCTTGGCCGAGAGTAACCCTTAACCTGAACTTACACCTTCACTCGAGTGAACCCATGCTCACTCAAGTGATCACCAATATCACTCGCTGGTTAGGAAGTACACTCTTGCATTCCACCCAGAAACACCATTGATAAACTGAAGGAAACAAGAATTATGCTGCTGCACTCGAGTGATACCCATCCTCACTTGAGTGAGCCTTATCAGATTGCCAGATCGCAGCAACTGACAAAAATTCTCAGATTTGCCAAAACTGATCCTAATGGTTCCCAAACTCAACTCAAAGCTCATTCATATCTAAAATTCCATAAGGAACTTATTGGTAACCTCAAAACACCCAAAATCTTACCACAATGACACATTCCACCCTTCTAACCACATTACAACCAAAATCACCTAATGACCAAACTTTTCCTTTTTAAATCCAATCCAAAACCATTGACACCAAGACACAATTTGGTATCTATTCCACCACATTACATTACTCAGTCCATGCACTTCAAAATTAGGCTAAAATCAGGGCAATAATCCAAAGTTCTCAAAACTTAACCAATGACCAAAACAATTATACCAAAATGTTACAATTACCCACCTCTTCAATTTGCCAAAACCAAATCCTTGAGTCTCCAACTTTCAAGTTTGTTCAAACACTAAAGCACCATCTTTCAAAATTATGAAACCATCAAGATGAAGTGCTCATCAAAGTGGTCAACATTAAAGAAAAGCATTTGAACATTTGAAGCCAACTACAATGTGAAAAATCTCACCTTTGCTTTCTCTTTCTACTTGAAGCTCAACGAAAATGGAGAAAATGGAGAGAGAAGATGAGAGGATAATGATGATCATAATTTTCCCTTTTTCCCATGCTTCAAACCGACTTGGAGGAAGAGAGGGAAGAGAAAAATGAACTTTGAAATTTTGACCAAAATCTATGGCCTCCATGATGACACTTGGCAAGATCTCATTTCATCATTTCATAAGCTCACATACTCACATACACACTTGATTCCGCCTCATTGATCATTCGAGAGTTAATTCTAGCCATTGGTCCTTAAGTTTTCAATGAGTCTCCTCTTCGGTAACTGACCAATTGGTCGGTAACCTTATCATTTTGCCCCTGATTATCACAATGTTTTCTAAACCATCACCAAACATATTTATATCACAATGCACATTATATTCTTCAAAAGTGTTTATTCATTAATAATTACATCACTTTTGAAATTATTAGCCCTTAATTACAATTCAGGATATTATAGCTACTGTCCACTAGGATCATTATTTCTTTCCCTTGAAATCGCATGGTAGAGGCTAAAGATTTTCCTAATATAGCATGTAAGGAAATTTTAGCACCTTCTTTTTCAGCTTCCTCGGCTATAGGTTCTGCAACTACCACGTCTTCTTTCATGATCTCCATAAGGGACAACGAACTAGAATAATAGTGGTCAACGCGAAATGGTTCCCTACATCAAAAACAAAGACCCTTGTCTCGTCGTTGTTGGTATTCTATGCAGTTTGCTAGTAGGAAGGGCTTGCTTCTCGATGATGACGCCGTGGAGAACTTTTCAGAACTTAGTGAAGTAGTTGAGCTTCGATTGTCTTTAATGGTGCGTCGGTTTGTTGTGGATCCGACATTGGTTTTTGGCCCGGTTTGGATCTTCATCTTTGATTCATATTCCAATGCCAAGCAAGTAGCCCGATAGATGGTTATGGGCTTGTGAATTCGGACATCAGCTCTGAGTTCGTTTAGCAAATTGAGAAATAGCCCCAAAAGGCAATGTTCAGGCCAATTTGTGACCCTTGACGAACGTTTTGTAAATTCTGACCTATACTCCGACACCATACCAGCTTGCCTGATCACATAAAGGAACTCGTTGGGGTTTTGGTATTCTGGAGGGCCGTAGTGCTCCTGTAATGTTCTCACTAGTTTGTCCCAGAAGAGCAGGGTTCATCTATTATTAACCCACGAGAAAAGATCCAGTGCATCTCCCTTGGGGTACATCAATGCTGTAACCCCCTCCTTGATAAAGACCACAATTAGCGTTTAAACACGTTTAATAATCGAATGAGAGATCCGAGATAATTAAAAAAATTTTATAACACCTGTATAAATAGATCTCCATTCATTTCGTTCCTTAACAAATGGTCGGTTCGGTCTGTTACATGTACAATATCAGAGTATACCACAATTCCCGACATTCACTCGGGATAATAACATTAATCTAAAATAATAATCAGGGCATCAATGCCCATCTCAGTATCCTTATAGGGGATTACACAAAACTATACTTCTATAGTCTATTCAATATCTACATTTATCCAAAATGATAACCAGTTCAATATAAAACCAAAATATCTAACTAAGACTACTACCGGAAGTCCTAATCGTCCTTGTTCACTTGCTTGTTCTTTGATCCACTTGCCCTGTCTAAAAATGTTATTTGGAAAGAATGAGATTCTAAAGATCCCAGTAGCAACAGTTTACGTATATGATGCATATAAACAAAGCAAGTAAACATATATCACAATGCAACAATTAATATTCGAGGTCGGGCACATTGGCACGTCCCTTTCACTGTATACGAGGCCGGGCTTACGCTACGTCCCCTCAACTGTATCTGTATTTGAGTTCGGGCTTACGCCACGTTCCCTTATTATATCTATATTCGAGATCGGACTTTCACCACGTTCCCTTACTGTATATGTATTCAATGATTAATGCAAACAAGCAATGAAATATACATGATATAGGATAAAGTGTCACTACCTTGGTCTTTCTGTTCTTGAGCAGGCACAGACCTTCTATGCTTTGGGCAAATATCAAATCCTAAAGTCATAATTAAGGATGAATCATTATTCTCAATTCTAATACTCAATTGACTCTTCAACACTTAGATTTGGTTATCAATAATGACCCTTAAGAAGCTATAAATGCCTCTAATAAAACCCCTAAAAGGTTGGGAAACAATAGGTTGAAGATCTCTTTTCAAAAACTCAAAGTGTTGGAATACAGGGGTTGACCGTGGGCCAAAATATGGTCAGAAGGTCACTGGCTACGGCCAGCCACCCATGGGCCGTGGCTAGAATCAGGACAGAAAGGTTTGGGCCGCGGCCAAGAAATTCCATGATTCTTGGCTGAACTTCCAAAAATCATAACTAATTCTAGAAAAATCGAAATGAGATGATTCCAAAGCCAAATGAAAGGTATTTAAGTCCTATTTAATGGAAAAATATGGACCATTACTAGAAATCACCACAAAATTCCAAAATTACACAAAACTAAACATTGCTTCAAAACTGAGAGTTTTTGTCCCAAACTTTGGCAAAGCATAACTCTTAGTTCACAAAAAGAAATGACATGAATTATTTGTCAATTTTGAAGTTTGGGATGTGAAATTTAAGACTGGAAAGTTTCAGAATTTTCCAATACCATTTGGTCATTCAAAAATTTTGTGCAAACCGACTGCCCAGAATAGAGTTCACACAAGACAAATTTTCAACTTTTCTACCAAAGTGTCCAATGACTCCAAAATCATTAACAGCTATTCCTATACAATTTTCCACAAGGAACACAATGGTAACCTCAAAAAGACCAAAATCACAACCTATCACCATGCCTTGTTTTGACCAATACACAAAACCAAATACAAAGTTCCCAAACTTCACCTTTAAGCTTCAATTCAATTCAATTCATTCAAAATACTAAACAAGGCACTAATTCCATGACAACAACATGCCAACAACACAATGACCCTCAATTTCAAAATTCAAGGCAATAAATTCCAAAATTTCCAAGTTTAATCGAATGGCATGAAACATAGATGGAAAAGTTCTTTTACTAACCTCTTCAACTTTTCTAAAGGGACTTTTTGATTCTCCAACTTTCACAATTCCTTGGAGCCCCAAATCAATACCAATGGACACACTACACCCATCAAAATGAAGCTCTTAAATCAAGGAACAACTTTAATGAATGAAGTTTGAGCAATGGAGGTCATTAACTTACCCTTTTTGAAGCTTTTCTCCCCCTATTTCTGTAACAATGGAGCCAAGAGAGAAGAAGAGAGAGAGAACCAGAGGGATGAGAGTGAGGAAGAGTGAAAGGATGAAAATAATCATCATACTCCCTCCACCATACCTGGTCAGTGAGAAGAGAGGGAAGAGAGGAGAGAGAAACTGATTTAAAAATACATTTTGACTTTTCTCCCAATCCCTTCACATGTGATCTTGCCAAGTGTCCACTCCTCATTGGCTCTCACACACTAAGTCTACAATTAGCTTCTCTAATCCATCCATTAGTAATTTAATTACACATTTCATTTCCTCTTAGTTAGTAATTAATTTCCCCATTAATCACCAACTTATAGCCAATAATTTCAATTCTATCAATTTTCCATCAATTATGACATATTAGATAATATTGTCACAAATACACCTTAATTCAACTTTAATCCACAATTACCATCTCAATAATCAACATTAGCCCTTAATCAAAATTTGGGGTGTTACAGATGCTACCTCCACTTTCAAATCTTGAGGTGTTTCATAGTATTTGAAGTACTTCTTTGCCTTTAAAATCCATCCCCTTGGGTCACCTCTGTTGAACTTCAGAAATTCCAGCTTTGTGTATGGTATATGGTTGCGGAAAGCTGAGTTGGGTTCATCGTCGCTATCAGCCTCCCAATGTGATCTATATTTGGCCTTCTCTGATCGGAATGATTGGGCCTCCAAGGCTGCAACTTTTTCACTAAGTGAATCGAGAGTAGCGAGTCTGGCTGCTATGGCAGCCAAGGGATTTGACGAAGTTGCAACTGGGTTATCCTCAAGTTGTTGTGCAGCTAAAGAACGTGTAGACACCATCATGGACCAACCAGGCTCTGATATCAATTTGTCAAGGTACTAAAATTAGTAACTCAATATCAACTATACGAAGTGAAATATCTGTCACAGAGAGAGAGAGAGAGAGTAAGGACCTTACTTTCTCAATTGTAACAGCCCGTGGAGTATCTCCAATACCAAGATATTCTCTGAAATTCAATATTTTATTGCTGAGGCTTGCTGCCTTTTTATAATGGCAGAGTATAGAGAATTTGGCGCAACAAGAATTTAAATGAATGACTAATTCCTAGAATTTAGGACCCATTAATAGACTCCTTATGTTGTTCCACTTATTCCTCATCTAGAAAATAATAAAATAACAGCAATAACAATTTCAGCAATAATTAATTGATTTTTATTCCTTCCTTGCTCGTTTATGCTTCCTTGAATAAGTCAAACTGAAGCTGCTATCAGTATACTTGTGGCATCAAAAGAATGGAGAGCAAAATCAGAACTTTAATCCTCTTCTCTAGCTCCTTCAGAAAAAGCAGGATTAAGACGTATGAGTATGTCTTGACCAGAGCAATAACATCATTATGCAGGAATGGTTAATTTCCTCTGGGTATGTCTTCAATAACAGCAAATTCTGCCGCTAATTAGTTATCTTAATTAGCATGTTCATCATATTAATGAAGATACTACTTCCTTCGGTGCACAATATAGGGTGTGTCTAGAAGAATAACTTGGTCTAAAATATAAGTCGCTTGTATGATAATTAATATTCATTTTCTAATTTTGTCCCTATAAGTAATATTCATTTCTAATTTTGTTTACTCAATAGATTTTCAAATATATTTTTTAATATGGGTGAAAGTGGAAAATTTTTTGAATTTATAACATACTCCTTCCGATCCTAAATATAACGTAGAGTTGACTTTTTTTGTAGAAATTAAGAAAGCTAAATAAGTTACTAATACTTGAATATATCATAAGTTTTGTATCCTTAGATTATATATTAGTTTACTAGTCAAACTAATTAGTTTTGAAAAAAAATTAAAATAAAAATATTCTAAAGCAATATAATTAACTTCCTTAATCTCTCTAAAAAAAAATCAAATTTATCTTATATTTAGAATAGAAGGGAGTATTTAATATGTTAAATGCCACTTCTTATTTTGCATGAATTATTTACCATAAATTAGTTAAAGTGCCAACCGGAGGGAGAATTTTTGTTTCTGAGCATTAGGGCATAGTTAAAGTGACACGTGTGAGAAGCATGCATAATGGTTTGAAACTTTGGGTAACTTGCTTTCTTTTCTTTTCTTTTTTTACATGCCTAACTTACCTTTTTTTTTTTTTTACTTTCTATATAGATAACCAGACTTACCTATGTTTTACAAAAATTAGTTAGGTTAACTATTTATGAACCAATATAGAGTTGGTTTTGTGGTGTAAAGCTCTGTTAGATCCTTCTAGGCTTCGAGTTTAGGTCCCAGAAGAGTCACTTATGTTAAAAAGGGTAGCTACTAACTTCAGACTGGATACTGAATGATAATATAAAAAAACTTATTTATAAAAAATGTGTATTCGTTTTTCTAAAATACATTTTTAATCATTTGCATATAGGAAACTACCTGCATCCATAAAAATCCCCCTTAAATATGTGTGATCATAGGGATAATTTGAGGGAAAATTATAATGTTAAGGGAAAATTATAATTTTAAGGAAAAATAATATTTATTGTGGAGGACTATAAAACTTATAATTATTAAGAACGAACAAATAATAAAATATAAATTTAAAAAGACTAACACCTCTCATATTCTCTCAAACTCCATGTCAAGTATTCAACAAAAATAATAATAATAAAAGTTAGAAAGAGTCCTTCGGTCCGCTATATGAATTTTCGATTGCAATTTTCCCCTTTTTGATCTTTACTTTTCCATAAATTTACCATTGGAGCTCACATGGTTAAATTCTATTAAGTAACGTGACACTACTTATATTTTTAATATTTTTTTATATTGTTTATAAAAAAAAAATTCTTCTGTACCGTTTTTTTGACATTCTTCCATGAACCGTTTTTCTTTGTTACAATATTATCAATCACTAGTACAGAAAAGAGTTTTTAGACCGAAACATTTAGATCGGTTATATCGGATAAGGTCTTAAAAATATGACCGGTGGCATTTTTATAATTATGATGAAATATTAAAACCGGTTATATTTATAACCGGTCTTAAAAATACTTTTAAGACCGGTTATAATAAAAACCAGTATTAAAATATATACAATTAAAAAAATAAATACATGTAATATATTTTCTAGACCGGTTCTAAATATAAACGATCTAGAAAATATTATCTGAATTAAAGATAATTAAAAAAAATGAAATCGTTATTATTTTTAAGACTAGGTGTACATAAAAACCAGTCTTAAATTATATATTTTCTAGACCGGTTCTAAATATAACCAGTCTAGAAAATATTATCTGAATTAAAGACAATTAAAAAAAATGAAATCGTTATTATTTTTAAGACTAGGTGTACATAAAAACCGATCTTAAATATTAAAAATTTAAGACCGGTTATTATTTAATAACCGGTCTTAAAAAGTTTCTATTTTTAAGACCGGTTATCTATTGTAAGACCGGTCTTAAATATTATTGTAAGACCGGTTTCTAATTAAAACAGTTCTTAAATATTGATTTTAAGACCGGTTGTTAATTACAACCGATCTACTGACCCGGATTTCAAAACGCACCTAATTTTAGCTTTGAAATTTCATTTCAAGACTCAAGCACATCAGCGAAACCCTTGCGTCTATTCGTGGAAGCTCCTCCTTTCCCCTTCTCTCCTCCATCCTTAACTTCGCCGCCGTCAACCAAGATTTATGGTTGAATACATTGCCATAAGGCTATCGTCGTTTGTTCCCTCTGATTGGTTTCATTCTCAACCTCGTTTTTATTGTCAGGTTTGTGTTTCAGTTGCTAGGCGTTCAATTAAATAAATGGTTTCGTTTTTGGATATTTCATTGAAATCTCCATTTTCTTTGTTTGATTCTTGTAGCAAGTTGTCAACCCACTTTTCAGAAGCGTCCATTGCATCCTAAGAGAGACCTTACTCGATTCGTAAAGTGGCCAAAGACTATTCAAATCCAGAGAAAGAAGAGGATCCTCAAGCAAAGGTTGAAGGTACCGTTAATTATTCTGAAGAGTTTTACATAATGCATGTATGTTTGAGGTTAATGTCCTTATGCTTCTGTGGACCTGGGTTTTTTTGGTTTTGTATGAGAATGGTTCAATTTGGTTCTGTATTGTTGTATGTTCAATATAGTAAAACTCTGGATAAGGTAATGCTAATATTGCTTGATATGAACTTTGGTGTTGCTTCTGAGTCTGCCTCCTAATGCATTTATGTTCAACTTTGTTGAACTTGTCTGACATTGTTATGGAATGTATAAGGGTAGCTTGATAGGGACCTAAGTGAATAAACTAGATTAGTCTAAATAAGGACTTAAGTGCAAACTCATAATTGTATCAGTTTTGACTTGATAAGAAATTAGAAAGAGAGAAAGAGAGAAGAACGAAAAGTGAGGGAAACAGAGGAGAGTAGAGAAAAGAAAGGTTCTTTTAGAATATCACTCAATGAACAACTCAGGTCAAAACTGATACAATGGAGGGTACATTGCAATTAATTATTTGTTCATGTTTGCATAACTTGGAAATTGCTTTTGAACGATGCCTTAATTTGTAGATAGTGCCGTATAGCAAAATTTCATTAAACCATCACTAGCTATCCTTAAATAGTATCCTTAAAATGTTTTTAGACAATGAGTCGTCCTAGTGAGGGTACTCCCGATCCAATTAATCCAAATCAAAGAGAGCCTAGCAATGCTCCTAGCCAGGAACACAGTGAGCCAAGTAACCGGCCTAGATAAAGGGGTAGGAGAGCCACCTGATTGAGAGACATTCCTCTCAATCGAAATTCCGGTCAAAAGATTCCGATTGAATTTGATAGTTATTGGAAACCAATCGGGCCTAATGCCCAATAGTATAGGAGTTTTGTCAGCCTCCTAGCATGCAACAATCCTAGCATCTTGATAGAGCAGTGGATAAATGTCGATAAAGGTGTAAAGCGACATATTTGGGAAACTATCCATCTCAGTTACGACATTCCTGAGAGTGAAGTCTTGTATCACAAGACAATGACGTATTGTGATGAACGCTGGAGGAAGTTTGAGACAAATCTATCCAACAATTACGTGCATATTGAGGTGGAAGAAGGTCAGCCTCTTCCTAATCCATACGATCAGTATTCTTTTATTGACGAACAGACTTGGCAAGAATTTAGACGACTTCGAACTACTCCAAAAGCATTGGTGAATTGACTTATTTTGCAATTGATTTGCTTATGAATTATGAATTGTCTTTACTGATTTACAATGACGTAATTATGATTTCTTATTCGTAGGAAAAAAGGAAAAAGGCCCAAGAGAATGGTAGAAAGAATGATTGCCCCCATACAATGTCTCGTAGGGGGTATGCAAAGGCTGAAAAAGACTTGTTGGCGGCCAAACGGAAGAGATTGGAAAAAGCATCTGAATCCGATCCTTCTGTTCTTCTTTCTCCACCATCTCCAATACGTCGTGAAGAGAAGTGGTTGTTTGTTCACCAAAAGAGGAGCAGGTCTTATACGAGTTAAAAATCTCGTATAGTCGGTGAGAAAATTGTAAGTATTGTTGTTAACTTGTTGTTATTAATTATTTAGTAAACAAATTTCATTACTAACATTTGTCATCTGTGTTTTATAGGAGGAGCTTCAAAAAAAAACAAGCTGAGGGATCGTTTAGGTTAGATGGGAGGAATGACATGCTGACTGTAGCTACAGGAAAACCTGAGCATCCCGTCCGTGTCAGGGGGATTGGAGGAGGGGTAGGCATAAGGGATTACTTTGGAGCACCCTCACACCGTTCCTCAAGTAGTATGGTGATTAGGGAGGAGATGGAGCGTATATTGGCCACTGTGAAGGCGGAAGCTAAGGCCAAGGCAGAAGCATCATTGGATGCACGATTTGAAGAAAGGTTCAGCAAGATGAAGGAAGAATGGATGATCATGACGAGCACAAGACAAGCAGATACCAATGCTCCCCAGACTCATTCCTTAAACCCTAAACAGAGCACTAAAGGGAGTTGCATTGGTCAGTCATCAGAGGGTCCTGAAAAAGAAATTGGTGAGCCTTGTGACTTGTTAATGGAGGATCCTCTGAGATGATTGGTTGCACAGGGGAGCATGCACAACTTGGGATCAACTGTCCACCACCAAGTAATAAAGGATGATCAAGTTAGAGTGGCAGTTGAAGAGGTGATTGTTGCAAATGCACCTCTCCCTATCCTTGTTGATGACTTAAAGGTTATGGGCGATGTCATCAACTCTTTCATCTTATGGCCAAAGAACCTTGTTCCTGATCGAGCTGAGGAATCCCTGCCACCTCCACCTCCCTCCACTCAAGATGTTTCACGGCCTCCATTGAATGTCATGCAACAAGTGATTCTAATGGCATATGATACGTCCTTTCAAACAAGAGATTGGCCTACTGAGTCAGTTATTGGCAAGTCAGGGGCCTAATGCTATCTTGAGAGGGATGATTTAATGTCCCCAGTAGCTCCTCTACAACAGCTTACAATTTCGATTGTTCAGCTCTTTTTGATGTAAGTATCTTCTCAACTTTGAAGTTAATATTTTACAAATTACGTCGTTAAACTTTGATTTAATGTCCCTGCTTGAATTATTGTAGGTGCATGCATCGTAGGTTGGTTGACTCTGGCAAAAGCGATAAATTTGGACCCCTATGCCCAGTTCAACTCTACGATAAATGGACCATTGCTACTATCAGACACACATACTTATTGCACAGGCTTAGTGAAACCTCAATTGAATGTTTCTTGGCTCCATATTTATATGGGTAAGACACAAATTTATATTTCATACTATGCATAATATTTTATATTTGCTTAAAAGTTTTCCATTTTTTCAACGATCATTGGCAATTGGCTATTTTGTGCAAAAAGAGTTATTCTGTCATCCTCTTATGCTCACTCCACCTCAGCAAGCTAACTAGTGAATTGAAGATGAGCTTGAAGTAAGTTTTCTTGCATTATTAATTACCTTTAGTGTGCAAAATTTATGAAATTTGTGTAAAATAAGTAACCTTTGTGATTTTGATGATATAGGGCTATGTGGACATTCCAACACACTGCTTGTGGTAGGCCGATGCGTGAGGTAAAAGACCCTACATGGATCTTGCCAAATGTTAGTTACATATTGGTTTGTTTTAAGAATGTATTCAATAATAAGTTATGCTTTAATTTTATACTTGCTTTAACGATATCATATTATTTTTCATACCCGTAGGCAACCACCGGGGTCCAACTTGTGTGGGTTGTATATTCTAAGGCCATGTATAATATTATTACCCTAGGCACGATAGAACTTACTGAAGAGGTAAATGTATATATATTTCAAAAATTTTGTATTACTTTTATTTTTTTAAGTGAATTTAATGTTTTGCCTGGCTTTGGTGTTTTAGATGTTTGAATTTGCTAACCCCTTTCCAGAAGAAGATATTGAGCACATTTTCATAGACCAAGCGTTTCACCCAAGAGGGGGGGGTGAATTGGGTGATCTTAAAAATTTCGTTGCAAATATAAAATTTGACGTTGAAATTAAAACAAGAAAGAGTAAGGAGAAATATCACCGAAGTGTACACCGGGAGTTATACTAGTTTGGCCACAACCACTTTGACCTACGTCCAGTCCTCAAAGCTTCTCTGAGAGTTTCACTATAACTTCCAAGATTCAGTGGGTTCTTGGCACCTCAGTACAAGCAAGTTCCTACGCCTGGACACTCGCTCCCCCTTACAAGTTGTAATCCAATCCCAACTCAAGGTTCCACAACCTTAAGTTACCTCAATAACAAATATTGAGTTTGAATGAAATATCTCTCTCACAGAGTAAATAAGAATCACTGAAGCATAGAATTACAAGTACAATGTAAAACAGAGTAATGAACTTGATGATACGTTCGTGAGTGTGCTCTTATTTTTTTTCTCTGTTTAGATGTTCTCATATATATAGATACGTTGGTAATGATTGCTGGAACATATTTCTTCATGCCGTTGGAGCGTGCGCAGCCACTATTGACTTTTCCAGTTTTTGAAAAACATACGTTTGCGGTAGGTGACGGTCGGTGACATTTGAGCGTTGCTTTTGACTTTCCTTATTTGGTAAGATCTCTTCATTGTTTATCTGTTGAAATGCTAAGAATACTAATATAATGAAAAGTTAATCAAATAGGAAACAAAACAATGACCGTTGGAATGATTTCAAACTTTCTGGGTTTGCTTACTCGAGTAGCTACTCGAGTATCCCTTGAAGTTTACTCGAGTACTTACTCGAGTATCATCGGGAAAGCTTTGATTAACTTCAAGTCAATAAACAAATATATGATTACTCGGGTAGTGCATGGAATAACTAAATTTCAAACCTTTGGAAATTCATGTTTACTCGGGTACCTACTCGAGTAATGTATTCACAACTTCATAGGTTACTCGGGTACCAACTCGAGTAAACCTTCAAATAAACTTTTGATTACTCGATGCTCTACTCCAGTAATGTTGGCAGGATTTCAAGGCCAAGAGCACTTCAAGTCTGATTACCTTGTTACTCGAGTACCTACTCGAGTAAACTTACTTTTTGTACATAACTTACTCGGGTAATGACTTGAGGTTTTCCTTCAAACATAACACTGGATACTCGAGTACATACTCGAGTAATCCACTTAAAAAAAATCATTAAATCCTTGCATACTAGAGTAATGACTCTAGGAAAGTGAGATAAAATTAAATCAAGTTATTCGGGTACTACCTTCAAGTTTTCACTTACCTCAGTGTGTTACTCGAGTACCTACTCGAGTAACAATGGCAGTGGTACAAAGTGCCGAGAGCAACACATTTTCAGAAACAGAGTTACTCGAGTACTTACTCGAGTATCATTGGCAGGCTGAGAGCAACTGGAAGATTTTCACATGGTTACTCGAGTAGCTACTCGAGTAACATTGGCAGGCCGAGAGCAACTCCAAGTATTTACCTGGTTACTCGAGTAACTACTCGAGTAACATTGGCTGGCCGAGAGCAACTTGAAAACACTTACACTATTACTCGAGTACCTACTCGAGTAACGTTGGCAGTTTACTGGAAGGTGCTTCTGGTTACTTCAAGTTTTGTCTCATTACTCGAGTACGTACTCGAGTAATGCCTTAGAAAACTTTCTTCTGATCAAGTTTCTCAGCATTTTCTCTTGGCCTTTCTTCATTACTCCAATGCTTACCTCAAGTTATGCTTATCCCTGTTATTACTTTGTTCAAACTTATTTATTAATCAATTCTTTTTCATACCATTCTTTTGTTATCATCAAAACATGAGATCTAACACATTTGTAATTGTTGTGCTAAATTCATTTATGAACTTTTACAACAATGAGTTCTTGTAAAGCTGAGGAATTTTTTTTGTATATATTGATGAATTGACATGTAGGTTGGTTGCAAATATTGTTGGTTGCATGATTTGACATGTTTGTTGGTTTTAACATGGTTTTTGTATATTTTGATGAATTGACTTGTTGGTTGTATGATATGTCATGGTTGAATCCATTTATGCATATATATATGATGGTTTTAAACAAAACATTATACATGTGGATATATGACATGTTACAAGTTCCCAATTCAATGAGAAGGTTAAAGCAAAAGGAAATGGTAAGTGGAAGCAAACTGAACATCATATGACACTTAATAAGTATGGCATTGGAGGTAGCAATTCAATGATGCGTTCTGGTAACTAACCTAATCACAAACGATTAAAAAATATATATATAACACTTTTAATACCGGTTGTAATGATAACCGGTAATTAAAATTTTAAGACCGGTTGTATGTAAAACCGGTCTTAAAATAACTGTTAAGACCGGTTATAATCATAACCGGTCTTAAAAATTATTTTCAAATATAATTACTTAATAAATAAAATATAAACGAACATAAACTAAGAAAAGCATAAAATATTATGAAATAATTTTTCGAATATGATTGCTTAAAAATAAAATATGAACAAATATAAATTTGTTATAAATATTAATAATGTGAATGTCCATGGACTCGTATCCTAGTCAGCATTCATAAACACGTTGGTGAGAAACTAAAAGGTTATTTAATAATGTGAAGGGTCATATAGTATTAATTGTACAATTTATTGTATATTAATTGTGACCCTTGATAGTAACTCCTCGAGGCTATAAATAGAAGACTTGCGCATAACATTGTAATCATAAGAAATACAAGTAAATAAGAATTGCTCCTCCTTATTGCTCTCTGAAATTTTCTCTCTTCTCTTGCTCTTCTTTCTTATCCCAAATTTCCTTTATTTTCAAAATACGTTATCAGCACGAAAGCTCTAACGAAGTTATGTTTCTCTCATTGTTTCTTCAATAATTTCATATATTTTCTTTTACGGTATCTTTATTTAATATATCTTGGATAATCTGAGTCACTATATGGTATTAAAGAGACTCTTTTACCAATTATTATAAACATCAAGTTTAATGGCTAAGATTAGAAATTGTTCTTGTTTTTATATATTATTTTAATCTCTTTTACGAAGTCTTTTATATTATTGATGTTGTTACTTTTAGTATGACTATATGCCATACATCTCTGATTTTATATTCTGAAATTACATAGCCAGAAGGCATAGTGCTTTGATTTCCTATGTTGAATTATATGGCATAAGCCATATTCCTTTGCTTCCTATTTTGAGATTATACGGCTGAAAGTTATATAATTTTTCATCTTCTATATTATTATATGGCTGGAAGCCATATACAACTTTTGTTTATCTTGAAGTTAAACGGCCAAAAGTCATACAGATTTAATTTCTCATCTTAAGATTAAATGATCAAAAGCTATGAGGCTAATTTGCTTGAAGCCAAGATAATTAAATAGCTCAAAGCCATAAAGTTTTAATTTTGTTATATTACTCTATGAATTATTTCTTCACTTTACGAATTCCCTCTATTATATGATTTGATCATTTGACTTTTATGCTATCATACTACATTTTTATATTTCATATTTTGAGAATTCTCTTTACTTTGTTTTATTTACAGTACATGTTAGTAAATATTTATTTGGTATTGCTAATGTATTGGGTTTCTCTCTCCCTTCGTCCTTACTTGATGTTATACTTATATTTTTTTTATTTTATCATTTAAAGTTTAAGTTTTATTCTTACACATGTTTATATTAAATAATTGAATATTTATTGATATTTTAATTTCATTGAATTACCAGTAGGCATAATATTCTTAATTTTATGATTTGATGATTAGAAGTCCCATCACTTTTATAATGATTCTTTTATAAAAGAACACCATCCATTCTAGTTAATGACATGACAAGAAAAATTTTGTGACACTAGATTGTTATAAATATTAAGGCCTTGAAGGCTTATGGGATCCAAATATCGAATGATACAAAATGGCTTTGCAACTTTAAAAAATTTTTTTTACTATATATATTGTCTTGAAGACAAATAACTTGCAAAGAATTATATCACTCAAGAGTAATAGTTCTAAAAGCTAATAGTCCTAAGGACTAATTAGCATATTTTGCCTAAATTGAGAATTAGAGGCAACAATGTTCAATTATGTTAAAATAATGATATTTGGATGTAAAGTCATAAGCAATTGTTATAATATGGCCAAATGTCATGGACAAATATGTATCAATGTATTAAAAATAAAGGCCAAATTATGAAAGGGAAGAAACAAGAGATGTTATGAAAAAATATCAAAAGAGGCAATGGGTTGTGAAGAGATAACTAGATTTATTGTGAAGTCAAGAGAAATAATAATACGCTCAGAAAGCTATATAATGTTTAATTTTTGTTGTTACTGAAATTTATTATTGTTTAAATTTATTGTAATCAACTCGTGTGAGAAAATTATTATAAAGATTTAATATTGTGCTATTGATAACTATTATCATGAGTGATATATGAAATAAACCAAAAAGTAATTATTAATTAGTCATTTTGACATTTTAAAATATGATGCCTATTTATTTGCAAAATTAAATATTATGATGTGTGAATGTTCATAATTTTATGGCCTCTTAGGATTTCATCTTATGGTTATTAATGCTATTATACCTTATAACTCCCAAATTGAAGGATTTATTAATATAACCTCCAATTGTACAATTAAATTCTTTAATTATCTTCTTTATGTATAAATATACAATTTATTTGTAAATTTAAATATATGATGTGTATGAAAATTATTCATGCATTAATTATGATATGATATAGTATGACCTACATATATTGAAATTATACAAGCCTTTTAATCTTGTAATTGATAGAGATTATTTTGTCAATTTATTTCTAATCTTGATTTATGGGCTAAATTATTATTATGATAATGCCTCATCATGGGGTCAACTAAAGGATATAAAATATAAAATATTGATATTGAATGAAAGCAATAAATAATTATGATAGTCAAAAGAGAGATATTAATATTTATTAGTATCAAAGTAATTAAATAGAATTCATTAACGGTGTTAATAAAAGCACAACCATTTTCTCAAAACATGGTTGCTCACGAAATGGTTTTTACCGGCATTACTATGAATATTATAAAAGATATTGATAGCATGATTATATCTACATCAATAATAATAATAATAATAATAATTAGCTGAAAAGTCAAAGCAGCTGTATTATCTTACAAGTTTAGAAAAAGTAGTACACTTTACGAAAAAAAAAGGGTAGTCACAATATTCATCCATTTTATAGGGCAAACAACTGGTACGGTCTTACTTAAGCATTGGCATCTTTTGTTGTATCTTTCATCAATTATCATATCATACTATTTCTGCCAAACAAAAGTTTGTCATTTCTCTATAGTTTGTTAAGAATGACACAAAAATTTAGCCAAAAACATTTTGGTCAAAACAAAGGGGGTTCAACTAAAATTTTTAAATGTGGTTTCCCAAATTTGACTTTAATATATAAGCATAATCATTTAATCATGACAAAATAATAAAAGTATTGGCAAATTAACACGGACAAGATCTTTCAATTGATTATCCAAATTTTTTTCCTCGACTCTATTCAATTTTTAAATTTTAGTAACAAGAAAATAATGAGATTGCCAGATGAAAATAAGAAGTGAAGTAAACAGACAAACTCAGAGTTCATGTTGCCCCCGGCCACGCTAGCACGTCCAAAGAATATTACTACTTCTTGTTCTTAATATAAGAGAGAGTTGGAGTAAGATTTAGTCCTAAATATAAAACCTTAATCCACTAAGAATGGACTTTTTGAAGTTTAATTTATTTGGAAACTTGAGAATGGTATCTTTGAAGGTCTTGTGCAAGTCTGATTTAAAAGGCCACACCACTTTGTTGTATTTTTAGAGCTTGAACTCGAATTCTCTAATTATAACCCCTTATGAGATGAACCAGATGTTGGTGGCTTTATCTATTTTTTCTCTTTTTCTTTCAAACTTCCCCTTGCTATGTAAGGTTTTTCCCCCCAAAAAGAAAGTTTCTATTCACCACCTCATCATTCCCTTTTTTATGTTGTTGACCCCTGGCACATTAGTTTTCTTTGCAGCCTCCCACTATGAAACTTGCGTCAAAATATAATTCCTGAGAAACTGTTTGTAACAAGGGATTTGAAAGGGAAGGAGAAGAGAAATTTTTTTAGAAAATGTAAATCCTGAACCGCACGATACTACGATGGTGAGAAATAAAAATGAATTTATCAAAAGAAGAAAGAAGAAGAAGAAATGAATGGGAAAACCTGCAAGCACATGTAGCAACGTGTGGGATGTTGTGAGCCCCCTACATAGTCAAACCACAACAAAGGTCCCACAACTTTTGTGCTGTACCTCGTCCTCGTAAAAAATAATCTTTATTATTTTACCTTTATCCAATCAAGGGGTTTGCTCGACCGCGCAAAATTTGGGATTAATCACTTCCAAAACTTATAATATATTTGTCTCTCCTAATAAATATATTTTTTTAAATTCAAATTCTCGTAAAAAAAATATTTGATTCATAATATAAATTGTGTTAGAGAATTATCAATTGTCATTTTCCAATTTTACATACACACCTTATTTAAAAATTTTCAATTTAAGATAGATTTAATGAATTAAATACTATACTTCAATTAACGCCACATATGCATGTTGATAAACAAAATCAATTAGATTAAAACCAGAGACAAATTTGCGAAAAGATCAATGAAAGGCTTATATAGGTAGTTAATTTGAATTTCGGTTCTCACAAATCGGTCAACCATCGGATCGATGAGCTGGGCTTAACAACAGTTTGTCATTCAATGAAGTCCCACATTAATCCTATATTATACATTCTTGTCGCCGTCACTCCCACATGAGAATATTAAAATATTAATTATATAAAATATAATTCAACATTAAAGTATTGGCTCAGCCACATGCAGAGCCAGCCAGACCATGCGTGCTTTTGGCCCTCTTATAATCCAACCAAACCGATATATATGCGCGTGTGCGTGTATATGAATCATTGTCTTTATACTATAGATTCCCTTATAAATATTAGGCCTAAAGATCTGAAACAAAGACTAGAGAAGGAACAGGAGGCGGAGATCAATAATAACAAAACAGTAGAAAAATGCTGATGAAGGGTCAATGTATTCCCAGGATGATAAAGAGCAACAGCTACCCCAAGAATAGAAGTTCACCGGCGTCTCCGATGACCTTGTTAGAGCGTTTTCGAGCCGCTGTGCTCCGCTTGATGATGTTGTCCGATCTTTCCAAGGCCGCTGCTGATCATGGCGGTTCAGGTGGCTGCATCAACCAAGGACAAAATAAACATTGTTGCTACAGGTTGAATGAACATCACCGTAGTGAAGCCGTTGCAGATTGCATCGAGTTTATTAAGCAAAAGGCTGCCGTGGTCGACCGGCCAAAATCATCACTCTACAGCCAATAGCTCCGGCAGTGAGTCCACGGCTGAGATCGTCTTGCCTGATTATTGCAACACATAGCTAGTCATTATGTATCTAACTACCTTGTATTTAGCGTTCAGCATTTTATGTATCGGAGGATTTTTTATATAGAAAGATGTAGATTTTGTTTATGGTATCAGTTGATGAAGCATATGAAACAACGTGGCCAAGTAATTAGTCATGATCTAAATTGCCATGAACAAGTAATTCATCTGATAAATTCCAATGTAAGCTTTAGCAATGTAAACGAAACCCATGAAAGTGGAGATTCGACTGCCTATCGTTTGCTGTTGGGTAGTTCGATAGAGATCAAAGAAAGGGGGAAGATGGGGAGTCAGGAGAATTCCCAAAACCTAGGTATGAGTTTGGCGATGAAGTGGCATATCGAGTGTCATGTGTGAGTGCCATGTGTCTCTAATGGTCACGGATTGCACCACTTTTGACACTTCTAGACCACATTGGACTTGAAAAGGGAAAATTTTAGTTATCTCTCAATGTATCAATTTTGTTCCAGTCAGCCCAAAAAAATCTTAAAAATTTCACTGTGCCTCTTGTATCAAAATAAAATTAAGTTTTGTAGGTAAAAAGACAATTATGCCCTTGCTTTTTTTTTTTATAAGGGCATTTGCAAACCAAATAAAGGCATTGAAAAGATAAATAAAGAGATTCAAAAGAACCTACAATAATTAACAAAAACATTTTGATCATTCACAAGATAAATAAGGAAATTGACAAAACAAAAAATGCATTTAAAAAATAAATAAAAATATTTACAAAACAAATAAAGTGATTCAAAAGAATCCAGGGAGTTAACAAGAATATTTTAGCCATTTATAAGATAAATAAGAGAATTTACAAGATAAATAAAGGTTTTCACAAGACAAATAAGGGATTCAAAAAATAAAATAAGGACATTATTGTCTTTTTACCCACAAAACTTAATTTTATTTTAACTCAAAGGGTGCATTTGAAGTTTCAGAATTTTTTAGGGTTGACTAAAATAAAATTGCTATCATTAGCTGACTGAAATTTTCCCCTTAAAAAAACCTTCTAGAATAAAATTAGACGTTAACCATTTTTTAAAAAATCAAAAGGTTAAAATAAAATGGAGAAGGGAAATCTTTTTCTTCCGATTCGACAGTCTTTCTCAGGGTTATGTAACCCGGATCGGACAGGGTTACTATTTTTAAAAAAATATTTTTTTTTTAAAATTTTTCCTTTAGAATTTCATACTATAAGTCTAAAATTTTCAATTTCTCATCAGTTTGGTCCCGGTTTAGCTCCGGTTTGACCCTGGTTTGACCCACTGACCCTTAACCTAGTACCTCGACCAGTTCAATACCCGGTCTGGATTTTAATACCTTGGTCTTTCTCACCATAATGTTAATTGTTTGATGCGGAATAAAAATACTATATTTACTAAATTATTTGATTTTAAAATATAACAACATGACAATATTTCTTTCTCAAATAATTTGATTTTAAATTACTTGATGATATTTTTGGCTAAAGTATACCTTTGGTCCTCTAATTTTACATCAAGTTTCAATTTAGCCTATTAAATTTAAAAAGTGTAATTCTTTATTCTTAACACCATTAGTTTCATTTAAGGAAAAATGTTGACTCAACAAATCTAAATTGTGATTCTACAATTAAATGTAGAAAAAGTTTAAATTTTAGATATAAAACTGATTATATTAAATAATTAAAATATGAATATATGTTGTTAGCATTTAATTGCATAATCACCGTTTAAATTTGTTGAGCAGCATTTTCTGTTAATATTTTGGTGTTAAGATTAAAGGAAAAGTACATTTTTTGAACTTAAAGGACCTAACTGAAATTTGGGATAAAATAAGAGGGTCAAACATATACTTTAGTCATTTATTTTCTATTGTGATGCTCCCTTGGATCCTTAATATATGTCCTATTTGAGGAGTTAATCTTGGTCCTAAATATAAGACTTATTTTTCATATTTGTCAATCTTTGTTTAATGAACTCATATTAGTACTTCCTCAACAATAATCAAGGAGGAGAGGGAAGGAGAAAACTAAGAAAGATGATTAGGGTATTTTAGAAAATACATATCATATCAACTAACTTAATTAATTTCCTTAATTTAATCAAATTAGATAAATAGGTATTATATTAAGGACCACACGGAGTATTGAATATGATATTAATTATGATATATTTTGATATAGGGATAGGGGTATTTTAGTCATTCAAATATTTGTTCATTTTCTTTCCTCTTTATTTAATGTTTTTCTCCTATTTTTCTCTTCTATCCATTTTCTCTCCTCCCAAATTTTTCTTCTCACCCAAAAATAGCACTAATTAATAGGGAAAAACAGGTCAATATGTGTATTTTCATAAGTTATACATTGGCAAGTATATATGTGCCTAGTTTGTCAAGTTTATGCCTCTAGTTTGACAAGTTTATGTGTCTATAATGACAAGTTATACATTGACGAGTGTATGTACCTACTTTGACAAGTTTATGCGCCTATTTTATAATGACAATTATACATTGGCAAATGTATATGCCTTATTTGACAAGTTTATGTGCCTATAATGGCAAGTTATGTATTGACGAGTGTATGTGCCTACTTTGACAAGTTTTATGTGCGTATTTTGATAAGTTATACATTGGCAAGTATATGTATATATTTGGGAAAATTGCCCTAAAAGACCTCACTGGCAACATATTTGCTGATTAGAACCTGAGGCATAGAGGTCCTTTAGCAAAAATAATACAGTAAGTAAAATGACCACGTTGCCCTTTTATTGCATTAGTGAATAAAGAAGGATTCAAATTTGACTCAGAGCACCCACTAACTTGAAGGGTGAAGGGAGGAGAGATTGACAGTAGTGAATGAGAGTGGGTGTTTATGACAACGACAAAGTGTTGGGTCTTTACGACTGCAGCAGAGTGTGGGTCTGTGTGGCGATAGCAGAGTATATCGATTTGTGAATGTTGTAAATCAATTTACCAAAATTGGCTAAGAACTAAATACTTTTCAAAACTCAAGTAAATCGATTTACCGAACTTAATGATACAGAGTAAATCGATTTAAGGTTAGTTAAATCATTTATATACGTTGGACAAAATAAGACAAACTTCTTGAACCCAAAGGAAGATATTTTGCACCTATGGAAGACGTTTTAAACGTATGGGAATATATTGTACTAGGGAAGATTTGAAGTTATATTGCACTAGAGAAGACATGTTGATCCCAAAGGAAGATCTTTTGCCCTAGAGAAGATGTTTTGAACACATGGGATAATGTGTTACATTTGGGAAGACTTGGTTTATACTTGTGGAACTTAAAGGAAGAAATGTGACATAAATTGATTTACAAAGGTTGTAAATCGATTTATGACAAAACTAATTTTCACAAAAAGTGACATAAAATCGATTTACTCAAGTCAGTTAATCAATTTAAGCCAACATTTCCTTAAAATCTTCAACAGTTATCATTTTTCTTGCTTAAATCAATTTAAGAACACTGTAAATCAATTTGACAGTCTTTTCAAAAGACATAAATATATTTGCTAAATCCAAAAATTGACTTAATCAAACTCAATTTAATCAACCTCCAGGCTAAAGTTCATATATTCTGATAGAAATGGGTTATATAAATCAATTTATCATTGAACTCTTCATAAGTCACAAATCGATTTATGCTACATCAAATCGATTCAACACTATTTTGTCGGAAGCAAAGTAGAGCGACTTTTCGATTCCCACTTATTCTCTCTCTAGGAACACATCTTTGTGCCGACACAAAGACCCAGTCACTTCATCACAGCCGCAAAGACCCATACTCTGCCTCTGTCACCGCAAAGGCTCACTCTCGTTCACTTCTGTCGATCTCCTCCTCCCTTGGCTCTTCAAGTTAACAGGCTATTGCTCTTAGGCAAATTTCATTCCTTCTTTGTTCACTAATCCAATAAGGGCATTTTTGTCTTTCACTCTTCAGCAAATATTAATAGTTAAGGACCTCAGGTCCCATTCAATAAATATCTTCCTAGTCAGATCTTTTATGGCAATTATCCCTACATATTTTGACAAGTTTGTGTGACTATTTGGGCAATTTTATGTGTCTATAATGACAATTATACATTGACAAGCGTATGTGCCTATAATAACAATTATACATTGACAAGTGTATGTGCCTATAATGACAAGTCAAAAAGTCGCTATTGACAAAGCCTATCTATGTTAACTATTGCCATTTTTCAGTATAATTTAAGACAGCTCCTGTTGACAAGTAAATGTGACTATATCGACAAGTTATAGAGTGGTTATTGATAAACCCATCTATGTTAATTAAAACAGTTGTCGTTGGCAAGTGGATATGCCTATATTGACAAGTCCTAGAGTGACGATTAACAAATACCTGAACTTAGTCATATAACTTTGGGCAAAGAAGCAAAAATGCCTATGATCTTTTACCATAGAAGCACCTAGAACCATATAAAATTTTAGGTTCAAAAATGCTGCAGGAATTTAATATATGAACATTGTCCGTGTTTGCAAAAAATTTGACCAAATACGCTGACGTGGGCAGTGAGATGGCAAAGTGTGTGTGTGGTAACCAGGACGTTGTGGTGTGAGCATATAATGTTTCAAAAGAAAACAAGAGCCTAAAACAAATTTTAGGGCTAAAGTGTAACCCCCTTCACGATTAAGGCCGAGATTTACGTTTATAATCAAGTAATTAATATGGAATTAGACACCTTAATTGATTTGGGACTTAAGAAAGTAAATTACCCAAATCAGAGTTTACAAAACTTTTCTAAAATACCTTCAATAGCGGTCTCATATTCACATTTCAGTATACAAATGGCCTATACAAATTTGATTCCATTCATCAATATCAGAGTACATAGTAAATTCCTGACTCACTCGGGTTCCATTCATTCATCAAAAAGGGTTTATACAAAGGCACAAGCCCATAATTCATACCCTTTACTTTGGGATTACACCAAACTATACAATCTATCCCAAAACATATACGATTGATCCAAAATATTCAAATGATATACAATGATAACCATTAACCAAAAGGAACTCCTACACGGAGCTCTAGCCGCGCTTCGTCACCCGCTTTTCCTTCGATCCTTCTGCCCTACATAAACATTATTTTTCGGAGAGTGAGATTCTAAAGAATTTCCATAATGTTAACTCACTCAGAATGTGTACAACAATAAGGCATGAAAGCAATCATATCACAGAGAAGTTGCAACTACAACGGCAGTTACAACGGCAAAGGCAAGTATGACTCATGTCACCCTTGCGTTTGCTCACGCTGAAGTGTTCACGCTGTATCGCACCCATCACAATTCACAAACACATATATACTTTACCACAGCTGGGTTTCATATAACAATTCACAATGCACAGCCACACTGGCTGGTTTACAATTCTCAATAAATACACGTCAATTACAACGGCAGTTCAACACTGAGCTAGAGATGACCATTGTCACTCCCGAAACGGCTCACGCTGAAGTGCTCACGCTATAAAGGACCATGGCACATTTCCATTCACATTTCACTAAGCACAAATTTCACATTTCACAACATTATGACAAATCATGCATACCACATATCATACACAATATGAGAGAGAAATCACTACCTGCTCTTTCCTTCCGTGCACACTCCGACACTAGTCGCTCCTAAGGGCAATTGTCGTATCCTATATTCATATTGAGTGACAAAATATCATTTCTCTATTCCAATTCTCAATAGCTTCTTAACACTTAATTGTTTATCAATATTGCTCTTTTAATACCCAAGAATACCTCTAACAATAGCCCTAAGGGGTTGGAAAGAAAACCCCAAAGATCCCTTTTCGGAGGGCACAACACTGATTTCTGACGGCCTCACTCGAGTGATGGTACGGACGACACTCGGGCACAAGAGAGTGAGAGGTAGCGAGTGAACACCCGAGAGCACAAAGAAGTTTTCAGAAACAGGCTCACTTAAGCATGCCGGACCTCACCCGAGTGAAGGCTAATTGCCTTACTCAAGCATCAGAGAGTGAAGTCCAGGAAGTGAGGACCCGAGAGCACACAAGTTCTCAAGGATCAGGATCATTCGAGCACAGCCATATGCACTCGAGTGAACACCACATACCAGCGAGTGAGAAGGCATACTCGTGTACTTTACCCGGGGTGACAACCCGAGAGGCAAGTTTTTTGGTGTCAAATACACCCATCACTCGAGCACTAGGAGGATCACTCGAGTGATGTTCAACTCTCACTCGCAAGTGAGGCAACACTTGCCATGACCAAGGAAGTGCAATAAGAACACAGAGAGCAGGAAATGAAACTTGCACTACCGCACTCGAGCAGAGTTCATCGCTACTCGGGTGATACTCATCCTGCACTTGAGTGAACTCCCATCACTCGAGTGATTCTATCAGAACCAGAAAACGCATGAAAACATACCACATTTCCTAACACTTGCCCAATTGATCCCAAAAGGACCCAAAACTTCTACCAAAGCTGCTCCCACACAAAAACACTCTATGAGTCCAATAGAACCATCAAAACAACCAAAATCTTACCATATTAGCATACTTTGGTATAGGGCAATACAATAATCAATTTTCCAAAATCACTAACCTCAAACATTTCAATACCAACCCATTCTATCTATTTAAAACTCATATCAATATACCATTTCCACAGCCATATCATGCCAAACTACCCATTAACCCATATTTTCAAAAATAGGGCAAAATACCAGAAATTCCAACTTATTCATTTGGCACCGAAACATAGGTAGAATGGTTGGTTTCACATACCTTATCAACTTTCTCAAAGACACTCTTTGATTCTCCAAACTTCAGATTTTCGTGATCCTTCAAATCACCACTAATGGAGAAGCTACAACCACCAAATTGAAGCTCTCACCCCAAGGAACAACATTAATAAAAAGGATTTGAGCAAAGGAAGTCATTTTCCTTACCTTTTCTCAAGCTTTTCTTTCCCCTTTTCTTCTACTATGGCCGAATAAGAGAGAATGAGAGAGATGAGATAGAGTGTGAGGAAGAAGAAAACAATAATACTCCCTCCATACCTCCAGCCAAACACAAGGGAAGAAGAGAGAGAAAATATGTTTCTTTATTCCCCTTAGACCTTTACACACACTCTTTCTTCACACACACTTTTACCACATATCACCTTTCTATTGGCTCTCATACAAAATAGTCACCAATTAGCTACTTTAATCCCTCATTTAGCCATTTTAATCACACTCTTATTTTCCTCTTAGCTAGTAATTAATTTCTCTATTAATCACTAACTAATTACCCAACAATTTCATTATTTCACTTTCTACTAATTATGGCAAATTAACTAATATAGCCACCAAACCCATAATTATTCCACTTAATTTGATAATTATTCTCACTAATTATCATTAGGCCTTAATTGAAAATTGGGGTGCTACATAAAGCGAGTGAACGAAATCGTGAGGAGTCGAGGAAGGGCGAATCATGAGAGGGAGGATGGGAAAATCGAGCAACTCAGCAACAACTTGATTCAAATCTTTGCCGAAAGTGGTATTGTTGGTGGTGTGCAAGGAGACGACAAAAATTCCCACGTTGGTTGCAATAATAGCACGAGGAACACTAATAGCAAGAGGAAGGCAGAACATAGGAATAAGGAAAATTTGGGATTCAAGTTTGGTACCCAGATTTGAAGCATTCTAATTTGGATTGTAATTATTTGATAGATAAAAGAACCCCGAAGAAGAGAGGGAGAAGACCCAGTGTTTCTCGACCTAGTCCGAAAAGAACCTGAACTGTAATCGGATTTGGAGCTTTCCGATTCGAACACCAGCATGGCAGATAACCAGAGCCCGATGACTTCAACGGTGGAGCAAACAATGACAACGACATCGGGAGCGGCGATTATGGTGGTGGTGGAGGTGTAAGTGTTCAAATATAGGTATGGCCTTTAATGGAGGTCGCAATAGAAAGGTAGGTGACGACTTTAACTCTCATCACCCACACCATTAATCATTCTCACTTGCCACGTCGAACTCTCACTCAGCAATTGTAGATAGGTTTGTTAACAATTAAATGGACGTTTACTCCAACAAATGGTGGTAGCATTTTTGCTACGTTTTTTAATGACCATAGGCATTTCTGAACCTAAAATTTTTATATAGTGCTAGGTGCTCCTATTGAAAAAGATCATGGGCATTTTTCCTCCTTTACCCTATATCTTTATATCATATAATATCCAAATAACAATTAATAAGGGCAAGAAGGTAATTTCACATTCAGAATTTATATCACTGAGGTTCCGAGACATTTTTTTATAAAGGAATTTACAATGGGACTTTTGTTTTTTTTGGTCCTTGGGACCTAAATGTAATTTCCCCTAATTAATAAGATGCTTGAAGTTTTTTGTCCTTTTCATTGGGTCCCTGAGTTTCACATCATGATGCGCCAACGGTTATTTTCAGGTTAAAAAAAGACATGCAAATAGAGAGGTAGTTGTACTATCAAAAATTTGAAATATTCCAAACCCACTTACACGTGGACGCATCTGGACCGTTCAGATGAGATTTAAATGGTTCATATTTGATTTTTTTAAATAAATTATTTTTAAATAAAAAATCATTTTTTGAAAAAATATAGATTAAGAGATTATCTTTATTTTAGATTATGTATCCACAAAAATAATTTTTTAAAAAATAAAAAAATTTAAATTTGAATCGTTCAAATTCCATCTGGACGGTACAGATGGGAGGAGCTCTCCCTACTTATCCCAAAGACAAATAGGGAAGCCCATTCCCTTGCACACATCCATACATGCATTCACAGTTAAAACTTGAATTATCAGCCACCACTATCATACGCCACAAAAGGTTCAAAACTATTTGTTTCTTCCTGAAATTCTGAAATTCAATCTCATCTCTCAAAATATACAAACCACAAAAAGGAGAACAATGAACATATATGGATCCAAAATCATATCCAAGTAATATTAACCTAGCTAGCTACCACAAAAAGCCCTCCTGTCCCCATATATATATATATATATATATATATTTCGCTTAAAATCCATGATAATTCAAGGGAATAAAATATAACCTGATAGTTTAACACAATAAAGTAAGATAATTTAAAAAAAAAAAAACTTTAATGTCAAATTCTGTCTTTCTCCTATCATCCGCACAGGTTTCTGTGGCTATTATGTAATTAGAAACAGCAGCTACATTTGTATAAAGGGACCTCAAATGAACACACAGAGAGAAGATACAAGATATAACGGCAAAAAAAAAGAGAGAAGATACAAGATATATATAATCACACACAAATAGAGAGAGAGAGAGAGAGAGAGAGAGAGAGAGAGAGAGAGAGAGAGAGAGAGAGAGAATGGCAAGTTTTCTGACGATTTTCATAGAGCAAGATAACAATAATGCTTGCTGGTTTCTCCTTAGTATCATCTTACCCATCTTCCTCATTGTGATATTCAAATGGTATTCCAATTATTCTGCAGCAACTACAAAAACCTCTCTCCCTTCTCCACCAAAATTCCCATTCATAGGAAATCTTCATCAACTAGGTTTTTATCCTCATCGTATCCTCCACTCTCTGGCTCAAAAGTATGGCCCCTTAGTGCTTCTTCTCTTTGGTAAAAAACCAGTACTCGTGATTTCTTCAGCATAAATAGCTCGTGAGGTAATGAAAACCCATGACCTCGTATTTGCAAATAGACCCAAACTTAAAATGTTTGAGATACTATTATATGGTCGCAAGGTTATTGCTACAGCTCCATATGGAGAATATTGGAGGCAGATAAGAAGCATAAATGTGTTGCATCTTCTGAGTAACAAGAAGGTTCGTCAATCCCTTCGCCGCGTGAGAGAGGAAGAAACCGCCATAATGATGGAGAAGATCAGGAAGAAAGCATGTTGCTCAGTGAACTTGAGCGAGTTGTTTTGGTCGATTACGAACGATGTGATTTGCAGGGCTGCTTTGGGAAGGAAATATAGGGAGGGAAATGGGAGGAAATTTATGGAGTTATTAGAGAAGTTTGAAGAGTTATTGGGTGTTTTTGTTGTGGGAGATTATATACCTTGGCTTGTTTATGTGAGTGGCTTATATGGGAGAGCACATAAAGTGGCTCAAGAGTTAGATGGATTCTTTGAGGAAGTAATTGAGGAGCATATGAATGGTACAAAAGAAGAAGAAGATGATTTTGTGGACGTTTTGCTTTCACTTCAAAGGACAAACTCCATTGGCTTTCCTAGTGACAGATCTGTCATAAAGGCTTTGATCTTGGTAAGAATCCTCCCCATATTCTCTAATTAGTCAACCAAAAATATTCCATCTGTGTGTGTAAGTCCGGAATCAGTTTCAATGCTAATAGCAATGATGAGCACTAGAGCTATTCATTATATTGAGATAGTTCAAATAAAATTTTAATGGTCTATATTTAAAATTTTTAATAAATGATTTTCAAATTGAAAAATCATTTTTTGGAAAAACTGATAGTTAAGAAGTTATCTTTATTTTAAATTCCGTACACCTTAAAATAAATTTTTTTGTTTGAAAAAAGTAAAAGTAGAAAATTCAATCTAAACCATTCAAATTAGATATGAACGGTCTATTATGATGAATAACTCTCTGTCCTCATTAGAGTCAGGAAAACAGGCCAAACTAGTTGAGCAGGCCTGTTTAGGCCTTGAATTTGTAAGGGTCAGACTTAAGATTTTTGCCTCAAAAGTGAAAACGGGTCTAAAAGGGCTAGCCTTGTAGGGCTAAGGCCTTTTTAGACCTGTATATATTCTTTTTATTTTTTAAAATTAATTATATGATAATAATATTTTTTATTTTTTATACTTTGTTAATGATGTTGTAAATATATAGTTGTTATTATCTTTTTTAGAATTAAGTTTCATAAGAATATCTTGTATTAAGCATCCTAAAAATTAAAAACTTATAAAAAAAATATTTCTTATTTTATAAGTATTCTTACCAATTTTGTATTTTTTGACTTATTTTCTAGTGATTTTTTTGTTTATATCTTGTATTGTTTATTTTGTTAACTACTTATACTTTTCAAGACATATTTATGAGAAGCATTTTTAATTTTGTTAAGTCTTCTCATTAATTATTTGTAATTATGATATGTGGATAATAGTTTATATTTAATTATGACTTAGTGACTGTGTTTGTTTATTGCATGATGCATACCATTTATTCCATAATTTTGACAACATTTATGAGTTAAATTAGGATTTTCATTGTTGTAATTTTTTTAAAATACTAAAAAAAATAGTAAAAATTGTTAAAATAGCTTCAGCCCTGTAGGGCTAACCCTGACCCTTATGCTCACGGGTCGGGCCTCAAAAAATGATTGTTTTCTTTAGTCAGGCCTAAAAGAGGCCTAGAAAGGTCGGCCCTTTTAGGCACTGGGCCGGCCCTTTTTACTAGCTCTAGTGCTCATCATTGCGAAGAGCACTGAAACTAATTCCTTGTGTGTTTATCTCTATATATGTGCTGTATTTTTATGTAAATTAACAAATTGAATTTAGCAAAGTCTTGTTTCCACCCGAATTTTGGTTTAAAAAATATAAGTATATACTCCTCTAGTCTTATTTATGAGTCAAAAAGAAAATGTTTTTTCCATTTATAAATCAATTCATTAAAGTATTCATATGAATGTACAATTTCGCTCTTCATTTATTATCAGGTAAAATTTGTTCTCATGGAATATTATGCATATTAAATAAGGGTAAAGTTGAATAGTTATTAAATTTTAAAGTTTAGTTAATGAGAATTAAGATTCTTCTTAATTTCGGTAAAACATGTTGAAAATAACTTATAAATAGGACTAGTAGAATACATCATATAGTTTTGTTGGATTCAAAAGAGATACGGATTGTTGTCATCATTTCTTACACCAAAACTTATCATCACATGTTACTTACATGTTATAAAACTTTTTAGTAATTAATTACATTATTTTCTTGGAACAGATCGGAACATAGATTCTTCTAAAGAAATATCTGAATAATTATTTTAGACATCTACTTTTTTCCCTAGTCAAAATCAATGTTTTAAAACTAGGCCGGACGTCGAGCCGGAAAAGTTAGTGAGTCACGGTTCAAACGGTTGAAACGTTAGACCGTTGGGTCAGACAGGTAGCATGATAATTAATTTAAAAATAATATTATATACCTATATAATATAGTGTATAAGAAATAAAGTATTAAATTATTAAAAAACTTTAAGAAAATTAAATGTTCTAAAGATATATAGATTTAACTTTATATGAATAATTTGAATTTTTTAGCAAAAATATCATTTTATATAAAAATATTAAATAAATGTGATATAAAACAAATTAAAAACATAAAAGATATCAAATGAAGAAAGAAAAACATTATAAATTAAAAAAAAATAAAAGTCTTGTCATTTGTCAACCTTCACCAACCCCTAGACGTAGATGAATATAAATGTTAGTTTGTCATTTCAAATCAGTGGTCAGAACATTGACAAAAACAAATGAGTGATAAAAACCTTTTTTTATTATAAAAAAAATAAAAACACTTTCATTTTCACCTGAAGTGATAAAAAGACTTTAAAATTTGTTTCATTAAACATCTTTCCCTGCCTCTTTTTCATCTTCTCACTGTCAGAACTCTCCTAGTGACGCCATGAACGATAGATCTAATGACAAGCAACTATGGAGGAAAGAAGAGAAAGAGGTTGGTGTGGTTTATTTGGCATTATTTTTTATTTTCCTCCTTATTCTAGGCTATTATCTCCCTCTCTTCTTTTTCTTCATGGTTGTTCCTTCTACCAGTGTAGGATGGGAGGGGCAAGAGCAAGATTTTCTTTTAGATCCCACACTTTCATATCCATTCAGTTCTTTTAAAATCACTTCGAATCCCAACTTAATTTTGGGTTCTAACTCAAACATCAGTTCAAGATGGCTCGAAACGGCCAAACCCTTCAAACGGGCTGAACATGTGAGACGAGCCGGCAAAGGAGCAGGTGACGACCGGACCAGTTCGACTATACAATCCAGTCTGGCTATAAAAATGCTGGTCAAAACAGTTATATATACATATACTAGTTTTAAATTTTCTTCAAAAGATATAGTCCATAAATATATACTCCCTCCGGTCTTTATAATAAATACCTCTAACATGTTTCATGATATAACATGTTTTGTCTAAAGTATTAATTTTTTCTACCTAATATCCTGACTAACCAATATAAAACTTATCAACCAAATAACCAAACTCTTCTAACTAATGACTTTTATTGAGGTTAATTTTGATATTTTACAAGAAATTACTAATTTTAACCTCATTAACTTATGTTAAGTTATATTGTTAGATGCTTATAATAATAAGGAATGGAGAGGTTATTTTTTTTCCTCCTTTTTGCATAAAACACTGTAATTGAATAAAAATTGGCTTGTATGTATATGATCCCAATTAAGCTACCCTCTTACATATATTTTCATGAAACTTGTGTCTTATTCTACAGGACATGTTTTTTGCTGGTACAAATTCGACATACACAGTCTTGGAATGGACAATGACAGAATTATTAAGACATCCAAATGCTATGAAGAACCTACAAGACGCGGTTAGAAATATCAAAGGAGATCAGAGATCAGCACACATAATAATAAAAGAGAAGGATATAGATCACAATATGCCTTACCTAAAGGCAGTGTTGAATGAATCAGTTTGCTTACACCCTCCAGCTCCTTTACTAGGGCCACGGGAAAGGGATTTGGGGCCTCTGCTGCCCCTTTCCTGCTGCGCTCTCTGCTGTGTCCCCATTTTGGGGACTTTCCAAATATATTTTTTATGGCTCTTTGGATTATTAGATTTTACACAAAATGAGTGAAATTTTGACATATTATGGGCAAAAAATGGATCTGTTTTCAATTTTTTAATGATTTTTCAAATATTTTTTAGAAAAAAGTGCTTCAAGTGAAAAAAATACACCATTTTTCTAATATATCTTTAAAAAATCATAAAAAATTGAAAATAGATCCATTTTTTCCCATAATATATCAAATTTTTACTCATTTTTTTTATAGAATCTAATAATCAAAAAAGCCATAAAAAATAAATTTGGGAAGGCCCCCAAAGTAAGAGGGCAGAAGAGGGTATAGCTGAGGGGCACAATTGACACCCTCTGCCCACAAGAAAGCATGAAAGAAGTAAAACTACTCGGCCGCCATCATATCGGCTCCAAGACCCAAGTAATTCTGAATGCTTGGGCAACAGGAAGAGATCTTGTGCATTGGGATAATCCTCAAGAGTTCCGACCTGAAAGGTTCTTGAACAGTCGGATAGATTATAAAGGACATGATTTTGAATCGATCCCATTTGGAGCAGGAAGAAGAGGATGTCCTGGAACACAACTTGCAGTGGCCTAGAATAAGGTCGTGATAGCAAATATTGTCTTCCATTTTGATTGGTCTTTTCCTAATGGAGAAGACGACAAGAACTTAGATATGTTTGAAACACATGGGCTTACCGTGCATAAAAAGATACCTCTCCTCGGAATCGCGTCTCCATGTAGCAAGTGATCGAAGCAAGTTGATTGTAGAGAAAGGGACTAACTCTCTCATAATATGGTGAACCAATATTTGGATATTTTCTATAACAAGTACTCACATTTAGTATCAATCAGTGCCTCAAATAGGAGAATTCTTGTTCCTAAGGGGAAAAAGTGACCAACCTGTTAGGATCAATATTTATAATGTTAATATAGGTGTATATGGTCTCTGAAAGAATATAATTATAAATTGTATGTGTGTATACATGGATCCAAATTATATACTTACAAACAATAAAAATATCACATGATGAACCCTTAGATCACTACACTAAAAATTGCAGTATATGATGGTTATCATCCACTACTACAAAAAAGTAAAATTATGGCGCTTATAATTGTATTAGCTGTGACGTTAGAGAAGTGCTACATGTAATATCCCAATTTTTGATTAAGGGATAATCATGATTATTAATGATAATTATGAATTAATTGGGATTATTATGTGATTTATGGCTATATTAATTAATGTTATAATTAGTGGAAATTGGAAATATTAGTGCATATGTGTGGTATTTAAGATCAAGGGTGGTGACTCCTTGACCGTGGGTCGGGATCCAGTGTGCTTAGCTTGTGTGAGCTTATTGAGGGAATGAAGGAGATGCTGACATGTGGCATTGTGGTGGCCATAGGATGAGATCATATGAGGACAAGGAAACACTTTTCTCTTTTCTCTCTCTCCATCTCTCCATTTCTCTCTCTCGTTTCTCTCTCCTCTCTTCCTCCATTTCCGGCGGAAGTTTTAGGCAAGGAAGAGAAAGAAGAACTTGTGATTTTGGGTAAGTAAATGATCTTCTTTGCTCAAACACCATTCATAAATGTTGATCCTTGAATCATGGGCTTCATTTTGGTGTGTATAGTTGGGCCATTTGGTGTTGTTTGGTGCCACACGAAAATCTGATTGTTGGTGGATCAAGAACTCTCTTTGGAGAAGTTGATAAGGTGAGTGAAACTAACCTATCTATCTAAGTTTCATGCCATTTGGAATAGTTTATAAATTCTGGGAATTTTGGCCTAATCATGATAATGAGTGCCACTGTTCATTTGGTATGTTTATGGCATGAGAATGACATTTTGGAATGAGTTTATGTTAGATAGATTGATTAGAGATTGAAATATGATGATAGGATGATATGGGAATTTTGATGACATTGTTGCCCAAAACCCAAAGCATGATAATGGAGTAGGATTCTGATGATTCTGAGTATTCCATTGAGTTTGTTGGGTGTTTTTGTGTGAGAATGGCTTTGGGTTAAGTTTTGTATCCATAGGAATCAATTGGGCAAAGGTTAAGGAGAGTGCCTCTGTTCTGCGTTTTCTGCTATCTGAGGGATTCACTCGAGCAGAGAGGGGTCTGCTCGAGTGAAGGATGAACATCACCCGAGCAGAGATGGGTCTGCTCGAGTGAGGGATGAATATCACCCGAGCAGAGATGGGTCTGCTCGAGTGCGGTAGTGCAATTCTCGTTTCTTGCTTTCTGTGTTCTTATCGCACTCTCTGGGTCATAGCAAGCAGAGCCTCACTCGCGAGTGAGGGATGAACATCACTCGAGTGAGGATTTTGTGCTCGAGTGATGAAGTGTATTTGACACCAAAGGGCTTGCTTCTCGGGTTGTCACTCGCGAGTAGGTGCACGGGTGTGCCTTCTCACTCGCGGGTATGGGCACCGTGCTCGAGTGAGCCGTGTGTGCTCGAGTGAGATTGTGCTTCAGGTAAGAGTTGTGCTTTCGGGTTGATGCTCGCGGGAAAGTTGCACGAGTGTGCTTTCTCACTCGCGGGTATGGGGTATGTGCTCGAGCACACCTGGCTGTGCTCGAGTGATCCAGTACTTGGAGAGTTTCGTTGTGCTCTCGGGTGTATGCTTTCTGTCTCACTTCCTTGTGCTTGAAGTGATTTCCGTACGTGTGCTCGAGTGAGGGCATTTGTGCTCGAGTGAGCCTGCTTCTGAAAACTCTCTTGTGCTCTCGGGTGTTCACTTGCTGCCTCTCACTCTCTCTTGTGCCCGAGTGATGTCCATACCATCACTCGAGTGAAGCCGTTTTCACTCGAGTGTCCGTACATCCGTGCTCGAGCATGGTCATCTGTGCTCGAGTGAGGCAGTGTAAAATCTCAGTTTTGTGCTTCCAAAAGGGGATCTTTGGGATAGTTCTTCCTACCCTTTAGGAGTGTTGTTAGGAGTATTTAGTGACTCTAAAAGAGCAATAATGATAACCAATTAAGTATTATAAAGTGGATTAAGTCTTGGAATAGAGAATAACTCTTCGTCCCTAATTGTGAAAATAGGATTTGATATTTGCCTTCCTCGGGAGAGACCGGCGCTAGGACACGCCCGGAAGGACTCAGGTAGTGACTTTTCTCTCATATCTTGTATGATGTTTTGGTATGCATATCTTATCATTGAACTTGTGAAATGTGTGCCATGGTCCATTACGGCGCGAGCAGGTCAGCGTGAGCCGTATAGGGAGTGACAGTGGTCATCTCTAGTCGGCCGTTGGACTGCCGTCGTAATCGACATGGATCTTTGTGAATCCGACCCGTAGGGGCGGCGTATGTGAAAACCAGCCGTGGGCTGTGTGTGTGTATCTTGCCTATGTGGCTTGCGAATATGATATGCTTTATATGGATCCCAGCTGTGGTGAATTATACTGTGTTGACTGTTGTTATGCAATACAGCGTGAGCAATCGTCAGGGATGACATGTGTCATACTAACCATTGCCGCTGTAACTGCCGTTGTAGTTGCTTGTGTGGATGATGATTTGATTACATGCATTATTGTTGTACATTATATGATTGACTTGTTACTACGGGGATTCTTTAGAATCTCACTCTCCCAAAATTAAACCTTTTAGATAGGGCTGAAGGATCGAGTGGCAAGCGGGCGACGAAGAGTAGTTAGAGCTCCTGTTTAGGAGTATATTTTGGAAGTTATGGTTATCATTGTATATTTTGGACTTGTAGTTGTAGATTTTGTGTAATCCCCAAGTTAAGGGTATTGAATTGTGGCTTTGTGCCTTTGTAAATCCCTTATCTAATGAATGGAACCCGAGTGAGTCGGGAATTTATTTGCACTCTGATATTTGTAAATGGAATCCACCTGTTCAGGCCAGTATTGTTTTGTATTGAGAACTTGAGACCATTGTGAATAAGTTTTGAAAAATGTTTTTGCAAATCGGATTTTGGGGCAAAAGAGTATCTTATTAAGTCCCAATTTCATTATGGTCTCTAATTACAACTTAATTACGTTTTTAAGAACTTAATCTCGGCCTAAGGTGGGAAGGGGGTTACATTTGTGGTATCAGAGATGTAGTTCCTGGCAAGGTGAGCATTTGCTAGGATAGCTCCTTAGTTGACCATAATCCTTGAGTTTAGGGTAGCTTAATGCTTGATAAGTGCGTGTTGTGTATACACATGGATATCTCTGCTAAGTTGTAGACATATCTAAGTCTTATGGATTATGTGTATACCTTCGCTTTGAAACTGACATGGTGAATCATTGTAGTGATAAGACGAAATGGTTCGCCCTAGAGGCAGACAAGGGGATCCAGATGTGGAGGAGTTGAATGACAATCCTCCTGACCCAATGCAAGAGATGATGGATCTCGTGCGGGAGCAAAGAGATATGATCCGTGAGCTGAGAGAAGAGCTCCGGGAGGAAAGGGCCAAACGTAATGAGGAAAGGGCCCAGTCGACTCGTGAGGAGACTCAAGCAGAGACTCATCATGAGGAAACAGCTGGAGGGTCCAATCGGTCCCATGAATCCCTACCTCACACGGTGCCTAACCAAGAGTCTCAAGGGGTACTGGTTCGTGAGGGAAGAGGCTTACAATACTGGGTCTCTGAATTTTGCAAGCATCTACCTCCAGTGTTCAGGGGGAGGTTTGAGCCCCAAGTTGCTGAGGACTGGTTGACTCGCCTAGAGAAGATCTTTGAGGTTCTCGAGTGTTCTACGGAGGTAAAGGCGAAGCTAGCTGTGTATAAGCTAGAGGGGGACGCAGACCGGTGGTGGCGGAATATCGCCATGACACTTCGAAGCCGGAATGTGCCATTGACTTGGGAGTTGTTCCAAGAAAAATTTAATGAGAAGTACTTCCCCAAGTCGGTGAGGTTAGAGAAAGAATCTGAGTTTTTGGCTATCAGGCAGGGAGATACAGAGAGTTTTGATGAGTATCTTTCCCGTTTCGTCCGGCTATCTCGGTATTCTACGCATCTCCGAGAAAAGGATGATGAGGAGTGGAGCTCTGATATGCTTATCAAGGGCTTGAGGCGAGAACTGAAGAAGAGATTAGCCTCTCACCTATTTACTGACTTCAACAAGGCGGTGGAGCAGTGTAGGATTGTTGAGAACAATCTGAGGGATTGGTACCCAACTAAGGGGAAAGACAGTCGCAGTGAGCCTAGCAAGGCTAACACGTCCTAGAAGCGTAAGGGACAAGGATCCTCATATGGGGGTGGTAACAAGAAGCCCTACCAGCCTGGTGGTCGTAGTGACCAGAGACCTCCAGCGGGACCGATGTGCAACCAGTGCAAAAAGTACCATCCGGGAAGAACTTGTGCTGGGGAGGTGATTTGCTTCAACTGCAAGCAAGTGGGTCATGTATCTTTTAAGTGCCCACAACAGACAGCAGAGCAAAGGCCCAGGAATCAAGGTCGAGTGTTTGCCATGACGCATGAGGAGGCCTGGAAGTCGCCTGAATTGATCCAAGGTAAAATTCTTCTCGGTGATAATGAATTAGATGCTTTGTTTGATTCGGGTGCAAGTCACTCTTTTATTGCTTATGACTGTGTAAAGCGCCTGGGATTGCATGTGCATAGACTACCATTTGATTTGGTTGTGTCGACGCCAATGGGTGTCAAGGCCGTGGCGGCCGAAGCCTGCTTAAATTGTGTAATAGTTGTTGAGGGTTGGGAGTCTACAGTTGATTTGATCTGTTTACCACTCCAACAACTAGAAGTCATTTTGGGTTTTGATTGGTTAAGAGCAAATGATGTGCTGCTTGATTGTGGTAATAAAAGGATCTCTTTCCGTAGTGCACAGCGGGATAACAATGTGAATGCCAGTTTGAATTTGCTTTCAACGGCTAAAGCTGAGAGATATCTTGAGAAAGGATGTCAAGGGTATATGGTGTTTTTCTCCGTTCAGGGAGAGTTAGGTGAAGCTCTAGAGAGTATACCTGTTGTGAATGAATTCCCTGAGGTATTTCCAGAGGATCTTAGTGGATTGCCTCCGGAAAGGGAAGTAGAATTCCCAATTGAGATTGTGCCTGGAGCTGGTTCGATATCGAAAGCCCCATATCGTATGGCCCCTAACGAGATGGCAGAGTTGAAGAAGCAAATTGAAGAATTGCTTGAGAAAGGGTTCATCCGACCCAGTGTATCGCCGTGGGGAGCTCCAGTGTTGTTTGTGAAAAAGAAAGATGGAAGCTTGAGGCTTTGCATCGATTATCGAGAACTTAACAAGGTAACTGTTAAGAACAAGTATCCTCTCCCAAGGATTGATGACCTGTTAGATCAATGGTCTGGCTCGTGCGTGTTCTCCAAGATTGATCTAAGGTCGGGATATCACCAGTTGCGTGTGAAGGCAGCGGACATTCCGAAGACTGCTTTTAGAACAAGATATGGGCACTATGAGTTCCTTGTGATGCCCTTTGGGTTGACGAATGCACCGGCAGTGTTCATGGATTATATGAATCGCATCTTCCGACAGTATCTTGACCAGTTTGTGGTTGTGTTTATTGACGACATCTTGATCTATTCCAAGAGTAGGGAGGATCATGAGCAACATTTGAGAATTGTATTGAGAATATTGCGAGAAAAGCAACTCTATGCCAAACTGAGTAAGTGTGAGTTTTGGCTTACGGAAGTGAAGTTCCTTGGCCATGTGATCTCTCGAGACGGGGTATCAGTGGATCCCAGTAAGGTGGAAGCAGTACTTGATTGGAAAAGACCAGAAACTGTTTCTGAGATTCGCAGCTTTCTGGGTCTTGCTGGTTATTACCGGAGGTTCATTCAGAACTTCTCGCGTATTGCATTGCCGATGACCAAGCTCACGAGGAAGGATCAACCGTTTTTGTGGGATGAACGTTGTGAGCGGAGTTTCACTGAGCTGAAGGAGAGATTGACTATGGCACCAGTGTTGATTATACCTGATCCCAGTGAGGCTTACGTCGTGTACAGTGATGCGAGTAAGCAGGGGTTAGGGTGTGTCCTGATGCAGCAGGGACGTGTGGTGGCCTATGCCTCTCGACAGCTGAAACCGCATGAGATGAACTACCCCACTCATGATCTGGAGCTTGCGGCAATCGTGTTTGCATTGAAAATTTGGCGTCATTACTTGTACGGTGTGACTGTGGAATTGTACTGCGACCACAAAAGTCTCAAATATCTGTATGATTAGAAAGAGTTGAACATGAGACAACGTCGGTGGATGGAGTTGCTGAAAGATTACAACCTGGAGATCAAATATCATCCGGGTAAGGCTAATGTCGTTGCGGATGCTTTGAGTCGGAAGGCGGTGCTAGTAGCAACAATGATGATCCAGGAATGGAAACTGATAGAGGATTTTCGGGATTTGAATCTCTCGAAGGAAATCCTATGTGCCAGTTATGGTGTGGTCCAAGGGGAGAATGACCTAAGGACTGAGATTCAAGAGGCTCAAATGCATGATGAGCTAGCCCAGTCGATCCAAGCTAGGATTGAGCGAGGGGAGACTCGAGACTATGACTTGTCACCAAGTGGATTGGTGCGTTATCAGAAGAGAATCTATGTACCACTGAAGGCGGAGTTGAGATTGAGAATTCTTGATGAGGCTCATAAGAGTCAATATACTCTTCACCCCGGTATGACCAAGATGTATCACAATTTGAAGTCTATGTATTGGTGGCCAGGGTTGAAGAGTGATGTGACGAAGTATGTGGCGCGGTGTCTTACCTGTCAAAAGGTGAAGATTGAGCACCAGAGACCGCCAGGATTGCTTCAGAGTCCAGAGATTCCAGAATGGAAATGGGAGAGTGTGACCATGGATCTAGTGGTGGGTCTGCCCAAGATCAAGAACTACGATGCAATTTGGGTGATTGTTGATCGACTCACGAAGTCTGCGCACTTCATACCTATCAATGCTATCTATTCTCCTGATAGGCTGGCGGAGATTTATATCAAAGAGATTGTGAGACTCCATGGTACACCGAAGAATATAATCTCCGATAGAGATCCTCAGTTTACTTCGAGATTTTGGAGGGCTCTGCACGAAGCTATGGGTACACAGTTGAGGTTTAGTACGGCCTACCATCCTCAGACAGACGGACAGTCAGAGAGGACTATCCAGACTCTTGAAGATATGCTGAGAGCATGTGTCCTAGACTTCAAAGGAAAGTGGGACTATTATCTTCCGTTGGCTGAGTTTGCGTACAACAACAGTTATCATGCGAGCATTCAGATGGCTCCGTATGAAGCACTGTATGGGAGGAAGTGCCAGTCACCGTTGTGCTGGTCAGAGTTGTCTAAGAGGAAGTTGTATGGGCCGGATCTTGTGGATCAAACCGCTGAACAGATCCGAGTTATTAGGAAGAGGCTCCTTACAGCCCAGAGTCGTCAGAAGAGCTATGCTCATAAGAGGAGAAGACCTCTTGAGTTTGAAGTGGGGGATCATGTCTTCCTGAGAGTGTCTCCGGTCACAGGCATCGGAAGAGCGATCAAGCGGAAGAATCTGAGTCCGAGATACATTGGTCCATTTGAGATTCTGGCAAGAATCGGGCCGGTGGCATATCGGATAGCCTTACCCCCGAGTTTGAGCAGATTGCATGATGTGTTTCATGTCTCGCAGCTCAAGAAGTACCAACCAGACCCTGAGCATATCATTGAGTATGAAGAAGTGGAATTGCAAGATAACTTCACTTATGCGGTAGAGCCAGAGCGTATCATCGATCGAGAAGAGCGGAGGCTCAGGCATCGAAACTTACCGTTCGTGAAGGTGGTCTGGAAGGGAATGTCTCCAAGAGAAGCCACTTGGGAGGCGGAAGCGGACATGAGAAAGAGATTTCCTGATTTTATGCCCCATGATGTGTAACAAATTTCGAGGGCGGAATTTATTGAACGGGGGGAGAATTGTAATATCCCAATTTTTGATTAAGGGATAATCATGATTATTAATGATAATTATGAATTAATTGGGATTATTATGTGATTTATGGCTATATTAATTAATGTTATAATTAGTGGAAATTGGAAATATTAGTGCATATGTGTGGTATTTAAGATCAAGGGTGGTGATTCCTTGACCGTGGGTCGGGATCCAGTGTGCTTAGCTTGTGTGAGCTTATTGAGGGAATGAAGGAGATGCTGACATGTGGCATTGTGGTGGCCATAGGATGAGATCATATGAGGACAAGGAAACACTTTTCTCTTTTCTCTCTCTCCATCTCTCCATTTCTCTCTCTCGTTTCTCTCTCCTCTCTTCCTCCATTTCCGGCGGAAGTTTTAGGCAAGGAAGAGAAAGAAGAACTTGTGATTTTGGGTAAGTAAATGATGTGCTTTAATTTAATATTATAATATATATACCTTTGGACTCAACCATTAGAAGGCGTTTCTGTAGCGGCCATCAGTGAGGTTGTGCCCGGGGCAGTCGGGACTATTTTTCATGCGGTAATTATAAACCGCTTTGAGAAAATACAATAAAAAATAATATATATAGAAATATGCAAGCTGAACTAAATTATAAGAGATTATGTATTGATAACTTACTGATTGAATATCTCCTGCATGTATGGTCTCTTGCCTAGATTCCGCTCATATAGTCATGGTACAAAATCTTTTTGTGCAACGAATTTACCACTATGAACATCTAGTTCTCTCTAAGTACAATAATAGATTACACTATCAAGACAATTATGAAATAAATAAAAACTAATTTAAGTAGAGTTAATGATGTACCCACCATTGAATGTAAGGCACCAAGAAATACGTGTCCCTTCCGTCTGGCACCCTCCTAATGAATACATCTCCCAGAAACCTCGCTTGAAATTGCTTCACATCTTCCTTCATGTCCTCAGCTTGGTGTCTAACATTGTCATGGCATATGAACTTGATCTTGCCCTGAAGGCCGTGGGGGAGGACGTAAGTATGGCACATGTGTCTAAAATGCCGAAACCAACATATCAAAATATAATCAAAGTTCTAAGTAACCAACTATTTAATCATAGTTGAAGAAATACCTCATAAAAAAGTTGACAGAGCTTATACTTGCCATCTCTTTGTTCAAGATCTAAAAAACAAGCCCTTGGCTTATAGCTTCTTCTTGCTCTGGTAGGTCGAAGACCTCTCTCTCAAATTTAATCATTGGAAACAAGTTTAAAGTGAAGAACTTGTCAACGAACTCCTGGAGGGACTTTTGTTATGAAAGGTGGCCTTTTCTTATAGTTCTTAATTTACAACCATAATGAATCTTTAAACGAAAGTTCACGGTTTTACATCACAATCGTTAGGTTTTATAAATGTTTGCGGTTTTTCCTTAATAATTATTAGTAACTTTTTTTCTTAAAAATTTATTTGATAGCAGGTGTTTTAAAAGACTTGACGAAACTTGCCCATGGTTACAAGTTTAAAACTATTACGAAATGTGGTATTTTCTTATAATTGTTAATTTACTACCGTGATGAACCTCTTAACAAAAGTTCACGGTTTTACATTACAATTGTTAGGTTTTGTAAATGGTGACGATTTTTTCTTAATAACTATTAGGTTTTGGCATGGTATTTAAAAAGTAACTGGTTTTATTTAATAACCGTTATTTATTTTACTTTTTAAATAATTTTTGAAGTTGATTATTCAACCCCATAGTACAAACAAAAATTAAAAAATAAAACGAGCATTGGAATAAACAAACAAAAAAACAAAAATTTATGAGGATGAAGAATCTATTGCATCATCAAATTCATCCTTCTCCAGTAATTTGTCCACCTTTTCGAACAAAAAGCAAACGAGAGAGATTAGTTCCTTCAAGCACTTGCTCTTCCATGTAATAATTGACCATATGTTGGAGGTCATAGTTCACGTGGATTAGCCCTACAATGCTTGTCGGTGGATGGAGATTATCCTTTAGTCTTACCTCAAGGAGATAAAAATATGATGAACCAGAAAATCTCTTATATTTGTCTATGATATCAATTGAGAACAAAAGTCAGAAGTTGTATATGAGAAGTTGAAATAAAAGTGGTTATGTGGAGTTTATTTTTCAGACATTTAAATGAAAAGGGTTTCGTGGATTATCTTACTGTCGAGCGCGTCCTTTAGTACTAAAGATCATTTCTTGTTAATTAAATAGAAGCGGAATGGAAAGAGTTTCATAGGCTATCCAATAGAACGTGTCCTTTAGAATGAAAATTAAAGGGTTACGTTATAGATCGATCCGAACATGTCCTTATAAAACATAAGTAATGGTTATTTATTAATAATCGTGAATGTTCCTTGTAAAATGCCTAACATTAGTAACAGTTGTTTACTAATAACCGTGAAATATCAATTATTTTTTAAAAACATTTTTTGGGATACTTTGCCTTAACGATTAATTTTTTTAATATTCATAAAATAAAAAAAGCAGTAGTGGTTTTTAGTCATCACCACTATTGATGCCCTCCTTATCCTACTCCTCCCCCTTGATCGGCACGTCATCTACTTATGAGGAAGGAGATGAAGGGTCTAACTGGAAGTAATCATATACAACTACATTGTGATGAAGGATTAGGTTCAATTTCCTATTCAAATTGTGGGCGTGTGTAGTGAGACACCTTATAAAGCAATCAAGACTGGCTAATGCCTGTAGCAAAGCGTCCATTTACGGATGAGGTAGAAGAGGAGGAGGTGGCGGCGGCGGAGGAGGAGGTTGTGGTGGATGAGGAAGGTGATGAGGATGATGATGAAGAGGAGGGTAAGGATGACAAGGAGAAGGAGGGCGAATGGAAAGAGCTCTCAGACATCTAACCATAATGAAAAGGTGCTTTTAAGAAAAATACTAGGAATAAAAGAAATTGGTTAGTATAAATAGAGTTGAATACTTCACTCTAAAGTATTTAACTTAGGAGAACTAGTACTTGGTGTCAAATGTAACATCCTAATATTTATTCTTAGAATTTAAATAATTTTAGAAATAATTAATTCATAGTAAATGGAATCTTACTATGTAATAAAGTAAATAAAAAGAATTTATCCAAGTATGATTTATGAGAGTAAAAGAGGAATTAATAATAGTAGAAAAAAATGAAATTATTATTATTATTATGAAGTGGGAAAAAAACTAACAAGAAGAAGGCCCAAGGCCCTTTGAAGTCTTAAAACAAAAAAAAATTAGATGACAATATGCCAAAGGGCCTTCGGCCCTTCCGCATATTGCCCAAACACGAGTGGGGTTAACTTGAACCCCTTACCCCTAGTGTCTTCCGTCATTGCGGGAAGGTGGGAGCCGAAATAGTGCTTCCAGTCCGCCATTTTTCCCTCTCCTTAGGGCAAGCTCTTGGGTTCATTTTGATAAGTAAAATCACCTCTATTTATTAAAGTCTCTTCATGAACATTGTTCTACTCAACTTGCTCTTAATTCTAATGGATGTATTATTGATGTGATTAGAGCAAATTTTTGTATTAGAGTTTGGAGTAAGTATCAAGTTTTAACAATAAATGACCATAGAATTGTAGAGCGATCTTAGTAATCAAATTTTATGGGTTTGGATTTATTTATTGGTTGTCTTGAGAATTTAAAATTTTAATTTTTAGTTAAAAATTTTATGCTTTTTAAGATATGTGATATTTTTACAGATTAAATTTAAATCAAATGATTGATTTGGGTTTGTTAGAGGTATTATTGAATTTTTTATCGTTAAGTTTTGAGATTTAAGCTTGGAATTGAAGGATGAAAATTTAATGGAATTCCATATTTGAGAATTTTGGGATTTTTGTTAAAGTAAGCTATTTGAGAGTTATTAAGGACTAAATTAAGTGATTTGGATTTTTATAGAAAATAGAAATTTGTGTTGAAATGATTAATTATGGTTTATTGGAGATTTGAGAATTTCTCCAATGAAAAATTGAAACTTTAACTCTGTGTGTGTGTGTGTGTGTAGCTAAGTTGTTTGAGATAATGGAAACTTCAGTTCTTGATGAGATGATTAAGTGTGACCTAGTGTGGAATTGGGAACTCTAGAAGGGACTAAGTCCCTAAATTGTTATTTTTACCACCCAATTAGTAGATAAACTAATATGTAATGATGTTGAATTGTGTAGATTGATTTATTATTGTTGGTGTTGAGCACGGGGCTTTGATTGTAGTAATATTTCCTTGTTTGGTAAGAGGTAATCACTTTCTACTTGTTATATATGCTAATGTCTTGTTTTTTGAGAGATTTTGGTAATATGAAATAATGGAATGAGATATGTACTTTCTATTGGCATGTTATATTCTTGATTTTGAGAAAATTGTCTTGCAGGATATTGGGTTTGGAAATAAAATGTGAATGGTGAAAAGAGGTTGTATCTTGAATATTGTTTGTAAGAGTATTACTGTGAATAATCACAAGATAATCATTATATATTATTAATATTGTGATATTGGTGGATTTGATTATGATTGGTGAAGAGAGAATAGAGAAAATACTATCATGTGATAAGACCTCCCACTGGTGCGCATTGGGTTGGTTATTCGTCCCTATTGGGATAGGCCTGCGAGGCTAATTCGTCCCTATTGAGATAGCCCTACATGGCTCATTCGTCTCTATTGGGATAGGCCCACGTGGCTCATTTGTGTTAGAGAGAATGATAGGTTCTTGTAACTCTTTTTGTTTCTAAGAGAAAGGAATAATCCCTTATAGCTTGTGTGTGAGAAAAATACTATCATGTGATAAGGCCTCCTATTGGTGCACATGAAGTTGGTTATTCATTCTTATTGGGATAAACCCACATGCTCATTCATCCTATTGAGGAGAACAATCTCTTGTAGCTCTTTTTCGTCTCTAAGAGAAGGGAATAAGCCCTTTTATCTTGTGTGTACATCTTCATAATATTGGAGATAGGCCTTTTTAGGTTTCTGTGTTTGCATGCTTCCTTTGGGAGATACTCAAATGAGTTAATGTGTATAATTATGTGATTATGTGAATGATATTCTCTCCCACTTGATAGGCCTTCTTGAGCTTCTGTCTTTGTATTCCTTTTTTGGGAGATACTCGAATGAGTTAATGTGTATAATTATGATATTATTTGAATGATATTACATGCATTGTTGATTTTTTTCCCACTTGACACCTCACTAACACATGTTGGTATGTACGATGAGTTGAAACTTTGGTTATTAAGGCTTTTGTCTCACCATGTTGCTCTTAACATTTTTTAGGTGATAGTTCCTATTATGGGACTTCGAGGAGAGCTCTTGAGGCTTGATATTGCGATATTACTGTATAACCTCTTCTGCTTATTTATGTGTTTGAAATGATGTATATTATAACTTATATGGCTCATTTTGGATACTCTGATTGATTCTATATTTGTCATTACCTATCATTAGCTAATGAGCTATTAGAAGGCCAGAGGCCTTTGAAGTATTCTTAAAATGATGATTGTGGATCCACATATGCATGTTTTGATATTTTATAATGTTGGAAATGTGTTTTGTTATCATGTGAAAGGTGGTTTCATTACTTAGGCTTATGGTTGAATGTTATATTCTGAGTTTCAAAAAACTCAAGGCCCAAGTGTATTAATTAATTATGGTTTGGTTTGCGAAACGATGAGAAATGTTTTATTATCCATGATAGGTTTTAAATGTTCAGTCTATCTCTTTTCTATGATGGATAAGTTCATTAAGTGGTTTTAATTCTTTTAACCATGATAGATATTTTTAAAGGAGTTAGTTCAATTCTTTTCTATCATGATTGACTTCAATTTGAAGAGAATATTTTGATAACAGTATTTGATGTTTAAAAAGTAAAGTTGGGAATTTTCTACTATGGTAGACCCATTGGGTTAGTCTTCTTTGTTCGTCATAGCATATTGATTATCTTGAAATTTTGTTTAAGTGAGTGGATAATCAAGTTTTAAGAAAAAGATTTTACATCGGACTGAACGAGGTTTTTAAAAGTTGCCTATTTGATTTATTCTTTACATTATGGTTGTTCATTATGAAAATTCGTTTTTTTCGTTCATACTTTATGGTAATTTACTATGACCATTATTTTTGTGCTTTAAATGAAACAAGGTTGGAAGACAAATTGTTTGTAAGTGTTAAATTACAGTTGTCTTTTAAGAACTGTCATTTTTGTAACAAAATACATTATAGTTTTAACTACAACCATTATTTTTTCCCTCGCAATGCATGACAATGCACATAAATAACCGTTACTTTTAAGTGTTATATATTCTTACGAAACCCCCATCTCAACATACATGACGTTTATTAGCAGTAATCGTTATGTACTAAACGTTATAAATGCACGAGTCTATAGCAGTAGATGCTTAATTGAACTATAGTGCTTGCTTTCATTTATCCGGTCCTCACATTTTCTCTCCCTCTATGGAGTGTCAACACCTGTTTCCATTTCGATAATCAAAGAGTAATAAAGACGAAGTTCCATGGGCATACAAAAGTACATATATACTAATAAAAATATTCATTTACAATCCAAATTCGTCCATCAACAAAATATAGAATACTACAATATTTCCAATATTTATAGGATTTCCTAAAATATCTTAAGCATAAACTAACTATAATCACGAACTTTGACTTTTACCTCAAAACACATGCCAATCACTTCTTGGCATCTACGCCTTTGCCTTTCGACGCATTGGCACCCGCTGAGAGGTTTGTTTAGAAAAGGGGGTGAGATATCAAAGAATCCCAGTAGAAATATATGATCAACATATAAAATGTGAAAATTAAATATGCAATGCACCATATTAGGCAAAATAAAAGTTTGATTCAATTCATATATAAGTACCTTAGCCAAGTCACCGACCACAGTTAGGATTTTTGATAGTGTACCTCAGCCGAGTCACCAACCACAGCTAGAATTTTCGATATACCTTTGTTGGGCACCGAACCACAACTAGGTACTGTGCCTCTAACACACAATCATATCACAAAATACAGTAACACATACATACAATTAATCACATAGTATATGAGATATAATAGTCCCTACCTCAAAGTTCTATCAACCACTTTTTATGTGTCTCATAAAACATGCCACTTTCGGCTTTCAACTCGGTTCTAAAATATTAAATGTACAAGAAATAGGTTATAACTTATCCAAGTGTCATTTTAGACACTTCCATAATGTTTCTTGCGGTTATATTAGTCTATGGTGAAAATTTACCAAAATGCCTCCGGGACTACGGCCCAGACCCGCCCCGCCATACACTTCCGGACAGCACGTTTTCCCAAAATTTTGACTAGGGGTATCCGGATGCTTTTTTGCCCAAGGAATCCATTTCAGGGCTCAAAATTCCCAATTTAAATGTCAAATTATGAAATTACCCTTGACAGCCTCATTTTAGGGTTTCGGGGCGTTTTCATAATTATGTTTTTTTGTCTTTTCTAAAAAAGTGACCAACTGTAACCCCACATATTTTTTCCTCCTGAATCCAATGGAACCATTAAATCATTGAAAATCTAATTCCTTCCCCAGACCTGGACCTGGCCGAAACATATGCCAAGAAAAAGGGGAAAATTGTAGTTTTGTGTTTTAACTCTTAAAGCTTATGCCTTTTCATTTATGATCCTTTATTAAGACATTTAAACACATGCAAACCATGATTCAAAGAAATTTGGACAGCATAACCCCTTAAGATTAGGACTTTTCAAATTTACAAGCTCAACCAAAAATCACCAAATCCAACTATACACTTTAACAACATCATCATACTAGTATAAATCTAAGATTGGTGAAGTTACCTCTTGAGTTCTTGAGCTTTCTCTCTCTAGGCGTCCTCCTCTCTCTCTCTCCCCTTGAGCTCAAGATGTGTTTTCTAAACCATTGATTCCATAGAGAAGAAGAGTTTAGAGAAGGTTTCATGCAAGATTACAAGGAAAGTGCTCAAGAATCAACACTTACCTTAAGCTTTCTCTTCTTTTTTCTCTCTAGATCTCAAGATCTCTTGAACTCTCTCTCCCCCCCCCCTTTCTCTAGTGTTGGCCAAAAATGATGAAGGGAAAGAGGAAGGAAGAGTGTTTAAAATATCTTCCATTTCCCTTAATTACTTTATTTCCAACAACTCATCTTATGGTGACACTTGTCCTTAACCTTATCTCTTCCAAATTGGTGTCATAATGCTCAATTAGTCTTGAACTAATTTTCCTCCTCTTTTGGTTGGCCCAAAACCATCCCCCCTTATGTCCTCACTAATCAAATGGCTTATTCCAACTAATCTAATTAGATACTCAAGTGTTGTACCATAATCATGATTACTATGTCCAAGAAGCAATATTTTAACACAATTAGACATGTGCTCATCTTTATCAATTATAAACTAATCCCTTTACCATAGGATAATGACACTTAGCATATTTAATCCCATTAATAATTTTTTCCTCCCATTTTCTTGTGCTAGGAGAAATTACAAGAAAAAGGGAAATAAAAATTGTTTCACCATTTCCATAATTTCAATTAAAGGAATTATGCACAAATCTTTCCAATTTCACAACTCTTGATTTATTCCACCAAGAATATTCCAAATATACATTCTCCTTTACTTTCCTTAATTAATTGAAATTAACTTTAATTAATTGAAAAATAATTAATCTTGTGCTAAATTGACAAAGTTTCAATCTTGCCATTACCTTTGCAATCTAATTTCCTTTCTTGAATTAATTTGCATGAATATTTCTAAAATTCATAAGTTCCAAATTCATGAATATTCACCATTTTATTGAATTTATCGAATAATTACAATATATAAGGTAAATATAAAATTTGGGATGTTACATGGAGTGTTTGCCATTTCATTCTTGTGCATGCAGGCACCTTCAAGTGGTGGTTTTCCGACGTCTCTTCCTTCGGCTTTGGCCGGAGGGGAGGTCGTCTGGCATGGGGTTTGTCTCCTTTAAGATTAGGGTTTTTTTCCCTCTTTTGGTACCATTTTACTGGTTTTGTGAGGAGGCTTTCATGGGTCTTGCAATGATGTGGAGGAAGGGAAACCTCAGGCAAAGTGTTGAATCAAGATTTCTTCACCTTTTCTTGGCTTCTTTAAGCAAGATTGGTCAATGGGATTGGGTTGGATGGCAGAGATTTGGGGGATGACTGAGTTTGAGCAAGCTGCAGATCTTCAAGGGGCATCATCTCCTTTCGTCCTTCTCTACTCGGTACATTTCTTTACTTCATTTTCTGATTTGCTTTGACTTGGCTAGCGCAAATCCTTAGGGTTTCTGCTCAGAGTTGGTGGACTTAGGTTGGGAATTGATTGGTGGTGATGGTTGGGGTCTCTTGAGGCTTATGAGTTCTCTTTGTGGGCAGCAGCGCTTTTCTCTTCGCTACCGGTGTTATGTGGTGATGGTAAATCTGCTCTTCAAGTAGCAAACGAATTTTCATATGGGATGGACTTTTTAGGGTGGTTCTTGGAACCCCTATCCCTTATTTCAGGTATCATTCCCAGATTTTCTTCCTCTTTTAGGTAATGGTGACAATTCATGTGCTTCTCTGACTCTAACCTAGGGTTAGGGTTTCTGATAATGGTATTGTTTGGGCTAACGGTTATTATTGTTGGGCTTTGGCCTTTTGTTTGTTATGTGTTTGGTTTGGACTTTATTTTTTTGTAATCCTTAGTTTATTTCAATGCAATTTTATTTCTGGCAAAAAAAGATGCTTAATTGAACTATCAGAAAATGAGAAGAGAATATTCTTCAGCTTATATTATCTTCAGCTTTTTGTGAATATAAAAGAATCAATGTTTTAAAAGCCGGACCGGACGTCGAGCCGGAAAGGCCAGCGGATCAAGGTTCAACCGGTTGGAACGGTTGAGTCGTTTAGCCGGATCGGTGACGTAATAATTAAATTTAAAAATAATATATATATATATATATATATATATATATATATATATATATATATATATATATATATATATATATATATATTACAATAATTAGTCATTAGTCTAATTTCATATAAAGTTAGTAAAGTCACAAAACACCATTTAAAAACCTCATCAATTGTCACCCAACAGGATAAATGCTTAAAATATCCATTATTCAATATTATATATTTATATAATAATATTTGTACAAAGTTAAAATATTATGAGTTATCAAATAATTTAAAAAATAAACTTAAATAATTTAGTTTCATAATAAATTATTAAACTTATATGATAAATTTTATATTTGTTATTTTAAAAATATAAAAATAAATTAAACAATATGTAAATAAGTTAAAAAAATTTATAAAACAAAAAAAAGAATAAAAAGAATGAAAAAAAAAACATTGATAAACATCCTCTACTTTTTTTGGACATTATAAAAATCTTCTAGATGGTCATTTGCAATTCAATTATAATTAAAAAAAGTTAAAAGAGTTAAAATAGTCAACTACATTGGTCATATCATCAAAAATAAAGCTGCCTTGGTTATTGTAGAGTATTTGAAATGGGGAAGTGATGGTAATTTAATGACATTGGAAAAAGAGAACGTGTGGCAGTAAAAAATGCAGAAGGAAGAAGGTGGGGGTACTATTGCCTCTCATATTTCTTTGTAAGTTCTCTTTCTTCCTCCTATTTTCGTCATGCTTGGCCTGATTTCTCCATTCAAACACTCCGGGATGTTTTCAAGGGCCATGGCTAGTAGGGTTGAGGCATCGTCTTTTTAATTTCTCCGTCAATTTTTGTTTTCCATTATTCCTGTCGTTATTAATGAAAACACAAGTAGGTCTGGTTTTTTTTGGTCCATCATCCTTTCCTTCAATCTTCTTCTTGCTTTTTCTTCTGCAGTATAGGTTGACCCTCATCCCTCACCATTCTGTTTTTAAAGAATCGCTCCGGCTTTCGGCTTAATGCCGGTTTCCAGCTGAAACACCGGCTTTTGTCGGCTCAACCCAGCTCAACCCCGTAGGCGGCTCTTATCCTAAAAAGGGACCGCCTCGAACTCTGGCTGACGGTCTGGCCGGTCCGACTGCCCGGTCCGGTCCGGGCCTTAAATCACTGAAAAGAATGGCTAGAGAGAACAGTTATAGGGAGATATCTTGACTGTTACGATTTTCTCTAGAATATGTAATAGTTTTTTTTTAAAAAAAAATCCTTGCTTTTTATTGCATAAAAAAAATCCTTGCAGTATAATAACATTCATATATTATAATATTATATCTCCGTTGCCTAATTATAGCCTTGAACTTTTATCATGGTTTGCAGCCGATTTCTTACACTCCAACCTTTTCCAGAATTATTGATTTTCTCATTCATGTTTGGTTGTGGATTACTCACTGTATGTATCGTATACTTCAGAGGGAATGTTTTGATTTTTTTTATTCTTATAAATAATTACGATTTTTACGATTCTATTCAATAAATACCATTTTTTAATTTTTGAATTCTTCTTTCGCCTTCGTGCGAGTAGCTTCCCTCTGCTAGGGTTTCTGATTTCCGATAGAATGAGTGTGCCGGCGAGATGCAGTCTGTCGCTGGTCGAGTGGCAGCCACTCTTTCTTCTTGGAAGGTTCTTCTCTCCCCTTTCGGAGTTTAACGGCATGCTTCCTCTATTGCGGCCAGAAGATTTGCAGTTTGGGAGCGAGTCCCGTGAAGGCGACGAGCAGGAGGTTTGTGTCAATGGATACAAGGAAGAGTTCGAATCTCAGACGCACTTGCAGATTTTCGATGGCGACCTCCAATGGGTGCCTCCATGGCCTCCGAGGGAATCGACGCGATGGCTCCCTCTCTCCTCTAAGCAATCGATTGTGAAGGTGAGGGACGAGAGTTGGGGTTGTCAGGTATTTGGGGCAGATCTGTGGCGGAGATGCGGTGCTTCAGACTTTAGAGCTTAATGGTCAAACAAATTAGCACCATGGCGTCGGAAGACCTCACCGCCGGTGGACTCTCAAGTGAAAGCAAGGTGTTGAAGGTTCTATGGTTAAGTGGAAGCTGGGAGTTTTTAATCGCGTTGGGGGATTCAAAGGCACCGGAACAAAGAAGCTTAAAGGTATTACCTTTGCGACCCTTTACTCCCGAGGTGAGTAGATTGCTAAGAATTAAGCCTGTTCCCACTGATGTCGTATTGAGAATGAGTTTTGCTATTGGTGGGAGAGCCTCTTTTGGTGTTGGTTTTTCTTTGTTTAATTTGGATGCTTATTTAGAAGAATTGATACCTGGTGTGGCTTGGTTTGTCTCATATGATTGGATAGGTTATTACATTTCTTCACTACGTATTATAAGTCAAAATACCTTACCCAAATTGTCTATACCCTACCAGAATTGGTGTGGAAGATTTATCGGTGGGAAAGAGATGGATTGTCTATCCCAAGCCTCAGAAACAGAGTCTTTATGATACATTCAGAATTTAGTAATGTTTGGTTGATGGTAAGTGTATGTGGTAGAAAGGTAATGTTCTTTGTGGGTATTCTGGGCAAGGAATATGCAATAAATAGGCAAATAAATATCAGTTTTCTGAGTCTGATCTGTATGAGTAGAATTGTATGCGTTGTTCATCATTGGCTCATCTTGTGCCTGTTCAGTGTATTGATCATCACTGTTCATTATAGGACTAGATATGGGCCGGTTCAATGTATATGGCAGTTCTGTTTATCTTCATACTGGAGTTGGGTTTATTTTTCCTATGGTCTATTTGATTGTGCATTCGCTGATTATAAGTTGAATGATATTCTCCTTGAGTACACCTTTGTGCGAGGGAATTTGGTTAGAAACCTCTCTTGCAGGTGTGTTCCCGGGAAGCGGAATTGGTAGCCGGAAGGATTACCAATGCTTCATTAGAAGTGTCTTGCCAATATAATCGGGCATATCGACCTTCTTCCCAATTACAAGCCTTCCTTACTATTGGTGGGGATGATGTCTCATCTTCATTATTGTGTCTGGCTGCATTGAAGTGTTGTTATTTATTAGCCTCTATAGTTTGTTAGCTAGGTTTAGGGATTTATTTTCTCAGTCACTAGGTTTGTTAGTTGTAACTTATTTATTTTCTCATTTTCTGTGTTGGTTTGCTGTAATGTATGGGACAATGTAACTTATTTAAACTTAATACCATTAATTTGTTTCTGGCAAAATAATAATAATAATAATAAAACCATTTTTTCTAAATCTCTAATGTTCCCTCATTTTAATGTGCCAAAAAAAATAGTTATATGTCACGTTTTAGTTTGATATAGCATTACATAAATTCAAATAAGATGTAAGTGCATATGTAATTAATATTCGGTGATTTTCATAGAGTTTAAATAATAAAGTTTAAAATTTTAATATTAACACTCTTAAGTATAAGTTTGACGCGTAGAAGGGGTTCATGGCGTGACTTACATGTTAAGGCAAATAAAAGCATAGGCAGAGAAATGAAGGACTAAAACGTAGTCAAGTGTGCAAAAGCAAACTCAAAGCAATTAGAAACATTAATTTCCAGTATTACGTGTACGTCACTTTCTTCACTTGCTTCCTTTTTATTTTTAATTTTTTTATTTTTTTTTTCTGAGTTCTTGCTTTTTTGGATAAGCCTCTATATGCCTTGTTCAACAAGTACATTTAATATTATTAATTACTTCTGTTTTCTTCTCTTATTTATTTCGGCGAAATTATAATATGTTTAATATATCTCACATCTCAATTAACTCCCATTTTGAACAGAGACAAATTATATTTTAGATATCTCCTGTGCAGTTTTTAATTAGCAGAGTTTATTTAACTATGCATATGGAAAAAATATTAATATTTTATTTTTATTTAAAAATAAATTTTTCCTTTAATATAGTTATACTTGAATAAAAATAAATGATATATTAATATCAATGATCATAAATATATAGAAGATTAATGTCAGTATATTTTTGTAATTATATAAATTTTTCATGAATTTGAAAAAATCATATAAATTTCTCTATAATTTTTAAATATATACTTTTGTATAATTTAAAATTTTGGTGACCAAAGTATCCCATTTACCTTGATAGCTAAATGTGTTTTGTATTAAAACTGTAAAAATGAAAAGAAAAAATAAATTTCGTTTTTAAAAAAGATACGATGAGAATCAAAATCAAAAGACAGATGCTTCTATATTCACTAAATTAAATTCAACCACAAATTTACTATTTAAATTGAAAATTCCAAAATGAAATTTAAAAATGCATAAATATAGCATCAATATAATATCTGACTCCACCATTAATATTTATATGTTCCTCTTGTTAAAAAAAAAAAAAAACAAAACAAAACAACTCAGCAGATTCCTTCAAGTCAACTAAGAAAAAAAGAAAATAAATTAAGGGGGAAATACTATATTTAAAAGTAGCAAGATAGCTAATACCATTGTTGTAAATAAATGATCATATCATGTTTTTACCTCGTCAAATTATATGACATTTGGAAAACACAATCATGTGAAGAATGATTCAAGGAAAATTTAATGCTAAAAAATAACAAATTAATTTTTTTAATACATTAATCTGTAAAAACGATATTATTAAATTACCAAGATGCATATGGATTTTTTTATTTAATATTTATTATATATGGATAAATAAATTAATCAAAATATATTTTATTCAAAAACTAAAATTATTATAACTAAGCATTTTTTATGAGGCATAAAAAGTACATCCTGCAGATAATAAAAAAATAACTTCCCCGGAAGGAAAAATATATACTAATTTGGGTTGATTAAAGAGTTTAAATAAATTAGTTATTTATTAAAAATATATGTTGATTTTCACGAAATATGTTCTTAAATCGTTCCACCCTTATTCAAAAGTAATATTTAAAATGTATGTCCAGCCAATGAAGATAGTTTACAAAAAAAAAAAATTGATAAAATATGAAAAATAAAGTGAATTTAGATCTTATATATATATGGAATCAAATTCAACCCCAATTATATATCTCTTTTATTAAGGTTACTTCACAAAATTCAAATTAGTTATAGGCACATATTGAAGTTATTATTCACACATTTCAGGATATTCAAATTAATCAAAGATATATTGAAGTCATCATTCGAGAACCTGTTCATCAGTTCGTTGCCCCACGCCTCCCAAGAAACCAAGAAGACAGCTACTCAGTCCCCTTTTTAAAAAGTTGAAAAAATCCCTTTTTTTTTTTTTTTTGAGAGAGACAGAGAGAGACACGTTTCTATCTATCTATATATATAACTAAAAGTAATTAATAAAGAATTAATGAACTCGAGGGATGATTCTTCCCGGAAAAAATAATATACTGTAGCCAGTTAGATAATTTAACAACAACGTCAAGATTCCAGAGGATTAGGAAAAATAAAACCCAATGCTTACTTATCAAACTTGGTCAAACAACCAAAGACTTAATTTTGATTCAGAAAAACAATGAAATCAATTGCTTGGCGTAATTGGGTATCCAACTCCATGCCTGGTGGTCGGAAAAACAACGAACAACAAGCTGCAAATCAATCCCATCCCCATGGGAACAATGTCCAAAACTTGCTTCGTTTCAACCGCCGGCGATGGATACAGACAGCTCACGACGTTCCTGTCTCTCAACGCCACCGCCACGAACACCGACACCGATAAAAGCGCGTGTATAAGATCCAACAACCTCACTCTCTTCTTGCTCATGTCGGGAAGATCCGACCCGGGTGCGTCGACCGGGTAGTCGAACAGCCACAGCCCTTTGAAGGTTGCGAGACCGTGGTACACCTTCCCGTTAACCTCCACGCTGTCCGTGAAGCTCGCGAGGAAGCAGGAGACGGCGAGGACGGCGAGGAGAGAACAGGTGAGGAGACGGGTGGTATCAGAGCAAGCGCCGTTGTCGGTGAAGATCGGTGTGAGGATCTGGAGGGCCAAGAGAGTCCCTGTTGGAAGGAGGTTGGCCAAGTTGGCTGTGCTGGTTAGGGTTCTAGAGATTGCTCCTTGACCTGCAGGCCGGGGCCGAGAAGGCGACGACGGAGGCTGCGGTTGTTCCGGTGACACCAAGGTGGCCACGGTGGAGGTCTCATCAGACGTGGACGGTTGCTTGGTGATTATAGGTCGTTGCCTAACAGACATCTTCTTGGGTGTGGAAAATGATGATGATGATGATCACAATATCCGGCGCTCCGTTGATATGTTCCTGTTTGAAAATTTTGATTGTGAATATTTGTGTCTGAAAGTGTGTGTGTGTCTATATATATATAGAAAATGAGAGGTTAGGTTATAAGTGATTGCTTCTCTTAAGGGGATAAAAATGTTATTTCCAGGGAGGTTCCTTGTTCCCAGAAGAGAAGTTTCTGTGAGGATGAACTCTAGTCAACAACAATGTTTCTATACATACATATACATATATATATATATATATATATATATATATATAGTGTTCTGTATTTATAAAATTTAAGGAAGACGTGTTTTTAGTGACGACACACAAAAATAAATAAAAAGGCGTGTTTCGGTTTGGGTTTGGTTGTAAGCGGAATGCGTTGAGATTGAGTGGCGTATGACGTGGGGGTGGTAGGTGAATTGTTTAGCTTGGATTAACACGTTTAAATCTTGGAAGTAATGTGATCATCTATGAAATTTTCTGACTATAAGGATTATAACACCTCCAGTTCTGAATATCACACCACGTTTGTATGGGGGGAAAAATCCCTATTTGAAGTCTAAAATTGCACTACAAACAAAATAGTATATTAAATACCAGAGAGCCATGGTGTATCAGTAAATATTGATATCATATAATTAGGAGGTCACGGTTTCAAATCTTAAAAATATCATATTCATTTGTTAATGTAAGTATTATTTAACATAAGCTAATACATCATTGGAAAACTTTTTTGTACTTTAACTGGAATCAAATTTTAAATTAGTCTTTATACAATAAAAATTTATAATAAGTTGCATCCATGCAATTCAGCAATAATGAAGTATTGATTAGTTGACCGAAAAAAGAGTTCTGATAGTAATGACTAACAAATCTATAAACTCTAACGACTTGGTTACGAAGTTTTAAATTATAAAGATCAAATTTAAAATTGAATAAAAAGCATACTTTTTCACAAAATATTTGATTTGGTACTACATTGATCTTTTTTCTTTTTTGTGGGGGGGGGGGGGGGGGGGGGAAGACATGACTATATCTTATCAAAAAAAGAAAGAAACAAGGAACAAGAAAGAAAGACTTGACTATATGGCCAACCGACCATTTCTCTCTCTAGATTGTCAAATATAATTAACCAATCACACCAGACGAATTATATAATATGTAACTCAAGTCAATGAAAAGGAAGCTCATAGATCTTGCGTCTCTTCTATGGACAACTGGTTTTTCTTTCAGTATACTTTTTTTTTCTACAGACAAAATGATATTAAATAATAAATGTTTTCCATATTACAAACAATAAGAGATCCTACTGAAGAAGTAAAAGAACTACGAAAGCATTTATAGGAAATTGTCTGAACACCAAAAAAGCTAAAATCATATAACTGAGATAGTATTTTCTGCTATGTGATGCTGGTTAGATGTGAGGGAATAGCAGGAAGTTGTAAGAAGCATCTATTAACACAGTAGACGGAGAGGGAAGACTTGGTTCCAGATGCTGTCAGACTAGAATTTAAACTCCACAAGAGTGAAGCTCTGAAACATTTAGATAAGAAGGTGCTGCCAGAAGTGGACTAATTTCTCCATAGCAATTCTTTTAGGATTGATTCTCGATAGTAAAGAATCCCATGGCAACAATGTTTACAGTGTCATTTATATTTATAAAAGACCTGATCCCAATCAACAGGATTACCATGAGAGACATCCTTAACTTGAGCAAGGATAGCTGTTGTTTCCTATCATAAGATGAGAATGCTAATGCTGCTGAAGCTATATATCTTGTTTCCTGAATCATAGTCATTGGAGAGACCACTTTCCCTTGATGAAGAACTAGATTATGCTTCCTCTAAATAAGGTTGAGCAAACATATAATTTGACACACCATGTGAACATGACCATCGTTATACAATTGAACCAAGGTTGTCTTCATCCAACTTTTAAATTCGGAGAAATCATGGGTGGGAATTCTAATTGATAAACCACCAAACCAAAGGGATCTAGCTAATAGACAAGTCAGAAACAAATGAGACAGAGTTTCTTCATTATCACATCCAAACACACATAATCTAGGAGAATGCAAGTGATGAAATTTGAGAATATCCAAGATGGAATAGCATTATTCAGCAATTTCCATATAAAAAGAATTTGCTTTGCTGGGAGTTGAATTTTCCATATGAATTTCTAAAATTGATCATTGACCTGATTTATTCGATCATTTAAAAGAGAAACAACCCCATCTTTCACCGAGTAAGAGCCAGAAGCGTTGCCACACCATATCAACTTATCAGAATTGTTCAAAATGGAAATGGGGGTTTGGGCAATAGTGTTTATCGTGTCTGATTGGTACAGCGACATGAGAAGCGGCATGTTCCAAGTTATTGGGTTCCAAAGATAAGGGGCATGCAATAATAGATCAGCTACATGATGAATGTTCATCAAGGTAGCTCGATCCTACTGCATGGGCCACCAGAGGTGGTGGTCAAGAGGAATAGAAGCGCCATTGCCTACTTTCCATTTGAGTTTTTGAACAATTAAATTGGAGTTTTCTTTAATACCTTTCCAAATCCATGATGAATTATAAGGTTCCTTGATGATATCATGGGATTTCAAATCTATATATTTCACCTTGAGGGTAGAGGCTAGTAAAGAAGGAGGATCTGACGTGATAACTCTCCATACTTGCTTTGCTAAGAGAGCTGAATTGACAAATTTAGTTGGCCTTAATCCTAAACCTCCCTTTTCAATGAGCTTAAACAGGTGCTCCCTTTTTAGAAGATGAATTTTCTTTTTGGAGCATGTTGATCCCGATAAAAAATTTGCACAATGTGCATCAATTTTATCACAGACATAATTTGGTAACTTCACACATGACAAGATATGGATATTAATAGAGGCAAGAACTAACTTGATGAGAGTAAGCCAAGAAGCTTGAGAAAGAAGCTTGGTTTGCCAAGAATTGATTCTCCTTTCAATTGAGTCAATTACTTGTTGATAGATAATAGTCTTCGATTACTACTACAGATTTGTCTATATATATGACGCACCATACATAATGGTTTTTAAGAAACCGTTAAATATGTAAAGGCGGAGTTTGGGAATGACATATACAACGGTTTTTTAAAATAACCATTAAGTATATGAGAAAATATTTAAAGGTTTTATAGTCCAACCTTAATATATTAGTTTGGTTTGGGGGGGGGGGAATGGTATATTTTATTTGACAGTTATTTGTGAAAAACCGTCAAATACAGATGTTGTATATTTGATGGTTGTTTTTATAATATACTTAACGGTTCTTTAATAACAACTATTAAGTATACTCTTTTAAAAACCCCTCTCAAACCCATTTTCGTTTAACATTTGAAACTTACAAATTTACAAAGAACTCACTTCTACACCTCCGATGACTCCATTCTGGCTTCTCCACCACCATTTCACTCTACTCCATTGCTCCCTTGGTGGTTTTGTTCCCTTCTCCTCCGCTGTAGCTTTCCTATATAGTTCTCCATTCATGGATTCATGGGTTTCGTGGTTTTGGTTGGTTCTAGAGTTTTTCTGGCTCTGTGTGTGCTCTTACTAGTGGCATCTGACTTGGTTTCTTCTTCTAGGATTCATGGGTTCGGTGTTTGAGCTCTTCTCTTCTTACTAAAAGTGAATTCAGTTGAGTTTCTCTTGCTAGTGTTTTTCAACTTGTTTGTTTTATATTGACTTGGGTAAAGAGTATGTAAAGATTGTTTTTTGAGTGATTTTGTATGTGTATAGGGTTTTGCCACTACTTTTAAGTGTTTCTTGTTACTAGAGTTGTTATTTATTAGTATTGATTTGTGTAAAGAGTATGTAAATATTGTTTTTTGAGTTATTTTGTATGTGGATAGGGTTTTGCCACTGATTTTAAGTGTTTCTTATTACTAGAGTTTTTATTTGTTAGTATTGACTTGTGCAAAGAATATGTAAAGATTGTTTTTTATATATGCTCTAGATGGGGATTGCAAATAAAGAATGGATGTCTGACAATCGTCTATCAAAGGAGTACTAGGATGGAGTGGGGGATTTCATAAGGTTTGCAATTAGTAATAATGCTGACGATCGCGGTTTCATTATTTGTCCTTGCGTCTAGTGTGACTTTATGAAGAATGTTGATCCAAACACTTGTGAGTCGTACTTAGTCATATCTGGAATTGATCATATTTATACCTATTGGACAAAACATAGGGAGAAGGATGTGGGCAGTAGTGCTAGTCGGCCACATTTGGAAAGGTTGAATCACCTAACTTTGACATAAGTACATTTGAGGCCGATCTCTTTAAGCTGAATTCAGTGAAGAGAGTACACAGCCGATTAAGTTGAAGCATGGTATGAAGAATTCCTATATAAGATATCGCATATGGTTGCGGAAGGGTCATTCATATCGTCGTATGAGAAAATGCTTCAATGGGGAATCAGATGAAAGGATGGCACCTGAACCTTTGACTGGTAAGGAGGTTTTTGAAAAAATGAAACATATGGACTGTAAATTTGGGAAGCCATTTTGTAAATATGTGTGGGACAAGCAGATGGAAGAAAATGTCTATTTTCTTCAATCTGCCATATTGGAGATCCCTTAATGTTAGACATTTTCTTGATGTCAGGTACATTGAGAAAAATGTGTGTGAGAGTGTTCTTGGAATATTACTCCATATTCCTGGGAAGACGAATGATGACATAAATGCAAGACTAGATATGGTTGAAATAGGAATAAAGGAAGAATTGGCACCAGAGGAGAGGGGATCTCGTACATTCCTTCTCTCAACAGCTTTCACACTATCTAAACAAGAAAAAATGAAGTTTTTGTGAGTTTCTTACTTTTGTGAAAGTGCCAGAGGGTTACTTATTAAACATTAGCAACCTTGTTCAATGAAGAACTTGAAGCTAAAACATCTGAAATCACACGATTGCCATGTATTGATGGAAAACTTTATTACAGTAGCAATACGAGGTATTTTACCTAATAAGGTGCGGGCTACGATCACGAAGCTTTGTTTCTACTTCAAGTCATTGTGCAATAAGGTATTGACCCCAAGAAATTGTCGAAGTTACAAGCCCGAATCGTAACTACTTTGTGTGAGATGGAGATGTTTTTCCCCCCAACTTTCTTTGACAAAGTGGTGCACTTAACTGTTCACTTGGTTAGAGAGGTACAACTATGTGGCTCAGTCCATATGAGAAGGATATACCCAGTCGAACGCGAGATGAAAGACCTGAAAGGGTATGTCAACAACAGGAGCCGATCAAAGGGTTGCATTATTGAATGGTAGACAAGTGTTCTATATTCCTAATCCTACTAATAAAGAATGGTCTGTTGGTTTGTTATCAAACAAAATAAATGAGGATGCAGGAGGTGAATTCAGTGAGGATGATCCTTTTCAAGGGTCGTCACTTGAAACACAATTCAATAAGGATGATGCTTTGTACGTTAAGTGTAATACCCCGAATTCTGAGACTTGAGGCTAGAAAATAAGCCTGAGATTAGTGAACTGCTAAGCCCCAGTTTAGCAAGATCCTAAATTGTGATTAAGAGATAATGACTCCAAAAGTGGATGTGGTTAGTGATAAATAAACCCTTTTGGAGATTATGGTGTGAGTTGGCACCCGATGTGATTCGTATGTGCTGTGAGCAGCGCCAAAACCCTGTATTTAAGTTCAATTATGGATTAACCTCTAAATTGACTTAAAATAGAGGTAGAGCGCATAATATGTTGTAAATGAATGAGAAAATGTATTTGGTGGTGATTCAGTGTGAATTGTCATAATCAGGGGCAAAACGGTAAAGTTACCGACCAATTGATCGGTTACCGAAGAGGAAGCTCATGGTAACTCAAAGATCAATGGTTAAGATTGGTTTTGTAAGAGATCAAGGGGTGGAATCCCATGTATGTGTTCCTTGGTGAGCTCATGGAGATGGAACAAGATCTTGACACTTGGCATCTTTTGGGCCCTTGGATTGGTCAAAGTGTCAAACTTTATTTTCTCTCTCTCCCTCTCACTTTTAGGTCGGTTTGGGGCTCTAAAAACTGACTTGTTTCATCATCTTCACCATCTCATCTTTTCTCTCTCACACTCCATGGATGCAAGCTTGGGGGGAAGGAAAGAGAAAGAAACAAGGTGAGTTTTGGCTTGTGTAATGGCCTCTAATGGTTAAAACCTCTTCACTAATCTTGATTATGTTGATGAGAGCTTCATCTCTATGGTTTTAGATTTGTGAGAGGAGGTGTTTTGTGGCTTGAGGAAATTTGGAAAGATGAAGAATCAAAGAATTGGTTTGGGAAAGAGGAAGAGGTGAGTATTTGAAGCATTTTGACCTAAGTTTTGTGATCATTGGTTAAGTATTGTGAATTTCGAATTTTGCCCTGATTTTCATGTGATTTTTGATTGGATGAATTGGATTGTGTTTTATGATGAAAATGGTGTCATATTATGTTTTGGCATCATTGAAATTGGTTTTGAATTTGAAATGGAAAGAGATTGTAATGTAGAGTTGGTATTGTGAATTGTGTGACATGTTGCAATTCATTGTGAAACATGTCAATATAATGTGAATTTGGTTGATTTGGTATTTCCAATGGATTCCTTGTGAAATTTTGTGTGAGAATGATGTTTGATATGAAAATTGGACCATTGGAAGCCAAATATGAAAATCTGGAAAATCTGGCCAATGTAAGTCTGTTCTGGACAGTCAGATGGTGTGGACGTTTTGACTGGGCAAATGATGTTGAAAAATTATGAAACTTTCCAGTCTTAAAGTTCACATCTCAAGCTTCAAAATGGACATAAATTTTGTGTCATTTCGCTTTTTGAGCTGGGAGTTTGAACTGTCCAAAGTTTGGCATCAAAACTGGATCCTGTTTTGGCACAATGTTGGTTTTTGATAAATCTGGACTTTTATGGTGATTTCTAGTATTGGCCAATATTTTTCCTTGAAAGAGGACTTAAATAGCTTTCATTTGGCTTTGGAATAACCTTATTTCGATTTTTCCTGAATTAGTTATGATTTTTGGAAGTTCAGCCAAGAAACTGGATTTTCTGGGCCGCAGCCCGTGGATTCTGGGCCGCAGCCCAAATGTTTCTGAGCGTTTCTGAGCAGTTTTGGGCCGCAGCCCGTGGATTCTGGGCTGCAGCCCAAATGTTTCTGAGCATTTCTGGGCAATTTTGGGCCGCAGCCCATGGATTCTTGGGCCGCGGCCCACCCCCAAAAATCAGCATTTGGACTTTTAAAAGATGATCTTTGGTCAAGTGTTTCCCAAGCCTTTAGGTATATGTTTAGGCTTTGATTAGCCACCTAAAGGTCATGAATGATAACCAACTTTAAGTGATATGAAAGTAAGGTTTTGGAATAAAGAATAACCCTATGTCATTACTTTGATTATAGGGATGATGTTCGCCCTGAACGTGGTTCGATATTCGCCTGGTCGTGAGTAAGCTGTGCTGGAGCTTACGTGGAAAGAGGGTAGGGAACATATCTCTTCTGCTTGTATTTGATATATGTGTTAGTGTGTTGGTGCATGTCTTAGCTTTGCATAATTGTGTGTAATTTGAAGCTATGTTTCAATTTATGCTATGGCCATAGGTATATTGTTCGAAGCATTGAGCTTGCAAATTGTCATTGTGTTATCATAAGTTGTGTGATGCAAGCATGTCATGCATTAAACATGTATCGTACATGCATATTGATATTGTTACCCTACTGAGATTCTCTAGAATCTCACCCTCCCCTACTAACCTTTCAGATAGGGTAGTAGATTGAGGATGGAGCATGCAGCCAAGGGCGATGAGGACTTCCTTCGGTAGTTGTTTTGGTAGTTGGTTATCATCCCAGATGGGATATTTGGATTTGGATGAGTATATTTGGTTATGTATTTGAAAGTAGTTATTGGATCTTTGTATATGTATGAGAAAGATTTATGTAATCCCCATATGAGGGCTTGTAATGGGCGAATGTGCCTTATAAAGCTTGAGTTAATAAATGGAATCCGGAATTGCCGGAATTATTTTATTGCGTACTCTGATATATTTAAATGTGATTTATCTTTATGTAGTAATTGTATTCGGAATGTGAATGTGAGACCAGGTTATGAATGATTTCGAAAGGTATTTATGAAAACCCCGTCTGGTAGATGGGTTAGTAAAATGTTATTTGTTTCTTATTGGTCTCTATTTCACTTTAATTGTGTAATCCGGATATAATTACGGCAGGGGGTTACATTAAGCATGACCACAATAAAGGAATTTGGATATCAAATAAGAGGAAGTTGAATTTCAGATATTATTTTAATTTAGTATATATATGTTGTTTCTTTAGGTTATTTTGCAAGAAGCTGATCGAAAGTGAGCCCCCCATTTTTTTAAAAAAATTTGTCACACATATTTAACGGTTATTCGCCAATAATCGTCATATATTCCAAATATATAACGGTTTTTTTTATATAACCGTCAAATAAACCCCTTCCTATGGTGACAAATACTTTACTATTCATTATTTTAACTATTAAATATTGTTCAAAATATATCACGGTTGTTACTAAAAAACTGTTAAATATATATTGCTATATGTAACCGTCATTGTCTTACAACCATTAAATATAGTCCTCTATACATAACAGTTGTATTTGAAAAGTTATAAAATATAATGCCCAATATTTAACAATTAAAAACCATTTTATATAAATATTTGATGCTCGAATATTTAACGATTGAAACTGTTAAATATCAATAAAAAAAACCGTTAAATATAGAGAAATCTATAATAGTTAACGGTCGAGGATCTATCCATGTGTCGAGGTACTTCCCCAACACGGAGAGAAATAAAGGCCTAGAAAGTTGGCAAATCTAACCTTATCCAAGTGTCCAATATTTGGACTGGAGACCAAGAATGATTTAGACTTGTTACAAATCTGACCAGACCTCACAACCCATTCTTATCTAACACCAATTTGACAGAACTGAAGTTCATAATACTACAATTTAAAAACAAAACAAAAAAAGAACAGGGAATCAACCGTATAAAGGAGATGGGAAATAGCCTGGGCACTTTGACAGACTTTAATACCTTTCCACTGATTGGATGGTTGCATCTGGTTTTTTTCAGTATACAAACTACAAATATATGATAATTATACTAACATCTTTAATTTAAAAACACAGAATCTTTTTCTCCCATTCTTGGAATGAGATACTACTCCCTCTGATCTAAGGGGTTTTTTGGTATGAGGGAAGGAGAGAGGAGACGAGCGGAGGAACAAAAAATTTTAAGTTGAATTTAAAAAAATTAAAAAAATATGATTATAATTTTTTATTTAATTTTTCTTACTCTTTTATTTTATATTTTCCTTTTATTCAAACTTTATAACCTTGTTTCTCCAATTTTTTAAAATTCAGCTCACAAAAGTTTCCCCTCCCATCCCTTTCGAATCCCTCATACCAAACAAACCAATGTAAGACCTATTTAACAAATTTGATTAGGTTAAGAAAATTTGTTTGGTTAGCTAATATGACATGTATTTTTCTAAAACACCTTAGTCATCTTTATTAATTCCTCATCTCTCTCTTGATTATTATTGCTGAGGGATAGAATCAAGGTAAATTATGAAAGCATTGACAAAATGAGAAATAGCATTTAGAACCAAGATCAACTCCCCAATTAGCTCCTATATTAAGGACATGAGGGAGTAGTTTTCAAAACCCTACAAAACCTGTCCTCTGCAGAATTTTTTAATTCTTCCGATTCTTTAAGTTTCAAATTCAAGCGTTACAATTTGGGGGGGGGGGGGGGGGTGGGGGGAAGAAAGCTTCTTTCTATTTGGAACTAGTACCACCCAGGTTCAACTCAGTAGTACTACCAACAAAAAAAAAATTAAGCATCACTTTTTTGCCCTAGTTACCTTCATTTTCATGGTCCCCTTTTGCCCCCTCTCTATCTCTCTAACTCCTCCAACATAAGATTGGTATAACCAAAAAAGCTTCAATCTTGAAGGAAGATGGAAGAGAAGGTCATGAACCAGTTCTACAATTCACTAATCCCACCAAACTTTGATGAGTGTGCCTGAAACTTGGAAAATAGCAGCCATTATAGGCGGGGATGCACAGGTTTCACACAACTACTAGTTGCAGAACTCTGTCAAAACGCCTGTGTACAATCACACATTTGGCAAGTTTAATTCACTGAAAAAATTAAGAAAATATATATTCAGTTCTGATTTGACAAATTATGTTTTGCTTCAGCTTAATGCATACTTCTGAAGAATCACACATGGCTATTACCTCTAAGGCAGATCACATTTGACCTCTCCAAGGAACAGACCACATGCTGGGGCCATGGGACTTGCAGCAGTCACGTCTTTAGCATCCAGAATTCTTTCAACTACAATGATGCAACATATATTGGACAATATATAGTCCAAATAAATAACCAGATGCATTGAAATGATTATGCATGTATTAACACACTTGGATAGTGAAGATTGATATGAAATATACCATCTGAAATTGTTAAGCTTCCCGTGCCGACAGCTTTGAGAACACCAACGAGCAGTCTAACCTACATTGGTATCAATAATATCAGCACTCAGGCAAAAATGGGTAGTACAGAGAGGGTAATAATGAACCAGTAACAAAAACTACGGGGTATGAAAGAATATTTGTCCAGGGTCTTAATTCCCTAGTTGGACTTTTTCAATTACAACAAAGGGAAACCGATTAAGAAGCATTGATGTAAGAGAATGAACAGATCAATAAGAAAATATAATAATATAGGAAAGGCATGAGACATTAGCTCTAGATAAAAATTAAGTATGATCCTCCACATGAGTTTTATAACTTTGAGAGCTAAAAAGGCAATTAATTAATGCTAGGAGGGTCCTCTCAAATTGATTCTTCTGCAAAATGTTTAGTTGTCTTCCAAAGTTCATTCTTTCACAACTCATATCATTTGTTATCCCTTCACAAGCCTAAAACATTCCACAAAAGCAAGGGAATAATGGACAACAAATTTAAGCCACTCTTTTTAATATTCCGTACATAATAAATGTACAGAAGAAAAGATACAAGCCTTGATAAGAAAGAAGAAATCCAACCTGATGGTAAAGAAAAGAGCACGCACGTGCTGTTATTACCAAGCAACAATGGCTTCTCCTTCTGCCAAATTCTAAAACTTCTTTTGAGGTTGCTTTTCCAATGCTTGGGACAGAATTAAGATGACAGTCAGTTTCAGACTTGCAGCCGCACCCATGAAGATCATCACTGACTTCATTTTGTTTTCTGTCCATTACAGATGGAAAATATGGGCTTGGAATTACCTCTGTGACAGTAAGTTCATCTAAAGTTCTAATTGGTGATTTTGCCTGTAATAGAGTAATCATACATCATAATTTACAGGTGGTTCAAAGGGAACTTACATTTTACGATGCTGTGCTAGCAAACAGGAATGGTAATGAAAAAAGAAAGAAGATAAAATATTTTAAAAAATGAATTATATGTGCATTAAACTAAGAATATTTTTACTAAAACCTCCATAATGATTTCTATTTGATGATAATATTGGAACCAAGTAGAATTCCATAATTAGACCACAGTAACATAATTTGAGAAAACCGTTGATCGTCAAAGGATGCAAAGTATATTTCCTCAGTTAGATGCACAGATTATAAAGCCTAGGAGATGGATGTGAAAAACAACCTGACAACCCGCTGCCCTGAAGGAACTAAAATCATGGTGTCCTACAAGAACTCTGCATGCCTCCTGCATGTCAATAAAAATAAATAAATAAATGATCTCTAGTTTATCAGAATTTTGAGTGTACAATCTAGAATATACAATGAAGTGTTAACTAACTTGCATAGCTGAAAGATTAAGTTCCTCTGGCACATGCCAAGCTCGATTTTTCTCAAAGGCTGACAAAGGTTCTGGCCCAGACAACAAGCGATAGAAGTACCTAACCCATAATCGAAAGAAGAAATTCAGCCACTACGGGTAATGTAAACCGAATAAAACACAATTCTATAACAATCCTGGAATCGTGTTCAGGTACTAGCAATCATGATCAGTCTTGCATATATGGCCTTAACATCCACATGGTTATTTCCAATGTCTAATTTTATGGCGAAGCAACCCTTCAGCCCGTAATTTTCATGTAATAGCATAATATGAAAGGAGCATGAGTGACAATTGTTTAATTGATAAATGTACAAGTCAATGTTCTTAAAAGGAAATGTAAATTATAGAGTACTTACGTACGCTCTTGAGCTTTATATCTAGCATGGAAATCGGATGGAACACATCGAACATCGATAACTGATATGTCACCTTCATTCTTCTACGATGAATCAAATTGAAAGAGAAATGTTTCAGGAATTTGAGTATAGACAATATAGCACAGATTAAATTAACATTAGATAAAAAATGAAATAAAACTCAAGATTTAAGATTTCAAAATTATAACATTAAATATTCAAACATGATATGGTGTTAGTAATAAAGTCCATGCACAGGATCATATAAGAACACGTCTTATTCTGACTACCTTATAACAAAGAAAGAAGTCCATTGTGCATTGCTTGCAATTGGAATTTAAAACCATCTTTAAGTTGCCCATTGAGTTATTCTAGTACATTTGCATCAATTAAATTCAGTTGTTCACCCTTCAGAAGAATATTTAAAAAACCATGTAGCTACTGACACATTAGAACAAGAACTAAACTCAGAAAAAGGAAAAGAGATGTAGAGCCAAACTGCTTTTGCAGTTCATTGAACATGATGTAGCAAAATCAAGAATGACTTCTGAAGACAGAAACATAAAATTTACCTAATATAGAATTTGCAAGATGATATAAGAGCACACCTGTAAGAAATGGTTCACGGCTCTTCTAACCACTGCTGGTTCATGAGGTGGCAACTGTCCTTTCATTAAAACAGGAAAAAAAACATTAATGTTTTACTAATAAACATGTCCACTATCCTTGGTCAATTTATACAGAGATGGGAGTTTTTTTCGTAACAAACCACTTCACCAGGCTTTCGTTTACTTATGCGCTCAATATCCACATGACAAACATTTGATAAGGCATGTACTCCAGCATCCTGAAGTTATTGCAAAATGAACAAACATATATGCTCAAATACTAGATTCAATAACAGATCCCTAAGTGCAAGGGCATAACAAAATATTGCACGCAAATGCAATGATACAGTTATACAAATAGACAGACAACCGGGAATGCTCTTATGTTGTCATACAAATGTCACTAGCCAATAACATGAATTTAAAAGTAGCTAGCTTTCTCAATATAGCATTCTTTTTGTAATAGACAGAAATCCATTTCTAAAAATGGTAACAATTCTCTACAATAAGTGATTGAAAAAGCTATTTTATAACACCTTATTATACCATAATCAAACCATCACCACTCATTTTCTGCTTAAAAGACATAACATAAAATGTTGCCAAGATTTATCAACTTACAGTTCGACTTGAAAGAGAGATTGAAACTGGCTGGCCAATAAATTTATGGAAAGCATCCTATAAATACCATGAAATATCTCATATTAGCATAAAATATTCAATAAATGACCCTTGGTTTTCAAAAGATTTCTCATCTAATATTGCTCAAATGGTATAAAAACAAAGGCACCCTCAAGGTCCCTAACACCCCAACTAGTGGTTGGTGCCAAGACCCTAGGCTAGTAGGGGGAATCATGCGAGAGGCATCCACATGTATGGATTCAAAACTTAAAGAGATGTGCAGAAGCATCATACAAAGAAAGTATATACTGGGAGTGATATGATATATATAAGCCATAAGATTCATACTCTTTATTATTATTATTATTATTATTATTATTATTATTATTATTATTATTATTATTTTAACTGAATGGAATCCATCTATCATCTCCTTTATAATGAAATTTTTTGCAATCTCCTTATCAATTCTCAATATAACCACCCATATTATAGGAGAAAAGACCAGCTTCAATTTTCTTCTGAAGCTCAGCTTTTACAATGGGTGGATAATATGATCAAAGAAATCAGAAAGGAAGGAACCTTGTAAGAGCGAAAATCATTGAGACTAGACAGTATGTTATTAGTTATTCTTGAACAACAAAGATAATAAGCATTTTACAGGGACTTTAATATAGTTTATTATATTTTGTTATATTTGATTTTTTTTTATTTACTCTTACATATACATCATATATATATTTAGGGAAGCAACTGGCTTTGAAATGTAGAGCTTTGATATGTCCTTGGAGAGATACCATAAGGCTCCACCACTGCCCACAAGAATCACTGAAAAAGTGCTTTCTGACTAAAGTAAGGAGCTAAAATTAGGGAGAAAAGGGAAAACAAGATCTAAGAAAAGAATAAACAAATTTTGACTATGGTAATATACAATGTTTATAAATTAACTGTTCAAGCAAGAAATTCACATAAAAAAAATATTAAGCCTTCAATAGAGTATGATGATAACACATAAAGATTCAAGTCCAAAGCTAAAAAACATGTGGCTGCACTAGACTTCAGAAATTATAACATGTAGAACTAATTCTTTTAGTTTAATTTTCTTTTTTCTTTTTAACAAAATTTTTAGGTTCTAACTTTTCAAGGTTTGTTTAAAGCCTCCACTCTTCCATTTTTAATTAATGTTTTAATATAAGCAAACACATCAGAAATTTAGTTATATACAATATATCAAAACAGTTAGTATCACCTAGTCATTGCCTCCAAAATGGAAAAAAACCTTAGTCATTGCCTTCAAACGGAGCATAATGAAGGACTCTGAAGATAAAGTAACACATCTAGGTTGGCTGAACAGAGCTAAAACTCTTAGTATTTCGCTAGTTAAATAAAACAGAAAGCAAACAGAGTGGATCAGAGCAGAACAAATTCATAACTTCCTTGGTAAATACATAACTTCATTGTAAGCTTATTGTAATGCATTATTTGAAAAATGGTAGGAAGCCCAAGCTAAGTGCCTTAGCTCCCTTAACAAGCAAATAATGTCGCCTAAACGGGACCTCTTCTGCTTTAGACATGCCTTTTTGAGCCTTTAACTTCACTGAAATGGCTTAAAGGAAAATTACCCTTTTTATTTTGACATTGATATTAAATTAAATTGCCACCACCCTACAAACAATCTTAGTATCCATTCAGCAAAGGAAATATATTAGCATCTATCCATTACTTATCAACCCCTAAAACATGCTCTGGTATAACCAAAATGATAAAGTACATTTTTCTCAAAGTTCAAATAGTACTCAAAAGCTCCATTTTGCCTTCTAGACGAAGATACCCAGCAGCGAAAAGTTAGTGACAAGTAAATCATCATACCTCTAGAACACCGACGACTGTACGGAAATTAGGTTGCTTCTGAGAACCAAAGAAACGAGTGCCAATATATTCAATTGCCACCAAATAGCGTTGAATCCTGGGGTTTTGGCTCATGGATGAATCGTGAACCGCAGGCTTCTGCTCTTCCTCTTCGTCGCTAATATCCTCCTCCGTTTTGACGATCTTAAAGGGCCTATCAGTAGATTCCAAGTTAGTTTCGAGCGTATGCTTGTGATTTTCTGTCATTTGATGACCCTAAGCTCACAACATTCAGTAACCAAACCAGAATTGCAAGTTTGCAACAAAGGGTTTCCGTTAACTTTCTTCAATTTTATTTAAAGGGAAAATCCCTATAAAATATCCTTAAAATAGGGAAATCCCTAATCAGTACATTGAAATCAAAAAATCCGAATCAGTCACACGTCAGTACGGATGAATAATGCGGGCGGCGTCAAAAGACGATTTTGTCCTTCAGCCCTCATTCTCACCACTTCAAAAATAACAACTTTGGATTCTTGATTAACAACTCTATTTTTATCTTTTTACTTTCACAATAACAATACCGGTCTTATTATTAACAACTCCGAATTCTTGATTAACAACTCCGTTTTATTCTTCCACATATTCGCATCTCAAAAATATAGTGTTGTTAATGTAAAATACGGTGTTGCAAATAAAGAAAGAGGTGTTGTTATTGGCCCTGAAACTTAAATTACGAAGTTGTGAAATAAGAAATGAGAGTTATTGGTGTAGAATATGGTATTGTTAATAACAACACCGGTATTGTTATTGTGAAAGTAAAAAGATAAAATGAAGTTGTTAATCAAGAATCAAGAATTGTTAATTAAGAGGGCGTGTTGTTAATAAAAAAAAGAGGTGTTGTTATTGGCCTTGAAACTTAAATAAGGAAGTTGTGACACAAGAATATGGAGTTGTTAATCAAGAATCCGGAGTTGTTAATTAAGAACCACGTGTTGTTATTTTTGAGGTGGCGAGAATGAGGGCTAAAGGACAAAATCGTCTTTTGGCACCACTCGCATTGTTCATCCGTACTGACGAGTGACTGATTCGGATTTTTTGATTTCAATATACTGATTAGGGATTTCCTTATTTCAAGGGTATTTTATAGGAATTTTTCCTTATTTAAATCACAGTCTTTATTTAATTTTATTTAAGAAAAAAGGGATAGAAAAAGAACTTTGAATTTAAAAAATTTTAAATAAAGTGTTATTTAAAAAATGAGTTGTGAATTGCTTATCAAGTTTCTTTATTCCCTTATCAACTTTTAGTAACAAACCTGATATAAAATTTTGCATGTCAAAGTTTTTTTTTTTTTTGTCTTTTTCCCAAAAAAATTTGAAATTGCAAAATTCAAAATCAAGTATTTTCTAAAAAATAATTGTGAATTGTTTATCAAATCTCTTCATTACTTTATCAATTCTTGATAATAATTTGATTGAGAATTTTACAATTTTAAAGTTTTTTCTGTTATTTTCCTTTTTATTTATTGATATTACAAAGATGTCTCATTTATTTTTAAAAATTATATTTTAATTAAATTTTTAAATCTATAAAAAAATAAATTTGCCGAAGACTATGAAATACATTTTATAATTAAATTTATATTTTATATGCTAAAAGTGCCTTTGGTGTTCTAACTTTATGATTTCGTTCCTTAATTTTATAGGGTATTTTTCTACTCATCTAATGTTAGTGTCAAATAATAATTTGTTTTGTTTTAGTCCCTTAATTCCATAATGTGTCTTTTCAAACCTCTAATCTTAACACTATTTATAACAAAGAATTATTAATATTAAAACTTTTAAATTTTAACAAAAACATTTACAAAATACTGGAATATCATTTAATTAAAGGAGAAGGGTGCCCTTTTACCAATTTATATTAAAAAAGTATGAAATTCGTAGTTGCCCCCATAATTTACAAATTATTACATTTCTTTTTCAAACATAACTCTCATTGAGAGAACAAGCAAGTACTTCCCGTGCATTGCATGAAAAGATTTGACTCCTATTTGGTGTCTTTAGGTATATTAACACCTACTATTTGCATTACCATTCTTTTCATCTGAGTGCACTATACATAATAACAATGAACATAAGAACTTTTAACATGACATTTCAATTTTTGTAGAAGGACATTGTTGGTTGTTCACTTTCTCACATCACAAGTGGATACTGAGGCATTTATGTTTCTAAACACTTCTTCGTAGACAACATTCTTTGTAGCGTTACTTGCCCCAGAATCATCAACCCAACAATCTTCAGCCCATCCATGCTTCTCACTTTAGACGATGCAACATATAATTGTCCATGAGTGAAAACAAGTTTTGACAAATATAATCCAACATGACACAAGGATTGTCCTTGACTTTTATTGATTGTCATCGCAAATGAAAGTTGTAATACCCTGAATTTTTGGATTGGAGGCTTTGGAATAAGCCTAAATTGAGTGGACAACTAAGCCCCGATTTAGTAGATGTCCCAAATATATTCTCTAATGTTCCTTATATCTTTGGGGCATTAAAGAAAATAAAATGGTTAATTTTGAAGAAAGTGATTATGCTTACGGTGAAATCGCCTATGAGGCAGTAAGTTTGTCATATGATTTTGTATGACCAAATGATGAGCAAAAATTATGAGATTTTACAGGATGAAATTAGACATCATAATCTTTAATTTGATAGGTCATATGACTCAATTAGAGCTATATACAAAAAGATATGAATTTTTGAAGTCAGCACAGAAAAACTGTGAAGTTTCTGGAACAGCAGGCAAAGATTAAAATTCTGGGAATTTTGTGATTCCATTCAGCAAAATTCTATATTTTTCCTTGAAACTAGACCCAATAATGGTTCTATAGGCTTTAGAATCACTCCAATTCGATTTTTCTAGAATTATGTAAAAATCCGAAAATTGGGAAATTATCAAATAAATGAAATATGTTATTAGATATTAAAATAAAAAGTGATCATCTCCTTCCAGCAGCCATAAATGACGCCGTTTTCAGTTTTAGAGAGAGAGAAGAGTTGAGATTTTTAGAGAGAGAAGGAGAGGAAAAAGCTTGTAAAGGTAAGCGATTTCTTCTGTAAATTGGTACCTAATGCATATAACTCCATTCCTAAGCTTCCTTTGCATATGATTTAAGGTTTGGAAGCTCATATTTTGGTGTTTCAAGGGTTAGGGTTCAACCATCTTGAGAAAAGCTAGTAGGAGCTTGAGGTAACTTCCAAACTCTTGTGTATTGACTATTCTAGCTGATGTGGACAATTTAATCAGTGAAATTTCGCCAGATTGTCATTGGTTTTAAAGTTTGGAAATGTGATGATATAGGGGTTATGCTCCCAAAATTGGGTCTTAATGGTAGTTGTAACCTAATGGAATAGTCAATAAAGTGGTTAGGAGTAGAAAGGAACGCGTTTACGGAGTTGTAATCGCAAAACCTCGATTTTCCCCAGAAAACCCATATATTTCGGTCAAGGCTGTAAATGGGTCTTAGAGTTGGATTTTCAATGATTTGATGATTCCATTGAGTTCGGGAGGGAAAATTAGGTGGGGTTACAGTTGGGCACTTTGTAACCCCCTTCGATAATCAGGCCGGGATTAGCGTTTAAGCACATTTAATTATCGAATAAGAAATCCGGGATAATTAAATACTTTTTAAAACACCTGTACAAATGGATCTCCATTCATTTCATTCATTAAAACAAATGGGTTGTTTGGTCTGTTACATATACAATATCAAAGTAAGCACAATCCCCGACGTTCACCCGGGATAATAACATTAATCCAAAGGTTTATACAGGGCATCATTGCCCATCTCCGTATCCATACTGGGGATTACACAAAACTATACCACTACAATTCTATTCAATATGTATACATTTATCCAAAATGATAACCAGTTCAATGTAAAACCAAAATATATAGCTAAGACTACCGTTGGTAGTCCTAATCGTCCTTTGCCACTTGCTTGCTTTTCGATCCACTTGCCCTGTCTAAAAATGTTATTTGGAAAGAATGAGATTCTAGAGAATCCTAGTAGCAACAGTTTATTTATATGATGCATATATACAAAGCAAGTCACATATAGTACAATGCAGCAATCAATATTCGAGACCGGACTTTCGCCACGTTCCCTTCACTATATACGAGGTCGGGCTTCCGCCACGTCCCCTTCACTTTCACTGTATTCAATGACTAATGCAAACAAGCAATGCAATACACATGATATAGAATAAAGTGTTACTACCTTTGTCTTTCCGTTCTTGCTCAGGCGTATGTCTTCTATACTCCGGGCAGATATCAAATCCTAAAGTCATTAAGGACGATAGGTTAATACTTATTCCAATACTTAAATGACTTCAAAACACTTAGTTTTGATTATCAATAATGACCCTTAAGAAGCTACAATTGGCTCTAATAAAGGCCCTAAAGGATTGGGAAACACCGGGTTGGAAGCCACTTTTCAAAATCCCAAGGTGCTGAAAACAGGGGGTTGGCTGTAGCCAAGAAACCTCTAGCTACAGCCAAAACACGCACAGAAACTTTTGTGCTGCAGCCAAGGCAACTTCAGAAATTCATAACTAATTCTAAAAAAAATCAAAATGAGGTGATCCAAAAGCCCATTGAAAGCTATTTTAGTCCTCTTCACTAGAAAAATATGGACCAACACTGGAAATCACTACACAAATACATAATTTAAGAAATTTTCACACTGTTCCAGAATTTCTCCCAGATTTAACATCAAACTTTGGACAATCATATCTCCCAGAATACTAAACGAAATGACACAAAATATGGGTCCATTTTGAAGCTTGGGATGTGAAATTTAAGACTGGAAAGTTTCATAATTTTCCAACGCCATTTGGTGTTTTAAAACGTCCATGCAAGACTACTGCCAGCATAGAGTTTTCACTGACCAAACTTGCAACTTTTCAATCCAAGTTTCCAATCAACTTCTATCTATCCAAGATACATCTCAAAACACCATATCCATTACAACAACCACTCAAACACCACAAGACCCTAATTTTCGAAAATAGGGCTAAATTCCCAGAAATTTCAACTTAGCCAAATGACTACAAAACTTATATCAAAATGCTCAACTCACTCACCTCTTTAACTTTCTCCAAGGAGTTCTTTGATTCTCCAAACTCTATATTTCCTTGAGAGCTCAAATCATCACCAATGGAAAATCTAAAACCATAGAATTGAAGCTCTCAACACAAGGAACAGGATTGAAGAAGGGAGTTTTTCCATTAGAGGTCATTAGAATGGTCAAAATGGCTCACCTATTTCACCAAGTTCTTCCTCCTTCTTGGGCAGCCATGGAAGCATGCATGAGAGAGGGAGAGGAGATTTTAAGAGTGATGAAATGATAGGAATGAAGGCAGAAATTCTGCCCATCCTTTTCCCCATACGCATAAGAGAGAGGGAGAGAGAGAAAAATGAGAGATTGAGTGTATGGGGGGAGATGGAATAACAACTCTTTGACTCCCATACTCCATTCAGCTGAATGCAAGGGAAGAGGGAGAGAGAAAAATCATTGCACCATGTCTTTGACTTCTCCAAACACTCCACCATCAAGTAAGCTTACCACTTGTCACTCCCTCATACAATCTCCTCCTAATTAATCCTCCACTTAGTTATACTAACCAATTCCATTAACCCATTGGCTACATATCTCATTTCTCCTTAGTTAGTAATTAATTTCCCCATTAATTACCAACTTAAAGCCAATAATTTCATTCTTTCAATTTTCCATCAATTATGACATATAAATTAATATTGTCACCAATATACATTAATTCCACTTTAATTCGATAATTATCCTCAATAATTATCATTAGGCCTTAATCGAAAATTAGGGCGTTACACACTTTTTCGGAAAAGGATGAGAAAGCATAATTACAAAAATACCCCTAAAACACTGAAATAAGGGTTGCCAAGGGAAATTTCGTCTTTTGGCAGTGAATTTGGTAATTCCGAGTCCGGAAATGGATTCCTTGGGCGAAAATATGTCAGGATAGCCAAGGTTAGAATTTCGAGAAAAGTATAGCCGGACCAGGTACAGTGGGGCCTGGCCGGGTCCCCTGGGGTATGTTAGTAATTTTTGAAGATAGACTCATATAACCCCCAGAAACACTATGGAAGTGTCTAAATAGTACATTTGACATTGTAGAATCGAATATGGAGCCCCGAGCTGTTTGCACGTAGATCGAGGCAAGCGCTTCGAGGCGAAAAAGGGTTAAGGTAGGGGACTTACCTTACTTGCATGTATTTAATATCTTTGATTGTGTAATGATGTATGTGATTGCTTTATTTGATTGTGTAGAGCATATTTGAATAAATGAAGCTCTGTTTCTGTTTTCGCTGTGGCCATAGTCTTGTTGTATGAAACATTGAGCGTGCAGAAAATGTCATTATGGGGCATATATCTAGATAAAGCTAACATGTCATACACAACATCTATCATGCATGCATTATGGTATCTGTTTCCTACTGAGATTCTCTCAAATCTCATCCTCCTCTACCAACAATTTAGACAAGAGAAGACAGAAGATATGCTAAAAATAATGTAGAGAGCCATATGAGCGGATTGCAATGGTGGAACGAAGACGAGAAGATGTCTCTATTTTACTGGGATGGGTTTAGATACCCTAGTAGCCTTGTGCGGCTACATTATTTGAATTTATCAAGTATGAACCCCTCGAGAGAAATTATGTAATTATGCACATATTATCAGTATATAGTTATGCTATTCCTGTGTTGCCTACCGAACCACATATCATTTTCCGCAAATATTCTGAAAAAGGTTGAAATTGAGATAAGGGCGTGACAAAAGTGTAATTGAGAACTGTCTCCTTTGCATGTGAAATGGCCATCTAGACTCAAAAGTATTCATATTCATTCTATGTATTAGAACCTTCTCATTTGGTTTAGAACCATTAAGAGTAACTGCCTCAATGACCTTCTTCCCCAACATCGTAACACAAAGATGTGTTCCATTGCACAATACAGATCTTGATCAATCTTTCTCAACAGCATTATAGGTGCTCCAACTTTCAAGACTAGTTTATGTGGTGGCAAACCAGAAGAGGTGATGGTGCTTAGGAATTTAGTTGTGTATAAGTTGCTAAAAGAGTCAGAATCTTCAGTTGACTTGCACACTAAGTCACAACTTAAGAACTAATATTCCTTACCTGAGAACAAAGAACACATGTGATCATTGATCTTTGCAACCATTTCAATGGTTGGTGCAATGATCGCTTTGTCATTAAGGTAGTCATTAGAAGTTGGATTGTCCAGAAGGTGTTCATATGTTGCCTGCACAATTGCATTCATTGGATCATTGCAACCTGGAATCAAAACTTCTTGTGGGATTTGTATATCAGCAACACTATCAATGGGATCTCCTAAATTACCATCACTAACGTCTAGTAACCATCATGAGAACCATTCAATTCTTTTGTTCTCATTGGTATCATTACATTGATTCAACCTCATGTATTTTTGTCAAGCAGAAAATAGTGCAATGTTGCCATAACCAAGAAGAGCTTATGCAAGCATTAACTACAGTCGCCCATGTACCTTTAGGAATGACCAGAAGTATTTGCCTAAAATCACCACCCATAAACAGCCATTTGCCTCCAAATGGTATATTGTAATACATTATATCCTTTAGAGTCCTATCAAACACTTCAACACAATATTGTTGGACCTTAGGTATTTCATCCAAGATTATTAACTCTGTCTATTTAATTAGATTTTCTAACGATGAATTCTGCCTTATGGAACATACTGAAATTTTTTTTTATTTGTATTGATATTGCAAACCGTGAATGGGTTGTTCGTCCTGATGGTAGTAATGTTGCTGTTATATCACTTGATACAACTGTCAGCACAATATGTCCCTTTGAACAAAGACTAGAGGCCAATGCATTCCACAAAAATATTTTGCTAGTGCCACCAAACCCATAAGCAAAAAAGAATCCTTCGTAAGGCAATTGCAATGACGCCATGACTTTATCATATACTTACCTTTGATATGAACTCAAAGTTGTTAATAAAGACTCTATTTGTAATAATAGTGACTCTCTGTCATAAGACAACTCTGGTAGGATTAAGTGGTTGCTGACATCAATGGTAGATAGTCCAATTGGAATTGGAAAAGTGTGGAAATCACAAAAACTCTTTCTATTGGAACGCAGGAAAGCATTAATCTCTTTTAGGGTAGCTTCTTCCTTTTCACACGCAGGTATGTATACACCTATGAAACGATTAACTTTGTAGTTATGCCAACATGATAACATAATAACTTATGTATGCAATACTTTGTGAACATTGATGATAAAGGTTTATTAATTTAATTTACCTGAATTACTATTATCCCTGTGTGGAATGTATAGCATATCTTCATAAAGCATTTATGATGAGTTTTTCCACATATAATTTGGCCATTGTAAAGAGTCATGGCGCACTTGCTACCAAGGATCACATAAGGCTTGTACTCAACCCCCGGTCATGCCTTCGATCCTTGGGGAGGCAACTCTTTAGGGGAAATATAGAGTACCTCAAAGAGCAAAATCCCTAAGCCTCGAAGAGGCAGAAGGGGGGACAAATCCTAGCACGGGGAAATGTGGATTACCTGTGTCTGGCACCGTGGGGAAATGAGGAGTACCTGGTCGTACCGTTACATAAACAAATCATAACTTGATTTGTAGAACTTCAATTGGAGTGATTCCAAAGGCTATGTGATCCTTATTGAGTCTAGTTTCAAGAAAAAATATTGTCTTTAGTCAACTGAAAGCTTAAAATTCCTAAAAATTCCTTCTTTGAATGCTACCATAGAATTTTCCAGTTTCACTAGATAAACTTCAAAAATTCATATATCACAATCTACAAACTCAAATGACACCCATTACATATCAAATTAAAGCTTAAGATGCCTACTTTCATCCTGTAAAATTTCACAATTTTTTGATATCATTTGCCTATTTAAAAATGTCACACAAGATTGCTACACAAGGAAACTCACTGGTAGCAAACATCAACTTGTATAACTTGTTTTCCTGTATAATAGTGTTGTGTGTGCAATCACCAATTGCCCTGTTTTGTCATTCTATGTGTTCTTTAATTCACTATCTTATTCCCTTAAATATAAGGAATTCCAGTGATCGAAATTTGGGATGTTATACTTATCACTGCATCTGATAATCCTTGATACAAATCTACTCGAATGTCTTTTTGGTGAGTCCTAACCCATAACAATCTTTGTGGCTCTATCATAGTGTAACCATCAATAATGAATTGTTGGAGCAACCTTGACACATATTGTAGTGTTGATAGTTCATTTTCTCTGACCATTAATCTATAACAAAGGAACTCTCGAATGCTTACTCTTTTATGTGTTTTTATTATAATTAATGTATCTTCTCTATGTAGAATGTCATCTCTATAATCATCTTTATCATAAGAGAAAAGTATCGAATATTGTAGAAGCAGATAAGAAGGATGCAATTCATTTATTCGTTGGAGGTTGCAAGCGTGTGTTTCCAACATAATATCACGAACACTAAAATCCAAATCAATGTCACCCACAATTAATGCAGCAACTTCTGATGCTGATGGTAAATTGTATGTTCAGCCATCACATTGTCTAATGTCTACTTCCAATCGAACACATTTTAATTGACTTGGGGTTTGATTGGATAAAAGCGTTGAGGCCACACAAAATTGTTCGACATATGGATTGATCTCATCCAATTGATTCTTGATCTACTGAACAATGATTAGGTCAATTGAATCTTCCTTTTGGTGTTTGCTGCATAGGAGGCAGAAGAATTATGAATGCCATATAATAGAGGGATTGATTTTATTAGAATAACTATGGAATTATGAATGGCATATAAGAGAATGTAACATTTTAAATAATATAGTTTGGCTTATGTTTATAATATTGAGTACCTTATAGCTACAATTCAGTTGGAAACTTCATTATGAGTGTCATGAATATAGAGCTGAGAATAAACTGGTCTTACACCTTCTGGTGGTATTAAAGTGCCAATGGTGTGATAATTCATGCCTGATAATACAAATGTGTAAGGTCCACCACCAGATTTTATTGCATGATCAATTTTCCCTCCCATTAATGTGAAATAGAACATGTTGTTGTATTGCTTGATGTTTGCATAAAAGTTTAGGAAAAAGGTGAACTTCTTATTGAAAAATATATAGTAATGATGGGGGCATTTTCAGAGGAGGAAGAACAACCTTCCCTTTCAAGCAACATAATGAGAATGTGTCTATAGTTTCTCCCTTCATATCTTTCTTTACTCTTTCATTAAACCAAAGTTTTGCATTGCAATACTTGCATTTATATAATTGGTCCCCATTATCTAAAAAGAAATAAAGAATAAACATGCAATAAAAGTAATTAATATATTACGAATGAGGATTGACAATTGTGAAAAAGATCATGGTAATTGCCTTTAAGTACCTTGGTAAGTGATTTTAGTAGCTGTGTTTTCAATATTATTGCCAATAAATGGGTAGTGCTCCTCGATTCTGTGGTTTGCAAACTCATCTAGTAAAATATCTATTGTTATTAGTACAATGAAGTGAACCTCACATTGCCATCTCGAGTGGGATGTTTTTTTAAGATTCATAACACTACATTGAAATTGTGAACGGAATTGCAAAAAGAATATATGCAAACCTCCACTTATGGCATCGTCGTTGCTCTCAACTTCAATTTCTTCATATTGTTCCAAATAAAAATTGATGTCGATGTTCTTGTAATATGCTTCTTGTGGGACGCCTCAATTTTTAGTCCATTTATAGCATAAATGAGGGAATAACATAATGAAGAAGGGAAAGAAAAAGGAAACTTTAGGAGTGTATATTTTGTGTTGCACTTAACTGGAGTAAATAAGGAAATAACACTAATTTGAAACATAACAAAATAGCTAACCTTCAAAAGAAGATTTGCAATCCATTTATAGCATAAATAAGGGAGTAGCATAATGAATAAGCGAGAAAAAAAAGGGAAAATTTTGGAGAGTATATTTATGTTGCACTTAATTGGAGTAAATAAGGAAATATGAACAATTTGAAGTATGACAAAACTGGAGATAGATGGTAAGAGATTGCAATTAGAGATTGAATCGATGATATGAAGTTTTAAAATCATTTGGGAATAAGAGGCTATGCATCTAAAATAGAGAGTGGTTTTAAGCAACAAAGTAAAAAAGGAATAACCAAGGAGCTTGAATAGATGGTATAAATTGTACATAGCATATTAAAGTATGGAGAGAATATGATCTTTTAATTCTGTGGGTAACAAAGCTACGATAAAAGCAAGGAACGAAAAACCGGACCGGGCAATGAACCGGTCACAGCACAGGTTCAAGGGTTAATGGGTCAACCGGGGTCTAACCGGTAGTTGAACCGGTCATAACCGGTCATATTAAAATATTATAATTTATTAGTGATAATATATATTAATATATTTTTAAACTTCTATAGATAAAAATAAAGATTTTTAGAAAAAAAAATGTTTAAAATCTATTAGTATTAGTTATAATACCTATACTTATACAAAGATATCTCATTTCCTATAATTATTATATCATTTTAAATAATTTTTTTATTATCTTTTTTTTTTTAAATTTATTCTTTTTTTACTTACTTTTTTTTCATCTAGATATTTTTATTCTTTCTTTACCCAATAATATCTTCTTATCTTTGATCCTCGTGTTCTATTCTCCAGCCAACACGCTTGTGGTCAATTAGTCATATCTTATATTTGATATTATTTTGCTTTTTGCCAGCTCATTCTTGATACATGTGCATTATTTTATTTTAATAAAAGGTGTTGGGAATCCAAAGCATTTCAGTTCTCCGAAATCATCTTCTTCGATTTTTCTTCTTTCATCTTCCATATCTTTAGATCCTCCCTTTTCCATTCTCTGCATTTTAAAAAAACCATATTCAGATCCTTCCACGAGATCTTCAGCAACCAGATCTGTCATCACCTTTTCTTCATCAACCTCCACAGTTTCGGCATCTCCCATCTCCTGCTGGTCGCCATCGTCGTCAGACGCTGAGCTGGGTACAGCATCGCATCGTCACAGGCTCGCCGTCACCTGATTTTCGTCTACGAGAGGAGATTCCTTGCCCGAGTTTCAGTGTTTCCTCTTTCGTCTTTCTGAATCTGATCATCATCTGAGTTTTTTTTTAAATTATATTGCGAATCGATGGGATAGTTGCAGGCAAAATTTTGACTCGGCCAAACCGCCTGACTCGGCGGTTTGGCCGAGTCAACCAAAAACCGGCCGGGTCGACTCGGTCTTGACCGAGTCGATCTCCCCCACTCCCAAGTGCCAGACCGGACCGGACCAGGGACCGGTTCGCCGGTTTTCCGGTCGGACCGGCCGGTCCGGTCCGATTTTTTGTACCATGGATAAAAGTCAATTATTGGTTTAAAAAGTAAGAAAGAAGTTTTGGCGGGGATGTCTTTGCAATTTACAATTAGTATGGCACAATCTAAATTAATTTGTTTTTAGTCTTAAGTCTTCTTTATATCACTACTATCTAATAAAATGGATAAGGTTGTTGGGCAAACTTGATAGGTGGTGGTTTCATATTGTTATTGGTACATGATTAAAAATGGTATAATGGAAACTTAATTTCAAGTTGAGGTCAAGAAAAGGCCTTTACTTCCAGAATATGGCATAATCTATTAAACATTTAATGGTGAGGTTAATAGTACACATACCTGTTAGATTGCTGGTCAAACTTGGTGATGCAACAACAAATGAAATCCCTGCATCATCTTCTTTAATGTACCAGAATTAGTTTTGATGTAATGCAAAGAAATTGAAGTACCAACATATGAATGCAAGGTAATACTGTGATATTTTTCAAAATGTATGATGTAACACCCCAAATTTTAGATTCACCAAAAATATTATAAATATTTGAGAAATTCAATAAAATGGTGAATATTTATGAATTTGGAATTTATGAATTTATAAATGTTCAATTTCATGAGAAATTGGGCAAAAATAATTATGGAATTAATTTGGGTGATTTAAAAATCCCAAAAATGAAGGAATATTAGAGAAAATATTTGGTCGAAAAATAGATGGAAAATGGCCAAGGAAAAATAAGAAAAGAAATTGGAATAAAAAGGCAATGACAAAATCGTAATTTTGCCAATTTAGTACAAAATTACTTATTTTCCAATTAATTGAAGTTAATTTCAATTAATTAAGGGAAATAAAGGGGGAAATATATTTTGAATATTTTGGTCAATTTAATATGAATTTATGGAAAATTTGAGCAAAAATGCAATTTTGACTAAAATTGAGACTTTACGTGTATACATAACTGGAACAAGTTATGAAGCCAATTGAGACCAAATGGTAGGACCCCTAGGAGTCTCCTACATGTAGCATAAAGAAGAAAATATTAGTTGAGCTTAATGAGCAAGGTTGCATGTACATAGAGTGTATGTACATCAAATTGATTCTTTTAAAGTTTTGGAAATTGTTAAATAATTAAAGCATAATGTTATATATTATAAAACACATCTTGCATCTTCATCCTCAGCCCATTCACGACACACACAGCAGCTGAATATGGAGAGAGAATGTTTGGACTTGTAGAGAGAGAAAGGAGAAGAAAAATCGCAAGGTAAGCCAATTTCTCCGACGGTTTAGCTCCTAACACGTATAACTTCGATCCTAAGCTACTCCTCTTTGTTCTTTAAGGTTTAGAAGCTCAAAATCTGTTGTTGATCACTTAGGGTTTTCAGAAATATTTGGGAAAAACTTGTGGGAGCTTGAGGTAACTTCCAAACCTTCGTATATTAACTATTCTGGCTACTGTGGACAATTTAATCGGTGAAATTTCACCGGATTGCCATTGATTTAAATTTTGGAAAAGTGTATGCCTAAGGGTTATGCTACCCAATTTTATTTCAAATGCTTTTTATAACTCAATTAGATGGTTAATAAAGTGGTTAGGAGTAGAAAGGAATGCGTTTACGGAGCCAAAATCACAAAACACCGATTATGCCCGCCGGACTCCATAATTTCGGTCAGGGCCAGATATAGGGTATGATTTGGATTTTCAATGATTTGATGGTTCCATTGGGTTCATGAGGGAAAATTAGGTGGGGTTACAGTTGGTCACTTTTTCGGAAAAGGCCAAAAAAGCATAATTATGAAAATGCCCCTGAAACCCTTAAAGTGGGGACTGCCAAGGGTAATTTTGTAATTTGGCATTGAATTTGACAATTTTGAGTCCGGAAATGGATTCCTTGGGTGGAAATATGTTAGGATAGCCCTGGTTTGAATTTTAGGAAAAGTATAGTCGGACTGGGTACAGCGGGGCTGGGCCGGGTCCTCAGGCATTTTAGCAAATTTTCATAATAGGCTCATATACCCCCAGAAACACTATGGAAGTGTCTGAATGGTACCTTTGGCATTGTAGGATCTAATATGGGGCCCGAGCTGTTGGCACAAGTTACGATGCACACGTTTCGAGGCAGAAAAGGAGGGTTAATGTAGGGAACTTACCTCTCCTGCATGTATATGATATATGTGTTAGTGTGTTGATGCATGTTATTGCTTTGCTTGATTATGTGAAATATGTATGAATGATTTGAAGCTATATTTCAATTTATGCTATGGCCATAAGTATATTGTTCAAAGCATTGAGCTTACAGATTTGTCATTGTGTGAGCATGAGTTATGTGATGCAAGCATGTCATGCATTAAACATTTATCGTACATGCATATCGGTATTGTTTTCCTACTGAGATTCTCTCGAATCTCACCCTCCCCTACCAACAATTTAGACAGGAGAAGACAGAAGATATGCTGAGAATAATGCAGAGAACCATATGAGGGGATTGCAGTAGTGGAACAAAGATGAGAGGATGTCTTTGTTTCACTGGGACGAGTTTAGATACCCAAGTAGCCCTATGTGGTTACATTGATGGTAATGATCATGTACGAACCCCTATAGGGAATTTATGTAATCATGCACTTATTATCAGTATATTCATGTTATTCCTGTGTTGCCCACTGAACCGCATATCGTTTTTCGCGAATACTCTGAAAAAAAAAGGTTAAAATAAAGAGAGGGCATGACATATGATAGAATCAAAAATTTAATTTCTGGAGACAAATTAAAATAATAAATCTGTTATCTTAATTGTGGACATGTAATGATTAAAAGACAAAGTATAAATAACAACAACAATATGACATTACATAGGCTCAATGATATAAGTTCTTGATAAGGGACTTTCTATTTAAATATCGACATATCATTGTTTAGCATACAAGAAATATCAAAAACATGAACCAATACTCCTCAATAAGGTTGCGACTGAATGTTCAGTGAAGAACTTATAACATTTAAAAGTTATATTTAAGTGTATGCATGAAATTACTTAAGTAAGTGCATTCATTTTTAAATGCTTGGTATGCATGCTTTTTACCTGACATAGGAAGATAGATAAATTGTGAACAATGAAAGAAAGAGCTTGGGAAGAGACGTAGCTTGGACAGAATTTGATTGATTATTGGCATATTTACCTTGTTCGCTTAATGGAGTCTTCTTATTCTATAGGTGTGCTAAAATTTCCTCATATGTATTTAACCCTCTGAGCCTAGTGCTCTTATGTTTTGACAAATGCTTCAAAGTGTAGTCATTAGCATCATTTTGGTCTGAATGATATGAAATTTGCCATCACAACATTAATAACAACATCAAGTGTTAATGTTTAATATTATGCTCCACAGTAGAGGTAGCTTTACCTTGGAAGAACATCGCTAAGTTTGACTGGACATTGGTAATATCCCTTAAAGCTTAGGACCTTCGTGTTCTTCATCCAGCAGTCTGACCACTGGGTGAAGGTTGGATCTGTTATAGTGGTGGTTGTGTATTCGTAAAGGCAGCAGATGTTGGTGTTGTAGTTTTATAATTCCATAGTGCCTGGACTTTTGAGTGAACTTGTGTACTCTGTTCTGCTGCTTTATTAACTCCACTCATGACCATGACTTTAAAACCATATAAGGTCAATAAGGCACTTGTCTGCTGGTTAAAACAAAATGATAGATAATGATAATGGTAGTAAGTAACAGGTGAGAAGCATTATTACATCAATACATACATAATTTGATGTCAAGTAACAAAATAATACTTCTAGCGCTGGCTGTTGTGATGCTAGTAGACTCAAGTTGATGCCAAATGTTTGCCTTTGCTCACCAATGATGATAGAAGACAGTGGCTATCATCGATTTTATAATGCATAAGGAAGTATGTGGTAAGAGGTTTAAACACCTTATATGAGGAGGGACCATGAATGTAGCTGCTTCTGTAGGAGAAGTAACTTATGATTAAATAGGGGAAGTATACATGTCGGCAGGAAACATGAAATTTCAAATTTATTTCTTATGCTTTGATAATGGAACTCTAAGAATAGCAATGTTGTTTGATAACTCTTGCACTTGAGTTTCCATTTATACTGATAGGTTGTAATAGGTCAAGTCAAGTGGCATGCATTGGACTCTTTTGGTCTAGGTAATAAGGGATAAGTGGATAAAATTTTCATATACAATGTATAGTTGCATTCGTGGATATTTGTCTTACTTTCATTTTCACCGGTGCATTATCCATGGAAAATTTCTGATTTTATGTTCAGGAAATATTAGTTCCCCATACCAGCACATAAAGTGGATATGAAATTTCTAATTTAAATTCATGATTCCTCATACCATCATGAAAAATATGAGCCATTGTATCCATAAACATGAGATATTTGTCTTACTTTCAATTTCTCCTATGTATTTCCTTCAGATATCCTTTAATTTCAGGATGCAATTGCGTCATGTCAAGTTTATAGTCATAAATTCAGATTTATTGCCACATAAATGGTATTTTTTATTATGGCAAATGGGCATTGATAAGTGCTGTTGCAGAAACAACAAAATAGAGTTACTTTATATTTTTTTTGTCCATACACTTCAGCTGCTTGTATATACTAATGTAATTGAAAACCTATGTTGGAATATGCTTTCATTACAGTGGCATGAGACATAAAATTCGAAATCTTTGTCAACCATGCTTAAGATTCAGATGGTAATGTTGTAACCCTTTTCTACCATAGGCTGAGATTAAGTTCATAAATACTTAATTTTGTGGAATTAGAGACCATAAAAATGATTTGGGACTTAATTAAAGTAAATTACCCAAAATTTGGGTTTTCAAAAACTTTCCTAAACTTGTTCAACAATGGTCACATATTCACACTTCAATTACACAATTGGCCTCTACAATTCGATTCAATTTATAAATATCAGAGTACACAGCAAATTCCCAACACACTCAGGTTCCATTAATTGAATAAGGGTTTTCTAGGCAAGAATGCCCAAAATCTCTTTCCCTTTTACTAGGAGATTACACAAACTAATCCATATACACAATGGTCTCCCAACAAAATACCCAAATGATTTATACATGATAACCAAATATTCCAAAAGTACAACTCCTTGCCTGGAGCTCTAACTACTCTTCGTCACCCGCTTGCTTTTAGATCCTTCAGCCCTGTCTAAATATTTGTTTTTAGGAGAGTGAGATTCTAAGGAATCCCCGTAATAACAAATCACTCATAGTATGCACAACAATAAAGCATGAAAGCAAATCATAACCTACACATAGCAACTACAACGGCAATTACAGTGGCAAGGCAGGCATGACGTGCGTCACCCTTACGTTTGCTAACGCTGTATTGCACACAACACAGTTCACAACAATATATTTCACCACAACTGGGATTCATATAAAGCATTTTATAACGTAAGGCACACTGGCAAGATTCACAACACAAGCCATACTGGCAAGATTCACAATGCAAGCCATACTGGCAAGATTCTTAAAGATCTATGTCGATTACAACGGTAGTTCAATGGCAGGGTAGGTTTGATAGAAATCACCCCCTACGATTGCTCACACTGAAGTGCTCACGCTATAATAGACTATAGCACATACATTTTACAAATCTCAACGACAAGTCATGCATACCATATATCATACACAACATGAGAGAAAAGTCACTACTTGGTTGGCTCTGTGCGTGCTCTGTCGCAGGTCTCTCCCGAATAAGGCAAATGTCATATCCTATAATTCATAATTAGGGACGAAGAGTCAATTCTCTAATCTAATGTTCAATAACTTCTTAACTCTTAAATTGGTTATCATTATTGTCCCTTAAGAATCCATAAATGCCTTTAACAAAAGCCCTAAAGGGTTGGAAAAACTATCCCAAAGATCCCCTTTTAGAAGCACAAAAACTAATTTTTCACTGTTGTACTCGAGTGAAGATGGCCTCACTCGAGTGATGATGTACGGACACTCAAGTGAAGAAGTCCTCACTCGAGTGACGAACTAATACTCACTCAAGTTCTAGGAAGTAAAGCACAGAAAGTGTTAACCCGAGAGCACAAAAACTTTCAATGTAGAGGAGCACTCGAGTGAAGAAGACCTCACTCTAGTGACAGCTTAACACTCGTAAGTGTTAAGGCACACTCTTGAAACTTGGCAGTGAGTGATAACCTGAGATGAGAGTTCATGGTATCAAATACACCTGCACTCGAGTGAGAGGAGGCTCACTCGAGTGAGAACCCATAACACTTGCAAGTGAGGCAGCACTCTTGCCTTTCGCCCGAAAGTGCAACATGAAAGCTGAAAGAAGAAAGGGAAAATGCACTACCGCACTCAAGTGGACCCATCCTCACTCGAGTGAATCCCAGATCACTGTAGTGAAGCTTATCAGAAACCAGAAAAAGCAAAAAAACTGACAGAACTTTCTAAAAGTTTCCCAAGAGTTTCCAATGGACCCAAAACCTCAACCAAAGCTACTCCAACACAAAAACACCCAAGGAATTCAATGGAACCATCAAAACAACCAAAGTTCTATTCCATTACCATGTTTTGGTTTTGGGCAATACTAAACACCAAAATTCTAAAATTTCCAAACATGATATCTCATTCTCAAATCAATCTATCTATCCAAAACACATACCAAAACACCCATTTCCATACCAACAACCTGCCAAATACCCAATGACCCTTATTTTTTAAATTTAAGCCAAAATTCCAAGGTTCATCATTTGGAACAAAACATAGATAAAAGGTTTGTTTCATTTACCTCTTCAACTTTTCCAAAGAGGTTTCTTGATTAACAAAGCTTCAAAATTCCTTGAGAGCTCAAAACAACACCAATGGGCAATCTAGAACCATCAAAATGAAGCTCTCAACCCAATGAACAATATTAAAGAAATGAGTTTTGGCATTTTGGGTGATTAGCTTACCTTAAATCAAGCTTTTCTTCTTCCCTTTTTCTCCAACAATGGCACCAGAGAGAGAGAGAGAGAGGAATGAGAGAGATGAGTGTTGGAGAGGATGAAATGATGATCATCCATCCCACATTCCTCCTTGTCAACAAAAATGGGAGGGAAGAGAGAGAAAGAATGTTTAAAATATCTCATATTTGACTTTTCTCCTACACTCTCTCTTCATACCCAATTTGCACATGCCCACTTCTCATTGGCTCTCCCCTAAATAAGTAACTAACTAGTTACTCTAACTACTTCATTAGCCATTTAATTACACATTTCATTTCTTCTTAGTTAGTAATTAATTTCCTCATTAATAACTGACTAATTAACCGAAAATTTCCGTTCTTTCAATTTTCCCTGATTTTGGCACATTTACCGAAATTGCCACAAAACACATCATAACTCATATTTAATTCACAAATCATTCTCAATAATGGTCATTAGCCCTTAATCAAAATTTAGAGCATTATAAATGTTACTGACTAATATGTATATGTCTTTTCCATTTTGAATTTCAATGCAAGATATAGTACTTGTAACCTTTTCTTTTACCTACACTTATAGTATTATGTTGGTCATTTCTTTGCTTACTAATACATATTAAAGTGAAAAGCAAGATTCTTCTTTAAAAATGAAGCTGCACAATTTAAGGCATTGATTTAGGATCCAAAATTACTGATGCAAATTGGATTATGACATTTTGGTCCTTTTCTTTTATGATGAGATCAGATAAGTTGTATAAAGATAAGAACATGGAGAATTCTCATTAAGGTGTCACGTTTATTAATATTGGTCATACTTGAACTGGAAAGTTTTGATAGGTTCTAATAGTTTAATTCATGTTGAATAAAGTTTTCCTCAAGCTTGTGATAAGGGTTGTGTAAATCATATTTGCTGTTAGACTTCATAAACTATGTCTGCCATTAAAAGTAACTGGCGCAGCATTTGATAAACTAATTTATGTGAATGAAAGTTGAATATGTGGAAGCCTAAGATTTAAGCACAACCTGATGTAATAGATTAGTTACTTAGAGTAGCAACTTCTACATGGAATGAAATACATAAATTGTCCTAAACAATACACAACAAAATAAGAAATATTAGGAACAAAGCATTGAAATTGAAATTGAAATTGAAATTGCATAATTAAACACCAAATCCTAAATGCGGACAACTTAATAGTGCATCAACCAAGGCTAAATTTAGAAAAGGAAATGACATGAATGAAATGAAGACAAAAAGAGTCATAATGGTACTGCTTACTTTTCCTGCTTGATAGTCGTAATCACCTTGGCATCATTAATTGGATTGGCTGATACTTAGGCATGTTTAAAAGGTTCACCATTGTTGATAGTCCTCTTGATGTATAGTTTTTGTGTTTCCCTTTATTTGTTCCATATGATACCTGCTAACATATTGTTGCAAGGGTGTCCTCTTCAAGATTTATTGCATCTTTGACAACTGAATTAGACAAATGTACTTGTACATAAATGAACATAGCATGCTAGTTTGGAAGTGCCTCATTTGTAGATTCATTTACCTATTGCAAGGTTAAATGAATTTCCAGTCAGTTAACAAAGTTGCAAAATGGTTTACCAAAGTGTTTTACTGCATTCACAGTTAGGTATTGCATTTAACTGATATGACATGTTCTGGCTAAATGTCAGCTAAGCCAAGGTCCTATAAAATAAGGTTATTTAATTATATCAGTAAGCAAATATATGGGTGCTTGTTGGTAATGACACTATATTGAAAGATGCTGCGATTCCAACCTCAGCATATGGAGAATTGAACTGTTTGAGTAAGTCTTCACACACTGTAAATTTGATGGCACTTATACTGGATCCTGGGTACTTCCTATTGTACTCATTTAGCCTAAGCTTATATAATATCTTCTTACCAATAGGAGCTTCAAGGCCTCTTGGGAAACCATCTTTTCATTTATCCTACAAGCAATAAAATAGAATATGTTATCAGGTGCAACTATAAAACATAAATGACTTGTAATAAGACAATATGAGATTAAAGTTATTTTGTGCCTCTGGAAGAGTCATCTTCAATTGTGATGCAGTCTTGTCCAGCAATTGAACGACAAGCTTGTCCCAAAATATAACCAAATTTGTACCAGAGTCATCTTTAACAATATAGTGAAATTTCATTCTGTTCAAATTAGTGAAAGCATTGCAAGATAAGTCCATAATTGGAAGTGAGTGAAATTCAAATAGTAACTTCAATAACAAAATATCGTAAGTTAGTTGCAGTAATGATTGTATGAAGATGAATTATGTTTTAGAAAAATTACTTGGCCTCAAAAGTTTGAGAGACGTTTGAATAAGGTAGGGGTTTACAAGTAGGGCAGATCAGTGCACTACTTGGGTCATTTTCATCTTTAAGCTTCACCTTGCAAGAACACTTAGAGCACCCTTAATAGGTCCAACCATGTTAGGATTCAATCTTCACAATCTTGCAATCTATGATGAATGCAGTTCCATGTAGGAGACAAGAAAGAAGGTTAATAAATGAGATGATAGCATAATTATCTTTTGGTTGTGAAGTAACGCACTAGTGTAAGTTATGTAATATTTGCTATCTTGAGCTTTGTTTGATTAATAAGTGAAGTGCTGGCAGAAGAATGACTAAGTTGTGTAGGCATTGACTGAGTTAAGGCTTCGATCAAAGGGGAGCCTTGATCTTTAGCCCTGTGAGATGAATCAAGTAAGTTAAGCATAAACAAGATGTGGGCAAGTATCAATAGAATGAAAAATCCAGAATATGTCTAAGCCATAGGTAAACTGGAATTGCCTGGACTTGTTTGCATATATATGAAACAACTCACCTATTTCATATTATATACATTACAAAGAAAGTCACATTATAAATTAGGAAGAAAAATAGGACAAAAGTAAGTCAAGCATTGACACCAAACAGAAATAAGGATATAGTAACATGTTTGGTATAGTCAATAATTAAGAGTAACTTCCATTAAAGCACTATATGAAGGATTGGATAAAAAGATAAATGTTTATTACAACCTTTGAATTAGATCCTGAACTTCATTGACCTTAGGATTAAAGTAAACTCTAGTGGCATTGAAAGAGCTTGATAACTGACATTTTTCTAATATCTATCAAAGTTGTATTGGATGAGTTAGGAATTATAGGTAAAAATAAATTTGGGATAAAATATGTGGACAATGATATTATGGCAATATTATATGAGTTAGGAAATAACTATCTTGAGTCTAAATGAGCTTAGCCAGATTTAAGAGGACCACAACTGGCGTTTCTATGTTTTGAAGCTGATCCATATATGCATCGGTAGCACATTAATCAAATAAAACACATTCAATCTCATTTTCACTATAACGAAACAACATTGATGTTAGTAACTAAACATAAATAAGTATGATATAAACTAAATTGGCCATGTAGATGTAGTTTTTACTCAATATCAGATAATATCAGCCAAAGACAGTACTTGGTATGATCATCTTTATGTTCCTCTTCAAGAGAGCCAATGGATTTAATAAAACCAACCACATCTGCATTGGAAGGTTTATTTGTATTAATAAAATGAATAATGTAAAAAGTTGTAACATTGAAAAAAAAAAACATGATAGTTTAATAGTAAGAATTACTAAAGAGATAATCAATATCTTCTTTATCAGGCAAGCAGTGTATATAAGATATTGATTTCAATGAGTAAGATGTAATTGGGAAAATAGCTTCCATAAAGGAGAAAGATGCATGAGTAGTAAAAGTTAGCTTGAAATGATGAGTTATTAGTCGATATTTGAAATAGTTTGGTGACACAAAGAAGTTAGCAAATTCATAAGTTTCTCCTTCCTTGATGGATGCACAAAAAGTGTTATGCATAGCCTTGACAATCACACTTGCTTGAATAGTTATCCCCTACAACAGAATGGCCACAATAAGTATGGATTGAATTGCATTAATGGTGATACACATGTAATAGGAGTAAGAAAACTTCAGTAAAGTGATAGTGTCTCTAAACCTCAGCATCACATAACAAAAGAGAAACATAGAATTGCTCTTTCAGGGATAATTTTTGGTACACATTCCATTTCCTTAAGACCCTTATAACAATTGTCCATAGGTCAGAACCATCATGGATCTGAGATAGTAATGTGTGGTCAGACATGTTGAAAAATGATCAGTGTTAAGAGAAAGTAAGGTCAAAGTGTTTCAAAAAGAGGGAGTAGTAAATGAAGATGGCGTTTTTGTGTAGGACACAAATGCACGATAAATTAATGACACATCGTAGGAGCCTTTGGCGGGAAAGGGATATATGGGCAAATGGTGAGATAATGGCAATTGATATGTATTCCTAACTGGAAATGTCAAATGGTGAGCTGGAATTAAAGAAGCTCCTTATAAACCGCAAATTTTATGATGACCCATCTTTTTCGTATCATAGTATTGCGGACAAATCATATCAATCTAATACTTTAAGAGCCTTGTATGCTATTACTTAAACTATGGAAGTAAAGGAAAAAAGGAGACATGGGCATATAAATAAAGAAGAAGAATGTTGGTGTCACCTTGCAGAGCAAACAAAAGATGTTTAATGAGACACGTATAGCATTGTATAACATCATCACTCCCACTATACATTGCTGATGCAAACAGGTCAAGCATTACATAAAAACTAATGAGGCTGCAATGAATAATAGGTTAGTTTGTACTTGGTGGAAATTCAAAGAACATGTTTTAGCTATGACATCAAAGCACATAATCATAGATGTATAACTTCAGCATATTTGGTAGTGCTTGGATAGAGGTGACCTCATGTAGATTTGATTGTGTATTGAAAGAGCAGACCTAAGTTAAAATGAAAATGAAGAGCAAGAGATTACACTTTAAAAGAAGTTGCCTACTATGTAAGCTGTTGTGTTTTGCTGACAAGGGAGTATGAACATGGTAAGGGACACTCTTTGGGAATCATATAAAGAAAAGTATTAGTTCAATGATTTGAAAAAGTTGACGACTAGTGACAATTCACATTTCTATGATATTGAACTCCATTTTTAATTTATTGTGAGGTAGGAACAGAAAGTGTTTAGCTAGATATAGTAAGTCAGCTGCTTAGAACCTATGCAAATACTAGATGTGCACAAATAATGGTTATTAATCAAATGCAGAAATGCTAACTTAAGGGTGAGTAGTTTTAGTAGCGTTCCACTCAATATAACAATCTGACAACCTATAGAGTGGTGAGTTATAGTGGTTGGTAATATAAAAAAAACAATTTGTTTTAGTCTTCACTTTAATTTTCAGAAAATGAATTTGATATGCTAAAGGACTATGGCTCCCTTGAAGATGACTTTACACAATTTACTAAGAATATCACCTTCTGAGAAATATCTATTAGTTGTAATTGCTTAACTTACCTCCAACATCTTAACATCAGGTCATGGCCATTTTCACTGATTTCATGCTAGGTTATCTACTTGCACCTACTGTATCTCTTAGACCACCACTTGCAATCAATGTAGGATCCATTACAAAGTTTTTCCATAACTGCCTTAACAATGCATTCTAGGTCTTTATATTTCATGTCGATTGATAGATAACTTTTCTATATGAATTTTTTCCCATGGCATAGCATAATGGATAGGTGGATAGGGTATTAAATGTCTAATACTTACATTTCTATATGATTATTTTTCTATGCAACAAAACAAAGGAAAGAAACGCAATATTTCTATGAGAATATCACCTTCTGAGAAATATCTATTATTTTTACTTGCTTAACTTACCTCCTACATCTTAACATCAAGTCATGGCCATTTTTGCTAATTTCATGTTGGGTTATCTACCTGCACCTACTGTATCTCTTATACCACCAATTGTAATCAATGCAGGATCCATTGCAAATTTTTTCCATAATTGCCCTGACAATGCATTTCAAGTCTTTATATTTCATTTCGATTGATAAATAACTTTTCTATATGAATTTTTACCATGGCACAGCATAATAGACAGATGCAAAGGGTATTAAAATTCTAGTACATACTTTTCTATATGCTTTTTTTTCTATGCAACAAATCAGAAGAAAGAAAAAGTTGATTACATATATTTTGATAGATAGGCACAAATTTTGGACAGTCACAACTTCTATATATTTTACCTATTCTATCCCATGACTGAAATGAAACCATAAGTGGTATGTGATAATGGGGAGAAGGTGGAAGAAGGTTGGTATGTAAAGGAATATGTGAACTAGGAGTTTATGATAGTTGACATTGAAAAGTGTATACAGTGCTGTAATGGGCCAAAATTTATAGTAAGCTTGCTTAATTGAGGAAAGCATAGAACTTCCCTCCACTGTTCAAAGGTAATATTTGGGAGTGTTGAGAAATTCAAAGCTTGTTGTATTGTTAGTTGTAGAAAGAAAAGATAGGAAGTATGGTGTACATATGATGTTATTGAGAAATGATTATAATTATCACCATTGAATATGTGCTTAGTATAGAACATGAAGGTTGTGTTAGTGTGAAGAGGCAACTTGGTTTTTAGATTGGCTAATAATATATATATTTCTTAAGGCGACATGGTTTTTAGATTGGCTATGTTTTAGGTTTCTAGTGTGAATGGTCTATCATCTAATTTTAGTATATGACTTTGATGAATGCATGCTTTTAGAAGGACATAAACAATAATTGAAAAAGAAGGAAGGGTATTTAATTTAATCTAACTACTATTTATGTTGCAGCCTACAATATCAAGTCAATAAGTAACAATTAAAAATGTAGTGTAAGTCAAAAATAAAAAAAAGCAAGGTAGTGTGAGATTAAAGAATGTTGCAAAGCAGAGGAGGAAACACATTTCAAATTAATCCACATGCACATGTTCTACATATTGCTACCTTCTTCATTATAACAAAGAATAGCCTTTTATTATGTTTAATGGCATGTCAGTGTGCTTATTTCTTATGGTCATTGGAATGAGATGGAATTAGTAGGGTTGGCAGAGAACAAAATGTACTAAAAATAAATGGAATTGAAGTGCATGATAAGGTCTCTCCAACATAGTGAGTGCTCTTATAAAAAGTAGTCAACTGTGTGGAGCTGATGTACATATTTGAGTTGATAGCAAATAAAATATGTCAATTGTTTACAATTATAAAAACAGTCAACTATGCGAAAAAAATGACCTTGTTAGCATTTACTGTCATATTAGTTGGAACTAATGTCATAGTAGAGAAAAACTTGCTGACTTAGTGAACAGTAGAAAAATTTAGGAAGGTCTGCCATGTTTATAGGCCGAATGAAGGTTGGGTCATATACATTGGAATGGTTGCACACTAAAAAATTTTGGAATGTCCTACTACTTTTGTTTCCACATAATTATAATGCTAATAGTATGAAACAAAAATGGTTGTGTAGTGTGGGACACACACTATGTAGAAGGTAAAATATGGTTTTATGAATTCAAACACAATATACTTTTAAATGGATTTGACAACTCAATGTGGAAGGTAAATGACAGTATGTTGTAAGACTAAAAACTTGATTGAAATGTCCTTTAAGCACTCAGGTATGATATTTTGTTATTAGTGCCATCACAAGTCTAAAAAATGACAGTAGGTTGTAAGTAAAAAACTTGAGTGATTGAAAGAACATACTGGAAATTTACTCTAGTAGGTTGGAAGTCAAGAAACTTGAGTGATTGAAAGAAACTACTCACAAGTCATAAATGGTTGACAGTATTTTCAAGACTTGTGTTACTTGAAAAATATAGACAGGTGTTAGCACGGTTAAGTTGTACCTTATACTCGGTTAAGAGAAGTATTTTCAAGACTTGTGACCACAAAAATCATAACTACAGTGAGTCCAAAATGAAGTCATGACCACAAAATTAATAATGGTTGGTCAGTAAATGCTAGGATGTATTAATTATTCTTGATCTCAATCACAATGGCAAGTGCATAAACATCAAAATTGGTAGTAGAATTGCAAAACTAACATTTTTCCCCAACTTGGAACCTAGTGATGCCTGTAGAAGAAATGCATCCCAGGAAGAAAATGGGTGACACGAACTCTTATTCAGACTGCCAATTTTGTAATTTTCTCAGGCGATGGAGAGAGTTGGGATTCCATATAGTCAGTATAAGGTGTGGACTCCTATACCTTGCAGCGGGAATAAGTGTAGAAGCTATAGGGGTGAGCAAAAGCAAACCGAAATCCAAGACCAAACCGAACTGAACGCATTTCAATTTTTTTTGTTTGGTTTTTTTGATTATTCGGTTTGTGTTGGTTTTTACTTTTGGCTATTTCGGTTTTTTGGTTATTGGTGTGGTTACCTTAACAAAATTTTGGTTAAAATCGAAGAACTGAATTTTGCTGCAAATAACCTTTTTGTTCACCGAAGTATATGAAATGTAGGCAAGCCCAGATTTTAAATCCCATTTTATTATTAGTTATGCTCAAGCTTTTGTCTATTGTGTCTAGTCTCTTTTCCAGTTGTCCACGTCTAAGTCTAAGTGTCTAACAAGGCAAGTCTAAGTGCAAAAAAAGCCAAGTCTAAGTGAGTAAGTAACCTAATCTGACATTCTGACCCACCAAAGACCAAGATAACCGAATTTTGTTTTAAAAACAAATAAAGGTAAACTGAATTGAATCAAATTTCAATTTCATATCCAATTTCATCTTCAGACTTCTTTTGTGCTTCACTTTCACTCTCATGTCTTCACTCTTTACTATCACTTATTCACTCCGTCTCCAAGCTTCTTCTTCCTTCTTCTTCAGTTCCTCTGTCCACCAACCGTCGGTCAATCTTAAAGCCACTGTTGGTTCTAGACTCTTAAGTCTCGATGGTTAATGGCAGAAGGCTAGAAGAGTCAACCCACTGTCGGTCGATCTTCAACCCATCATCGGTCACTTAGTGGATCTTCAACCCTCAAGGTGACGCTGTCATTTGGTCTTCACCTCATGATGTCACCTCACCGTTGGTCGATCTTCACCTCACGACGTCACCTCATTGTCCGTGGAAGCATCGCCATCAGTCAATCTTCAACCCTCGAGGCTTCAGTTTCTGGTAAGTGTTAATCTTTTGCTCCTCTAGTTTTAATCTCTGCAAGTCAAATTTTTTGTTCGTTTGATCATTTCTATCTGCTCTATAAATCTGCAATGTCGAATTTTGTTCACTTTTTTTGAAAAAACGGTACCTTTTGGGAAAGAAGGTACCTTTCTCACTTCTTGTGTTCGTTCATTAGTCATTACTGTCTGAGTGTCTAGAATATAGAAATTTTGTCACTTTTCTAAATAAAAAAAAGGAACATTTCAGGAATTATTTTTTCCTTCCTTCGTATGTTGACTCCACTAGATATGGAAGTGAAATTACTCTTCGTTTGATTGTTTCTGTCTGCACTTACAGCATTGCAATGACGTGTTTTTTTGCTTTTTTTGAATAAAAAATGTACCTTTTGGGAAAAAAGGTACCTGTTTCACTTGTTGTGTTTGTTTTTGTCTGGATTGATGAAAATTTTTTACTTCCTTTTTGAAAAAAAAAAAAGTTCCCTTTTGGGAAAGAATGTACATTTCTCACTTCTTGTGTTGTGTTCGTTGCTGTCTAGACTAATAAATGAATAAATTTATGGATTCATTTCGTTTAAAGTAGATTTTGGTAAGTGCTTGATTTTTGTCTTTCCTTCAGTTGTACAGGGGGCATTCAAGATCAGGAGCAAGGCAGAATCAAAATCTGTTGTATATCAATTTTTTTATGTTCAATATGCTTTTTTTTAAAGATAGTTGGCCAATATGATAAATGTTCAGCTTGTATTTTGATGTTAGCTAATATGAGGGCAGACCTCCAGTAAGTAGTAATTCTTAACCATCTAGTAATTCTTTTGATGTATAAAGCAAGGCCTCCACTAATGCTCCAGACCTCCATTCACATAATTGTAAACTATGTTGCATCTTTCACTATTTTACAATGATATTGAAATGCTCTGATACATAAGTTTGATTGTGTAAAACAAGTATTAAATGCTTGTTGCTAAAATTTGAAAATCACCTTTGGTTTTCTTGTGTAAAACTAGTCTGAACTTGTTAGAATTTTTGTTTGGGTTGCATACTTGCAATTTTTTGGCATTAGATAGGCTTGTAGAAAAAAAAGGCCACAAGGCCCAATAACCAAATTACATCAAAAACCGAACTGATATTAGTCAGTTATTTCAGTTTCGGTTATTTCAACATTTCGGTTGGGTTCAGTCACTAAAATTACTTAAATTTGGTTGTTCGCTTTTTTTGGTTACCACCAAAAACTAAACCGAACACTGAATGCACACCCCTAAGAAGCTACACTAGAGAACGTTACCATCTACACCACCAAGGATAATGAGCTTGAAATCGTTCAGATAACCACGTACAAGTTGTTGCCAGCAATGCATTCATCGAAAGGCAAGGCAATTAGCATATGGCCATAGAGATAGAGTGAGAGCTTATACTACTTATTCAGGTGCTTTTATTGGATACTAAAGCAAGAAGGATTCTCCAACAACTTGTGGGATGCAATGTATGATCCGAGCTTCAGACGACACTACCGTTCTATAATTGAGGCGCCATAGCCTCTAATAGTTGTGACTTACCCACAAGAAGTTCTTGAGCCGGTTGTGATCCACAACTTAAGGAAACATGCTTACATGAGGGTAAAGCCAGTGAACTTTTGCGTATCTTGTTCGACGAACAGCCAACCATTACGCCACAACAGTCAACAACCCCAATGGCTTTAAGCACAGATGCAAATGATGAAAACTCAATTGAAGAACTACTACCATCGGCATCAAATTTAGGTGAACATTTAGGACTTGTAATGGATTGAAAAATGCAACCGGAAAGATTAATCGAGTGGGGAGTTCATTTCTGTTATGGGACTAAACTGAAGTACTTGTAGGATTTTCACTGATAATGAGCACCTAAATCAGGATCCTTTATCATTAACGGTCGGTTATTTTTGGTTAAGTTAGGAACAGGCCCACTTTGACTTTTTTGTAATTATGTACTACCACAATGTAATTCAATTTAGTATTCTACTCTATCCATAATTATCTTACGTCACTAATAGTTTTCATTGTAGTTTCTGGATGAACAAAAGTTTCAGACCTTATGAGGGGGTACAAAAAAAAGATAATCACAACATGGGTAATAAATAGGTTGGACTATTTCATATTTGCATAGATAATACTGGAAGCATATGACATAATGACACATAAGATTTGTTGTCTTGTTTGACTATTTGAAAGTAATGATGTGTCACATGTTGAAGGAAAAAAGCTTTAGAATAAATATATAAATAAGATCATGATTCACTGCACAAATTCATAAGTAGGTTGAAAGTAAAAATACTTGGGTGACTGAAAGACAACTCCAAATCAAGATGCTAGAAGCAAGTAGCCCCACCCTTTATGACATAGGTAAAACTTGGTTCACTAAAAGACAACGCCAAATCAAAAACTGTATGACATAATTACAAAACTTGGTTACCGCACAAATCCAATGTGTACGGTCTGACATACATAACCCTACCCTTCCCATTACACAAAACAAAGGCGTATTTGCCATTTAGTATTTACAATCTTCTCCTTCATCAACAACACTTGACCAGTTTCATTCTCTTCCAAGCAAGAACTCTAAAGATAGCAAATGACATGGTCCTGAGCCCTTGAAAGTCAACTTCAACTTTGGTTAACCTAATAGTTAATATATAATAAAAGTGTATAGACATATAAACAAAAGTATGCTTGTAATAATAGAGAATGTGGTTAAACTAATGTTACCCACCTTTTCAGGATCAATCTTGCAATGCTCAAGCAGGGAACTGAAGTCTTTTTCACCCAAACCTATATACCTCTTCATGACCACCGGTGATAACTAATGACCAAACTCGTGCAAATCTGTAGCAGCACTGCCATGAGCAAACTTGGGTATGTTTGTATATTTGAACTATAGGTCCGCATAGGAAAAAAACGATAAAGGGTGTACATTGGCTATGTTTCTGGAGCCGGATGTGCACTCTTATCTTCAAGGTCAATCTTATCCCTAGTGAAGAATATCAAACCACAAACTGCAATGCAAGTAGCGGCAACTGAAGGAAGTAGTTATTTGAAGAGAGATATAGGAAGATCCAAAGTCTGATGTTTTGTGTATTTCAAAAACACATATTAAGGCTTAGGGGCATCCTCTTTGGGTTTTGGAATTCTTGATGTCATGGTGCTTTTTGAAGGAACAAAATGGCTAAGACACACATTATATTGAACGAACAAAATGGTCTTATGAATTCAAACATACTTTCACACCAACAATTTTCCTTGTGGTCCAGCAGTGGGCATTAGTTTTTTACAAATAGTTATATCAGTTGCAGCTGGCACTGAGCTCGATGGTGTCAGCTGAGGCTTTTGAACAGTTGCAGCTTTGGCTTATGAAGAATTACTTAGCCTCTTAGCATAAGGGAACAGAATTTTATTATATATTGATGAACTACAGAAATTACATAAATCACTCAAAAATTGACAGAAGATATTTTATGGGATTACTAGGTAAATTAGTTTGCTCATATAATTTAAAATTCCACATTTTAATGAAATATAGGAATTACATAGGTTACACAAAAATTGAAAAAAGATAACTGTCTGGGGTTATAATGTAAATGCATATAAATTGCCAAGTAGATGTACAAGTCTGGGAGGAAATCTACACTTGTGATATCCTTTCACCTTAGGATTGAAGGATTGCAATTGGGATTAGGTAGTACCAACATTTCCCCTTTATTTGGATGGACCGAAAAATAAGGGAAAAATAGATAAGAGAATACTAGGAATGAAACTTTTAAAAATAGCAAAAAAAATTACTATTTTTGGGAGTTTTCTTTCATAATTTTCTTTCCCCTCATAATTTTCTCTCCATCTAAATATAAAGTTCATATTTGATTGGAGGTAATGGGGAACATAGTGTTAGATCCCAAGTTTTGATGATAACAAAAAGACAATTGTGTACAAAACATGGTTGTATAAGTTTAAGAAATGTTTACAAAGTTACCAAATGCATATAGCAATGTTTTCTGGTATCTGCTGTCAAATTGAACTGGAGTGCTCGAGCATGAGCTTTGCACTCGAGCATAGATCCCTTCTATGCTCGAGCAGGTGCGAGTGAAAGCCAGAAAGTGTTCACCCGAGAGGCATGCCACTGTGATGTTCACTAATTCACTCGAGCACTGGAGTTTGCACTCGAGCAGAGAAGCCATTCTCACTCGAGCACATGCGAGTGAAGGTCCGCGAGTGCTTGGCTGAGAGCAAGTATTATCATTTCTTCCTTGATGCACTCGAGCAGAGACATCAATGCTCGAGCATGAGTGTTCTGTACTCGAGCAAGAGACTGCGAGTGTTTGGCCGAGAGTCATGAAGTTCAGAGAAGCGCAAGTGTGCTCGAGCACAACTTCATATGCTCGAGTGACACATCAGCAATTGCGAGTGAAAAATCTATCCCTCTCCAAATCTGATGCGAGTGCTTGTATAAATGATATATTTCTTTAGAATATTCTTCTCACTCGAGCAGGAGTCTGTGTGCTTGAGTGAGGGCCCACATCACCTGCGAGTGATAAATTTATCCCTCTCCAATTCTGATGCGAGTGTTGGTTTTGAGAGCATATTCCTTGAGAATATGTGTCTCACTCGAGCAGAGGTATGTGTGCTCGAGTGAGGGACCACATCACTTGCGAGTACAAAATCTCACTCTTGTTAAAATGATGTGCGAGTGATAACCAGAAGAGAAACTCCCAGTGCAAAGTACAGGATCACTCGAGCATAAGGAGTTGTGCTCGAGTGATACTCCATATCACTCGCGAGTGAAATTTTATCTCTCTGAAAACCTATGCAAGCACAACCCGATAACTGAAGCAGATGAAGGAAAATAAGGAGATCACTCGAAGTGAGCCATTCATTCTCGAGTGATGCTCTACCAGATCAACAAGTCTCACGACGTTCAATCCGAATATGGTTTATTGTTAATTATGCATATCATCATTACTTATTATCATTGTCTAACATCATTTTAAATGTATTATAAGTGTGATACAGGAGGATGAACGTTGAAATAAACAGACATGAAGGAAAGTCAAACAATGGCAGACAACGTTACGACAAACACACACCTACTACATTAAAAGTTTTCAAACGTACGCATGCCATTCTACAGTTGCAAAGCCCCGCTCCTCAAATGATGATTACTCAAACGGGCAAAATCTGAACACCTATAAATACAGAGATTCAGAGATCATCAAGCTCAACAAAAGCACAAGAATTCATAAGCTTATACACGAGTCTCTGCTATTCACAAATTATTCTCTGTATACACATTGTTCTTCAGTGTTTATCTATTTACTCTATAAGAGAGTCTTCATACAATTCAAATTCTATGTTTATTTAATCTCAAGGTATTGGGACCTTGAGAGGGTAGATTTCCTTACGAGAGAAGCAGTTGAGAGAATTCCTTGTTGAACCTTCCACTCATAAGAGATACAAGCAGAAGGGAACGTTGCTGCTCGTAAGACTTACAGTGGTGTAAGCAGGAGAGAACGTTGTTGCTCATAAGTCTTGTATACATAAGCAAGTAAGAAAGGTCATAAGTTGTTTTTCTGCACATAAGACTTGTCGTAAGGGGGAGAGAAATTTCTTAGTGAGAGAATATTTCTGCTCGTAGTCCTTTCAAGGACAATTGTTGTTTTGTGGCGTTCTGAGAGCCCATTGAATCTTGGAGGTATAGTGAAAATCTCAGTAGGTCTTGATCTCTGAGGACTGGACGTAGGCCTGGTTGTTAGGCCGAACTAGTATAACTCTCTGTGTTCAAATCTTCTCAACTCTACTCTATCTACTATATTTTTCATATCTCCACATCAAGCGAAAAATTTATAACATCACCCAATTCACCCCCCTCTTGGGTGAAGCTTGCCTCTTTCACGTAGTTTCAATCTCATCCTATATAGAATTACACAATACGATTATATTTCTTCCTTCATGATTGAGTAGTTTTTCGGTTCTTTTCTCTTGAAAAGCGTGCACACCTTCTCCTTCCTAGTATGGGCGACCACCGGAAATTACCACCGAACCGGCTATTTGATTCCATTCCGAATGGCAGTAAAAAATAGAAAAAATCTGATTCAAGTCAAGAAATTTTTGACACTCCTATGTCAGAAGAAATGCCTCACCAGAAAGTATCTGAGGAAAGTAGGTCCATGGAGTATGGCCAGTCTTCAGCTCAGTTGCAAAAACAGACTGTCACTCCTCTGCTTTCTTACAAGGACTCCCTTGTTGGTTTCAATGGGATAGCTAATGGAGGAAGTAATATGGATAATGAAGAACTCCTATCTGATGTCCTTAATAAGGAATGGGCGATGCCAGCCCTTACTGATGAAGTCCAAGCTCTCATGCAACACCATCCCGTGGTGCCAGTCACATTAGAGGAATACAACGAATGGTGCAAGCCTTGGAATGCCTCACTAATCATCACTGTGTTAGGTAAGCGCTATAATGTATATGCTTTAAGAACCTATCTCAGTCGTATATGGAGCACATCTGACTTTGATCTAGTTGATTTACCGAACAACTACTTCATTGTTCGTTTCCTTCAAAAAGAAGGATGGGCTCATATATACCAGAAAGTCCTTTATGAAGGTCCTTGGGTCATCCAGCAGCATGCTATCCTAGTTCAAAAATGGACCCCAAACTTTGATCCCTTCAATAATCTTCTAGGTCGGATAATCACTTGGGTTAGGATCCCCAAAATTCCCTTGCAATGCTATAACCCTGAATTCATTACTAGACTGGGAAATAGGATAGGGAGAACAATTAAGGTAGATCTACTTACCCCATCAGAAAATCAATCCAACGTTGCTAAAATTGAATGGGGAAAATACGCAAGAGTGTGTGTCGAACTTGATCTTCAGAAGCGTCTGGTCTCGCGTGTCATAGCGGCTCACTCGGCATATCATGTTGAATATGAAGGATTGGGGATGATTTGCTTCTCATGTGGCCGTTATGTCATAGAAAAGAAGATTGCCAATAGACTTACGTTGAGACTAGCAAGGAGAAAGATGAGCAAGCCAAAGCTGTACCAACGGTGGTAGCAACCGTGCTAGATTCGGAAGTTAAGCCAGCCAATAGCGAAGATCAATTTGGTCCATGGATGCTGGTCGGCCATCACAATCAGGCACCAAGAAAAGGCAACTCGGTCGGAGCTCTAAAGCACCTCAACTCCAGACCACCCATCTACAAACCGGTGACTCCGGCGTCGCAGCACAGTCGACCGTCCAAGGCTAGCACAGGGGACTCAAAGCACCGTGCTCAGGAGTCGAGATTTGGAGCTCTGGCAGACTTGGAAGACAGTGAGAAGTCGACGGGTGATCCAGCTGACACTCGGCTCAGTTCTGACATCGGTATGGTGGTGCTGCAAGCCGAAATCAATGAAGGAGAGAATGAGATCCACGCTGTAGTGGTGACCCATGGAGATTCACGCAGATCATCAAAGCCACGTCACCAATTAATTTCAAAACATGGTGGGGGTCAAAGGGTAAGTGATGGATCAAGGCTGAATGGGCCTTCTTCAATTAGGAAAGCCCAATATGTAAGAAAGGCTATTGAGAGTGGTGGACTAGGGAAGGAAAAAGCAATAAAAAATGATGGGCCTAATAGAAACATAATGGGCCGAAAGGACTTAGTCATTAGGGAGCATGTAATAGTAGGAGGTAGCATAAACCAAAGGAACTCATCCCAAATTTCTTCTCCCTTAAGTCATATTTCTCATGGCCCTCATGATCACCACAAAAATGTCCTTCTACTAGAAGGGCCAGCAACCACTTCTGCACAAGTACCTGATGCCTTTTTAAAAGAAAAATGTGAGCATAGCGATCATATGGACCGTGCTCTCTCTCTCTTACCCCCTAACTCTATGGCATTAGACGATGATATAGGTGATAATTTCATGATTGCGGAAGCTGGTGAGCCGGAAGCTCACCATATCGAGTAAGTTTTTTACTCCCAACTTTTCCCGTTTAGTGGTAAATATGATTATTGCTTCTTGGAATTGCAGAGGGGCTGGGAGTAGATGTTTTCCCACCACCATCAAAACCATTGTTAAAGATAATGCAATTGACATTTTATGTCTTCTTGAAACCAGAATTAGTGGTGTCAGGGCTGATAGAGTGTCTCGCAAACTCGGCTTCAGCAATTGGATTAGACTTAAAGCTTCCGATTTTGCTGGGGGTATCTGGATTATGTGGAATGACACTGATTCCCAAGTGGACTACATTCTCTCCACTACTCAACTTGTTCACTGTAGGGTTATTGATAAGAAAAATAATGATACTTTTCTTGTCACTGTGATTTACGGAGAGCCAGTCATGCATAAAAGAAATGGCCTATGTCACTCTCTTCAGGCCATTGCTAGTAGTACTGTGGATCCATGGCTGGCTCTTGGAGACTTTAATGCCTTCATGGAACCAACTGACAAGATGGGAGGTCGCTGCCCCTCTCTCCGGTCTATGAAAAACTTTGCTGACTACGTCAAAGCGTTCGATTTACTTGAAATACCTTTTGTTGGAGATTGCTTCACATGGGAAAAGGAGGGAGTGAAAGAACGTTTGGACTGAGTTTTTGGGAACCTGGCTTGGGAATTAAGACACCCCAAATACAAAGTTCTTCATAAACTTTGTTATAAATCTGATCATAGACTTCTTGTTGTCTCCAATATGACAAACTCTACCCGTAGCAGACGAAGGCACCATATTAAATACAATGCTGCATGGGTCTTGGAGGACAGCTTCTCTAACATTATTTGTCAAGCTTGGGACAATAACGACTGGTTTGAAGGGAAGCGTAGGTTTGATATAGAAGCACCTAAATGGCACTTCACCACTCTTAGTAACATCCCCAAGAAAAAAGAAAACCTCCTCAAGCGCCTTGAAGGCATTGATAGAGCCAGGCAAAGCAACGACAACAATGGCTTACATAAGCTTGAAAGAAAGCTATGGAAAGATTATAGTAAGCTACTTGCGCAAGAGGAGCTTGTTTGGTACCAGAAAGCTAGATGTAAATGGTTGGCTTGGGGAGATAAAAATACTAGCTTTTTTCATGCCTCCGCCAAGACCCAAAAGAAAAGGCAGAAAATTGAAGCTCTTCAGGATACAAACGGAAACTGGATTTCTGACCCAAAGACATTGTGTGACATGGCTGGGAAATTCTTTAAAGATCTGTATACTAGTGATGGTAGAGTCCAGGACTCGTCTAGCTGGTTTGTAGACTTTTCGTCCCTCACGAACCCAGATACTGAAATTATTCATAGGGGGTGACGGACATTGAAATAAAAAATGTAGCCTTCATGATGGGGGCTCTTAAGGCTTGATAGAGCTAAACATTTGTAAATCTTTTGGTAATTAACCTTAGACTTTTGTGGGATTTGATTAACTATTTTGGACATAATTAGGTATTAATGTGAGATTTGAGTGCAAAGGTAATTTGGGAATTAAATTGGCTAAATTGACATATTTTAAGTAATATTTGTTATTCCCATTATTCCTTAGTTGTGAACATATGATATTACCTTTTTGTATCTCATTTTTGTAGGTGATGACATGGTATATTGGAGCTTAATGGAGGGCAAAGATGGAATTATAGGAGAGCACATGTGCAGATTTTATTTCCTAATTTTTTAATTTTAATAGACATGAGAAAAGAGTTAGGCATTGTTTGGTGACTTGAGTTTCTTTGCCTTAACATCCCTTACATTTTTGCTTGCCTCCAAACACAGCCTTATGCCATATGCTCACCCAAATCAGATCGCGCAAGAGAGACGTTCAGCAAGGTTCAGCATTTGGAGATCACGTTTTTGGGCACTACGGGATCTGATCGCTGGGACTCTCATTTTGCTGGGCTTTTCGTTTTTCTCTCCACTCCCACATCCATCGCCTCTGCTTCTCCTCCGCTTTCCATCGATATTGTTCCCTGTTTTCTCTGTTTTTCGGATCTGCAGCGAACATGACGTTCCAGAGGTCCGAAGGAGCTGATTTTCGAATCATGAGTGGCTAGACTCTTTCGTCCGATGGTGATGATGAAGCTAACCTGAGTCATTGAGCAATTAGGGGAGTTCTTTGTATCTTAATTTCATCTTCTACTCTCTATATGTGCAGATTATAATTCTAGGTTGCTAGAGGTTATAATTTGTTCATATATCTGAGGATTATGATCGGTTGATGTAATCTGGATGATGATACTTGTGTTAGATTTGTACTTATGGATTGTGATTGGACTATAGCACTCTCTTGTTATTCAATTGCTTTCCTATATTCTCTTGAAATTAATTGTTTGCTAGGCTTCTAGGAATCAATTGGTGGTAGAGAGGATCTTTTATGAATCTATCATAAGCTAGGTACTTCAAGGTATTCCTAATTGATCAATTGAGTCTATGTTTAGATTAAATTGAGAAGTTAGGAATATTGATTAGTAAGGGTTCTTACTAGTCCTTGTGCTTAGTTAAGGGAAGAACTCAAAATTAAAATTGGACAAGGATGGTTAGTGGATTCATTCACCTAGGACATTCATCTCTTGAATTTACACCCACACACTCATTTTATACATTAAGAAAAATTCATAAACAAGTAGCTATTTAGTTTAATTAGATAGATGAAACTCACATCCCATACTCTTAGGTTAATTTGTTATTTACACCATATTACTTAGGAACTAAATATAGGCTCCACATAGAGATCGACCTAGGTTAGTTGCCCTATATTGCATTTAGCTTAGTTTTATTTGATAGCCCCACGATATGGCTCTTCAAATTTGGCGCCGTTGCCGGGGAGCCTAGCTCCTAGGTATTTGGGTGTCATTTGCAAAATTTGACCGGGGTGTAGTTTGTGTTGGTTAGGAGTTCTTGTTTTCAATTTATATTAAAAAAAAAAAAAAAAGAAAATTTTCTGGAAATACTAAACAAAGAAATTTGTTTCCATATGTTAGTTATTAGTTAGGTGTTACATTTTACTTAGCTTTTGTTTGGTTCACATTGGTCTCATTTTCTGTTTTTTTTCCCCCTGCATGCTGCACCACATTATTGAAGGTATCAATCTGTGCTCATAATTGCTTGCTGAATTGTGATTTTGTAGAACTTGCTATGAAATTGCTGTCTAACATTGTGATTGGTTGTTGCTGAAATTAAGAATTTGGTTGCTGCCACTGAATTCTTTCACTGAACCGTTGTGTACTGAAAATTAAGTTGTGCTGCACATAATTCTGAGATTCTTGAAAATTATGCTGTCAAACTTGATCATTTGCTGACTTTCTAATGATCTTAGTCCCTTTGTTGTGTACTGAAAGTCTGTGTAACCTGGAGCATTTGTTTAACTGAGTTCAAAACTGCACTCATTACCATTAGACACTGAATTGCATGCAAATTTTGGAAGTTGTTACTGTCAGCTTACCCACTGAAATTTTGGTTCTAGTTATTTGTGCCAAAAGCTTGTGAAAGCAATTGTTGTCAATTCATGTTATAAGGAAAGTTCTAATGTGAGCTCCTTTGTGAGTTGGTCATTGAGTACCCTCATATATTGGCTTGAATCTGGTCCAAAATTACTTTGAGGATTTGGATTAAGTTTTGTGGTCTGTTTGGAATTTAAGTAATGTCCAATTGAGTTACTCTTGCTGACATTGAGAATCAATTCTGTTCTGCATTTTTGCATTATATTCTGAAACTTTTGCTGCTGCACTTGTCTTATTTAATCTCAGTCACTTGTGTCTTGGTAGTACTTTGTTCCTTTTTGCTTGAATTTGCATTGTGGGAATTGTCACGGGCTGACTGCATATATATGCTGTGCAACATCTGATTTCTACTCTCTTGAATCAGTTCTGAGTGGCTCAGCGTCATTGCTTTTGTTCCATACATAATTCAGATATTTTGCTGAATTTGTTGCACTTTGAAATTCTATTGAGGAAGGAACTTGACTGAAACTGAATTCTTGCTGAACCGTGCTAAGTTTTAGAGTTTGAGCATTAATTTTCTGTCAAGAGTTGCTGCTGAAAAAAAACAAAAGAAAAAAAAAAGATCTTGGAATTGAGAATTTTAATAGTTGTCAATGTCAATTTTTGCCATTTGCATAAAAACAACATTTGACTCTGCTGAATATTTCTCTGCTAGCTGATCAGTTCTGTTTGGAATCTCAAACTGATGTTGCTCTTGCTGAACTGTGACTTCACAGACCTTGTTATAAAATTGTTGGCTGAAATTCTGGTTGGTTGTTGTTGAAATTCAAGGTTGAATTAGCACTTCATTTTTTTTTTTTTTTTTTTTTTTTTGTTGCTGTCACAAACACTGTTATTTGCTGTCATAAGTGGGTTTCACTATTGAAGGCATTGCTGTGAGGATTTTCACTGAGTTGGTGCTGCGTTTAACACTTATTACATTGCTGGTTAGAAAGTTCTGCTGTTGTTCTGTTTTGCATGTGTATACCTGTTGCTTCTCATGGTTGCTTGAAGTAAATGAAGTAGCTTATTACACCTGATTTGCTGCATTTTTGCTATACTATAAGCACTGAAATCGTGGGTGTGTTACTGCCAAAGGTAATGGTTATAATTGTTGTCACAAGTTCTTGCTGAAAATGAATTTATGTTGACATCACTGTGTTGCTAAACCTGATTGCACATTGTCGATTCTCAAAATCTGACTTCAATCTATGAGTTACCAAATCATATCAGAAAAAAAAATTTTAAGAACTGAATTTCTAGATTTTGGACTCATATTTGAACTTTAAGCTGAATTTTTGGACTATGCATTTGTGAGGATTAGTCCTATTCTTTGCTGTGCTTTGCTGTGAAATTGCTCTGTTTTGGGACTGATTTTCTACTGCCATTGTGCTCTTTTCCGTGCTGTCTGCGCTGCGGTGAACAGAAATTTTTCTGGAAAAAAAATTTAGCACCTCTTCTACTAATTCTAACCACTCATTGCTGTTCTTTGCTGTTTCTTTGAGTGTGTAAGAATGCTAAATGTTAGAAATTCATTGAGTTGCTTGCTGTGATAGACCATTGCTTGTGGTTGCGTTAAGGTCAAACACCTTGCTGCATTTTTCTTGGTGTTATCTAAAAGGTCATTTGTGTGTGACATTGCTCTGTTTTTTTTTGTATCAGTTTTGCTGTCATTGTGCTGTGTGACAAGCTGGAAATTGTTACTGATAGTGGTGATTTGTTTGTTGATTTCACTGATTGCCCTTTCATTGATAATCATATTGTGCTAGATCAAAACATGGATGGACACATTGAACATCAAGATCATGAGGTTCCTAATAATGGCCATAATGAAGTACCTCATAATAATAATCATGTACATGATGATGTAGGAAATAGGAGCATAAGAGATATAATTTCTTCCAATGTTGATTATAATCCTTATGGCTTCTATAATTTCAATGCTAACTTTGAATTGAAAGGACATTTGATAAGTGCTTTACCTAAATTTCATGGTAATGAAGGTGAAGATCCACATAGGCATTTGGAGACTCTCCATGTGGTTTGCTCATCCATGAAACCTCCAGGTGCTGACTTGGATGAAGTCATGAGCCGTGCTTTCTTCTTTTCTGTGGAGGGAAAAGCTAAAGAGTGGCTTTATATGCTTCCTCGCCACTTTGCAACCTTGACTTGGGAGCAAATGAAGAAAGTCTTCTTAGAGAAATTCTTTCCAGCTACAAGAACGGCTAAGATGAGGAAAGAAATTTATAGCATTCAACAAGCAATGGGTGAGAACTTGTATGAATATTGGACTCGATTTTTGGCACTCCTTGCCAAATGTCCCCACCATCAAATTTTCCAACCACACTTGGTAGAGTACTTTTATGATGGGTTGCTTGATCACAACAAAGACACCATTGATGCTGCAGCCGGTGGTTCTCTAATTGATTTAACCTCTCAAGAAGCTTGGGGTCTCCTTGAAAAGATGGCTGCCAATAACCAACAATTTGGTACAAGAGACAGAGCTCAAGCATGTGGAGTTGGAGCTTGGTCCAACGATGAGATTTTGAATAAGTTGGCCATTTTAAGTGATCAAATGGGTTGTATGCAAAAGACCATTCAAGCTCAACAAGTCCAAAATGTTGGTGCTTCATATCCTCCTCCTATGTCTCAAGCCTTGGTGCCTACTTCTTGTAAAACTTGTGGTAGCCCTATGCACACCACTTTGACTTGTCCTTCTCAAGCTAGAGAATGTGATGTGGCTGCTATGAATTATCAAAGGCCACCCCAATATAATCAAAACAATTTCAATGGAGGGTGGAAGGACAATTCCAATTCTAGATGGGGAGGCAATGATAATAGAGGCTATCAAGGGAAGGAGAGCTTCTATAGAGGTGCTGAACATTCTCAAAGACAATTTGGGAATCCCTCTATGACTTCTTATCAAGGTTCATCAACATCAAAAGAGGTCCCTATTCAAGAACCTAACACTAATGAGGCCTTGATGAAGATGATGAGCAAGCTTTGTGACAAGATTGAACAAATGGAAGTGAAGCATGACAATCTCCAAACATTTGTTTCTCAATTGGCTAATGCAAAGAGTGAGAATGATGCTAAGAAGGGAACCTTGCCTTCTAATGTTGTAGTGAATCCTAAAAGTTTAAATGCAATCCAACTAAGGAGTGGTAAGCAAGTTGGACTTGATGATCCAAAAGAGGATGAAGAAGAAATTGTTTATGATGAAAGTATACAAGAGCAAGCTTCCACATTCCAAGTCATTCCTTCATCTGAGAGCCAAACGAAGAAAAGCATCTTGAAGAAAACTTCCTCCACCAATTCTACAAGCCAAGAGAATGAGGGAGCTGCACAAGGAAGCCAACATGAGCATTATGGAACTATTGTCCACAAAGGTAAAGAGGTAAATTTGAAAGACCTTCCTTTTCCTCACGCTTATCTTCAAGGCATGAAAAAAGCTAGTGAAAAGCATGATAATGATTTGTTTAGCAAGATTGAAGTCAATATACCTTTACTTGAACTTGTTAAACAACCTAAGTATGCTAAGATCTTAAGGGACCTATGCAAATATAAGAGAAGATTTAAGCCTAATGAGATGGTCCAGCTTCCTTCTAATGTGAGTGCATTGTTCAAGCCCCAATTACCGGTTAAGTGTCAAGATCCGGGGAGTTTCACTATACCTTGCACAATTGGGAATTTCACAATTCCTAAGGGATTGCTTGACCTAGGTGCTGCAATAAATATGATGCCCAAATCTGTTTATGAGTCTATAGGAGTCACTACACTCAAGCCCACTAGTGTTATTTTGCAATTAGCGGATCAAACAATTAGATATCCACTTGGGGTTCTTGAGGATGTGTTAGTTAAAGTTAGTGACTTGCTCATTCCTTCAAATTTCTATGTTTTAGACATGTCTAAGGAAAGTATGAGTGAAGGTGCATTGATTTTGGGTAGGCCTTTCATGAGAACTGCTAACACTGAGATTAAAATGAAGGAAAGCTCTATAACTATGTCTGTTGGTGATCATTTTGTGCATTTTAATATGTATGAAACAATGAAACACCCACATGAAGATTATTCTTTGCTTGATGTGCATTTTATTGATGAATTGCATGATAATGATCATATTGAGCATGGGTTAGTTTCTCGTGGGCATATGAATCATGTTGATGCACATGTGATTAATTCCACCCCTTCTATCCCCTATTCTTCTATTTCCCCCTCCCATGGTAGTGATGTCAAGTGTTCTAGTGCTAGTTCACTGGATTACACTTGTTCCACACCATCTGCTATTTTACCAAATGATGCTATGCTTGTTGAGTCTTCCACTAACCCAAATACTTTTGAGAAAGGTGTTGTTTGTGATGATAATACAGGGTATAGTGGAGCTGTCAAGACTCATTCAAAGCAGCCATTGAACATTTTTCAAGCCTTGAGGCAAATTTCCAAACCGATCAAGGTGGAGTGCCAAATCCATACTAATCCACCACCTAGCAAAGAGAAGCCTTTGAGGCCTAAGGATGAATTTGGAAGCTCTTCACTACTTCCACTCCATGCCTTGTCCATTGATCCAAGTCAACTCACTCATGCGGAGCTTCAAGCACAAAAGACCACTTTTAAAGTTGGTGACTATGTCATGGCTTATGTGCCTCATTATTCTGCTCCACATGAAGAATTCAAGGAGACATGGATTGGTCCTTTAGAAGTGGTTGCCAAGTGTGATAAGAGGACTTATAAAGTGAAGGATGGCTATGGCGGACACTTCCATACTCGAGCCAACCGTCTCCGTTTGTACCATACTAGCTACAAGCCTCCATGATAAGGTTGCTTCCTTCCTTTACCTTGTTCTACTATTTTGGGCTGTTTATTGCATGATTTCATGATGTTGAACAAGTGTGGGGGAGGAATACTCTAGTAGGAAAAGGTAGCTTGTGTCTTGTGTGTTGTTTTTGTTTTTTTTTTCTTTGTGTGGAAAAGGTAGCTTGTGTCTTGTGTGTTGTTTTTGTTTTTTTTTTTCTTTTGTGTGTTAATCTACTCTTTCTTACATTGATTCTTTGCTACATTATTGAGCACCGTTGTCATATCATTACTCTCTATGTGCATTGAGGACAATGCAAGGATTAAGTGTGGGGGAGAGATGGATTGTGTGTTTTTTTTTGTTTTGTTTTAGGGACACTAATATGCCATCATGTTTTGTGCTAGCTGCTGCTTCATCCATTTTGAGCCTAATTCTTCAAAAATTTTGAGATGTTTAAGCATGATCAAGTATCTCAATTGCATGTGATTAGATATTGATGTTGAAACTTGTCTAAATGAAGTGAGTTTCCATATGTTCTAAGTCTTAGAAATGATGCATTGTTTAATTTTGATGAGTTTGTTAGGAAATAAAAGCCTAGTTGGAAGGTATTTTGGGCCTATTTGTTTCATTTCATTGTGCGATTTGTCCACTTAGGTTATTACTCTCTAGAACTTGTCCTATTTCTTGCTTGAGGCTACATTTTGCAATGGTATAGATAGAGATGACATTGGCATTCATTTCTAAACCTTTTAACCCAAACACAAACCATTCACCATTCACCTTAGTTGCCCCCTTTGAGCCTTTCACTTTCGTTTATATTTCATTATACAAATGTTATGTTTGCATCTTTTATCAAATTCTTCCTAGCATTATTGAAAAAAAATGCCATGTGAATAATCAAGAGAAAGAAAATAGAAGGAAAAAAAAAAGAAAAAAAAAGAAGAGAAAAAGTGTGAAAAAAAAGAGAAAAAGTAAAAGAAAAAAAAAATATAGTCACGATGGTAAATATGTGAAATAAGTCAGTTCTATAGTGCTAAGTGATCTAGCAAATTATTTGGTGCAAACATAGTGTTTGTTATATTTTCCATCATTTGGCCTATTCAACATTACAACCCTACAAAGTCCTTTAGATTTATTTATGCCATTGTTGCAAGTAGTGGAGAGCCTAGAAATATCACAAGCCTATGGTAGAGTGTGGTCAAAGTGGATGCGAGTGAAAAATTACCTTACATAAGAGTAGAGTGCAAACACTTATCCTAGTAAGGGTTTCCAATTAAACTCATTTGGATTAAGCTTTGCATCTTTGCTAGTTCTTCTAACATGTGGCATGCTTGTGGAGTTTGGATAGATGGATACTTCATTGTTTATCAAATGTAATTCTTGAAGATTGATCATACTTGTTCATCTCTATTCTTGGTTCTTGGCTTGAAATGATTTTGCCCGGGAGTGCAAAAGCTAAGTGTGGGGGAATTTGATAGAGCTAAACATTTGTAAATCTTTTGGTAATTAACCTTAGACTTTTGTGGGATTTGATTAACTATTTTGGGCATAATTAGGTATTAATGTGAGATTTGAGTGCAAAGGTAATTTGGGAATTAAATTGGCTAAATTGACATATTTTAAGTAATATTTGTTATTCCCATTATTCCTTAGTTGTGAACATATGATATTACCTTTTTGTATCTCATTTTTGTAGGTGATGACATGGTATATTGGAGCTTAATGGAGGGCAAAGATGGAATTATAGGAGAGCACATGTGCAGATTTTATTTCCTAATTTTCTAATTTTAATAGACATGAGAAAAGAGTTAGGCATTGTTTGGTGGCTTGAGTTTCTTTGCCTTAACATCCCTTACATTTTTGCTTGCCTCCAAACATAGCCTTATGCCATATGCTCACCCAAATCAGATCGCGCAAGAGAGACGTTCAGCAAGGTTCAGCATTTGGAGATCACGTTTTTGGGCACTACGGGATCTGATCGCTGGGACTCTCATTTTGCTGGGCTTTTCGTTTTTCTCTCCACTCCCACATCCATCGCCTCTGCTTCTCCTCCGCTTTCCATCGATATTGTTCCCTGTTTTCTCTGTTTTTCGGATCTGCAGCGAACATGACGTTCCAGAGGTCCGAAGGAGCTGATTTTCGAATCATGAGTGGCTAGACTCTTTCGTCCGATGGTGATGATGAAGCTAACCTGAGTCATTGAGCAATTAGGGGAGTTCTTTGTATCTTAATTTCATCTTCTACTCTCTATATGTGCAGATTATAATTCTAGGTTGCTAGAGGTTATAATTTGTTCATATATCTGAGGATTATGATCGGTTGATGTAATCTGGATGATGATACTTGTGTTAGATTTGTACTTATGGATTGTGATTGGACTATAGCACTCTCTTGTTATTCAATTGCTTTCCTATATTCTCTTGAAATTAATTGTTTGCTAGGCTTCTAGGAATCAATTGGTGGTAGAGAGGATCTTTTATGAATCTATCATAAGCTAGGTACTTCAAGGTATTCCTAATTGATCAATTGAGTCTATGTTTAGATTAAATTGAGAAGTTAGGAATATTGATTAGTAAGGGTTCTTACTAGTCCTTGTGCTTAGTTAAGGGAAGAACTCAAAATTAAAATTGGACAAGGATGGTTAGTGGATTCATTCACCTAGGACATTCATGAATTTACACCCACACATTCATTTTATACATTAAGAAAAATTCATAAACAAGTAGCTATTTAGTTTAATTAGATAGATGAAACTCACATCCCATACTCTTAGGTTAATTTGTTATTTACACCATATTACTTAGGAACTAAATATAGGCTCCACATAGAGATCGACCTAGGTTAGTTGCCCTATATTGCATTTAGCTTAGTTTTATTTGATAGCCCCACGATATGGCTCTTCAAGGCTCTAGGGCCGGATGGCTTGCAAGTTCACTTTTTCCAGTCTCAATGGCATAGGATAGGAGATCGAGTCTGTACCCTCATCCGGGAAATTTGGCAATCCCCAGAAAAGGTTCGAGATATTAATCACACACAACTTATTCTGATTCCCAAAATTGATCATCCTATTGGCCTGAGAGATTTCCGCCCTATCTCTCTATGCAATGTCATTTTCAAGATTATCACTAAAGTCATTGCCGAGAGACTAAAGGGGGCTATGTCTTACCTGATTCAACCACAGCAATGTAGCTTTCTTACTGGGAGGCAAATTTGTGACAATATTATCATTGCACAGGAGGCTATTCATACCATGCGGAACAAACGAAGGAAAAAAGGTTTTATTGCCGTTAAAGTAGACATGGAGAAAGCCTTTGACAGATTAGACTGGGGCTTCATTCGCTCTACCCTTATCAAGGTTGGTATACAAGATCCTCTGGTAAACCTAATCATGGCATGTATCTCTTTGGTTTCCATGGAAGTCAGATGGAACGAGGAAGAACCCTCCACATTCCTTCCATCTCGTGGGGTGCGCCAGGGCGATCCTCTCAATCCCTATCTCTTCATCCTCTGTATGGAAAGACTTGGGCAGTTGATCACTAATGAAGTCAACCAGGGACGGTGGAAAGGCCTTACTTTCAATAAAAATTCTCCCATCATCTCCCATCTATTTTTTGCTGATGATCTTCTCCTATTTGGGGAAGCTTCTATTGACCAAATTGAGTTAATCAGAGACACCATGTCTGCCTTCTGCCAGGTCTCGAGTCACAAGATCAATCCGGCTAAATCCAAGGCATTTTTTTCAAAGAATGTTAATTTCAACCGTGCTGTAGAATTGAGTCAACGGTTAGGTGTTGGAATTACTAAAGATCTTGGGAAATATTTGGGTGTTCCCCTTTTACACCATAGAAGTACGAAGAATACATACTACCCTATCCTTCTCAAAGTCCAGAAGCGTTTGGTAAATTGGAAAGGCAGGTTTCTCTCTATGGCAGGACGCACGATGCTTATCAAAGTTGTCCTCTCAGCCCTTCCCAGCTACCAAATGCAAACCACGCTCCTCCCAAAAGGTATTTTGAAAGATCTTGAAAAGGAGAGTCGTCGTTTTCTTTGGAACCAAGGTCAGGGCAGCAGGAAAATGCACCTCATATCATGGGACCAAATAAAGCAAGAGAGAGATTGTGGTGGATTAGCCATCAAGGATTTATGGAGCCAAAACATTGCTTTCATTATGAAATTATGCTGGGGTTTACTCACTAAGCCTGAAGCCCTCTGGGTGCGTTGTCTTAAAGGGAATATGGATGTGGGGACAGAGATTATCCCCTTGTCTATCGAAAGACGAACTCCTCTAATGTCTGGCGTAGCATCACTATGGTTTGGGGGACATTCTACAACGGGGTAAGAAGAAGTTTGAAGGGTGGTAATACCTGTAATGTGTGGTGGGATCTCTGGACCCCGATTGACGAACCATTAATTCATTTTGTGACTACTGGTATCCACCGATTGGACCCGTGTGCAAAAGTTAGTGACTTTGTCCTGGCGCACGGTAGGTGGGATATCCAAAAATGGGGTGAATTCCTTCCTCATTGGGTGATAAACATCATCAGCAAAATCAAACCACCAATTGAGAGAGGTCAAGATACTTTCTGTTGACGGAATGCTTCTGATGGTAATTTCAGTGTCCAATCTGCCTATAATTTTGTGTTTTCCCAATGGAAGCAGCATCGACCGTCCCTGTGGCAAAAAATCTGGAAAGTTCCGGTGCCAGAGAAAGTTAAGATGTTTTTATGGCAAGTTCTTCATGAGTGGTTACCCACTAACTCACTCAGAGCTATGAGAGGTTTAATTGATAGTGATGAGTGCCCATTTCAATGCCAAAGAACCGAGAGTATCCTTCATATCCTCCGAGATTGTGAGAGTGCCCGTGAGGTGTGGCTTCATTTTCTTGACACTAACGCTCGTTTTAGATTCTTTCAATCTGATTTGCAGGTATGGCTAAAGGAGAATATATCTGAGACTAAGATTATGGGTTGTTTCTCTCAGTGGTTATGGCCCAAAATCTTTAGTCTTATCTGATGGTCCCTTTGGAAGAACAAATGCTGCGGAATTATGGAAGGCTCTCGATCTCACCCTAACGAGATCATCCATGCAATCATGTACTTGATGATGGAATATGGATCGCTTACCACCTTTAAGCATCAGATCTGCCAATACAGTGATGTAGAGTACGTCAGCTGGCATCCGCCACCAGAAGGAGCGGTTCGACTCGATACAGATGGATCCGTTAATCACCAGGGTCTTATGACTTGTGGAGGATTAGTACGTGATGATCGGGGACAATGGGTTCTAGGCTTTCAACAGAAGCTGGGTTTCGCACCCTCTACTTCGGCAGAGCTCTCTGCACTCCTAACTGGTCTCCAGATGTGCAAGGAATGGAACTTTCGCAAGATCCTGGCTTACACGGATTCCCTTGAACTATACAACCTGATCATGAGGGATGTGAGCATACATCATCCATTGAGGACAGACATAAGTGCTGCTAGAGACCTACTGTACTTGGACTAGGATATAGAGATCCACTGGGTGCCAAGAGAAGGTGTTCGGTGCGCTGACCTATTGGCTAAGGAAGCTCATTAGCTAGATGTTGACCTGGCAATCTTGCCCGACCCACCCCCCCCCCCCAATGTCTTATTTATCTGGATCAAGATCGCAACTATGCGGTCTAACCTGTCTTTTGCTTACTGATTTGTAACTTCCAAGCTATGCTTGGCCGTCTTTAATCTTAAAAAAAAAAAAAAGAATTACACAATACCACCACTTTTGTTATTAGAAAATTAGTCCTAAGCAAATAAAAATACAAAAGAAAATTAGTCTGAACATTTTTTGACCCAATTGTCATAGTAATATTTCACAAATTTTTATTTTTTTCCCAACCCCAAACCTCTCTTCTTCTTGATTTTCATCCTCCACTCTCCAACCGCCAGCTAGGGAGAAGCAAACCATTGTGGTCCCATATACTCCCTCAGTCGGATCTAATCAATGTTGTTTTAATAAAATTGAATTAATGTAGCACACTAGAAGGCATCTAATGACTAATATAGCGGGAGGCATTTTTCATTCCATGATGTTTCCATTAAAAGTCTTCCACAATCAATTGATCCGAGAAATTGAGTTGTTAATCCTATCAAAGCATATGTAGTAATCAATCACATTAAGTCTATATAGATCTGTTAATATATTTATTTTGCCTCTATTCCAATGATTTAAGAATTGGATCGAATGTACTCCCATTGGAGCCATCATTCGTACTCGTTCCATGACTCAGTTTGGACAAAAAAAACCTGTTTCTATGGTTGAGCTAAATTGGACTAGAGTCAGTCCATTATTGAGCAAGAATCTAAAATTAGATCTAAATTAGAATGGTTTTCAGAAGATCGGACGATTATTTGGTTCTAACAAAATGCACTGAATAAATTATAAAATACAAAAAATTGACCATATTAAAAAGCCAAATATATTTTTAAGACCACTTTTAGTCTTTTAATTCTTTAAATTTATATTAGGTATATTTTTTGTTCCTTAATTTTATAAAGTATACTTTTAATCTTATAATTTTCACACCGTTAATATTGTTCATAAAAAATGTTAACGCAACAAACTCAAATGGCAACCTTCGATTATCTGAAGGTTTTATGGCAGTACTGTTATGATGACTAGGGTAGGCATGTTTGATATGATTTTAGATAAATGGTTTTTTTTTTAACTAAAGCCTATTTTAGTCCTTTAAGTTTACATGATTTATATATTTTTTATTACTTAACTTTATAAAGTATATGTTTTTTTTCTATAATTTTAACACTATTAATATTGCTAATAGAAAACATTGATGCAACAAACTCAAATGATGATTGTGTAATTAAATATTATTAATATTAAATTTAAAACATGTATAAATTGAAAAATATATAAAAACTTAATACAACAATCAATATCAAAACATCAATTGTATTAAAAAAAAATTAGTTTAATAGTTTAAATAGAAAAACCTCAATTTTATTTGCAGCGATTTGTCAGCTTATTTTAGTTTAATAATGTAAATATATTATATTTAAAAATTAAAACTTAAATATTTTTTATCAGCTGCACAATCATCATTTGAGTTTGTTGCGTTAACATTTTCATTAGTAGCATTAATAGTATTATAAATATATGACCAAAAGTATATTTTCTAAAATTAAAGGACCAAAATATACTTCATGTAAAATTTAAAGGACTAAAAATATACTTTAGTCATGTTTTTATATATAATTAAATATATATATATATATATATATATCAATATACAACGACCAAAACATCCTTATGAAATAAGGAGATTCCAACCCTCCCTTCTCTTTTTCTTCTTCCCTATTGTCTTCACAAAGATAAGTATGCTTCACCGGGCTGAAGGAGGATATAGGGGAGAGGAGGAAGGTGACTGTAGTGTCATTGGAGAACTCTCAAACCTATGCTATGGAAGAAGATGATGGCGTTTTGTCGTCGAAGGAGTGTAGTGGTTGAAGAGGTAGGTTCACCAATGGAGGAGCAAGTTAATTTTTTTCTTTGATTTTCTTTTTCAACTGAAGAACAGGTTATTTATAGATAAAAATTTAACTAGCTTTAATTTATAAAATTATTCTTCAGGATTAACATTCTTCGTTGAAATATATATATATTTGACTAACTGCCATTCCCTTCTTCTTATCCCTGCTTCCCCTTCAGGCTCTAATATATATATATATATAATGACTGAAATTTCTTACGACAACCTTCAATTCTTTGAAGGAGTTTCTTTATGATTGCCTTATCGTCTTAGCTGCCATCTCATCCCCTTCATGATTGTCACTGTATCGTCTCTTCTGTCGTCGCGAACGCCCAAGGTCCCATCTTTTAATTTTTTTAAAAAATCTTTTCCCATTAAATTTTTAGGATTAACAGTGGTTATGTGATTTGGGGGGTGTTTAAGTGCTAATATGAAAAAATAGTACACGTGATAATCTCTAAGAGAATAACTTAGTGCTCGTTTGGAATAGCTTATTTTTAGGTAATAAGTGCTTATAAATCATGATTTACGGCATACGAGATAAATATGTGAGAGAAGTTTTGTAATATCCTGGATTGTAATCAAGGATTAATAACTTCAAATGATGTGATTAATGTTAATTAAGCACTTTTGAAGTAGATATTGTGCATTGTGATAATCAGGGACAAAACGGTAAACTTACCGACCGACTGATTAGATACCATTGAGAACACTCCTTGGTAATTAAGATTAATGGCTAAGATTGAAAGACCAAGAGGTGGAATCTTGTGCATGTGAATCTATGTGAAATCATGGAAGGGAGAAGGAGATGGTGCCAAGTGTTAAACTAAGGACCCTTAGATTAAGGTCAAATATTCAAACCATTTTTCTCTTTCTTCTCTCCGCCTATACGGTTTATGTGTGTATGTGTGAGGAAAGGTGATCATCTTCATCAATATCTCTTCATCTCTCATCCTCCTCCATTTTTCGCTGCACAAGTTAAAGAAAGAGAAAAAGAAAACCTTGAGTTGAGGTAAGTGAACATCTCTATATGCTCAAATGTTCTCTATTAATGTTGTTCATGAGGTTGAGGGCTATATTTCTATGGTTTCAGAATTTTGGTTGGTGAAGTTTGAGAAATTGTGAATTTTGGAAAGTTGAAGAAACAAGAAGTTGGCCTTGGAAGACATAAGAGGTGAGTAGTTGATGCACTTTGGTATGGTTGTTTTGATCATTGATTGAGTTTTGAGGACTTTGGAAATTTGCCCTGATTTTTGGTAAATTTTGAAAAGCATGATTTGGTTAGTGTTTAGTGTGAGAATTAGTGTCATAGAGTGTTTTTGTGCATATGAAATTGGTTTGGAATTTTGGGTTGGAATGGATTGCAATGTGTGTGTTGATTAAAGATGTTAAGGTGACTTGTGGTGATTGTGGTAGAACATGCTCATGGATAAGGAATATGGTCATTTCGATGGCTCCAATGTGTTCCTTGAGCCAAATTGTGTGAAAATAGTATGTGATTTGAAATTAGGGACCATTGGAAACCAATTGGAAAAATCTGGAAAATCTGTCCAATGTAAGTCTATTCTGGGCAGTCAGATGGTGTGGACGTTTTGACTGAGCAAATGATGTTGAAAAATTATGAAACTTTCCAGTCTTAAAGTTCACATCTCAAGCTTCAAAATGGGCATAAATTTTGTGTCATTTCGCTTTTTGAGCTGGGAGTTTGAACTGTCCAAAGTTTGGCATCAAAGCTGGACCCTGTTTTGGTACAATGTTAGGTTTTTGGTAAATCTGGATTTTTGTGGTAATTTCTAGTTATGGCCAGTATTTTTCCTTTAAAGAGGACTTAAATAGCTTTCATTTGGCTTTGGAATCACCCCATTTCGATTTTTCCTGAATTAGTTATGAATTTTGGAAGTTCACCCAGAAACTGGATTTTCCTGGGTCGCGGCCCAAGGATGGTGGGCCGCAGCCCAAATGTTTCTGTGCGTCTCTGGACAGCCTTGGGCCGCGGCCCAAGGATGGTGGGCCGCAGCCCAAATGTTTTTGGGCAGTTTTAGGCCGCAGCCCAAGGATTTTGAGCTGCGGCCCACCCCCAAAAATCTGTGTTTAGCACTTTTAAAGGTGGTTTTGGATATAGTCTTTCCCAACCCTTTAGGCATATGTTTAGACCTAAAATAGCCACCTAAAGAGTCTAAATGATAACCAACTTAAGTACTATGGAATTAAGAACTTGGGAAAAGATTGACGGGTTGTCCCTAACTTGGTTTACAGGATTCGATATTTGCCGTCCTCGTGAGCCCGCAGTGCCAAGAAACGTCGGGAAAGGATCAGGTAGTGACTCTCTCTCTTATACTATGTATAATGCTCTGTATGTGTGTGTTATCATGTTATGTGATGATTCTTCGATGCTGCTACGATTACAGCTGGTGATAGCTGTCGTTTACAGCGCAAGCTGTCGTTTACAGCGTAAGCTGTCGTTATTGTGATTACAGCGTAAGCTGTCGTGATTATTATTATTATTACAGCGAGAGCTGTCGTATTGTGCATACAGCCGTGAGTGCTGTCGTTTGTGGTGAAAACCATGTATCTTTGAGATTGCTGCTGCTGTTGCTGGTTGTGATTTATATACATGCTTTGTGTTATGCATTGTGTGAGTGGTTTGTTACTACTGGGATTCGCTCGAATCTCATTCTTTCCTATGACTAACATTTCAGACAGGGCATGTGGCTCAAAGGAGAAGCGGCCAACTCGAAGCACTTAGGACCTTTAGGGATACTAAGGATTTTTTTAGATGTTGGTTATCTACTTTAAACTCGGGATTACTGTATATTTTGAATTAGGAATATCATATTTGATTTTGGTTGTGTAATCCCCTAGTGGATACTTGTAACCCCTAGATTATATATGTATAGAACCCGGGAGTTGCCGGGGATTCGGTTATACACTCTGATATACATGAATGTAGATAAACTGCACAGGTAATTATATTCGAATTTTGAAATGGAGACTAGGAACAGGAAGAGATTTTGAATGTTTTGTGAAAACCCTACTACAAAGTAGGAGATTGAAATGAGTTTAAGTTATCCGATGGTCTCTAATCCGAATTAAATGTGCATTATCGAATTATAATTACGTGATTAAAGGCAGGGTGTTACAAGTTTTATCTCGACTTGCGTAATAAGGACTTTTTTTTTAAGAAAATGTTGAACCAAACAAAAACAAGCCTTTAATAGATTGACCTATGTAACTTGACATAATTTAACCCTTTTATATGTGTGTATAGAATTTGAATAACGGCAATGTCTTTTTTCTTAGGCATAGAGCATCTATTGTCGATAATGATGACTAGTCCCTTCATACTGTAGATAATCGTAATGTGTTTAAAATAAAATTATTTGTCATTACACTAATTGAAAATAGTCTGAATTCTATTATTTAATCATATAGTCAAATCAATCGTAATTAAATTAATTTGCTTTCATTGAAGAAAACAAAAACATTCATCTATAACATTAAAAAAATAAAATAAATTTTCTTGATAAGCACGAATTCATATCACTAAATATTTAGTGTGTGTTTGGTTGGGCTTATTTTTAGACAATAAGTCCTTATTACGCAAGCCGAGATAAAACTCTTCTTATATACTTACCTCGTATACCGTGAATCATGATTTATAAGCATTTATTACCTAAAAATAAGCTATTCCAAACGAGCACTTAATTTCCCTCGGCAAATTCTCCCAACCAACCATGCCTTCGCACATGGCAGGCTATCCACCATCATAGCCCAATGAATTAATTATCAAAGGGTTTGGTATATGGAGAATAACGAGTCTCAAGTCACAGTTAGAGTCGGGAAAATGGGTTAAGCCCGTTCGGCTGGTCCGTTTAGATCCTAATTTATAAATTTTAGTTTTCAAAGGAAGTCGGACCTAAAAGGATTGGCCCGTTTAGATTCTTGCCCTTTAAGGATCGGGCTTGCAAATTGCAGCCTCCAAAGGAAGTCGGCCCTAAAAGGATCGGCTCTATAGATCCGAGGGCTTAAAAGAGACGACCCTTTAAGCCCGTTTATATATATATATATATTTTGCTTGGAAAGAAAAATCATGTTGCCTTTTTGAATTGCCTTATTGAATCTATATGTCACTATGTCCTCATATTACATAAAGTATGATTTTTGAGTATATTGTTTTGCCTAATTGAATCATATTGTGATTTTTGAGTATGATTTTTGAGTATATTATTCTTCCTATTTAGAATAAAATCATATTGAATACTGTTCTGTCTAATGGAGCATGATTTTTTTTTTTTTTGGAGTTTGTGATTATTTGACTACTTGAGTCTACTACTCAAAGTGAAGCACAATAAAATGTCATTGAAATTGATGATAATGATGAAAAAGATGAAAATGATAGTCATCATACACATGTTGCTTAAAGGTTAGAGTGTTTAGCTTCTTGCCTTATTATATTTTGGCCTTTATGTGAGCTATTTATGGACATCATTTTTCCTTTGATTATATATTAGTAACTGCGCTTGTTTGTTGCATGAGACATGATATTTAAACCTTAATGTTGACATCATTTATTTATTAAATTAGAACTTTAATCGTTGTTATTTACAAATTATATCTCTCTTGAGGAAAAAAAAAACAGAGCAAATAGCTAAATATTGTGAAAAAAAACTTCCTGACCTTGCGGGCCAACCCTAACCTGCATACTCTCAAACCAGGCCTTGAAAAATTGACCCTAGGGGACCGACCCTAATTCCCAACTCTAATCACAATAAACTGTCATCCTGATGTACCAAAAAAAAACACACAGTGCTGTTTTTTCCCCCAGATAAACAGTCACTTCAAACATCATAATGTCAACGTCTCTTTTTAATGCCAACCCAGTTCGGAAATCACACTAGGCTACGGCTCTGACTAAGCAAAATCAAATCACATTGTTTTCAACTTCTTCGAGAAATAATTTGTCATTTCATATACACAAGACTTGATATTTGGCAAAAACAATGGCAAAAAAAAAAAAAAGCAAAGATACTTGGCAAAAACAAGCACAAAAGCACTTGGGATAAGTGTAATTGCTATTGGTAAGGGCAACATATTTCACATTACACGAACTCTTAACTTCTCACTCTAATCCATTTTTGCTTGGCTTAAAACTGGATAACATATAACATTGAAAAGTAAAGACGGCACACAGAGTTCACTCAACAAAAAACAAAACAAAAAAGAAAGATAGGGCACAGAAATGTTTCAATTCCTAGAATTGGTTTGGTTTTGGTACCAAAACCTCTCTTGTGATACACTTACATTTTACATTACAAATAGACTCTCGCATTCACAGAAACAACTCACTCTAATAGACAATTGCACAAAATTTGTACTTTTAGTTTTGAAAATGATCATATTGAGATCTTCAGCATGTCTGAAATGAAATTCTCCATCATCAGCAGCAAAGCACCCTCAGTAGAACAGTTCATCTTCAGGTCCGTCTCACCTGCAAAAAAATCAGAATGTGAAGTAAGGGATTAAACATTACCAGCAGTCAAGGTTCTTACAAGATCTTTATTACTAATTCCTTCTTTGTTTTTTTTTTTCGGTACATAGGTCCCTGAAAGCCTCATTAAGCTCAACTAATCTAAATCGAGCCGGTTCAAATTCACAAGACTTTACTTAAAGAAGAACGAGTTCTAAACCAGTTTGGTTCTGTTTTTACATGGAGCATTATCTTTCTTTATATTCCTTTTGCTTTTACCCTCACATCATTACCATTACTTGCTCATCAATTCCACTTTTTGACCCAAAACAAGTATTAGAATCACAAATCTTTTTCACTTATATGCTTCTTCTCTAGTCTAATTCTATTCAAGGACCTTTTCCCATTCTTTTTGACGTTATGATGGAACCACCCATATTTGTATCCTATTATCACGAACTCGACTAATCCAGGCTGACTCAACTGAGGTCCCTTAAAGGGTGCGAGGGTCTTCCCATGTCCAAGTATCGACCCGAGACCCCTGGTTAAGGGGCCAAGGTATTTACCACCTCAACCAACCCCACGTTAGTAACTTTTTCTTTCTTTACCTATTCTTACTCACACTTGATCTCATCAACATTGAGCAGCAAAGGCGAAAGCGGCGTACCATAGAAAGATGGTGTCTGATGCTTCTCAAAGTTGTTAGGTAGCTTGAGAGAGCATGAGGAAAGTGGGAGCACAGGGAGATTATGACAATTGCATATTTCTATCATGTACCCATCTGGATCATGGAAGAAGAGCTGATCAACTGTAACTCCACCATCTTCCACAATTGCTGTCACATACTCTATGTTCATTGACTCTAACTTCCTCATTATGAGCTGCATATCTGAGGTTTGAAAAGAGATGTGGTTATCTTTAGGGTTGATCTTCCCTTTCTTCGTAGGAACCTTATCTGACTCCAGCAGGTGTATGCCAATTCCATGGTTGAACAACCTAGACAATGTCCAAAAAAAAAAAAAAAAACACACACACACACACACACACAAACATTACCGAATCAGGAAGTTATCAGATATTGAACTCTAAAAGAAATGATGAGATTCAGAACGAAGACACAATAAAAACCCAGAAAGTTTGATCCAGATTCATCAGATGGAAGAGTAATTACTAATGTCCGTGTCTGATCTTAACAGAAAAAGGTAAAATCATAGAGACAGAAAAGCTCAAATTGCACAAGCAACAGTTTCTCTGTAATCAGTTCAGAAATTAATCTCTGAAATTTTCAGTGGATTCAAAATGAAGCCGTAGTTAAGAATTTACAAAGAATCAGAGAAAAAGAGAGGCGCAAATTACATAAAATAGCTCATCAGGAAGCTATTAGAAACGAAGCCCTAAAGATTTACGAGATTCAAAGCAAAGCCACAACCAAAACCAAGAAAATCTAACAAAGAATCAGTACATTGAGCGAACGACAGCGGAAAATTCACTGAAACAGAAAGGCACAAAGATCATGAAAAATAGCTTGTGAGGAAGCTTCTAGAACTTCGAAATCGAAGATTCTAGACAAACCGACAATGAAAACTCAAAAATTTGCAGAATGATCGGAAGAACAAAGCGAAGAGTAATTTAAGAGAGGATTATTCACACACATACCAGGCTCCTTCGAAGTCGAAAGAAGAGGGCCTCTTGATGAGGACGAATTCCAAGACATCCTCATAGAACTTGACAGATTCGCTCACATTGTTGCAGACGAAGGAGACGTGGTTGAGGGAGAGCAAAGGAAGAGGATCGGCTTTGGAAATGGAAGTGGAAGCTAGTGGTGATGATGATGGCGCCGACACTAATTCTTCAACACGAAGATCCATGCCCCTCTCTCACTATCAGATGCCTCTCTCTCTCTCTCTCTCTCTCACGAGGAATGCACAGAGAAGGCGAAAGGTAATGAAGAAATGAAGAAGTGAGAATAATGTGTTTGGAAGTGTGAGACGTGTTCGTGCTTATCTTCTTCTTGTAGAGAACTCTGAGAAGCAGAGTGAGCATTTATAGACGCAGAACTGCAGAAGTTAACAATGGGTGATTGAATGCAGGTGTCAGTGCCACGTCAAAATTATACTAATAAAACTAAATAAATTATGTAATCAAAAAAAAAAAAAAAAACTAAATAAATTATTTAATCCTAACATATATACTTCGTACCATTATATTATATATTACTTTATAAGTTAATCAAAATAGTTTAGAGGAAAATGATAAATATAAATATTTTAATATAATTTATTTAATTTCTTCAAATTTATAAAAAAAATATTAATTAAATCTTATATTAAAAATTAGAGGAAGTATTTTTTTTTTCCAAAGCCATACTACTTTTATTTAGCCCACGTGTAAGATCTTAATCTTCTATATATATATTTTTTACATTTATAATCTTCTCTTAGATTATCTCTATTCATTTATCACATGCATAAAATGTTAGATAATTAAAGAAAAAACTTATGTCAAGTTTTGCCCATTATTATGGCTATGTGTTTGAGATTTAAAATTTTACTTCTATCAATAAATACGTTTTTTTATGTAAGTCAAGATAAAAATTCTCTCACATACTTACTTTATATATTATAAATTTCGTTAAAAAAGCAATTTCCATCACTAATTAAATAGGGACTAAATATTTAAATTTATATTCTCCTCTTTATTAGATAAGATAGTTTATTACCTCAACTAACAGTTTGTTAGTCTATGGTTTAACTCACTTCATTTTGGAAGCCCTTTTGTTCCCAGACAGGTTCTTAGGATCCTATTTATTTCATTTGTATTTACAATTAAATAATGATATTTTAAAAACAAGATATATAATCCCGTGTGATTCAAAAAATTGACATAACTTTTTTATTTTTTTGCAAGAAGAGAGTGACATAATGAATATATAGAAATTGATATAAATATTCTCCTTTTTGATAAAAAGGGTAATTAAAAGCCTAAACTACCGTTAAAAAGAAGAGAACAAATCGTGTTTCCTCCCGAAGTAGATGCTAGCTAGGACATTGATTATTAATGCAGTTTAATGAATTTATTTTTTACTTATAAGTATTTTTAAATCGTGATTTACGATATATAAAATAAATATGTGAGAGGAGTTTTGTCTCGACTTATGTGAGAAGCACTTATATCCTAAAAATAAGCTATGTCAAACATACTACTCCCTCATGTCCTAATTATAAGACAAAGTTGACTTTTTTGGAGAAATTAAGGAAACTAATTAAATTACTTTAGAATATTTTTATTTTTATTTTTTTCTTCAAACTAATTAGTTTGACTAATAAATTAATATATAATCTAAGGATACATAACATATGATATAATTAAGTAACTTATTTAGCTTCTTTAATTTCTCCAAAAAAAATCAACTTTATCTTATAATTAGGATTTGAGGTAGTATTAGTTGATGGGGCCATGCTCATTCTCATCTTCATCACAATATAAAGTGTTATTTAAAATAGCGATTAAATTCTTTAAAAAAAAATTTAATCCTGATTTATAATATACAAAATAAATATATTAAAAGAGATTTATCTCAATTTACATGAATAAATATTTTGACATATCTAAAAGTGATCTCTAATAAACACATGGTCAATTGCCGCAGCCCATTATGGATATGATGAAGCAAATTATGATTTTCTAAGATCAGATCTCAGTTCTCGTGCAACTCGTTTTTCCCCACTTTGATTAAGTTATTCACATCCATATAATCACTTAAAAGACATTCCTATGAAATTATATATATATATATATAGAGACAGTAATACTATCGTTTTTTTTTTATATATAACGGAAAGCAGAACAACTGAAAATCTAAACAACAGTAAACATATACCCAAAGATAGTTAAGTCTGCAGGCCTTGCAACCTGTAACCCAACAAGTCTATTTATTGCCTTCTTAGCTAACATATCCACTGAACCATTGTTTTTCCTTTCAATTTTTTTTTTTTTTTTTTTTTGAAATCCACCAATTTTTTGCAGCATTTGTTGGTCCCTATGGCCTAATCAAATTTTAATTTTAGTTCCTATAACCAAATCATTATAAAACTATAGGGACTAACGTTTTGAATGGAAGAAATTATGAGGACAACAAAATCACAATTTAAAATTATGGGAATTAAAATCAAAATTTGATCAATTATAAAGATCAACAATGATATTAACTACACACATATATAACTAACTCAACTTATATCTATAAGTTTTTTATTTTTGTGGACTTAGGTATCTCCGCTAGTAGCAATGAATCCTCTCACACAATATATATACTTCTTAAAAGGGTTTTAGTGCTAGTCATAAGATCCTCTCTTTACCTGTCACCAAAGGTTAAACTCCTAATTAGATATTTAAGAAATCCAGCTATAAGCCTTATGGTCAATTGATGTCTATAAGTTAATCTGCTGCCAATATAAGGACCTCATCGGTGGGATATCTGTCAATACTTTGTGAGCATAATTTGGGCCTAAGGCATGCTCCGGCTTAGCGACGTTGGAGACTCCGCTCACCTCAACTTTTCAATTATAAAAAAATTTATAAATTAATTATTTAGGTCCCGGAAAGAGCATTAAAGTATTGACCTTCGAAGTCATATAATTTAGTTGATGATTTAACATATGAAAATGTGTGTTTTTTTTTTTTTTGGCCAATATATGAAAATGTGTTTTAACCCACTCAATCATCGACCATTATATTAAAAGTTGCTGTTATCGTCGTCCTTATGAGTTATGTGAGAGTTAAGTCAGTGTTTGGAAACTATCAAATTCATGGTTTTAGAAGTCTTTTTTCGTAAATTGAGATAAAATTCTTTTCACATGTTTACCTCATAAATTATAAAAACTATTTTCCAAAAATTAATCCAAACACACACTTACCTTTTACTTTTGGGGCCATGGGAGTTGGTATGAAATTAGGACTATCTGATTTTGCTCAGACTCTTTTGGTTTTTTCAAAAATATGTTGAGAAAGGTTCCTTTTTAATTAAAAATTTTGTCGGTGAAAATGACCTAATAAATATTTGTACACAACGAATATTAGTCATCTACAAATTTTGCACACAGATTAGTTCTTTCATCAGTTTTTAATATAAGATTTGGTTGTTTTTCTGTTTTTAAGAAGTTAAGAAAGCTAAATAAGTTAAATAATTATATAACATATATTGTGTATTATTTGATTATATATCAGTTTATACGTTAGACAAATTATTTTGATATAAAATAAATAAATATAAATATTCTAAAGTATTTTATTTAGTTTCCTTAATCTTTATAAAAAAAATTAATTAAATATTATATTAAAAACAAAAAGAAGTAATATTTTGATTTAATTCATTTTCACGATAATATTTTTAACGAGGAATCTTTCACATTTCTCTCTCTCCCCCTGCCAATATTTAATTTTAGAGTAAAATACTCTGACCACCTTTCAGTTTTGCCTTAATTACACAGACCTCCCCTCTATTTTAAAAACATACACTTAAGTCCAAACAGTTAACTCCGTTAAGAATATTCTAAAAAGATTCCAAAAAATATATTTTTTTAATTAAATTTATTTTTTCTTGCACATTTTGACTAAAGTTGTTTTCAAGAATTTAAGAGTTTTTTTTATCTATTCCTTAATTTCTATTTTTATCTTTACAAGTAGTTATCTGTTTGATGATTTTAGCATTGGTTAATGTAAAAATCATAAATGTTGAATATTCAAGCAAGATTTTAAATAAAAATATACTTAATCAAATGTTTTTATAAATATTTGTGGAAAAAATATTAAATTATAAATTTAAATGACACATACAATCTCATACTTATATAGTTTATTATTTTTGATAAAAATATGTGTTTAATATATATTTTAAGTCAAAATTAATTTATAATATCAAAATTAATAAATTTTTTAAAAAATTAGAAAGTTAGAGAATCTAACAGAATAAATTTATGATTGTATACATTTTTATTAGCCCCTATATATATATATATATATATATATAATTCTAATACCGAAGAAGGACATTTTGGTTAAAATAAAAAAGTTTAAAAGTCAAACTTAACGGTCAACTAACGGTTTGGGTGGATGGAAATAAAATCTCAAACCATAAGGGAGGTTTGTGTAACATATATTTTAGTTTTAAGGGAGGTTTATATGGGTTTCCAAAATAGAGGGGAGGTCTGTGTAATTAAGACAAAACAGAGGGGAGGTTAGAGTATTTTACTCTTAATTTTATTATCTAACCACAACGGGCCCAACTGACTACATTTAGTTTGATGTTTTGTTTTTGTTTTTGCATTTTTTTTTTTGGTGTGTTTTGGCGGCAAAAACTCCAGGTAGGTTCCACGAGGAGATTTTTCCCATGATGTCTCCCATAGTGTTAACGCATAAAACGTGCTTAATAGTGACTTGGTCTTATCCAGTCGGCGACGCGTGTGAGGATTAGGGTATTAAAAATTGGATTGGCCGGTTCTGTGAACCAGCGAATTGATGATCTAACTGGTTCGGTCCGATTGGGTGAACTGTATGAACCGAATCACCTATTTTTTTAATTACTTTTTTAGAAAAATCGTTTTTAATTAATTTTTACACATGATTTCATATAAATAAGTCTGAAATATTTACTTTCTCACCAATCTAGATCCGGTTTAGCTTCGGTTTGACTCCTAATTGACTCTTAACTTAGTATCCCGACCGAATGAGTATCCAGTTTTCAGGGCATTAATGAGAATGTGGAGAATTTTGTCCTTACTAAAGGGGTAAATTACATTTTTTTTAATCCCAACAAAAAAATGCTCTAACACCCCATAAAAAAAAAAACATTTTCATTTGTGTCCTAAACAATTCTATTTACCTTATATCTAGCTTTTTAATATCTTTTTTTGGCCTTCAGCTTTTAAATATCCAACGGTTATCTTTTTTTTTTTAAAAAAAATATGATTTTCTCTTGCATTGATTATTATAAATTTTATAAAATTATAAAATATAAAAAATTATTGGGACTCCTCCAATAAAACTATGGTATTTAAAAAATGATTATTTGGTACAAGATTATATATTCTTTAATTTTCAAAATTTCCTAGTTCATAAATTAAAACTTCTTTTTTATTTTTTCAAAACTTCTTTGACATACTTTCAATTCCTTAACAAAACAACTCTTTATAATAAAATATATAAGACAATTTTATTCATTCATTTATTTATAACAAAATATGAATTTCTGGCCCGCTGAATTTAATCCATTGCTATCTAAAATTATTTGGGAATAATTTAAGCGTTTAAATTAAATTACGTTATGTTGGGACCTAGTCCACCTTTAGTTGATTAGGAGCCAAGACATTTGGGGCACAAATACGAATAATGAAATGAATGAATAATTACAGGAGATATGTCCATTTGATTTAAATTAAATGGTTAAAACACCTATCTTAGCTGGGATGAGGGAGTGCATACACACACACACTCCCTCTCTCCTCTCATTTATATGAAAACTTAAAATTTGAATTATTTTATTTTTTTTTTAATAAGAGTCTATATGGGGTTGGGTGAGTATTTAATATGTTTTACTGTTTTTCCCTAATCAATTCTATTATCTCTTATCATCATTTTTTCATACTGCATTTTCTTTCATACTTTGTCTCATTACAATTTTTTTCCCTCTATTTTACTTGCCCGTTATAAATAAAGGCATACCCAAAAAAAAGCTCATGTTTAACATATTCATTATTGTTAACTAATTTTAACTGATTTATTAAACTATGTAATTAAATTATCATGCTCTTATAAAAAGAAAAGAAATGAGTATACATGAACCAAAGATACGACAACTAGAATCAATTTCTGTGAGAACAAAGCTTCCTGTGCATGCTCTTGTTCACTCTCTCGTTAGACAAAATTGTTACTCCCTCCGGTCTTAATTATAAAATAAAATTTATTTTTTTAGAGAAATTAAGGAAGCCAATTAAATTATTTTAGAGTATTTATATTTATATTTTTTTCCCAAACTAATTACTTTGACTAATAAATTAATATATAATCTAAAGATACTAAAAATATAAACATTCTAAAGTAATTTAACTGGCTTCTTTATTTCTCCAAAAATATCAACTTTATCTTATAATTAGGATCAGGAGAAGTATATATATATTCTCTTCCATCTCTCCATAAATTTGTTGGGTAATACAACCGAGTCTAATTGAGTTGCACAATAACATTCTAGGTATGCCTACACACTTATGTTGATATTTATGGCCCTATAGCCTAATGGTATGTATTCTCCTATATGAATGGAAAGTCACGGGTTTAATTCTATTTATAACTTGGATGATTAGTGCCGATCTTTACAATTCTCAAAAAAAAAAAAAAAAAAAAAAAAAAAAAACAGAAACTTGTGTTGAAGCTAGAGGCAATGGTTCTTCATTATTCTCCTCGCCATGACAAAATCAACTCAAACATGTGACACGTCGGAGCACCCTATTCCTCATAACCAACATCACACACATTCACACTTAAATATTGAAAGAGCCACCGGTTGTTTGTACATGTAATGCTTTTCTTATGTATCACTCTGATTCTATTTATAAATCTTTTTTAATCAAAAATTTTGATCATATTTATAAGTCCATTTTCAGGATAGTAAATGCATTTTGTACTTTTTTACCCATATTAAATACAATAAACAAAAGAAATTTATTCATGTTGACTTTTGGAATCAATCATAGATAAGGGAGAAATTGAAAATTTAGCCAATAATTAATGAGTTAACTAACTCTCTTTGATATATGAGAATTAGTTAAAATGAACTTATAAATAGGATCAGAGTGATATGTAATAACTCTCTGTTAAAGCTTTTTCGTATGGTTTGTCTTTTGTTTTTCGTTTTTCCCCACGTGTTTCCTTCTTTCATGTGCTTTTGTGATATTTATATGTTGTTGGATTAAAAGCTTCAAATTCTAAATATTTTAGTAGATGACTTTGTTCCAAAACTTGAATTAATTATTAATCCAAAGCCTGACTAATTTACTTAATTGCCAACTTTTATGATCTTTTAAATATAATGGTATTCGTGGGTTTTGACTAACTTTGAATATTAAATATTATCGAGATTTTCTGGAAGTTGTTCTACTTAAATCTTAGTTATATATTAATTATATCCAACCCAAAGTTGGAATAAATTGAGGAGCGACAGAACAGTTCACTTATAAGTTACTCCCTCCGATCCTAATTATAAGATAAAGTTGACTTTTTTGGAGAAATTAAGGAAGTCAATTAAATCACTTTAGAATATTTATATTTATATTTTTTTCTTTAAACTAATTAATTTGACTAATAAACTGAAATATAATCTAAAGATACTAAAAATATAAATACTCTAAAGTGATTTAATTGGCTTCCTTAATTTCTCCAAAAAAGTCAACTTTGTCTTATAATTAGGACCGGAGGGAGTACCATTTTAGGGTTTATTTATTCAACAAAATATTATTTTTTTGCCTAAAAAATATGATTTAAAGTCATACAATCTCATTTCATCTTCATTTATAGAATTATATTTCGTATTCATGCAAAATATATTTAACAACTCATTATCTAAGGTGTTGAAAGCGTTGGTAAAAAAAGGTGTTTGTGGATTAACAAAAAGTGTATATATATTTTTACCAATAATATATAACTAAATAAAAAATTTAAGATAAGAATTACTTAATTTTACTGTTAAATCCTATTATTAAAAATTTCAATTTTTAAAAACTTAAAATTCACCTGTTATCTATTTTGATTAGAAAAAGTTGCATTCAATATGTTACTTCCTCCCGTTTTAGATATAGGAGTTAGACACAAAGTCTACTTTGGTCATAATAATAAATCTAGAACCTTAAATTTAAATTCATTTTATCTCCTTAAATTTATCAATATATTTATTTATTGCACATGATAAAAGGATTCTATGAAAGAGTAGTCTAATGCACATGATAAAAGGATATGTTTTAGAGAAATTAATACACATATATTTGTAATAAATAACCAATTTAACTAACTTTTTTTATAAAATTGGTTATCTACCTCCTATAGATATATATTAAAAACAGTAGGGATTATTAGGTTTTATCTCCACAAAATGTAATTATAATTAAGTGTAGTTCAAACTTCATCAATATGCGTATAATTTCATTTTTCTCCTATTTCTTTCATTTGGTAATTTTTCTCTCTCTTTAAATGTACCGTGTGTGTGTGTGTGTGTGTGTGTGTGTGTGTGTGTGTGTGTCGCATTATTTAGTAAAAATCTAATGAAGTTTATGTTAGTTTTGTTAATGATTATTTGCTCAATATATGAGCATTCAATAGAGCTGAGATGTTAGACAATATAACCTAGCTTTTAAGTTTTTTTTCCTTAAGTAACCCTTCTTTAAATATTTTTTTTTTACCGATTTTACTAAATAAAAAAGTCATTGCATTGATTATTGAACCTAATAAAGACCTTAAATCTCACATCATAGAATTTGATCTTTAGATTTTTTTTTTTTTTTTTTTTGCCAATGATCTTTAGATATGTTCCAACCAAAAAAGGAAAGCTATTTTTATGAACCAATGACCAATCCATATGTCAGAGTATGTCTGTATGTAATTAATGTGAACCGTGAGAGAATTTTGGCAAAAAAAAAAAAAAAAAAGAACCGTGAGAGAATAAGAAATCCAACATAATAATATCTTTTTTATATTTTTTATTTGATTGTTTTTTTTTTACCTGATATTTTTTATTTGATTAACATCTTCATATGCGAACAAATCTTTTCCCCATAAAAATGAATTAATTTGAAGATATTTTTTCTAATACAAACTTTACGCTAACATAAAATTAAACGGAAAAAGTTGTTAACAGTATATTATGGTGGTGGGAGCCCATAAATCCTGAACCTAATAACATTTTAAGAAAAATTTACACAAAATTTTATTTTGAGTCATTAATTTTATAAAATGTCTTTTAAATCTTCTAACCTATCATCGTTAGTTTCATTAACCAAAAAATGCCTATATTAAATTTTTAAATATTGAAAAAGTCTTCAAGAATAATGACATGTTAAGTTGAATGTCTTAAAATAATAATGATTGGTAAAAAAACAAAAAAACCATCATTTAACGCTAAAATTATTAAATTTATAGGATTAAAAAGATATTTTATAAAAGTACATAACTAAACTGAAATCTTATATAAAATTAGAACAACAAAGATTGTACTTTCAAAACAAGATGGACCACAAGTTTTTCGTCGCACCCGTTACCATTATACCCTAAGGAGAGTTTAAATTTTAAAGCTTAAACCTACAATCTCACATTTAAGGAAAAACTTTAAAGTCGGTGCTTGCTATTAATTAAAGCTTCAAAAGGAGTGGCCATAATATTGGGCTAGAAATAATTACAAATGAGTTTTTTTTTTTTTGGTGTTTTCTTGGGCCCGCATTAATAACATGAGTTGGAAAGACAATATTATTTGTCAGGTCTGCTGTGAATGGTAGTTGGCAAACCACTGGGCACTGGCTGAAATAATGAGTCATCATGAGTCCTTTTCAATAATATATACATTATCAAGGATATAATTCATATAAGGGTTAATATAACTTTTGGTCCTTGAAGTTTAATCTAATTTTGATTTTGATCCCTCAAGTTTGAAATCTGTGGTTTTGGTCCCTGAAGTTTCACCTGATTTTGGTTTTAGTCCCTGAAGTTTCACCCGATTTTGATTTTGGTCCCTCAGGTTTGAAAAGGACTTGGTGACCCAATTAAAAAACCCGACCCGACCCAGAAAAAAAACCAAGTCCTTTTCAAACTTGAATAAGGGTATGTTTGGCACGAGGGAAATGAAGAGGAAGGAAAATTTTTATGAGTTGAATTTAAAAAAATTCAATAAGTGGAGTTATGAAATTTTAATAAAGATAAGATGTAAAATAAAAGAATAAGAAAAATTAATTAAAAACCTTTGACCCAGTTCTTTAATATTTTAAAATTCAAGTCATAAAAATTTTTCTTTTCCTCCCAGCCCTTCCAAATTCCTCATACCAAACAATCCCTAGGGGATCATGATCAAGGCTATTATTTATAACTGGTGATTTTTTTTTTTTTTTATCGGAGATTTATAATTGGTGATTGATGCTTCTTGTTTTAAATTTTGCATTAATTTTGTTATTTTTTGATTTTATCTAATGATTTTTTTATCAATCAACTTGATATATAAAAATTTAATTGCGTGTGTTTGTAGGTTAGTTGGTTTTGACTAACAATGTGAGAATATTTTTATCATAAAAATTGTAAAAGAATTTGTTAACACACATCCAAACATGCAACAAAAATTTAAGTAGCATTGGTATATGTATGTTTTAAAAAGTGAATTAAGCTAATAACAAAACTCTCGTCACTTGAATAAATTGTTGAATATTCAAAATTTAACTTTTATATATGTAGTAATTTAAAAAAAAAAATTACCCTTTAACCTTAGGATTGTGAGGAAAAAACATCTTTTTCCGATTATATTCTTTACACTAAAAAAAAGGGACAATTACATTCAAGTCCCACATAAGAGAAAAAAATAAAAGAATAGTCCTTGAAGTTGTCAGTGGACTCTCTTCGATTTGTCAATGAACACCCTTCGAATTGTCATTAACAATTTCAGGGACTATTTCTTTATTTTTTTTCTCTTATGTAGGACTTAAATGTGATTGTCACAAAAAAAAAAAAAAAAAAAAAACTCATTAGGCCATGGGTACAAGGGCCGCACAAGAAACAAAGTAGGGGTGTGCAACTTTTTCCCGTCCCAAAAATTTCGGGACAGGAAAAGTTCGAGATCGGGAAAATTTTTTCCGGATCGGGATCGGGAATGGGACTTCCCGATCCCGAAAAATATATATATATATATATTATATATAATTTTTTAAAATATTTAAGAAAGCAAGACCAAATGCAAAATAAAATGTGAAAATCCCTAACACCCTCAAGGTAATATCTATTCTTTTAGTTAATTTCATTTACTATTTATTAAATAATTCTAATTTTTTGTTCTTTTCTTTGTGCTTTTTGTAGCTAAATCGATAACTTTAAGTATGTATTGAACTAATTTGGTACAATATGATATTAGACAAATTATATATTTATACTAGACTAAAGAAAATAAAAAAAAAATTAATATAGGAATTTTTTTGTTTAAAAAAAAGAAATCCTGGATCGGAAAATTCTCGATCCCGAACATTTCCCGTCCCGTCCCGTCGGGAAGGGAAATTTTCAGGATCAAGAATGAAAATCATTCCCAAACCCTTTTCAGAATCAAAAATGGCATTTTCCGATCCGATCCCGAACACCCCTAAAACGAAGCCTTCTTCTGCTCACATAGTGGGCGTCATGGTGTTTTGACAAATTTACAAAAATAAACCCTATATTTTTCATGCCTCTATTCTACAATTTATCATCCGCTGGTTTTATTTTATTTTATTTTCAAATACCTTCCATGCCAATGGTTATGCAGGACAGCCCAAAAACCCATCTACCACTTCTCGTGTGTTGAGTTAAGCATGTTAGGTCAGCCCAAGCCCAATGTTAGGTCGGCCCAAGCCCAATGTTGTGACTTGATGATCCACTTTTAACTTGGGTTTTTTATATCCATATAATGGGCAAATCCCATATAAATACCTTTAAAATATGGAAAAGACAAATGAATGATTCAAATTTACATAACACCATCTCAGACTACAAGCATTAAAATGGGATTTGCAAATGTTAGAAAATGACGTCATTGCCACCATTCTTTCCTCGTTCTCAACCTTTCTCTCTCCACGCAAGCCCCAATTCTTCACAGTCCTCCTGGTGTGACACTCCTCTACCCCCTCACGGCTGCAACCCCTCCACCGGCAATCACTTCTTCCATCAGCCACAACTCCCTTCCACAGCACGGGTCCGCATGCTTTTGGATGAGCACGGCATGCCCATTCCCTCAATATTGAGGTGGAGACATTTTTTTAAAATTTTTTTATATATTCTTATTTATTTAGTTTAAATTATATGCTGCACCCTAAAGTATTTTTACCATCCGGTATCTTAAATTAATTAATTTCTAATCCTACATCTAAAAATATTTTTCCTATAATACCAATATCTTGAAATATTTTCCCAATAGTACCCAATATTTTAAATATTTTTTTAACACCCAATATCTTAACCTAATCAATTTTTAGTGCATGGAGTATCTTTTGTTTAAAAAAATTGAAAGGGTTAATATAACTTTTGGTCCCTGAAGTTTGATCCAATTTTGGTCTCTCAAATTTGAAATCGGTGATTTTGGTCCTTGAAGTTTCACCCAATTTTTGTTTTGGTCCCTGAAATTTGAAATCGGTGGTTTTGGTCCCTGAAGTTTCATCTGATTTTGGTTTTGGTCCCTCAAATTTGAAAAGGACTTGGTTTTTTTTTGGGTTGGGTTGGGTTTTTTAATTGGGTTGCCAAATCCTTTTCAAATTTGAGGGACCAAAACCAAAATCAAGTGAAACTTTAGGGACTAAAACCACATATTTTAAACTTAAGGGACCAAAACCAAAATTGGATCAAACTTCAGGGACTAAAAATTACATTAACCCAAAATAAAAATAAAATAAACCCTTTTATTTGGGGATGAGCATTACATGCTCATCTTTTTCAGGGGATGTGGATTCTCCACAGCATTGTTGATTCCCTTCCCCCATTTCCATAAATTTACAATAACAATCTTAGTTGTATGATTTTCTTCATTTAGTATAATTGACCTTCTGTTTTTGTTTTGTTTTTTTTTTTTTTAAAAAGACTCCATACATCCTTATTCAAGTAAATGGAGCAAAAAATTAATACGGTATCGTACACTAAGATTCATATATTTGTTTAAGCTCCAAATCATAAAGCATCACCTAGCCAAGGACTCACATTCCCTGAAACTAATATAATCTTGGCCAAAGAAAAATACTGAAAACGAAGCTCTTTGAATCATCACTTAGTGTGCATGGAGCAAGGTAATTAAACCCGGACCGGTCAGTGAACCGGCCGGGGTATTGGGTCAAGAGTTAATGAGTCAGACCGAAGCTAAACCGGGACCAAACCGATGATATATAAAAGATTTTAGGTTTATAATATGAAATTTTAAAGGAAAAATATTAAACAAAAACGATTTTAAAAAAAATGAAAAACTTGACTCAGACCGGTTTACAATCCGATTTGGCCGATCCGGTTAGGGTTAGAGAACATGGGCACTGAGTAGTGACATACCACATGATATTAAGTTCTCAACATGCCCCACAATCATCACATTATCCCTCCCCACATCAAGTCCACAATAACCATGTGCATCAAGATGCAATTCATATGCAAGGCATGCATATATCAATTTCACAATACATGTGTATGGTTCTAACACAGTTTTCATGACAAATTATGAGTCACAAGCTCAATATGTTAAACCAAGTCCTCAATGGTAATCAAGATAATTCACAATTTCTAAAACTCTAGGAATCATCTCAAATCTCAATCCATATTAATCACATAAAAATGATTTCAAAATGCATGCATAATTGGTTTCCACATAATTCGTATTAAACATAATTTCCAAAATCAAATGAATACATATATAAACTTTATGTATGTTTGAAAAGTTTCAAACTTAAATAAAACAAGAGAGAGCCTCAACATTCAAAGCTTCAACGACAAAATGAGGAACAAGTACTGCTTAGGGAACCCCATGTCCAAGGCCTTGTTCCCCAATGGGTATATACACTATAATATGAGGTTTGAGATCATACCAGAAAACATGGATTAATAGTTTGATTAATCATGTTCATGTCATAAAGTTCAATCTTTACATGTTATAAATATATATTTAAAAATAAAGTATTTTTCACATAGTTTATAGAGCCATACCCATAGGAACATATCAATGTTGCCTATGAAATAGGCATGAGAACTGCATAAGTCTCACAAAACAAACATATTCTATTCCCTAATTAATCTTACTATTTTGGTATTCAGCAAATCCCAATAATTACTTGTGTTAGCAGTGTAAATGGGATTCTCAAAAAAGAATCCCTCAGCTTCCTCCATGGCTCTACAAACTTTCTGTATTGGCTTCTTGCTCCCACCTATACAATGTCAAGAAAATAGAAAAACACTTGTAACTAACCATTAAGGTAAATTTAGGAGTTGACAGAAGAAAAAAAACAAGAGAAGGTGGGAGCCATTTCTCCATCCCCCTGACTTGAACTCAAAAAAGCTTCAAAATAATCGCCTTGCATACTCCTCCGGCCCAAGAAACAGGTCACTTTCAACCAGCTCAATGAAACCAAGGAAGAGAAGTTAACTCATTAAATCTGTCTTAAAATTTCAATAAAGTTCCAACTTTGCCCCTATTAAGAAGTATGAATTAAAAATAAGAATACAAGGAGCCACGTTTAAGTATTAATTGCAAGGAAAAAATTGGCAAGTAAGCATCAATTACTCTTGAGGTGACTTATATTATAAACTAAAGAATTTTTCTAGAATGCCACTTATATTTTAGACCAGAGGGAGTATTAGTTAGGATAATGAGATTTTGTAACTGAATACTACTTTTTTTTACCTAGTTGCCTGAATGAACCGGGTTTTTAGAGGCGACCCGATAAATTGTCACTTGAAATCTGAATTTCTGAGTGAGCTCAAACTCACAAACATCCCCTACTTTCAAGTCATTATCCTTACAGAATTGCTTCCATCCCCAAGAAAATTCAGCACTTTGTTGTTGTTTATTATAACTTCGGAATGCGTACCCAACAGTCCAGTCTTTATCTTGTACAATAAGTGTGACACTCCTAGTAATATTATTACGAAGATGTGCTTTTGCATATTCAATTGGCACATGCTGGCAAAGAAAGCAAAAACAGCAATTAGCAATTAATGACTTAGGCAAACAATTAGAATTGAACACAACATGAAGCTCCAATTACATATGGACACTTTAAACATTGATAAACTAGGATTGATAGTATCTATGTTTTCTACCACATTGAAACATGCAAAGCACTTGGCAATCACAATTTTCTTGTGTAAACTCATACTAAAAATTGTATTTTACCTGAAGTTTTTAACAAAATACTTGGTTATTTGGTCAAAATTTAATAAACTAAAAGAGCACAATGGTTATGTATGCTAACACAGTAAACTTAAAACGCAAGTAAAATAAAGATAATTGTTGCAGATATTACGCTAACATGAGGAATGAGTCACCCTGCACAGTGTGGCTCATTATATTTTGTGTCATATATTAGTAACATGATAAATCACATAAAAAAACAAGTAAACCAAGGATAATTGTTCCAAATAGACTTGACTAGTTTCTAGGTCTTGGGACTTGTACATATATTTAGACTAGGGAGCTCTCTGTTTTCAAAAAAAGTGTGAACAAGTAAACCGCATAAAACTATTGAAGATGCACATGGTCATACTTTTTTTTATCCATGCTTTTGGCTCTTTTATCAGCATTAATCACATAAATTTAGGGTATCAAGACAGTATAAAGCAAGTTTCATTAACAAAATTTTAAATATATTAAAATTTTCAAATTAGGGACTAACAAAGTTTGCAAACTATAAGAACCCAATTATAAAGTTTCAAATCATAGAGACGACAGTAGAAATTGAGTGAAATTATAAGGACCAAAAGCATAGCTTGTCCATAAATAAATAATATCGTCTTGATCATCTTGCCATTTAACTAAATTAAAAATGCCATCAATCAAGGAAGGTTTGCAATTCTTATTCAGCCTACTATGCAAAGCTTCTTTTGTTCATCCATTTAACTAAATAACTTTGTAAAAGTACACAATTGATATTAATAATAATAATAATAATTAAAAAAAAGGCTTACCAGGTATGATGTGCCATGAATGTGAGCATGAGTCATCATTACCGTAAAATGACGATTTTCAGATTTGGAAGAGCTAGCCGTTTCAGGAGGTGGATCTTGCATCCTGCTGCTCTGCTTCTTTTCAAAAGAGTTAACTTTCTTTTTTTCTTCAATAGAGTTAACTTTCGGATTTCCTGCAAATGAATGCAAGATTATAAGGGCTCCCTCTCTCTCCCCCTCTGTGCTTTTAACCGTACATCATCCAAAGTAAATGGATTCATTAGAACAGATAAACCAATTCACAAAGTTAATACCTTTTTCAGCCTCTCTTAAAATATGTACTTTGAATAATGAGGGACCAATCATTTCAAGTGCACAGACATGTCCTTCCTTCAACCCACTTTCGTTCACAAAATTCCTCCAGCCTTTTCCAATTTTGGGAAACCTATACTTAGCCTGCCAAATTCTCCCATCCAAGGCCTGAAGTTTGACAACTTCACAATCTTCCCCCAAATTTTTTTTAGCAAATTTTCTTGGAATTGGCTGTGAAGAGAAGATAAAACATTTGAGATCTAAGAAGAATAGTTAACTCTTGCACCAACCAAAAGCTGAAAATAAGTGTTTTACATTTTTGGAAGAAGCTAACTAGATTCTAATAAAAAGCTCACCAAACAAGACTTAGGGCCGACATATGAAGGGTGCATGACCATAGTGAAATAGGGCTTATCAGTATCCAAAGAACTGGCACCCTCCAAAGCAATTTCCTTTTTCAGAGCAGTTAATACTTTCTTCATTCCATTCTCAGAATTCAGACATTTACTCTTTTTGAAAATTCTTGTTCCTGTGTCTCCTGCACAATTTTGAGCAGTGTCATAGAAACTTCTGAGTTTTAAGCCAACTTCAGTCCCCCACAAGGCAATTCAATCCACAAATGAAAAAGGCAAAGCAAATCACAAAATCACATACCTTCACATTTCTGCTGAGAAAACTTCAAGTCTGCATTGGCTGATTTCTGAAGTTTTGTTGCTTGAAATTGCCTGTCTTCAGTTTTCATGCCCACAGGCATATTCTGCAGATTGAAGCTTCTAGTTTCAACATCTTCATCTGTAGTACTTCTCATTTTCTTTAGAGGCCTAGAAGATGACAAGGGTGTTTTTTCTGTCTTCAGTTTTGTTCCTTGAAATTGCCTGTCTTCGGTTTTCATCCCCACAGGCATATTCTGCAGATTGAAGCTTCTCATTTCAACATCTTCATCTATAGTACTTCTAATTTTCTTAGGAGGCCTAGAAGATGATGAGGGCGTATTGTCACTAGCCTTAGGGCTTTGAGGCATCTCATCTGAGATTTCGATTGTATCATCACTGAGATTATCAAGCTTGTCCTCAGGGCTTGGAGGAGTCTTGTCCAAGATTACAACTGTATCATCATTGAGATTATCAAGGTTGTCCTCTTGACTAGAGGCGTGCATAGAAAAAGGATATTCTATTTCTAGGGCACTCTTGTCAATTACGTGTACACCAAGCTGAGAAGTTCCTTCATATTTGAACAGAACCAGATAACCAACATCTAGAGAGTAAAAGTTAGTAAATTCTTTCCATCCCTTTTGAAACCAAAAATCATTATCGCGTTTTGCCCAATACACTTTCCATTCTTTACCATCAGGAGACTTCAGACACACAGGGTTGGACAAACATCTTCCATATCTCACTGTAAATTTGCTTGGAATCATCTGTCAAGAAGAGATAATGTGTAACTTACAGTCTGAAAACACATATATAAGTTCATATACTTACAAGCACAGTGATGGGATGCAATTTTGTAGTAAGGGCAATTATGACTTTTCATTTAGCAGCAAAGCGTTTACTGTCAATTAGCTGCTTTGATGGGTAAACTGAATTAGTTGCAATTTTGTAGTAAGGGCAATTATGACTTTTCATTAAGGATCCGGCAGGCTATAATCTGACTCGTCCTCTTTATTTTTTTCTTGGTGGCTAATCCCTCACACCGTAACCCTCTCCATACACACCGTCTCCATACACACCGTCAGGGATCGAACCTTAGTAACTTAGCTAAGTGCCATGACTCGCCCTTTTTTTCTAAAATCTTCTCTCTCTCTCTTTCTGTTTCTGTCGTTCTTGTTCTATTTCTGCATCTCTCTCTATACCTAACATAAGGCATCTCTCTGGTTCGGTCATATTGATAAAAAACGATCTACCAAAAGAACAAAAAATGTAAAAGAGGAAACAAAGTTGACGACTTTTGAACTTAAACATGGTATATGTTCAAGATCAATTGCGCAGTTACAACGCTTGTTTTTAACAATCAAGACTCCAGAATCATAATGGAAAATATATCAATTCAATTTCACAATATATATATATATATATATGTCTCTCTCAAGCGTATGCATCCTTGGGGATATTTCAATTTAAGGCAACCTGATCACAAATTTAAGCATGAAAGATCCAACTCAATGTCAATGTAGAAGAGTCAAAGAGGAAAAAAGCGAGCGCGAGTTTCAGGGTTTCGATTTCTGGAAAATTTTAATTCTGTCAAAAAGATTATATTTTTATATTAAAAAAAACAAAGAAGCAGTAATTCAAAGGTGAAACCGTGTTCATATGCTCAAAGAAAGGCCTCCACAAGAAAAAAGGTGGAATCTTTAGCATGCATTTGGGTATATAAAGCTATAAAAAAAGAAAACTGAAGAGAGAGGAAGAAGAAGAAAACATCAAAGGGAAGAGAGAGAGAGAGAGAGAAGGAAGGAAGGAAAGCTTACAATGGCATCAAGATTGGTTTTGGAGACGACTCTGTAGAAGTGGATGGGACTGAACGGGTCCTGGGAATTAGAAGCCATGGCTATGGCGTGTCTCAGCTTTTGCTTCACCACCAAGAAGCTTTCATCAGTGTTGCATATTCCGACAGCTGAAAATTTAGGGGCACTGTTTTCAGCTCATTGCCACTATTTTCATAATGGTAATAAGTATACTCGATCTATAATATATGGATTGAAAAACATGGTTTTAGTTTAATTAATGTTTTTTTTATTTTATCTCTATGTACTCATTTTTTAATTTTATCAATTTATTATATTCTCCTCTATATAAAATAACATTTTTGATATAATTAAACACTTTCTTCAATAGATATGATTAATACATGATTTTTAAGTATAATATTTGCAAATCTAAAAATCGAATTATATGATATTAGATTATAGAAAAAGATAAATTTATCTACAGAATACACACATATATGTTTATTTTAAATTTAAAGATTCTGTGTGTGGTAAATCAAATGAAAAAAAACTCCTTTTTGCAAATAACTCTATCCTTTATAAAACCAAGGGTATTTTCTTTTTCCTTACGTTACCGTTAATCCTTTTTTCCACAACCTGATGCCCTCACTAGTTTTAAAACAAAGGGGGGGGGGGGGGATAACTTGTTTCCAAATAAGAAAAAATAACTAAATCGTACTCAATGAAGACGGTTGTGCTTCATTAAATATAAGTTTTTTTTAATGCTCTATAAGTTTCTTTTCACGATGTCCGTAATTAATATTTGAATTTTAACTACAGATCTCAATAAATGCACCACACATATTTACCTTTTCTTTTCTTACCACGATAAGACTTCGATTATGCGATTGGAAGAGAAAGATCAGAAAGAAAGAAATGTTACTGTTTTGGTTCAAAATGAAAGCTAATGGGCTTTCACATAAAAAAAACCTCGGTGTATCAAGAGTCAATGTCTGTGTTTGAAATAGTTATAGAAAAAATGATTTTTTTATATTTGATTTTTTTGTAATCTTATTTTTAGTAAAATTCAGATTTTTTTAATGTAATTTATGGTTGGATTGGCGATTGTATAAATGACTTTTGTAAAAGTAAGTGCGTGTTTGGATTGATTTAAACATAAATGACTTTTGTGATAATAATAAGAGAAAAATTAAATTTGAAATTTAAAAAAAATTATAAAAGTTAAAGTTGGGAAATTTGAGAATTAAAATAAACACAATTTGATAAAATAATATTACATAACTAATTAGATCCATGTACCTTACAATTTGGTCTCTAATTGAGTCGTGAAGTTGATTCATGTGGAAGGAAGATCGCCTACCATAATTTGTGGTGAAAGACTATTCATCTACACTATTATTATCTATATCAACTATATTCATAGCTTCACCTTGCCGAAACACTACGTCTTCAACATCAGTTCTCTTAATAAAATTATGTAGGGTCATTGTTGCATAAACAATGCGAACTTGTGTCTGGTAGCTGTACTTATGCATTTTTTGTAACAATTCAAATCGATGCTTCCATACTCCAAAAGTTCTTTCTATAATTTACCTCAAACTAGAATGATAATAAGTAAAGGTCTCGTTTGCATTTCTGAATCTGGGTTGGTGGCTGAATTCTGGCATATGATAACGTTCACATCTATAGGGACCAAGATAACCAAGTCGTGTCAGATAGCCAACATCAACCAAATAATATTTGCCTAATAAATATTGAAATCAATTCAAACTATTAGATAAATATAAGTGCGGAATACAGTAATTGACAGGAAGGTGAGATAAATATATGTGTAGGTGGATGAAAGAAGTTATGCGATGGATTTGAAACAGCAGATTGAAACATACGAGCATCATGTGCAGTACCTTCCCAGCCCGCCAACACGAACGTAAAGCACATATGCCAATCACATACAGTCATTACATTCTGTGTTGGATATCCCTTTCTCCCGATATATTTATCCCGGTTGCCACCAATGATCACACACCTGATATGTGTTCCATCTATTACTCCAATAGCATATTTAAAATATGGATAATAATGGCAATTATTTTCTATCTTTGAGTGGTATACAGTGAATTTGGGATTGATTGGTCTGATATTTTCCCGCGCTAGATTGATGCAAGCATTTAATACCTTGTGCAAAAGCCTACTGACTGTTTCCCCTGAATGTTGAAAGAGTTCCTGTACCACCCTATTGCCTACTCCATGGCCAACGATGAGTAAAAACATGGCAACCATTTCCTCAATCTCAACGTTCATTAAATTCTGTAAGCCATATTCGACCAATTTATGACACAAGCTGCAAAATACATGTTTTTCTACTCTAAATATGTCATGACAGCATGAACCATGGGTTGCCAATATCTCTTGCACCCATAAATGACTAGTGCGTTTACTTGTTTTGCGCAATTCTTTGCACATGAAAGGCACCCAATATATACTCATCTAATTCATCATTGATAAGAGATAAAACTTGAAACTGGTCATCTTCCTCCACCATGTTAGGTAAGTTTTATTGTTCGAATTTGCCATTGATTATATACCCTGTGAATGTGATTAAAAATTCAAGTATGAGTAATGGAAGAAAAAATACCAAATAAGGATGAATATGACACAAGTAAACAGATTCAAGTGAAAATGGCATAAAATATTTGTCACAAAGCATGTTGTCATGAAGTCAGATATTGTCATCCTGTGCAAACACAAACATAATAAAACATAGTTTAGGTACATCTAAGAGTCATAAATCATAAACTGCAACCATAAAACCACGAACGCCATGTTCTGTTTACAGAGTGACACAAACATTTCCCGATTAGTCTTATCCACGATTAGCTTCATACATCGATGACGAAAGTCCTTATCACATATGACTTCATCAATGTCAAGTAGCTGATTCAAAGTAGTATCGACACCAACATCTTTAAAACCATCTAATGTTGCCGCTCTATCCTTGGATGCATTTGCCATCACACTAACTGCATCCGTGATTTGTCTTGAAGCTGGCACTTTTTGCTTCTTTCTCTGCCCAGCCCCTTCAGCTATCTTCCTCTTACCCCCGACTTCCTGACTCAGCACCAACAATTGATGGAGTGCTTGTTGTTAAGCCAATGCTAGCCAGCTCATCCGTCACTCCTATACTAGGCATCGGGTTAGCATCGAACATATCATCTTCGTTGTCCCCTGACCCTTCTTCTTCATCCATTGTTGGTCGGTACGCATCGTCTTGTTTAGCCTCTTCTGTCTGTGTCTATGGATCTACAAAAGCCGGATTAAAAAAATCCTCGCCAGTCGCTATAGCATCCTTGAATATAATTCTTAGTTCTCTTTCAAACTTGAGGCTTGTGTGTCCGAACTTTCTTTGTAAAATGCATCCCACTGTGTTCTTTTTTATAGATTTGCTCAACGCAGGCGTTGATAAAAAACTCAGTTGTCTCATCTTCCCAAATAGCTCTGTCCATATTTCTATGCTATAATTTAATTTGAATATTATCAACATATTTCATTCACATAATGTCAAATATTATGAGAACCTTAAATATACTAATCATCCAAAATAGTTAAGATCTTTGACAAAAAAATAGTTAAGATCTTGATTTGATTCAAAACCGAAGATACACTTTAGTGTTGAAGACATTGGATTCTTTTCTTTTTTGGCTAAAGACTACTTTTGTTGGCCTAAAAACATTGATTCAAAACTGAAAAGGAAAATGATGTATTACTTTTTTTTTTTTGTATGCAAAGACTTTCTTGGTGATAAATTGATCCAATATATATAGAATTTACAAGTAAAATAGAAAATGAGGGTGAATTTACAAGTAAAATATATATATAGAATTTAAAGTGGCATTCTTGGTGATAAATTGACCCAAATCAACGTGTTACCAGAAGGCACATTCTCAACAGTTCCCTGCCCCTTACCCATCCAGATAACAATTCTTTGCACTCTCTTCACATACAAATCTTTCTTTTGTCTGGGCACATAATTGGGTCCCATTATTCTAACTTAAAACCCAATTGTTACTATTGATAACCCATGCAACTATATACCATATTGATCCTTCTAAACTTCACAAGGAATTAAATTAAGTACGAAAATTCCAGATTTTTACACATATTCAGAAGCATTTTCACATATTACAGAAAATGATTTACTGTATTAGCATTCGGCACAAGAATCATGAAATTTCAACTAGGCCATGTAGGAATAAAAGAGAAATTCGTCAACCCATTGGTTTTTGCATATTTGGAAACAACAATTATTGCGCACATGTCTAGATAGTCCTCCCAATCAAAAGTATAGGGGTAAAAATCATCTTGCAGACAAGAATGGTTCAGGCGATAAAAGCACTTTACTCCAATCAATAGTTTTGAAACTTTAAAACATAATCCAATAGTTCAAAGCTTGCACCAAGCCTTGACACATGTAGAGACAACGACACCAAGCAGAGAAAAAGAAACGAAGCATATAGAAATGGAAACAAAAAGCAGCATACAACCCACAACGTAGGTCACAGATAGAAGAAAAGCAGAGCAAACATCAATGGTTCACAAGCACATATCCAAAATTCAACCAACAGCTACCAAACACATCAAGCTATGTTTCACAAGCACCTATGCAGTTATAACATTATCCATTGGCTATTTAACCATGTACAAAGACATCAATGCATATCAAGATATGATACAGGATCACCGATGTAGATCACCAAACATGCCCCAGATAAATCAAGCCACAGATGAATATCAAGACATGATGCATAGATCACCAACCATGCATACACTCAAAGTACCTTGCAAACTCAAACCATGCCCCTGATAAATCAGAGAATAAGAAGCAAGACCGGTGTGTTTACACTATGCAGCATTGTATTTAGCAAAGAAATACACTTAAGAGAATAGATCACCGATGCAGAGCAATGTAGGCACCTTATATCAACAAACAAATCCAACACAGACTAGATGCATAGATCACCGATGTAGATCACCAACCAAATAGAAGATCAAGACAGCTTACCGATGGGACTTGTTCACCGGTGCAGAAGATCCACGCATCCTCAAACGCACTTGCAAGAACAGATATGCAACTTTGTGCCTCAAACCTTCAGCCAACAAAGCCCAAACATTGCTGGACAAGAGCCCACAACACCCACCGCAAAACCACGCCGGAAAACTTCCGGACAACACCAGCTGAGGATGCCGGCGGTACACGGACATGCTCTTTGCTTCGACAAAATGAAGAGCAAACAGAGTAAGGGTGAGATTCAGAACATGGCCTAAAGAAAAATGAAGAGCTCTTTGGTTCGGATATATACCTGGTAGAAGACTTGGCGATGCCGGCAAACAACGAAGGCAGGGCCGGCGGTCACTGGCTTTAGAACGTGGCCCAAAGAAAAATGATTGAGAGGGAGGAGATTGACTAAAATGCTAACGGAGGGAGAGAGATATGAGAATGAGAAAGATGAGGGAACTTGGTGAGAAGATGACGGCAGCCACGGTGAGCTCTAGTGAGATGAGGAAAGCGCCGACAACAGTGAGAGCAGAAGCTTTTTCCAGTGTTGTTTATTTGCTCGAATTGTAGTGTTGCTGTGATAAATGTTGGGGTCGAAGAGAGATAGAAATGCTGAGGGTTAGGTGGACATTTTAAATTGCATTTAATGCTTATTAATGGTCAAAAAATTGGCAAATTCAATACCAAAAAGCCACCCCTGTTAGCTTAAATGGAATCGCGTGAATAAGATAAAACCACAAATATTAATACGCAATACCAAACACTCAAAATAAGCTCTTCATCCTCAATCGTACGATTTGTCTAATAATCGTTCGTTCCCCCCCCCCCCCCTCAAATTTGTACTTCCAAACACTCACTTATGATGCATTTAGATTTCGATGTACCGCGGTGTGAAGTGAGAAAATGGTACATATAAGAAAAGATAAAATTATTACAAGAAGGCCAATAATTTGATATTTATAAATGTATCTAAAAGGTAAAAAATTAAATAATAAATTTGAGAAAAAATTAGGAAAAATTCTCTTATTACAAATTTAATTGGTAAGAATGACTTGATAATTTTTTATACATATAGAATACTAGTACTATGCAAATTCATATCTTTTCTAATGATTTTTCATCCAAAATTTCTTTTCAGACATTCATTCAAATCAGTTTCTGTTTGAGAAAATGACATTTTTACTCGTATCATTTTAAATATAAATCAAATTTACAATCTAACTTATATCTTATTTCAAGTTTACAAAAATCATATTGAAAAAAGTCATTTTTGTCATCGCTAATCTAAATGACCTTTATGTGATAAGTAACGTTTCTTTTTATAATTTTGATGGGGCATTAGTATATAAATATGTTTATTACGTTTTTTTATCAAGGTTTTGTTTTTGTGGTACCCAAAACTTTATTTATTTTTTTTTGCCCGGTAGTACTCAAAACTTTATAGAACCATAATAACTGCCTCTGCCTGAAACGTCCGCTCCGCTTCCTGGAAAATGAAAAGGCTGGCAGGACTGATTAAAGAGCAGTGAACAAGGATCCTCCATTTTTGCCTCTGAAGCAAAAACCCCACCACACACAAGCCATGGCTTCTCATTTTCATCCTCCTGCCTCTATCAATTTCTTCAAAATCATCTTGAAATCCAATCTTGAATCCATTGTAAGTATTCTCTCATTCCCCCCCAAATTTTTCTTTATCCATGTTTGTAGTTTCATTTGCCCCAAATGCACGCAAAAAGGTTTACCCTTTTCTCTTCTTCTGAGCTAGCTGCTATGAAAAAGCTGAACAGGGTTTTGCCTTTTAATCTGTCTCTGTTTATACAATTATCTTTTTCCAGAAATGAAATTTCCCAAAGTGGAACCCTCAACCTCGCACTTTTCCCCCCTTTCTTGATTGCCGTGTATAGAAAGGGTTTGAATTGAAATAAATAGATAGTCATGCATAGGTACCTGCGTATTTTATTATATACATATGTGTGTGTGTGTGTGTGTGTGTGTGTCTATATCTATATACAGAGAGAGAGATGGTGGGGTGTTGTGAGATTGAGTTGATATATTTCCATTTTGACTCTCGAGTCTAAACTCTTACATTATGAAAATAATTCTCTTATTAGTAATTTTGTTCATCACTTATCTGCACATATCTTAAAGTTTAGGGAGCTATATGCATATAACTTAAAGTTTGAAGGGGTTATATATATACACACAAAAAATATAATTCAAGGGTTATATAATTGATTGTTGGGTTTATTTATCTATACAGAGTTGAATGTTTAGGTGAGTTCATTATTAAGTTTTAAAGGTGGAGAAAGTTATTTGTACATGGTTCAAAGTTCACAAAAGTTTTATGTAATTTAGCCTTCCGTTTAAATATGTTTCCTTTAATTGGGGTATGGTGTGTTATGCTTACGGAAGAATTTGGTGATATATCCATCTTAAAGTTCAAAAGCCATCAACGTTCTTTCCTATTATAGATATGTGACAGAATATGACAGAATCAAAGTTAGAACTCAGAAGTAAATTATACTATTGATTATGAATAAATTACAGTTGTAGTAGACATGTGAACTTGTATATTTGCACATTGATATACTAACAAACACTACTCCACAGAGGATTCCAAACAAATTTACAGGGAGATATGGAAGTGGTTTGTCAAACCCTGTGTTACTGAAGCCTCCGGATGGGAAAGAGTGGAAAGTATATCTGAAAACACATGATAATGAGGTTTGGTTTCAAGAGGGGTGGAAGGAATTTGCTCGCTTTTACTCTCTAGATGAAGGGCATTTGATTTTGTTCAAGTATGAAGGAACTTCTTGGTTTGATGTACACTTATTCGATAAGAGTGCACTAGAAATAGACTATCCTCCAAACCGAAAGGCTAGGCACAAAACACTTTTGCCATCCTCTAGGCCTGATAAGAAAATGAGAAGTCTACCGAAGGCACATGTGGTTTCGGAAACTAATCATGGTCAATGTCAAGGAACAGAGTTTCAGAAATCAACCAATGCAGCAGAATTGAAATTTCCTAAGAAGGAACCAGAAGGTATGTGTTTCTTGGTCTGCTTTTCCCTTTTGATTTGTAGATTTGATTGTCTTGTTTATGAAACTAACTCAAAATTGTTATAGAAGATACAGGAGTGAGAATATCTAGTACATGCTTGAATTCTGAGCATAGAAGGAAGAGAGCATTAACTACTGTGGAAAAGATCAGAGCTATAAACAGTGCCAGTTCTTTCAAATCCGAATATCCCTTTTTCATGGTAATCATGCAGCCTTCATATGTCAGGCATAAATGTTACTTGGTGAGCCTTCTAAGTTCTATCATTTTCTAGTTTGCTTCTTCTGAAATATGGACACTTATATTTGAAACCTTTGGTTACTGGCTGCAATCTTCTGTGAGCTCTCAATTTTTTTATCAATCTTCTCTTCAAAGGTGATGCCAACAAAATTCGCTAAAACACATTTGGAGAAAGAGCGTGGTGTTGTGCAACTTGAGGCACGAGATGGGAGAACTTGGCCTGCCAAGTATAAGATTCCCACAATCAAAGATGGGTGGGAGAAGTTTGTAATGGAAAATGGTTTGAAAGTGGGTCAAGTTTGTATTTTTGAAATGATTGGTCGCGTGTTCAGAGTACATATTTTCGGAGACCAGGAAGAAGGTTATAACTTTTGTCAGTTGGTTACATCTCTATGGATAAGTTCTCATGATTTCTATTTACTTTTCACTGTGAATGATTTGCAGTTAAAAGCAGAAAGAGGATTTACAATCTTGCAGAAGATCCGAAAGTTAAAAAGGAGCAGATCAGCAGTATGCAACAGACTCCTCTTGAGAAGGCCAGCTCTTTCAAATCTGAGAATCCTCATTTTATGGTTAAGATGTCAAATGCTTACATTTGTAGCAATTCAAACTTGGTAAGTATTTTTGACACTTTTAATGTAGTTGTTGCAGTATTTTTACAAAATTTTTTTATGTTACTGATATTTAATAAATAGAAAAACTACACATTTAGTCCTCTAACTTTATGCAAAGTTTTAGTTTGATCCCTTAATAATAAAAAGCATGTTTTTAGTCTTTTAACCCTAATATTGTTAATCTCAAATGATAATTCTTTTTTTTTTTTTGTTTGAAAAAGACACTTAATATTTAATGTTTGATAAGGTTTATTTAACATTTAAAATTTCAGTATCAACATCTTTTGTTAACGGTATTAGAGTTAAAAGATAAAAAGACACTTTATAAAGGGTTAAGGTTCATTGTTACTTAGGAAGTTTCCACTCAAGAGCAGTGGATATTCGGAAGTGTTTTAAAAGCAATGCTGCCCCGGAAGTATGAAAAACGCAGCAATGTCGCCCTGTAGCTAAATATCCACCTCATGGCAAGCCATGTCATTATCCACCTCATGGCACCACGTAAGTCTTTTTATTCATTCTCACCTCCGTACCACCAACCTTTCAGCCTCGCCCTTCTCCCGCTTCCTCCTCCGTCGCTTCTCTTCCTCCCTTCGCTGCCAAAATTCTCACCACTCCACATCATCCATGATGCAGAGTTCTTCGTCGTCGCCCACCTCTATTAACCCCATCATCGTGGCAAATGAGATTGGGGTCAAGAAGTTAAATTGGGGCTCCGATCAACCTAGAATGCGAAAGATACAAGCTTCATCTATAATGGCTTCTACTCAACTAATTTAACCATTCATGACGTTTTACTCAACTCCGATTCTTCGACTCACCAACGGTAATGACTAATGAGCAACTACAGGGTCACGCCTTTTACTGTGATATAAGCCTATTGCTTTCATAAAAACTCGTCTTTCTCTACCTTTTTTGTTTACACCATTAGATCTGAATACCCAACTCTGAGTGATCGATTATCGATTATTTGATCTGTAAGTATAGCTTTGGTTCTATTGAAGGGAATCTCAACTATTGCTTGGGTTTGATTGTATTGAGAGGAGTTGAAATCTAGATGATATTGTTGCTTGATTCTCTCTCTTTCGTTGTTCCTTCTCTAAGCTTTTGAAGTTTGTTTGTTAAATTATTTTTCTACTTCCTTTCAAGAAATAAAAAATTATACGCTACAATTTGTTTTGTCTGTCAATCTTAGCCTCCCACTTGTCCATAAAAAACTTTTGGATCCTCATCACCCCTGGGTGGAAACTTTTGGGGTAAAAATGGACCTTATATCTTCATAAAGCTATGGGCTAAAATTAAACTTTGCATGCATTTAAAGGATTGAATGTGAAGCTTTGCCTTAATAAATTGAACATAAGAAGCTTGGCACAATAGGCTTTTAAATAAGAATTGAAAGACGTGCTATCAATATAGAGTTGATTTAGCGGTGTAAGGTTTTGTTAGACCCTTTAGGTCTTAAATTCAAGTCCTAGAGGAGACATTTGTGTTAGAAAGGGTAGTCACGAACTCAGAACCAGATAATAATATTAAAAAAAACAAAGAATTGAAAGACATGCTTGATTGATAGCCTTTTCAATAAGGCTATGTTTGTTTATTTATGGACAAATTATAATTTTTATACCTAAAGTTTTGCTCAATTTTTAACTTTTGGTCTCTATAATTTAAAAATGTAAAAATTGTAATTGAGTCCTTATAATTTATTAAAATTTTAATTTAATTTCTACAGTTAAGTTATTTTAATTTATTAACTTTTTAATATACTATTAAATTATTTTAATAATATTTCCTTTTGAAAATTTTTGTTGGTGTAACTATCTATCTATTGTTTTGGTGATCTAAATTTATTTGATCATTGCTGGTAAAAGAGGCAAGGCATGATAATAAAAGGGTTAAAGGCCAATTTTGCCCCGGAAGTATTCACTAGGGGCCAATTCGGGACCGGAAGTATTTCGAGGGCCATTTTTGCGCCGAAAGTTTCCAATTGGGACAATTTTGCCCTGGAAGTTTGAAATTTGGAGCAATTTTGCCCTAACGTTAGTTGACCGTTGGTTGACCGTTAGCCTGGGCAAATTTGCTCCAAATTTGATACTTCCGGGGCAAAATTGTCCCAAAACCCAATGACCGTTAGTTGGGCACATCGAACACCAGGCGACATGCTGTGCTCTTCCAGCCGCTGGACCCTACCTCCGGCTGAGCTAGGATGGGTAGACTGTTAAACAAAAAAGAGAACTCGAGGCCCATGCCGACGTCTCCAGACTCACTAACGTTCTTGTCAGTTGCCACGTCCCGATTCAGGAATTTTGACCTGATTCCCTTTCAAAGTACGCATGTTGAACGCTATCAGACGGGCTTCCCCCGTCTCTTAGGGTCGACTAACTCATGTGCAAGTACCGTTCACATGGAACATTTCCTCTTTTTGGCCTTCAAAGTTCTTACTTGAATATTTGCTACTACCACCAAGATCTGCATTGACGGCTACTCCACCCAGGTGCGCACCTCAGGGTTTGCAGCGACTGCCACACCTTTCTACTCATCAAGGCCTAGCACTTATCCCGACGACGGGTATAGGTCACATTCTTCAGAGCTCGGGCGGAGTGGCCGTCAATGCAGATCTTAGTGGTAGTAGCAAATATTCAAATAATGACTTTGAAGGTTGAAGAGGGGAAAGGTTCGATGTGAACGGTACTTGCCCACCCTGGCTCAGCCATATGATAGCATGCAGCACATATAGTTTGAAAGGGAATCGGGTCAAAATTCCTGAACCGGGACGTGGCAGTTGACAGCAATGTTAGTGAGTCCGGACAAGTCAGCATGGGCCTCGAGAAGAGTTCTTTTTTCTATTTTACAGCCTGCCTCCCTGTTTTAGTGAGTCCGGAGAAGTCAGCATGGGCCTCGGTGTGGGTTAAGGTGCTATTTTGCCCCGGAAGTATCAAATTTGGAGCAAATTTGCCCAGGCTAACGGTCAACCAACGGTCAACTAACGTTAGGGCAAAATTGCTCCAAATTTGAAACTTCCGGGGCAAAATTGTCCCAATTGGAAACTTTCGGCGCAAAAATGGCCCTCGAAATACTTCTGGTCCGGAATTGGCCCCCAGTGAATACTTCCGGGGCAAAATTGGCCTTTAACCCATAATAAAATTAGATTAATGACATACTGAGCAAAATGTTGACAAAACTATGATGCTAGGGACTAAATTGAAAATTATTTTTATTACTATTGCTATTATAGTTATTCACATGCAAATGCACACAAGTTCAATACATACTTGTGAAAGCTTGCATGTTCGTAAAAATCACAAGCTCACTCTTCTAATCTAATACTCATTTTTCTATCCTTAATATAAGATATATTTATCTAAATTGATTAGATTAAGGAAGTTGGTTAAATTAGTTAATATGACATTTATTTTCTAAAACACCCTAGTCATCTTCCTTAATTTCCTTTCCTTCTTGATTATTGTTGAAGGAGCATCAATAGGGGTAAATGAAGAAAATATTGACAAATATGAAAATTATGTCTTATATTTAAGATCAATATCAACTCTTCAAATATATTTTATATTAAGGATCAGAAGGAGTATTTTCTTTTCTGTTTTTCTTTTTCCTTTTCCTTTTTATTTATTTGTCTTTTAAGTTCTGTCGTAGATATTGTGTTGAAAAATAGAGAAATCTTTTATCCAACAACAACTACTACTATTAAAAAGCAACAACAGCAGCAACAAAGTCGTCTCCCACTAAGTGGAGTTAGCTACATAGACACATGACGTCATTGTACTGTGTTAAAAACTAAATCTTTAGATAGATTGTTAATCAAAAGTAGGAGTGTTTCAAATGTCTAACCGGGACTGGGATCACCCATTCCTGGTTCCCGTCCCGGGGGTGGTCGGGAGGGGGAAACCATTCCCGGTCCCAGGAAAGTCCCGGTATAACTAGGATCGGGAATTGCCGGTTTCAATAATATTATTATATTAGTTAAATTTTCTATAATCTAGTATTTAAAGTGATTATTTAACACCTAATAAGGTTATAAAAATCACACAAATTGATCTAGAATTGAAGAATAACATATCATCATCATCATCATCATCATCATCACATTATCATTTTTGTTATTATCTTTATGCATTATATAGTTAGGATCAAGGTTCATGAACCCGGACCGGGCATTGAACCGGCCGGGGTACTGGGTCAGGGTCAGTGGGTCAGACCGGAGTGAAACCGGGAGTCAGACCGGGGTCAATTAAAAAAAAAATAATTTAAATATTCATCCATACCATTTAAAAAATTACATAAGAGTTTTTTTCTAACCAATAGTCCAATATAACCTCCTAAACATAATATCCACAAAAATATTGTTAAGTACATAAGAATTTTTCTCCAAATAATGCCAAAAAATATTCCATAATCCTTTTAAAACTCATTGAAAATTAAAAAATTTTAGGAAAATAATTTTTCTGAAAAAAAAAGCAAGAAAAATGTCATTTGGAGCATAAAAAAGCAAAGTTTTTTTTTTAAAAAAAAGGCAACACGTGAACCGGCTGGGTTGCACCGGTTTACCCCGGGTTGACCGGGTCAGACCGGGTCGGAACAGTACCGATCTACCAGCTGAACCGAACCGGCCAGTTGGCCGGTTCGCCTGTTTCCTGTCCGAACCGGCCGGTCCGGTCCGGTTTCATGAACAATGGTTAGGATTAGTATCACAATATGTACGATTTAACTTTAACTAAATATGTGATATACATTTTATCAAATGATAACTTAATTTATAGGGTAAAAAAATACTAAAATAAAAGAATAACTTATTTTTTAAGGAAAAAAAATTTAACAAAAATAAAAAAAACCGAACCGGGTTGTGATCCCGGTCCCGGTTCCAATAGATCCCGGTCTTGGTTAGGACGGGAAATTCCCGGGATAAAATGTCCGGGACTGGGCCTGGACAACTGAGACCGGGATACTTTGAACACCCCTAATCAAAAGATCTCTTTCAATAATTTTATTGAATATTCCCTTTGGTCTTCCTCTACTCCTTTTTAGAAGACTCCACACTGTTTGACCAAATCTCCTCACCGGTGCATCTAATAGTCTTCTTTGAATATGTCTTAACCATCTCAACCAATTTTCTTGTTTAAGATTTATCTATGGTTTACTTGTTTTATGGGATTTCTCTTTTAAAAAGAACAAATAAATTTCAACCTACTATGTTAATATACACAACCTTTTGTCTAGCTCATTTTCTTGAACTTTGGCCAAATGACCCAAGTATTTTATCAAAAACTAAAATATAAAACAATATTTATCTAGTATTTACCCTAAAATTTCTGTTACCAAGTAATGTATCTGAAGAAGTAGAAAAAGTTAACCAAGTCATCTCAACATATCAACGTTTGAATCATTTTCATGCAATTAAAATGTCACGTTGTGTCCGTTGGAGTTTTACTGTGTGTGTGTCTCAAACTCTCAATAATGAAGTCGCACATCGCTCAAGTTAATGGAGAAGCCTCAGTATATAGGTGCTAAGATGTGAACTTAGACAAGTAAAAGGGCCAAAAAAAAAAAGGAGTGGGCTCGCCCATACAACAATGGGGTAATGTCGTTGAAAATTGCTGATTGCTGACTGCTGATTTCTTCCTCTCACACGTGGGTATTTTTTTCTCCTTCTTTGGCAGCATGTGCCAACACATTTTGCACGAAAACATCTTCATGACTGTACTGAGAGTATCAAACTTGTTGTACAAGATATAGTTTGGCCTGTTGAGTATGTATATAGAATAACTCCTCCGGAAATTGAAGCTCATGAATTTTCTTATGGTGGATGGAGGCATTTTCGCAAGGACAACGACTTGAAACTAGGTGATATCTGTGTCTTTGAGCTCATCCCCGACATCAAACTTACATTTCAAGTAACAATTTTACGAGCCACTAAACACCTAGTTCATCCTACAAACTCAGGTAAATCTTCGATCACAAAATTCCTCATTATATCCTCTCTGATCTGCTGAACAACAATTACTTAAACTTTCTTCAGGTCAACCTTAATGGATGGAGAAATAGACTCAGATCCCCCTTGGTGACCAGAAGTAAAAGTGACGAGAGAGATATATGTAGAGGTGAGCGAACCTATCTGTATCGCTCCCACGTTCTCTTCTCTTTAATCGGTCGATTTCAAACGGTTTATTGCTTTCAATTTTCTTTTGACATCCTAGAGTTGGAAGCAGGAAGCCAACATAGAACTTAGAAGTTCACTGCAGCTTAGGTCGTGAGAATCTCTTTTTCACAGCATAAGGACTTGTCATCTGCTGAATTCCTGTAAAGGTTAAGCATGGAACATAATATGTATGTTTTATGAGACATTTGCATTATTAAGATATGCATGTACTGTGTGTTTTTATGAAATATGTAGGAGCATGTTATAATCCATGTTCTCAAGACTCGGACCGGAAACTAGCCAACTGGCTGGTAGATTGGACTGGAGACCGGACCGGTCCGGTCCGGTTTTATTTTTTTTGTTTTTAAAATTGATTTTTTTTAAAAAAATTTCTTTAGAGTTTCATATTAATAATCCTAAAATCTTCAAATTTCTCATCGGTTTAGCCTCAAGTTAACTCCGATTTGACACATTGATCCTTGACCCAATACCCCGGCCGGTTCGGTAGAATGTTCGGGTTTAATTACCTTGGTTATAATTAATCAAATTACTAGTCCATAAACTTTCCATATTATTGAATGTGACAATTGTAATTTAGCTAGTGAGCCTTTTTTGTTTGTGGTTGGACAAGTGGTGCTTCCTAATCTTGTATTCCTAATGTTGTATTTGAAGGGGTTGTTCTAATTAGTTGTAATATGATCGTGACAAAGTCCTTGCTGAATGGGGAAAATGGAGGCTTTGAATTTCCTCATTGTCCTTTAGGCTTGATGGCATTTCTTATTTTTATCCTATGTTTGAATTGGGAAGAAAATCAGGGAGGAAAAAATATTAGGACAGAAAACTCCTAAAAATGACAAATTCACTTATTTTTACTGATTCGTACCGGACAAGATAAATATGTAAGATTAACCATTAAAATAATAAAAATTGCATCATAAGTAGCAATATAATAATTCATGTGCAATAATTTCACAGATTGAATAAGGTTGGATTAGACAAGGCAAAAAATAAAATAAAATAAAAATAAAGGTCATATGTACTTGGAAATTATTTTTTCAAGAAATAGCAAAAAAACGTTATTTCTTATTAAATGATGTTAAATGTGTTTAACTTTTAATTGATATTGGTATTAATAAAAAAATTTACTTGACATTCTTCAAATTATTTTTGCTCTAATTAAAGTTTAAAAATAGTGGTATACAATAAAGCTTTCAAAATTTTCTTTGAATGGCTAGATCCAAGTTACACGGGTTGGTCCTCTCTTGACAACCTATTTAAGATTGTCTCAAGACTAAGCATTAGATGCAGACATTATATTTAATTTAATAAAATTAATTTTATTAAATGATAATTTAATATCTTGTTTTATATGTTTTCTTTGTAACAAGGATCTAGGAATAATTAAAATTATTATTCTAAATGTCTCCTGTCAATTATTATTGTTGGGAAGGGAAAAAACAATTATTATTGTTGGAACAATAATAAACTAATGCTAGTATAATTTTGATTGATGATCATGTATAGAGATCCATGAACTAGGTTATAAGCATATCTCGTTATTTTAGCTATGTCAATGAGCTCTCCAACATGATATTGCTATAGATTCCTAGAGGAGAGCATCGGTTTTTCGGTAAAAACCGAAAACACTAAACTACCAAAATAAAGCAAATTCTAAAACCAAACCGAAACCAAACAATCAAAATAACCGAACTAAAATAACCGAAATTATTCGGTTCGGTTTCGGTTTTGTAAGAAAAAATCGAAATTTTTTTAGCCTTCATTTTTGACTTCAAATATCTGAATTTTCAACCAGCAAAAATTAATACAAATTATAAAATTGAATAACCTCATTAAGATCCAGAGAAAGATGATAAAAAACAAAGTATAAACAACATATTACATATATGATCAATGTAGTTTGGAGTACCCAATATTCTAATAATGGAACCAAAAATAGGAAGGTTTTTGACAGATGCAGAATAATTGTATTCAACATTACTTAATCCAAAGAAAACATAACAAAAGTTCAAAAAGATGAATATCCAACGATATATCATTCTTTGTCTTGCATCCGGTTTTTCAGTGGTGGTATACTTTTTTAATATTTTCGGTTTTTCAGTTTAAACTGATTTTTTTTAAAAAAAAACCGAACCAAACCGAAAAACCGAACAAAAAAATCGAACATGCACCGAACACTGAAAAAACCAAACTGAAAATATTGAAATTGATTCAATTCGATTCAGTCTTCGGTTTCGGTTCGGTTTTGCTCACCCCTATAGATTCCTGCATGAGGAACATTGTATTCTGAAATCATCAGAAGTCACTTTTAACTGAGTCATAATAAAGGTCTTGACTAAGCATATTGGGATTTATATGAGTGAAAGTGAGTGGTGAAGATGAAATTTGTTCCTCTTGTTATGAGAGGGATATCTTTGTGCCCCTTGATGAGTGAGACTGTGAAATATATGGCTGTGCTCAAGTAAAATGAGTTTCATTTGTTGTCAATTTACTTGGAGACTAAAAAAGTATGATTGAGCAATGTGACAAAGACATCTTTATATCTCATGCTCGATCTAGATTTCATGTGACAAAAAAACTTGACAATGTTATAAGGCAGGTTAAATCGGATCATTAATCTTTTTTTTTTTTTTTGATACTGATCATTAATCTTAATATAATTTGGACAATCATAATATCTTGCTAGAGATCACTTATGAATTGTGGGCCAAAAGGTACTTTGGGCCCTCTGCCAACATTATATTAGCCTATAGTGTTACATATAAGAATGGGCCAACGTGAACTTAAATGTCCAGATTCATTGAATCTAGAAAGTGTTTAAACTCAATGAATATAAAATGTTATTGTCATTGTACTAAAAAAATGCCATCGTTTAATCTAGAAAGTATTTTTTTTTTCAAGTTAGAGAACTTTTGATTTGGATTAAAAAAATATAATAGTCCTAAATTTAGAAGTATTATTTATGGTGAAATAATATTATGTTATTATTATTTGAAAAATAATAATATTATATTTAATTTAGGATTTTAGATCTAGGAAGATTTATTTTCAAATATGATATCTTTGGAAGATTTCTTATGGAAGGTCTTAAATTAAATAGAAGGGCACAATCTTATTAAAGATATTGATAAAAATTAATGTATATATGATATACATAATTTTAATCGGATATTTTATTATTAGACAAATATCATATATTTTTTCTAATGGTGATAGACGAATTTTTAATATTTAATATGTAAATTTCGTGTGTAATTTATTGACTAGAGCGGCCGACCTAACTAGTAATGAAGTTGGGTGCTCTTTGAGAGTAAGAGAGACATCGGAAACCACACACACACACACACACACATATATATATATATATATATAGAGAGAGAGAGATTGTGACATACAATTGAGGCCTACACTTGACTTTGGATACGGCAACCAGTTGTGATTCAAGGAAGGTGTAACATGGCAATAAAAAAATTAACCAGCAATTAAAAAATGTAAGGGATAACTATAATAGGAAAAAGAAGTTTCCGTATACATGACACCTAGGGCCTGCATGAGTTAGCGGTGACAGAAGTTACTTTTTTTTAATCTGACTTTTATAAAAGTTAGATAAGATAAAAATCAGATTGTAAATATAGTTTGTGTCTGGATTGACAGTAGCAAAAGTTGTTTTTAATTTGGAAAAGCTAGACTTTTGAGTTTATTCTCAAAAGCTACTTAAAAGAAAAAAAAAAAGCTAAGTTGCCAAAATGCTAACCAAAACAATCTAATTTTCAAGAAGCCAACGCTACCATGCCTTTTCTTTGAAAAAGCCAAGTTTGGGATGGCAAAAGACCATCCCAAACAAGCTGGCCATGGCTTTTTACGCTGCATCACATGTATAGCATTCTCAAGGAAAGGATGAAGTTTTAAAAGTTATGCCCCATTTGGTACAAGGGAACCAAGGGCTTGTTTGGTATATTGGAATTGATTTTGATGGAAATGGATATGGAAATGGAAATGGGGATTAAAAGTATGTTTGATATGTCATGGAAATAAGATCTAATTTTTGTATAAAAATACCAAAATGTCCTTCAATTTTTTTTGAAGGTAGTGGAGGGTAATAGATGGAAATGATCACATGGAATTATAAATCTGAGATATTTTGATGGAATTGATAGGGTGGAATTGAGCCTATTTGGCTTTCACATGAAATTGGAAAATTTTCCAATTCCATCATACCAAACAAGCATCATGATGGAATTAATCCTCAATTCCGTTTCCATCACCCCTAATTCTATCATACCAAACAGGGCCTAAGGGACTAGAGAAGTGGAAGTGGGGATGGAATTCAATTTTGAACTGTTTGGTGTGGGAGATCTCACTTCCATATGGAACTCACTTTCATAAAAAATGATGGAAGTGAGTTCCTTGGGTCTACCTAAGGAACCAATCTCACTTCCATGGAAGTAAGATTTATGGACCATTATACCCTCTTATTTTTTATAAATTGACAACTTTGTCCATCCAACTTTATTACCTATTATCTTTCTTTGCACCCCAACTCTAGTTTTCATCTCCCCTCTCTTATGACGATGGCGAGGTAGGACGATGGACAACGTCAAGGTAGCAACAACGACAATGGAGGGGGGAGGACAACGCTGCTCCTAGATCTCGTGAACTTTACTTCCAGATCCATCATGCACTGTGTCTTTCTGATGTCCCAATGTCGATCTATAATCTCGGATCTTCTCTGTGATGATGGTGGACGGCAATTCAGGAGAACATGATGGCAACCCTCATGTGATGGTGCTTGACCAACAACCCTTCCCTTCTCATGCGATGATACTTGATCGGCGACCATTTCCTTGTCTTTGTCCACGATTCCAAGCATGAATCTCGATCGAGCAACCCTCCCCTTCTTGTTTTTGTTCAAATCCATCTCGCCTCCCTTCGTCTTTTGTTTTTGCTTTTCTCAACTTCCATCTCCACAATTTCGATGTCAACTTGGGGTTTATACAATTTTTTTAAATCTTGAGTTTTGGATTAAGTGACGATGAACAATGTTTATGGAGATTGATTGTTATTCTCATCTTCATTCTGACGGAGGTTGTAGTGATGATGAACAGTGTTTTGAAGGCTGGGTTTGGACTAAGATTTTATTTTTGGATAAGAGTATATTTGTATTTTTATATTATAAATACATATACTAAATTAAAATAATTCCCCAATTCCATCATTATACCAAACACACTAGCAATTTGCCATTTTTGGTCTAGGATTAGGAGCTCATGAATTTTAGGCAATAGTAAGGGCTGAGTTGCGATAGTGGGGATGCTTGCATTGATGAAAACCTATGCTTAGAGGTGATTGAGAAGGGTAAGAGTAAATTAATTTAAACCAATTTAGCGAGACAATTCTATCTGGAAATTATTATAAACAGGGACAATTTTGTCTCAAAATTTTTTACTCCTAGCCCTGCTTCATCAATATCAGGAAGTCGGTGGCTTTCCAACAATCCTACTTTTATAGTACCCCCAATCCCAAGTTATCCTCAATCTTTAGTATCAAACATCAAAAAATGGAGTGTCAAGCCCAGTACCAACCCCTCCAATATCACGTACCAAACAGGGCCAAAGAGCCATTTTATCTAATCACATATACGGATTGAACAATTAAATTTAGTGTTTACTTGGTTTCGCTTATTTTATGTTATTTACAAGATAAATGTGTAAAAGTAACAGTTAAAATAATAAAAATTGCACTGAGTAACAATATAATAATTCATGTGCAATAATTCCATAGGTTGATTCAGGATCGAATAGTCAAGGTAAAAAAAATAGGGAAAATTATACTGAAACCCATGGAAGGAAAAATACGAAGAAATGATCCCGAAAAATTCCAAATTACTATCAAGTCCCATGGGACCATTTTGTAATAAATTCCAGTTGGGAAAAGTTAGAAATACCCCTGTCAGATAAACAGAGAAAGGGATGAAAAATATTGTCAAATTAGAAGGGAACAGTTCTGGATATGGCGGGAAAAAGGGAATGAAGATCATCAGCCATTGTTGAAGAGTATGGTAGGGAATTGATGCCATCAACTACCTTGTCTTCATCATTCCATTTGATTCATGTTTTCTGTTGAGTAACTAAACAGATGTTTAGGTTTTCTTCATTCATTGTTTTGGTCTTGAAAAAAGGAAAAAGTTGTTTGCTTTTTGTGGGTATTGCCCTCCATATGCTTATAAACTATAAAGGCAAACCTAGGTAAATGCAATGGATATGCTTTGACTGTGGTTTCAATCTGTTTGGGTATGGTTTAGTATGCTATGTTTTTACTGTCATTATGCTCTGTTTTCTGGTTCATTGTGCCGTGTTTCTGCAATAGAAGGGCTAAGGAAAGAAGATGAGGGTGAAAGGTTTATGGCTACATAACCTAATGTGTGAAGGAAAAAAGATGTTAATAGGAGTAGCGATAGTTGTCAATGGAGGCTGCTGAACTTATTAATGGCAACTATATGTCATATTTAAATGTTTTACTTGCGGTGTAATGATATGTTTAGCAAGGGTTTGAAAAGTGTGCTATGTTTTTTAGTATTTTGTGCTATTTTTACTCATTAAAAGTGGGATTTAATGAATATGGTGTGAAAGTTGTGTGGCTGGAAGTCCTAATATATGTAGTTAGAATGTGTTGTTAATAGGAGGAGCAATAGTTGTTAATATAGCTGGTAAACTTGTTTATAACAACTGTATTGTGTAGGTGGACAACAGTGATGGCTAGCATATCTGGCAAGAATCTACTATATTTCTTTCATATAGGGGAAATGTTTGAAGTTAGTATAGACGGTGATATAACATGTTGGGGGAACGGTCAGATATAGAACCATTAAGGAAGGGACAAGTTATAAAGAGGTTAAAACAATGATATCCTCCATTGTGGGAAAAGAGAGCGACGGACTTATTATGAAGTTCACATTAACATTTGATAGAACAACATTTGTGGACATACTAGATGATGAAGAAATTGAACATTTAATACACACACAAACACACGTTTGAATATATATATATATACACACGTGTATATATATATATACACGTATATATATATGTAGTTATGTTCACATATTTGTATCCCACTTTCATTTATGAAAAGTTGTAATCTAATGTAAATTCTGTTGTCAGTGTATGTTCACATAGTTCTGGACTTGTTACGTTCAATTGCTTCATCATCTAGTATGTCCACAAATATTATTCTATCAAACGTCAATATAAACTTCATAACAAGTCCGCCGCTTTCTTTTCCCACAATGGAGGATATCATTATTTTAAACTCTTCATAAATTGTCCCTTCCTTAATGGATCTAGATCTAACCGTTCCCCCAACATGTGTTATATCACCGTCTCCACTGACTTCAAACCTTTTCCCTATATGAAGGAAACATAGTAGATTCTTTCCAAACGTGCTAGTCATCACCACCGTCTACCTGCACAATACATTTGTCATAAACAAGTTTACTAGCTATATTAACAACTATCGCTGCCTCTATTCACAACACATTCTAACTACGTATAACATGACTTACAGTCACAACTTTCAAACCATATTTATTAAATCTTACTTTTAATGAGTAAAAAGAGTACAAAATATCAAAAAATATAGCACACTTTTTAAATCTTTGCCAAACATCATTACAGCACAAGTAAAACATTTAAATATAACTTATAGTTGTCATTAACAAGTTCAGCAGTCTCTATTGACAACTATCGCTGCTCCTATTAACATCTTTTTTTCTTCGCACATCAAGTTATGTAGCCACAAACCTTTCACCCCTCATTTTTTTCTTAGCCCTTCTATTGTAGAAACACAGCACAATGAACCAGAAAACAGAGCATAATGACAGCAAAAACAGAGCATACTAAACCATATCCAAACACATTGAAACCACGGCTAAAACATATTCATTGCATTTATTTAAGTCTGCCTTTATAGTTTACAAGCATATGGAGGACAATACCCACAAAAAATAGACAACGTTTTCTGTTGTTCAAGAACAAAATGAAGCTGAATCAAGAAAATCTAAACATCTGTTTAGCTACTCAACAGAAAACATGAATCAAATGGAATAATAAAGACAAGAGAGTTGATGGCATTAATTCCCTACCTTACTCTTCAACCATGGCTGATGATCTTCATTCTGTTTTCCTCGCCATATCCAGAGCTGTTCCCTTCTAATTTGACAGCATTTTTCATACCTCTCTTTGTTTATTTGACAGGGGTATTTCTGAATTTTCCCAACTGAAATTTGTTGCAAAACAGTCCCAGAAAACTTGACAGTAATTTGGACATTTCCCGGGACCATTTCTTCATATTTTTCCTTCTACAAGACTTCAGTATAATTTTCCCAGAAAAAATAAAGGTTAGGGGTATTTGAATTTTTTTAAAAACAAATAGAAGAAAAAAATGTCATTCTTTATTAAATGATGGTAAATTTTTTTAAATTTTAATTAACTTTTCATCAAATTATTTATAAGCTAATTAAAGTTGAAAATAGTACTTAAATAATAAAAAAATGTGAAATTTTCTTTGAATGACTCAACTTGAATCGCACTTGAGATGTGTTTGAATTAATTTTTAGAGAATAGTTTTCAAAAAAAAAAAGTGATAAAATAATTTTAGAGAATAGATTCTGTGAAAAAATGGTTTTTATAAAACGATATTGTTATGAAAATCACTTTTTTCATGTTCAAATTATTAAAAAAAAACATTAGCTAATGTCATAATTGCATATAAAGGATAGTATTCCATGTCAAAGTTTTTAACATTAATTTTCATAATAAATACCAAAATTTAAATAAATCTGTCTTCTACTCACATGTTAATTTTCATAATAAATACCAAAATTTAAATAAATCTGTCTTCTACTCACATGTACCTCCAATTGTCTTCTTTAAACATATAGGCATCACCTCAAACTGATTTTTTATTCCTTCTATTGTAAATATAAAACCCATTTAACTTTTTTTTAGAGAGATTAATAAAATTAAATAAATTATTTAATCATAATATATGTTTTATATTATTAGATTTTTACATTAGTTTATAAGTTAGGCAAATTAGTTTAAAACAAAAATAATAAAAATAAACACTTTAAAATAATTTATTTAATTTTCTTAATCTCTCTTTAAAAAAAAAAAAATCAACCGGATTCCTGGAAGTAGTATTATTTTCGCTCCAACGAAATGACTCTTCCACATACACATTGATTACAAGTTTTGCCTAATTGAACTACAAGCTCTGATTTTGTGGAAAAAAACTGCAACCCAGATCTTGGTAACTATGACAATAGCAACTCAGATAAAAATAATAGATCATCATTAATAGCAACTGATCAGATCCACAAAACCAAAGACCTATGAGCAATCCGGTCACAGCAACCCAGATTGACCAACCTAAAGACACAAACTCACCAATTCAAAGATCTAGATCGATGACTAGGAACTATAGAAGATGAGCAATAAAAATGACACCAGAAGATGATCGGCCAACAAAAATTCGACAACGAACAACAATGATAGAATAATAGGCCTCAGAGATGTTAGCCACACTGGGAGAGATGAGCATCACCAACATCAATGGGGGATAATTGTTGCCGCCGCCGCCGCCAGAGAGTTGTTGTCCGCCATTGTTGGTTGGTTTAGAGAAAGGTCAAACTTGGGAAGACGCTTTAACAAAGAAGGGGGGAAAATGTTACCAAAAAACAAACTGGAGGGAGCAAAAAGTCTTGTTATATTTTTTTTTTCAATTTATTATAAGGGGCAATATAGTATTTTTATAATTTTTAACTAATTATGAAATAAAATTAATTTAAGGAGTCTCTCAAAAGATTACTTTATACCAAACGTAATTTTAAAAAGGACAAAACTTATATCCAGTTTCTTATATCAATTTCATCTAGTTTCCCAATCAACAAATGGCACTTGGATATATTAACCACGTCATCTTTTAACGCCGTTCATTCCTGTATTCTTGACTTGGGATTCTTCCAATATCAAAAACAAAGATCAGACTAAAAGACTAAAGATAGCCACAACAAACTAAAAATAGGAAAAATTGAAGCTTGACGTTGTAGTTGAAGGGCGTTGGCGAACAAAGAACAGAAGCAATGCCATTAGCAGAGATGGCAATGTTGGTGAGAGTGTCGACTCTAAAGGCTAACAGATTACTGGAGATTGAGAAGATGGTGGGTAGGGACGTAGTAGAGATGTCGTTCATGGGTAAAGCAGTGAAGATTGTTGGTCAGTAAGGGTGAGGGTCGTGCGTTGCAAGGACAAGGATGGCGGCGACTCAGCAAGGCAATGGTGGGACAGGGTATGGGAAAAATTGCAATTCAGAACAGGTGCGACAATCACGACTAAGTGAAGACGATGTACAGCAACGATGGGGGCAGAGTGTGAGAAGGCGACGGCGAAGTTGTGCGACGGTGGTCCTGGTCGTGCTCTTAATATCGCTTAAGCTCTTGATTAAGCTTCAAAGCACCAAGCTCCCCACAAGACTCTTACTCATGAATTCAAAAATTGATTTAAAAGGAGTTTGGGGGATATGAAAAGTTGAAAACTCTGCCGAGAAGCTCTGACAGAGCTAGAGGGAGATGCACAAGAGGTGAAAGAATTGGGAAGATAGGGGTCTTCCTATGCTTGTGCGGTGGGTGTAGAAGACGGACAAGCGAAACTTAGATCTTAGAAACGAAAGAAGGTGAACAGCATTAAATGATGACCTAATTAATAAAGTTAGGTGTCATGTTTTGATTGGCAAACTGGATAAATAGATATAAGGAACTGGAAAACTCAATCCCTATCCCATTCCCAATTTCAATACCAATCACAGTCCATCAAAATTCATTGTTACATATCAAGCAGAGCCTTTGAGTGGTTCATTGAAAGTGAGAAAAGCCATAAAAGCCTAAAGGGCTTGTTTGGTATAAAGGGAGGGGAAGAAAAGTGAGCAGAAGGAAAAAGATTTTTAGCTGGATTTATAAAAATGTGGGACGTGTATTTAAAAGTTTTTAATTAATTTTTTTACTCTTTTATTTTTCATTTTCTCTATATTAAAATTTGGGTTACTATCATCTTTAGTCCTTCAAATTTATTATCATTTTAATTTTGGTCCTTCAAGTTTTAAACCAATAGTTTTGATCCCTCCAAGGGAAAAATTGTCTAATTTTTTATTGAGTTATATGGAACAATGTTTTAAATTAAATAAAACTTGAGGGATCAAAACCAAAATAAGGGTAAATTTGAGGGAATAAAGATTATATTAACCCTTAAAATTTTATAACTTAACTTCTCCAATTTTTTTAAATTCAACTCATAAAAATTTTTCCTCTCCAAAACATTCATAATAAACCAACCTAAAGACAATGAGAAAATTCAAAGCCTCCTCTCTCTCTCTCTCTCTTTTCACATTTAGCAACGACTGTGTCACGATTGGGGAAAAAACGGAAACCAAAAACCAGAAAAAAATATAAAAAAAAGTCTCATTGTAGATTTTTCTATAAAAAAAGTCTCTAGTTATTTTATTAACATAGATGAGCTTATCAATGACCACTCTATGACTTGTCAATAAAGTCACATACACTTGTCACGGAAATTCACTACTACGGAAGGGACTTTTAACAACCGTTTTTTGGGCCTTTAGACGACTGTTTTCAGGGGGTCGTCTATCTCAGTGTCGTTGAAAATTCGAGAAAAGACGACCGTTAAAAAACAGTCGTTGTATCTGTGAGATACAACGACTGGTTTTCTTAAAACCAGTCGTTGTATCCTTTTTTTAAAAAAAAAAAAATCCCTACATCAACTCCCTCTACTCCCTCCACCATATGTGTCTACAAGTCCCCACATCCTCCCATTCTCTCATGATTAACTCTCTAGCTTCCCCTAATACTCATGGAAGTGAAATCACATATTAGTTTTTCTATCATGACATATAGCGCATATATCATCATAACATCATTTCAATGTGCAGACTTCAACTTTCAAACTTTCAATGTAAATCATGACATGCATATGGGCAAAGAGATGATGACATGCTTCCATGAAAATCCCTATTTTTCATCATCATTTTCCATAGTGTTCTCTGAAAGCATAATGCCTTAACAAATTCAAAGTACTCATAAATAAGAAACTAGGAAAAGTATTCGAATATGCAAACTTGAAATAGCACTGTACAAAACCACTGCACTACGTAAAAAAACCTCTACACATCATCACCCGGCCCCTCTATGTGTTGTAGAAGATGTCCCGACAACAGGTCTCGGATCAAATTAATGTCTTCGATTGTGTAGGGGTCCTGATCACCAAAAATCTGGGCGCAAAATGGAGAATATGTTAACATAAATAAATAAATTGAATGAAATAACTAACAATTGAATCACATGAAAAGAATTGAAATTCAATTGAGAATCAAGAAATGATCACCTGTTCAAAATTTGTAGTAAGGCCAGAGAAAATGATGTTATACATATATAGTATAACATAGAAGCCGCACTCAGTTTTCCCTGCTTGCCGTGGACACTATACAGCAAAAGCAAACGGTAAAAAAGCCCTAGCCGCCTATGTAAAGCAATCGTCAATCGAAGAACTTGAATGTAAAGAACTTACGTTTGGCTGGAACCACTTTGTATGACCAGCTTTACCTTCACGCTTCCCACCCATTATATAATATGTCTTGAATGCACTGTAATAATTAAAATGATAAACAAAAGACATTAAAACAATTGAGTAAAATCAAAAATCAATGACGGACAAATAAATTTACTTACGTGTTAAAAATGTTTCTGGTATCTGCGTCTGGCTTGCGACCCAATGAGTCAAACCAAAAGATGACGTTGATCGAGGGACAAGGACTTAATCCATTTTATTACCACCCATTACTAATTCTCGAAGCATTCATCCAACGGTGATCCATTTTATTACCACCTAATCCATTTTCACAGACACTCAAGTTTAGAACAGCTATATGAAACACTCATGACACACTGTAAAAACTAACAGTTCAAATTTATCACGCTTACAACAAATAGTAGCACCATGATATCCTCAGGTTTCAAAAACTTTCATCAACAAGCAATAACATAACTTACCAGCTAATCCTTAGCTTCCAAGGACACTATGTTTGTGATTGAGGATTTGGAAGAAGATTCTACAGAGGCAAGGATGTAGTAGGCCGGCAACCCAAGGAAAAACGATGGCAGTAGTGATACCTGCAGGTTTATGAGAGTTATTTAGACATGAAGGGGTAATATTTAGAACATTTCAGGTCCAATGACCTTGATTCAGTGTTTCTTATATATAAAAAAAATTATCATATAATTTACTTAATTTATAATGACCCTCCATGTTTTGTGTCACTAGCTTACTATATTTAGTGTAAATTTCAATTTATATACTAATACATGAATTGTTTATTTAAAACATTTCTATGAATATTATAAAATAACTTGATTAGATTAGAATTATAGAGTATATTTATATTCTTAAAATACTTTTAATAAAAGAAGAAAAAGTACACTGAGTTTTTTCCTTTTTTAAGGAAAAGCATTTAACTGTAGTCTCATATATAAAATATTTAGATTTTTCAATTTTGCATTTACAAAGTTGAATAAAAATATTTAAAAGGACATAAAAAATAAAAAAAAATCCTCAAGTTGTAGAATCATTCTCTTTTTAACCTGGTAATATAAATTTAAAATTTCAAAATAGAACAATAAACAATTTATTTTTTTTTAAAAAAAAACATTCATGTTTTGGAATCATTGCATTACAACTTCAATACAATTAGAAAATAGGAATCCAGTGGATTTTGTCTCTATATGATCCAACGCGAAGGAAATGAATACAGAGTAGGGTGCATGTGCTTCTCGAGATATCATTACCTCAAAAGTAATTAATTAGATGAAATTACTATTATTTGTCCATGATGATATAATAAATTAAAATTAAATCCAAACACGAAGCAAACTAGACTAATTTACTTGTATAAATAGAAATGATGTCTTATTTTTAATTATTCTTTACCAAAAACGGAAGGAACTCATGTATTCCATATATATAAGGAATATCAAACACGCAACCTCCTAATTTTCAAATTTAATTTTATTACACAGCCATGTTTTGTTCTCGTTGATTTGTTTTCTTTATACTATGCATCATTGTTTCCCCTCTCTTCTCCTCTCCCATGCTGTATATAACATACCCAAATTATATAAAATGAAATAATGTATAGTGTCTAAATATATATATCATTATTCATGATAATAAGAGATTCAATAATGTGACCAAAAGAAAGTTATTAGTCCAAACAAACGTGTTGTTTAGCTAATGGCAAGTTGTGCTAACTTAATTAGTGATATGAAATTCAATTGGGTTGAATCAATTGGGTGATGCAAATAATCATTTTACAATGGTAAAGAATTACCTAGCTAATACCTACTCCGCATTTGAAATATTTCTGATTTCTATGTTATATTTAACAACCACAACCAATATCTCAATCACATAGATTTTTTCCAGAACAGCACAACCGAAGTTCAAGATGCCTAGATTCAGTCACAATCGAAGTTCAAGATGCCAACTTTTTTTCCAAAACAGCACAAATTGACATCCAAATGAACAAAACAACTAGAAACAGAAAAGGGAAACTTACACACACAACGGAATAGACCAAGATCAGAACCACCAACGTTGTCTTCTTTATGCGAACACCAAGGATGAACTACAGGACCGAATAATAGAGGCTAAGAAGAGAAAAGCAAAAGCAAAAAAACCAGAGCAACGAAACAGGGCAACTTACTTGCGTTGCTTGCTGCTGATGTGCGAAGAGGGAAAGCGAAGCTCAGACCTGCATGCGACCGAGAGGGAATGGAGGGACTGTGAAGACGGTGGACATCGAAGAGGGTCAGCGGACAGAATGCAGGAGAAAGAGATAGGCCAAGAAATTTGGGGAATGCAGCTCGCGGGAGACACGAAAATGAGGGTTCAATTAGCAGGGGGAAGAATGACAGAAACGCGCGCTGAAGATTTGGGGAAAAGTTAATCATTTTCAACGACTGGTTTATAAAACCAGTCGTTGAAATCAAGCTTTCAACGACTGGTTTTTAAACCAGTCGTTGAAAATGAAGCTTTCAACGACTGGTTTAAAAACCAGTCGTTGAAAATGAAGCTTCAACGACTGTTTTCCTTGAAAACAGTCGTTGAAACTTCAGTTCAGTGCCACCGGTTCCTGGAGTTTCTTTTTTACTACTGATTTCTCAAAACGGTCGTTATTGGGTGTCGTGGAATCATGTTCTTGTAGTAGTGATTGTTTTAATTAACATAAATGAACTTGTCAATATAGTAACACATTTGTCAACGAGAGCTGGTTTGATTAACATAGATGAGTTTGTCAATGGTCACTCTATAACTTATCAATTAGTCACATACATTTGTTAATAGAAGATGCATTATTTAACATATATGAGCTTGTCAAAGGCTCTGACTTGTCAATATAGTCACATATACTCGTCAATAAAATAAGCTCACATCTAGAATTTATATTGCTGAGGTCCCTAGGAACTTTTTTGATAAAAGAATCTACAATAAAAGTTTTTGATATTTTTTCTGGTCCCTGGATGAGATTTTCCCCCAAAACAAACAAAAAAGCAAGCATTGTGTCACTATCATATTACAACTAATTAGAACAAGCCCTTCAAATATAATATATATTAGGAAGCACCACTTGCCAAACCATATATATCCACAAAAGGCTAACTAGCTAGATCACAATTGACACATTCAATATTATGGAAAGTTTGAGATCATAAAAGAAAGCATGTATTTGTAATTTGATTAATTAAAACATGCATTTTATACATTACACAGGACATGCATATTTTTGTAACATAAAATTGAAAACCGGACTGGCCGGTTCAGACTGGAAACCAGTGAACCGGTCACTAGTTTGGTTCGGTTTGGGGGTAGAAAACTGGAGGAAGGTGACCGGTGAAACCCAGGATAACCCAGCCGGGTCACGGGTTACCCGAGTTGGAGTTTTTATTTTATTTTCTAATTTTTTCCGTGGGAAAAATGATGTCGTTTTGTTGTTTTTACTTTTTTTTAATTATTTCCCTTATTTCTCATTTCTGATTTCCTCATTTCCAGATCCCCCCCAAGCTTCCTGCGGACGCCTTATGCTCCATTTGAGTTTTTTGGTCCTCCACATCCGTCTCTCTCTGCCGTTCCCTTCGCCATTGAAGATGACAGTCATGAAACTGGAAAGTTGTTGCCCTTCCTTCTTGCCATAGCAATCAGAAAGCTGTTGCCTTTATCGGTGAGTTTTTTGCGTCGTCAATCCTCCACATTCGTCTCCCTTTCTCGTTCCTGTTGCCATTGAAGATGAAACCGGAAAGCTTTTGCCGTTCCTTTTCCCCTTCCTTCTTGTCGTAGCAAACAGAAAGCTGTTGCCTTTACCGGTGATATGCTCTGTTTTCCGTGACGCCGGCGTTGTGGGTGCTGATCACTCTGGGTCTCTATTTTCTGTCCACAGCAGTTACGAGTTCGGCGTATCTAACTAGTTAGGTGTCTCTATTTTCGTCGTGATGTCGACGTCATAGGTGTTGCCTTCTCTGGGTCGTCGTGGGCACTCGACGCTAATCACTCTATGACGCCATCCATCACTGGTTTCAGATTTTCAGGTTTGCTACTTTACTTGAAATGTTGCATTTGTGACTAATCGATTTCTCATTGCATCTGTGACTCTTAGCGTAGTCAGCCAACTACTAGTATAATAGTATTGTGTCTTTGACTTTGTGCTATGTGACTCTGTGCTTTGTGACTCTAATTAGTTTTAGTCTTTTATATTTCAATCACTTGAAAGCTTACGCCTGTGGTCTGTGACTCTATGCTCGACTATGTAAATTGTGATCATTTTAGAATTTGTGATAGCTTGATGAGCACTGTGGTCTGTGACTCTGTGGTCGACTATGTATGTAGATTGTGCTCATTGACTTCATTCTAGATTGATGAGCACTGTGGTCTGTGATCTATGACTCTGTGAATCTGAGTTCACTTGTTGTTAATTTGGTTTTGGTTCATTTTCTTTCTGAGTTCATTTGCTTATGCCTTCATTATTTTCTTGTAGCTCCTATTGGAATATATGTTTGTGCTTTGTTTTGAGAATTTTGGTTATGGATAATACAAATGTTGAGATTCCGACCCCTACTCCTAATGAGAATGCAACCACAAATGCTGCTGGTGCTATAACTAATGAATCTGAATTTCCCTCGTCGGTTCATGGACCTGGAAAAACTGACCCAGCATGGGCATATTTTGCCCTTAAAAAAGAAGGGAAAGTAAACATCTATACATGTCTTTTTTGTACATCAAATTATAGAGGAGGCGGAATAAATAGGATGAAGTAGCACCTTGCTGGTGTTACTGGCCAAGTTGCTTCTTGCAAAAAGGTTCCTTTTGATGTACATAATAGGATGCAAGAATCTTTAAAAGAAAGTGCAAAGAAAAAGACTTGTAAGAATGTTCATGAAGACATTATTGAAGATATAGAAAGCAACAATGATCCAATTGCTTCAACTCCAATTACGACAGTTCCTGTGAGTAAAGCCAACAAGAGGAGAGTTTCTTGGAGTGTTGAGAATTATTTTCCTCCTAGGACAACCCCTGGTTCACAACCAAGCATAAAAAGTGTATTGTCAAGTAAAAAAGCTCAACACAAAGCCAAGATGGCTATTGCTAATTGTGTTCCATTTAATACTTTTGATTGCCCTTTGTTTCAGAGAGCTCTTGATGCTGTTGCATCGATTGGACCTGGATTTAAAGGCCCTAATGCTTATGATTTTAGAGTTTACTTGTTGAGAGATTGGAAAAAACAGTGCCAACTACCTATTGAGAGTTATCGAGCTAAATGGAGCGAAAGGGGCTGTACACTTATGATAGATGGTTGGATTGATATTAGCAACCAGACTTTGATAAATTTCTTAGTCTATTCAACACATGGCATGTTGTTTGTAAAATCAATGAATGCTTTAGATTTAGTCAATGATGCAAAAACTTTATTCTTGTTATTTCGTAATGTGATTGAGTGGGTTGGTCCTAAGAATATTGTTCACGTAGTGACTGACAATGCATCCAACTATATAGCATGAGGCAAGTTGATCAAGCAAAGTTATAAAGCAATTTATTGGTCACCGTGTGCTGCCCACTCAAGTTCAAGCTCAAGGAGAGCCCGGTTTTTATTTATATTCAAGGGGCAAATATGCCTTTTGCGTTTTCCCTGATTGAAATTTCTCTCACCAAAATTAGTGGGTTGCCAACTTCTAATATATAAGCGAAAATAAGTTGTTGCCGCAAATTTGATTTCCATAAAAATTGCCTGCCAAACAAGTATCAGTAGGGAAAGATTGCCTGCACATGTGAGAAAGGTGAAACGCTATAGAAAGATTGATGAGAATCCTCAATGATGTTCTGTCATTTGGATGGAAAGAAAAGTTAAGAAAAGAAGTGAGCGGATAGACAAAGGAGAGATATGGAAATTGGGGAGAAAATATTATTGCCGTTGACGTTTGGATGGATAAGAGAAAATAGGGAGGAAAGAAAATGAAAAATATTTTAATGACTAAAATACCCTTACCCCATATCAATATTAACAAAATATATAATTTTTTAAAAAAATGTTATTTTTAATGTAAAAAAATAAAAAAGCAGATTTTGTTTTGAAATTTAATATAATTAAAAAAAAATAAATGTTACATTTTTCTATATTATTTTATTAATAAATGATAAAGCTGGTAATAAAGCAATCAATGTTGATTTATTTGATTCAACTCCTTCACTCTTCATTCCTTTCGAGAAAATACAACAACAGCAGTTCATGAAACATCATTTTTCTTATTCACCCCATCAAATAACACAAAGCCATTGATGAATCATTGCATTTATAATAGAAATCTATCAAAGCCGATGCCGGAATAACTGACTCTTTTTTCTTCTATTCTCTCATCAACAATAACAAAATTGTGAATTTGTCTTCCTACCCTCAAACCCATTTTTATGACGTTGAGAAGATTATAAGGTGAGAGGCAAGGTTACTGGAGGTGAAAGCGCATAGGTGCGAATTGAAGAGGAAGGAGGGCGAGTTGGTGCAGACCAAGATCAGATTCGACAGACAGTTTTCTCCTCCCAATGTGGAGATAAAATCTGGAGAGAAAATAGGTGAGTCCCGCACCCCATTTTCTGCCCCCACCCATTTTCTTCATTTTCTTCTGTATTTTTCTCTTCTCTCTCTGTTTTTTTTTTTGCCAGTGACTCCTCATTTTCTCTTCATACAAACAGGGGATAAAATTAATGAATGATACCTTTTGATCAATTATCAATTTATTCGTATATGATGGGATAAAGCTTGTTGTTAGTTGTTTGGCCTAAGAGCAATTTATTGATTAACAGTAATTAGCCTTTTCTATTATAAAATAAAGAGAGATGTGAGAGGAGAAAAAGAGAGTACCACAGCAAAAGAGATGTGAAATACATACATGAAAACCTTGAAATTCTAGTTCATTTTAAATTAAAACTTCCCCCTCCCATTCCTAATATAAAAGACACTTATCCAATACTTTCTTCGGTTCTATTTATAAGTAACTTTTTTTCTCATAGGATTGATCCCTTTTATAAAAACTTTCATTTTTTGTCTGAAAATGTAAGCTTCTCTTTCCTATTTTACCCTTATTAAATACTCATTCTCTCTCATATCTTATACTCATTATTTCTCATACTTTTTATCTATTATCTCTCCTATACTCTTTTAATAAATAGGGGCATATATGAAAAAAATATATGACATTTTTGACATACTTATTACTTTTAACTACTAGTTCTTTTTACGCAGTCCAAAGAAAAGTTACTTATAATTAGGACAAAAAAGAGTATTGAGCAACACATGAATCTACGTTCGTTCGGAGTGCAAATTAGGTTTTAATCAAAGGTGTCTCATATATGAGTTTGTAAGTTATGTCAATTAATTTAAGAAAATGATAAATATAAGATATAAAATGAATTGAGATACTCCCTCCAGTCCATAGTATAGAGAGCGTTTTTAGAAAGAAGCATGATCTAGAATATAAGTCACTTTTAACTTAATTAATACTCTTTTTCTTATTTTGTCCCTATAATTAATGTCACTTTTCAATTTTGCCTACTCATTATATCCTCCTCTCTTTAAAATAAAATTCCCAATGCAATTAAACACATTCCTCAATAAGGATGAAAGTGAAAAAAATTTACATTTTAGGATATATTAAATGATTTAACTGCCATTTATTATTTTTGTGATATAATTGAAGTGCCTATATTATGAGTTGGAAGGAGTTTTAAGGCTTGTTTGGTATGAGGGATTTAGAGGGAGAGGAGGGAAATTGTTTATGGGTTGAATTTTAAGAAATTAGAGAAATGGAGTTATAAATTTTAATAAAGGAAAGATGTAAGATAAACGAATAAAAAAAATAATTAAAAAATTGTAACCCCATTTTTCAATTTTTTTATAAAAAATCTAACTCAATTTTTTCCCCTCGGCTAGCTTTTTTTTCCCTCCCTTATATCAAACAGGCCCTTAACTAAATCTAACTCCCAGTTATCTCCATATTAGAAACTGACCAATAATTGTTTTCAAGTTTTTGAAAGAGTAAGATAGTTTTTCCTTCTACCATACGAACGCCTGCTTCATTTTGCAGGTTGATCTTCTAGTTTAATCATTCAGTGACTGGAAGAATGAAAGCCGATTCATTTATATGTGTGTATATACAAATTCATTCGGATCTTCTTCTTCTTCTAGTTTCTCCATCCACTCACTTATAATCTTCCACACGAAGATCAATGTCATTAAGCCTTAAGCTTCTTGCTCAGCGCCACACCAGAAAAGCCATAGAACACAGAATGGGGGCTCTTCTTCACAACACCAACCTCACAAACTTGCTTCAACTTCACGCCCTTTTCATCAAGACCTGTTTTTTTTGCCATAACAACTTTCTCAACTCCAAGTTCTTAAACGCAGTCATCTCTCTTTCTTCGCTGCATGACGATGCCGACCTACATTATGCTCGTTCCATATTCGATTCTTTTCCTCTTCCTGACACATTCATCTGGAACACCATGATGCGTGCTTACTTGAATGCTCAAAATCCCGCACAATCTCTCGCCCTTTACTTCCAAATGCACAATCTCAAAAACCTTTCCCTCGATGGTTTCAGCCTCTCTCTGGTTCTTCAAGCATGTGGGAGGTGTAAGGATTGTGATAATGGCACAGTGATTCATTCCCAGGTGGTGAAAGTTGGGTTTTGTCATGATTTGTATGTCCAAACTGCGCTTATTGAAATGTATGCAAAATGTGGTTTCATAGAGTATGCAGGTAAGGTGTTAGATCTTATGGAAGAACCAGATTTGGTTTCTCATAATGTTCTTTTGTCAGAGTATGTTAAATTTGGAGAGATTCAAAAGGCACATGAACTGTTCGACAAAATGCCCCAAAGAGATTTGGTCTCCTGGAACACCATTATCCATGGGTATGCCTCACTGGGAGATTCTTGGGCATCCCAAAAACTGTTTGATACCGCAATCGGCAGCGATGAACAAAGGAGACAGCAGCAATCTAACCAGGCTTTGAAGCTGTTTCACAATATGCAACAGGCTAATGTGGCGCCAGATAAGATCACCCTGATCAGTGTTTTGAATGCTTGTGGAAATGTTGGTGCCTTAGGAATGGGCAAGATGATTCTCGAGTACATTGAGAAGAACAACCGAATTGGGGTCGACATGAAGCTGGGGACATCTCTTTTGGACATGTACGCAAAGTGTGGGGACATAGATAGTTCAGTGAGAATATTTGAGCAATTGAAAGAGAAGGATGTTTTCACTTGGAGTGTTATGATAATGGGTTTTTCAAATCATGGGCTTGGCCATCTTGCTTTAGAATATTTCACCAAGATGGTTGCTGAAGGAATTGAGCCCAATGATGTTACCTTCATTGGTGTATTAAGTGCATGTAGTCATATTGGGCTGGTTGAGACAGGATGGAATTACTTCAAATCAATGAGTAGTGTTTATGGAATTGATCCTAAGATTGAACACTATGGGTGTATGGTTGACAAATTAGGCCGAGCCGGGCAGCTTCAGGAGGCGATGGAGCTCATTAGGACTATGCCTTTATCACCAGATGCCATAATTTGGAGGGCCTTTCTTGGAGCATGCAGAATCCACAAGAACGTTGAACTAGCAGAAGAAGCCACTGTGAATCTTCTGGAATTGGAGCCTCATGTAGATGGGAATTATGTCCTTTTGTCAAATATATATTCTCAAGCAATGAAATGGGACAAGGTAAAGAATGTGAGGAAGATGATGAAGAAAAATGTGAATCTTCGGAAGAAGGTCCCGGGAACTAGCTCGATCGAGGTTGACAATGCGGTGTATGAATTTGTCTCCGGAGATAAGTTGCACCCGAAATCATCCCAGATTTACAAAATGTTGGATGAGATTTTTCGTAGAATTGGATGTGCTGGATATGTGCCTTTAACAACATCAAGTACACTTTGCCTTGAGGAACATGAGAAGGAGGATGCATTAGCTGCTCATAGTGAGAAGTTGGCAATTGCTTTTGGCATTCTTGTGACGGCTCCGGGAACGACCATTCGGATTTTTAAGAACTTGCGGGTGTGTGAGGATTGTCATTTGGCCATTAAGTTTATTGCAAAAGTGTATAAAAGGAAAATCATTGTGAGGGACAGAAATCGTTTTCATCATTTTGAAGAGGGATCTTGCTCTTGCAAGGACTTTTGGTGAATACGGATCATTTGATGCGATTTCATTTTAAATAAGGATAAAAAATATATGAAATTACACTGTGCTACAAGAGGATGAAAGTGAAATTATGTTTTGATGGTAAATGAACAGGACGAGTGGACGCTTGTTGGTTTGATATTATTAATTGTTGAAATGTGTATATATACTTTTAAATTCTTTTAGGAACACTCTTAAATTTTTGTATCAGTTGATGTAAATTAGTAATTATAAATTTTCATATGAACATTTATTATTATGCTATTGTTAGTTGTTAAATGTTTGTGTGCACGTGTAAATTCACCATGATAAATATGTAAATTTTTGTATCAATTGCCATAATGTAAAATAGGACCTATAAGTTTTTATATAGATATTTTTATTTTACTATTATTAGTTGTTAAAATATTTATGTGTGCTTAAAAAAATTAAAGAAAATTAAATGAAGGACATTTTAGTTATTTACCATCGTATCTATATAAAAGCATAGCAATAAACGGCTATAAAAGCATAGCAGGAAACGGCTCCCTACTTGACACATTAGCTAGCCTTTTTATAGTCTCACATCGGTCACACACTTTTAAAAGATAGATAATGTTATATGTCCTGATAAATATTTAAGATTCCATTATATTATATATCTTGATAAATATTGCTCCCTGCTTGTATGTGTAGATGGGAAGTTACACATGTAACATCCCAATTTTATTTACCAATATTCTTTGTATGTATTGAGACATTTAATAGAATAAAATGGTGAATTACGTTGCAGATAAAATGACAAAAACATTGCAATTAGTGGTTGCACACAGCATGACTAAGTTTGGAACACAAATTGCAAGAATTGGGATTTGTTACCAATGTGTTTTCCTGCACGGCAGGGAGATTGTCATATGTTTTTGGATAATCAAATGATATTCAATGAATGTGAAATTTTCAGAATAAAAGTAGACATATCAAGCTTTTATTTGATATGTCATATAAGTCATTTAGACCTGTACACTGAGAGTTATGTATTTTTGAAGTTAATCAAGTAAAATTGGCAAGTTAATGTGACAGTGTCCAATAAATGGTAATTATGGAATGCTGTGTATATAGTTGGCTAAAGGCAACAGTTTTCCTTCAAAATAGACTTAATAAGGGTTACATAATCTTTGGAACCATTGCCATTGGACATCTATAAATAAATATTTGAATTTTCAAAATTTGATGAAAACTCTGTCAGTTTTTAGGTAAGTTATGAAATTAACAAGACAATGATAAAAATGTATGGGCAAAATAGTCATTTGACTAAATTAAATCCACAGCCTATATTTTTCCCTTTTCTTATGTGTGGGACATCCATAAAGTAGGAGGTGAAGGGAAAATAAAATGCTTGGCTTAAATTAAATCAAGAAAGAATAAATTATGGCCAAGTAAAAGTAAGTTGAAAAGTCAAAAGCAAACTTGTCATAAATAGCATTTAAGTGTAACTCCCAAGTGATAATTGAAGAAGCATACTTGGTTATTTCAAGGGCCTTCATTTCGTCACTTTTGGGAAGAAGTAAAGGGAAATCATGATTGAAATACAATTGTCAAGTTGACGTAATTAAACCAAGCAAAAAGGTGAAAGTTTGAAAAGTCAAAAAGTTGAGTTTGTAATAAATGGTCATCTTGCAATTAATTGTAAGGGAATGAATGAAGGAAATTCAAGAAGCTTATTTGGTTATTAAGAAGCCTCATCTACGTCACTTTTTGCAAGAGGAAAGAGAAGACAATTATGAACAAGTTAAAGGGATAAAGCTTCATAAATTGGCATATGATAAAAGTAAATAAAATATTATTAATTTGAGGAGGTGGAGATGATATTTTAGAGCTCATTAAACCTCCTAAAGAGCATATCATTTTTGGCCAAACACCAAGCATAAGAGAGAGAAAGAGTTGGACGAACACAGAAGGCAAGAGAGAGGGAGCAAGACTCAAGAGGCAACCGATGTAAATTGATAGTGAAATTCAAGTGTTCTTGCTTCCAAATTCATGTAAGACCTTCTCTAGTCTCTATTCCTTCATGAATCTCATATGTAGCAAGCAGAATCAAGAGCAAGGAAGGAGAGAGAGGTGACGTTTTGAGAGGTTTAGAGAGAGAAAACAAAGGTAACTTCAAGTAACCTTGATTTTCATATTGATTCAAGATAGTTGAAGGTTGTTGTGATTGTTGTTGGCTTGGTTTGGCTTGTTTGATTGATTTTTGTAATTTTGGGATGATGAAACCCTAAGGGGTTATGCAGCCCAAATTTCTACAAATCATAATTAATAAGAGTTTAAATGGTTAAACATATGATTAGGAGTGAAAAAGAAGGTGTTTAAAGGGTTAAATCAAGAAAATCACGTTTTCTCCAAATTTTGTGTAAGTTTCGGCCAGACCTAGAACTGAGGGTTGGAGCTAGAATTTCATCAATTTGATGGTTCCTTTGGGTTTAGAAAAGTAAATTGTGTAGGGTCTATGTTAAGTGTGAAAAGCATTAGAATGTGAAATGACAAAATAATCCCTAAAACCCTAAATTAGTGGCTGCCAAGGTCAAATTTATCTTTTGGGAGTGAATTTGGCAATTTTGAGGTAAAAAAATGGATTCTACATGCAAAATTGTGTAGGATTAGCTCGGGTCATAATTTTTGGAAAAGTACAGTTGGACCTGGCATAAAGGGACTTGGATCGGGTTCCTAGGAGTATTTTGGTCATTTTACAATTTTAAACTAAGATAACCAACAGAGTGAGTTTGGAAAAGTACATAAATGAGTAATAACTCAATTTTTGTAAATTTGGGATTTTAGGATCGAATAATTTGCCCAAGTCGGGATAGAGTTCAGAACAGATATGAGCTAAAAAGTGGTTTAAGGTAGTAACTCCATCTTTCATAAACTATGTGAATTTGTATATGCTTTGTGCATACCATCTTTTGTGATATGTATAATGCACACATGATATCTAATTGGTGTGGGAAAAGTACCAGTAACATCCATGAGGAAAAGCCCAAGTACTCCAACGGCTCAAAGGGGACCCATTTATGATACACAGTGTCAGGGGGCACATTGCCCAGCCTGTGGTTTGAACTTAGCTGAGGTACAGACAAGTAGGGGTTCTAACATTAATTGGCCTTGAACATGAACACATATCGATTGTGATGATTACAGTGTTATTATTCTGTTGCATTATATGGTACATGACATATTTATTTGTTACATTTTATATGACTGATTGTACTGAGATTCATTTGAATCTCACCTTTTACAATATTTAAAATTATTCCAGCAGAAGCTAGCGGCTTTAAGGGCAAAAAGGTGAATACTGGTGTGTGAGGGTACCGGTTCGAGCGAGGGCTACCATTGGTTATCATTAGTTTTATTTTGGTAGTTTTGGACAATTTGCAAATATTTTTTGAACCCTATAGGGATTTATTGTATGTAAACAAGTATTATTATCAGTATATTAGTGTTATTTCTGTATGCTAGTGAAACTATGCCTTTATTACTCAAGCAAATATTAAAATGTTAAGGGGTTTGACAATACATATAGTGGAATGTGGTTTCATTATATCCTAATAAATATTTAATATTTCATTATATTATATATCCTGATAAACATAATTATTCAAAATTAATAATGGTCTCCTTGTTTACATTAAGTTTCTATATAAAAGCAGAGCAGTAAGCGGCTCCTTGGTTGATATATTAGCTTCTTTATAGTCTCACACTGGTCACACACTTTTGAAAGATATATAATGTTATATATCTTGATAAATATTTAAGATTCCATTATATTATATATCTTGATAAATATTGCTCCCTACTTGACACGTGTAGATGGGAAGTTACGCATATAGTGAAATGTGGTTTCATTATTTCTTGATAAATATTTAATATTTCATTATATTATATATCCTGATAGATATAATTATTCAGAATTAAAAATGGTCTCTTTATTTACAAGGTTCTAATCTTGATAAATATAATTTTTTCAGAGATATTTCTCAAAAAAATGGGCCAATTATTGTATGAAAAGTTTAAAACTCACTGTGGCATCTTCTAGACGCACATCTTCTATTCATTTCCATTCATGAGGGAAGTTACTCACTCTCATGCCATCTTCAATTCATGGGGGAGTTATTGAATCACATTCTCTTGCATCCCTTGCCTGGCATCCCCTTTAAAAGCTCACATTCTCCCTTACAATAGGTGCTTTTATCTCCTGCACTTTCATCTTTCACTCTCCTTTCCAATTTTCTTACGTAGAGCTATAGTTACAGCTTTTGACACCGTTCTTGCATTGACTCCTAAGTGACATAACTGGCACATATGTGTCCAGTGATGTAGGATATTCATGTGAGGGGTTGATTCTGGGACACTCAGTTGGCCTTTTTCACCAATTCATCTTGCTTCCTTGTGTGTATGTCCCTTTAATTATTTGTTTCCTTCTTTATATTATCTTTATGCTTTTTAAATTGATCGTGTGCATGCATATGTGCGAAGTGGATTTGTTTGTCACCACAAGAAACATTTAGAGGAGGGTGTGGTTGTGGAGGTCTCCAATTTCATTATAGTTCCTACCACAGGGTCGTACCGGCTAAATGAGCAATCGTAGGATTATGTAATCATTAAGAACTTTCACTCAGTCTCACCAAAATGCATTTTAGCACTTTCTCTTGCTAAAGGAAGGGATTAATAACTTATTTTAGTCCTAGTAGAATTAATAAATAACTTGTTCTTACCCATTGAACCTCTTTCATGGGATCACCAATCACAGAGGTTGGGTTGCCATCACTGTTAATTTCAAATTGGTTTTAGTCCCATTCCCCTCAACTAATTTAATTCTTCCTCGGGTTTTGTTAACGAATCCATAGGTTGACATTTTGACCTCATAAAATTGATTGAGATTACTCTACAATTTTTCAGCTAACTTATTCATATCATATCTCAAACGATTTTCACTTACACTATTGTTTTTTTCCCACAATGGCTATTGCCATTTGGCAACCACAACTCACATCAACACTAAGTGTTGGTTATATACCAAAATACTTGCTAAGAAGGTTTTAACAACTTAGTCTTCAATTGCAGTTATCTTCAGAGTGATAAACTCTGGCTCACACAATATTTTAATTTTGACTGTTAGTGAATTTTCTTAGATAAAACTGAAATTCAGTAAATAACTGTGTATCTCATACAATGGGAGTCTTTCATACATTATACCTTCATTTATGGTACCCCTCAAATATTTCATTTTCCTCGTAGGGTTGCATATTTACTTATGCCCAATCTCTTTATAGTGTAAGCTATAAGTATGTTTGGGATTATGATTGGGGATCTTAAAAGTGTTTATGCATATAAGTCGAAACAACATTCCTCTCACATATTTAATTCGTATATTGTAAATCATGATTAAAAAGCCGTTTTTGAAGGCTCCAATCGCTATTCCAAATAAACTCATATATCACAAGGAATGAAATCCATTAATGCAACAAATTCTCAACAATTTTAGTATACTAGATTCAACTGCAAAATCACTTCAAATAATGTGTTAGCATCATAAGTAATATTCACATATATATCCTTGTACCAAAATAATTATATAGCCTTAAATAATGAAAATGACATTTATCTACTATTAGATAAATGATTAAATTTTCATACCATATAATGATTGTTTCAAACAATAAAAGATTTGATAATTCACAAAATTTGCTCTCAGCAGCAAATAAAAAAGCATCCACATAATTAATTTTAAATCACAACTTAACTTTATCAAATGAGGTTGACAATATCTTTGCAACTTTAAAAGAAGCATAGTTTATAAGCTATCCCCAAATGTTTAGGGAGCCCCACACTTTCAAGTATCTCATTTAAATTTGAAAAATATTTCCACACCTTATCTAATGATTCTAATTAAAATTTCTCCCACGATGATGCCAATACCACGGGCCGGATAGCAAGTCAGCGAATAAACTATATTAAATTTTATTGCCAATTACCCCAGTTTGCAAAGGCAATAAATTGTTGTTATAACAAATAAATATGCCAGGAGAGAAAACGTTTGCATCGTAATCAATTCAATCCTCATCAAAATTCTCATTTAATTTCTATAACCAAAATTCAACATTGATTCCTCACACAGGTTTCAAACCAATTTAATTTAGAATATTCATTCACTAATCAAAACCAATAAAGCCATACAAAGAATCAGCTTACCCACTTGATGGCTCAGCAAAGATCCCAATAGATCTCCAACGAAAAGCAATTATTCACCGAAACCAAATACTATGGATAATTAAATAATATATTGAAATATTTTATTTCTCCTTATGTTTTCTTATTCCTTATGTATAAACAAGAATAAATAATATATTGATTTTATTTCACATATCAAATTAAAGGCTGTAACCGCAAAACTAAGATTTTATTATATGCCCAGCAATATCCAGACTCTACTTCGGTCCTTTTCCCTCAAAGAAAAGGACCGTCCTTTTCTTCTTGTGAACTGTCGGATTGAGATATCAACGGTCCATATTTAATATATTATAAAAATATTATTATTATTATATTAATATATTAAAAATAATATTATAAAAATATATTAAATCTGGACCATTAAGATCTTAATCCGACGACGCACAGAAAAAAAAATGGTCCTTTTCTTTGAGGGAAAAGGACCGAAACCACTTCCACAATATCCGTACATGGGAAAATATCAGTTAACACAAGGACAGAAACCTTAGACCCTCCGTAAGAACCATATTAAACCCACAACGGAGACTTGTCTATTGGATGCTTTTAAGTTGAATTTCACGGCAATTTAAATGGCAGCACTAACAGGAAAAGAGCATTGCAACTTTCCAAAAAACCCGGTCAGACAAAAAGGTATTTTAATTGAAACAAAAATCTGCACACAACATTAAATCCCCTTCTCAAACTTGGCTTGAACAAAACGAATCAAAATCACCGTTTTTACAACTGAATATATATATATATATATATATAGGGAGTTTTGTTTCAAGAGATTTGTTTTAACGGCGGCGTGTGCATCTCTTCTGCCATTTTGTATAATCCAAAAGGGAACCATGTTTCATAAAATCAAGTAAATGCATTATGAACAGTTGAGAATATAACTTATCTCATCCATCAACTTATCATCTGTTTGATGAAGACGCGACAACACCATCTACCATCCATTTGGTTTGGCTTTTTCAACAGATCGAGGCTCACCCCTTGAGTGTCCGATAGATCATGAATTTGGTTTTTTAAAAATCTCCGGTCTCACTACATATCCTCCCGCCCTTCACATTTTCATTCAACAAGGCTACAATGTTAGGAGGTAATATCTTCAAAGATTGTTGGCGTAAGCACCTTGCACTGTACAAATTATAGGCGGTAACATCTGCAAAAACATAACAAATGTATAGTTTGGGTCGTGTCCAAGGACACTATTCTTAGAAGATATACCACAACCTTTTAGTAAATTAGGAAGTGACACTCCCTAGGATAAAATAAACCCTTCCTGCAGAAAGAGGGGTGGCAGAACTGTAGAAAAAATATTAGTGTAACTTAAAAGAAGTAAAAGGACAGATACTTAGGAATAGAGCTCAGTGTCACTTAACCTTGGTGCGTTTTGACCTCAGTCCTCCTGACCATACTCCTTACTTTTCTTTTTATAGGTAGAAATCATGTGATCATTGAGTAGCGATAATTGTCATTAAAGATGGTTTAATGACAATTAAAATGACAAATACAAAACAAGTGTTAATGATGGTTTAATATAATAAAACCTTTTAAATGTTATTAAAATCGGTTAATTACGACTCCAACAATGATCTCCAATGGTCTGTTCGAAGACTCCTCTTATCAGCCTTTTTACTTACTCAAGTTCACATTTAATTATATATTAAGGCATTCCTAATCTTGAGTTATATGAGATTTCTTCCTTTGACTACTCACACACAGTATTTACAACAAGTATTGCCTTTTCTAACATCAAAAGATTATGAAATTCCACATTTTCAGGAATTAAAATTTTGAGTTAAATACTTTTAGTCATGTAAGTTGGAGATCTCCGCGTGACTCCAAATTATTTGGTCTAACAGAATGTGAACTCGAATATGTGTGTTCCTTAACAAGTTAGTTACTCTATTCTTCTTTGTTTTTCCATTCCGAAACAGAGCATTTTCATTACTCTAAATTCATCATCTTTCTTTTTTTCCGATAAATGAACAGTTTTATTTATTATTCATAAGTAAAACGATACATACAAACCGGGCTTCATTACGTAAAAACCACACACACACCAATTTAAAGAAGCCCAGTTCCCTGAAAAGATTGTCCAACTTGAAACAAAGACTACATAAACTGCAAAACAAAGACCAAAAGCGACAAAGCGGCAGCTAAGACATTGCAAAGATGAAATACATCTAGGGAGGAGTGTAACAGTAATAAACACACAATACCAAATATGATAATAATGATGCAATCGGCTCTACCAATATTGCATATATATGAAAATAGAGGAACAATGACGGAAGGGAAATTATGGAAGAAGAGGACAGACATACAAAAAAGTAAGAGATGCTTCAGGGGGACAAAACTAGGAAACAAGAAAAAATGACCAACCAAAGCAAACCAGAACAAGATAGCTTGAGTAGCCTGAAAGTGGAGAAGACAACCATGACACTACCCATTTCATGGTTGTCTCTGATCCGTATGCTCATTCAGCAAGACGAGCTTTTGTGGCCGAAAGCTCGTAAAACTGAAGTGAAAATTGAAGGCCAGTCGGTTGCCACGTCTTTCCCTTCGCAGCATTAACTGAGTTTCTCTTGCTCTGAGGCTCCATATTGTTGAATCTAAAACTAATAAGCTTGGTATAGAACAATGCAAAACCACCGTCTTTGATTTATATACACGGCCTCCTATTAGAAGCTTTCTTATTTATTTATTTATTGCTTAGCATAGCTATCCTCTTGTTGGAGGTAATCCTATTCGAGAAACTCTTCCAGCAGAGATTTGAACCTTAGTTCACCACATTGTGAGGGATTAGCCCTTTCCGCTAGATCCAACCCCTATTAGTAATATTATAGTATTTCATTTAAAGAAGTACAACAACAACAAAAGGTCCAGAATAAAAGTAAAGTACAAAAAGGCTAAAGCCCAAAACAACTTAACCCTTATCCTCAATAACACCACAACTACAAACCCTACCCCGAACACAAAGATAGAGGGTAACATGTGCCATGGTCGCTGCCACTGTCAGAAAAGCGAAGAAACTCCGGTACCTATGCCAGATATAAAGAATGGAAGCTCCAAGAACCCCCCAAGAAAACAAACAAACTCTAAATTCATCTTCTGATTCTTGGTCCAAATAAGTAAATGAAAAGCTGTTTATTATATGTTTTTCCTTGCTCTAATCTCATAAAGTGTTAAGATTTTTTTTTTGATATGAACAAGGGTTCCCCTTCCCCGAAGGCTTAGAGGGCAAAGGATTCTTACCTCTTCCAACAAGTACCCTTCCCGAGATTCAAACCTATTCCTCCTTACGTGCACTACTAGAAAAAATGGTTTTAACGTCTGAAAACAGAGGGATGTCTATCTGAGGGTCGTGGAAAAAAACGTCAATAACGTCCATAAAATAGGGGACATTAAATAGGCAGGACTTTAGACGTCCCCACTTCAGAATGGGGACGTCTAAGTCTGAGGTGAACTTTAGACGTCCCCAGTTTGTACTGGGGACGTCTAAAGTGGACCTTTAGACGTCCTCAGTTCATAATGGGGATGTCTAAAGGGGAGAGTCTAAAGGTCCCCTTTAGACGTTCCCAGTCTGAACTGGGGACGTCTAAAGTGTCGCCCCCCTTTCCCACGTCCCTTTTTATTTTAAGGATGTTGAAAGTTTTTTTAAATGGCATTTTTATATATATTTCACTGTCTGAAAAATGTAAACTGCAGAAATAGGATGAAAACAACATAATAAAACAACAGCAGTTCAGTAGAATGGAAACAACAACTTGAAATATAGTGATCAACCTAAGGCTTTACTACATGCAATAACTTTAAGGAGTAGCAAACTAATTAACTAACAAACCACACAAACTATACAACAATCTATATCCAAGTCTGTTATTGCACTAAAAAGACTATATCCAAGTCCCCAGTTTGTACAATAACCAAGACTAAATCCAATCTATATCCAACAACAACGCTAATCATATATACAATATATAGAACTACCACAAAAGTATGTCCTACACAAATTACTAGAGACTTTACTTTGGTATACGTTGAAGAAGATGTCCAGTCAAAAAGTCTCTGATCATATTTATGTCTTCATATGAGTAGGCATCTTCATTGTCAAAAATCTGTAAATTAGAAAATAAGCTTAGATGAAATAATAAATCAAGTGAATGAATTGCCATTGAATTACAACACCAAGAATATTATCCTCTGAGAACGAAGAAGCGATTACTTGTTCAAAATCTGTCATAATGCCACTCTGAATGATGTTAAACATATAAAGTAAGACATAGTATCCACATTCCCAGCCGCCAGGTTATTGAGGGCACTATAAATCAAAAGCAAATGGTTAAAATCAATAAAGCCATATCTAAAACGACTGTCAATCAAAAGAACTTGATTTGAAACTATATACCTTTGAAAACAACCATCTTGGGTATTTGCCACCTTTACGATCACGTGGCCGCCAAGCGCTCGATACGTCGTGCATGCCCTATCATTAAAATGAAAATCATCATAAATTAGAAAAATTCATTTAAGTCAAGAATCAAGAAGCAATGAAATACAAAAAAAATAAATTACGTGTTGAAGACACTTTTAGTTTCTTTGTCTGGTATTTTACTTAAGGAATTAAACCAGTAAACAACGTGGGACCGAGGACAGAGAACACACAAACTCCAGTGGTAACTATCACAACATATACAGATTAAAAAGAAGTTAGATGTCAAGGCAATTATTTATTAAAAATCTCTAATACATAATTTAAATGTGCACCTTTGAACAATTGGTTCTAGATAACAACGATAGTAGTTCTCTCCTACTGTGAAGCCCACATAGTGCGTCCTTTTTTTCAATGTATTCCTACTCCTTGTCGTATGTGCAAGAGATGAGAATCCATATAAATCAACTCTTTGCAAGTCAATGCATATACGACGGAAGGAGCTATAATAGAATTAAAATGATGAATATATTAGCTAGTTAAAATCAACTTAACTAAATGAAGGAAAAAATGGGAAATAAAAAACTTACAGGATTGCAAATTTGCCCCATCCAATAACTAGCTCATCCAACTTAATGAACTGTTTAAGATCTTCTTTATCAATTATGAAGGGACACTCTAATTCCTGGCCCATAATCCCTGTAGGCATATGCAAATCAATCTGGCGAATGCCTTTATAGATCTGCTGCAGTTGTGCTAAGAAGGGCCATTTTCCTGCTTCCTGCTCGTTCTTTTAGAACATAAAAAACGATATTGTTAGTAGGATGTCAACACATCTCAAGTAAAAGTGAGGTAGTTCCATACCATTGGAGGTGTTGCTGCCAAGCTAATAAGATGTACATGCCAAAGGATGAAAGATCCTCTCGTCTGAGCTATCGTGGCAACCTTGTCATCAGGAATAGGGATGGCTGTACATTCTTCCCCTTCTCGAACACACGTCACAGTCACCCTACGTAAATGCTGTGGAATTTGCTGATGATGGTGGGTGGTAGCTTGTGTGTGAATGAGAGCATCTGTAACTACACGCAGCATTGGGGCATCTAAAGAGAGGATGGCAGGTTCTCCAGCACGCCAAGTGGTTCCTCCATTGGGTTGTAACTTCCTTTGGTGTTGTGGAAGGCTGGGGATGAATGGGTTCTACGCTCAGTAGTTGCCATATGCGATTCAAACATCTTCATCATTTCAGCTCGTAGCTCAGGCATCAGCTCAAGATGTAGCTCTGGCAATAGCTTTTGTCGGAGCTTGTCGTAAAGGTTGGCCTCGATCTCTTGTGAGACTTCCTGGCGAATCTTGGCCACAAGCTGTAATATCCCAATTTGTGATTAAGGGCTAATGGCATTGAGATTGATTATAATTTGTGTAATTAAATATTTTGAGAGAAATATGATGTGAATTTGGTGTAAATGTGTGTGGTATTTGAGATCAAGGGTTGAGATTCATTATTGATGGGTCGGAATCCTATGTATTGTGTCTATGTGAGCTCATAGTGGAAGGGAGGAGATGGTGACATGTGGCATTATGGAGATTGTTGGATGAGCCACTAGAGGACAAAATTTCTCTTTTTCCCTCATTCTCTCTCTCCTATTCGGCCAAGAGGAATGGGCAAGGAAAGAAAAGCTTCTTCATCATCATTTCATCTCATCATCTATCTCACTCATTTTCTCCCTCTTTCTTCCTCCATTTTTTGCTGAAGCAAGCTTGGATAGAGAAGAAAAAGCCTTGATTTTTGAGTAAGTAATGCTCCTCCTTTGCTCAAAACCTCTTCTCTAAAGTTGTGTATCTCATTGAGAGCTACATTGTGGTGGTTGTAGAATCTTGAAAGGTGTTGATTTGTGAGTTGGAGAAATATGAAAGTGTGAGAATCAAGATTCTGAATTTGGCAAAGTGAAGAGGTAGGCATTTTGAGCATTTTGATATATTATTTGTGATTTATGGATAAGTTTATGAAAATCTGGAAAATTGTCCCAGCTTATATCCATTTTTGAATATATGAGTTTCATTGTGTTTGATGTTGGAAATGGTTCATTATGATGATATTTGAGTATTGGAGATAGTTTTGAAGTTTGGAATTGTGTTGATTGGAATTTAGACATTGTGTGAATCATAGAGACCATAGTGTTTGATTGTGGTTAGATTGGTTTTGGGATGTTTTAGAGGTTGCCATTGTGTTCCTTATGGAAAATTGTATGGGAATAAGCTTGGTTATTGATTTTAGAGTCATTGAACACTTTGGTAGAAAGTTGGAAATATGTCTTGTGTGAGCTCTGTTTTGGGCAATCAGTTTACACGAAAGTTTTGAATGAACAAATGGTGTCGGAAAATTATGAAACTTTCCAGTATTAAAGTTCACATCCCAAGCTTCAAAATGAACATATATTTTGTGTCATTTTGTTTAGTATTCTAGGAGATATGATTGTCCAAAGTTTGGGATGGAAACAGAACTCTGTTTTGGAGTAGTGTTGAGTTTTGGGTAATTCTGTATTTGTGTAGTGATTTTCAGTTATGAGCCATATTTTTCCTAGGAAGAGGGCTTAAATACCTTTCATTTAGATTTGGAATCACTCCGTTTCGATTTTTCTACAATTAGTTATGGTTTTTCGAAGTTCAGCCAAGAATCAGGAAATTGCTTGGCCGCGGCCCAAACCTTTCTGCCCTGATTCTGGCCGCGGCCCATGGGTGGTTGGCCGCGGCTAGCGGCCTTCTGACCATATTTTGGCCGCGGCCCAAGGAAGGGCTGGCCGCGGCCAACCCCTGTGTTCCAGCACTTTGTGTTTTTGAAAAGTGACCTTCAACCTATTGTTTCCCAACCTTTTAGGGCTTTTATTAGAGGCATTTGTGGCCTCTTAAGAGTCCTAAATGATAACTAACTTAGTGTATTATGGAAATAAGTAATTGGAAGAGAGATTGATCAATTATCCCTAATTTGGTATAGGATTTGATGTTTGCCGAACGCGTGAGCCCACTGTGCCAAAGATTGTTAGGAAAGATTCAGGTAGCGACTCCTCTCTTATACTTTATGTAAATGTGTTGTATGTTTGTCTGTCATTCATTGTGTGGATGCTGCTGCTACTGCTTTGTGATACCTTGTGCATTGAGATACCTTGTGGAGTTTAGTGATACATTGTGCTTTGAGATGCTTTGTGGTGCTTTGTGCTTCGTGTTGCTGCTACATAGTGTTCACCGCGAAAGCGGGCGTTGTGCATAGTGATTACAGCGAGTGCTGGCATAGTGTTCACCGCGAAAGTGGGTGTAGTGCATTGTGCTTACAGTCGTGAGTGCTGTCGTATGTGGCGCGAGCCAGAGATCATTGTGAAGCTGCTGAACATGATGAACATATATGCTTTATGTTTATATATTGTATGAGTGACTTGTTGCTACTGGGATTCTTTAGAATCTCACTCTTTCCATATGACTAACCTTTTCAGACAGGCCAAGTGGCTCGAAGGAGAAGTGACCAACCCAGAGTGGTTAGGATCTCTTAGGGACATTTAGGATTTTGGGATTGTTGGTTATCTATTGTAGATTTGAGATTACTGTATATAAATTGTTCATAGTGAATTTTTAATTTGTAATCCCCATTTGGAAAATAGTTAACCCATTCGATATATAGAGTAACCCGGGGTTTGCCGGGATTTTAGTTTCCGCACTCTGATATTTCTTATGTGATTTGATTTCTCAAGTAGTTATATCCACACGTGAATGTGAGACCCGGAATTATTACGTTTTGAATTGATTTTGAAATACCTCATCCCGAGTTGAGGGATTATAAATTGTTGATTTCATTTTATTGGTCTCTATTTCACTTAAATTTCGAAATCCGGATGTGATTATCGTGAGGGGGTTACATTTTTGGTATCAGAGCAGTAGTTCCTGGCAAGGGTAGAGTTTGCTAGGATAGCTCCCATAGTGTGGTCTTAGTGATAATAGATCATCTATGAATGATTGTTGTATACAATATGTGCTCTGTGTTAGGGATATATATGAGATTTGTGAACAATGTGTATACATTATCTGTGGAACTGACCTAGTGAATGATTTGTAGAATGAAAAAGACAATGGGTCGTCCCAGTGGACAGCGAGTAAACCCTGAGGTGGAAGTGGTTAATGACAATCCACCGGACCCAATGCAAGAGTTGATGGGCCTGATAAAGGACCAACAAGATATGATAGCGGAGCTTAGAGAAGAGCTCAGAGCTAAAAAGGCCAAGAACAATGGGACTTCATTCTTTCATAATGCCTCTAATAGCTATTAGTAATAGTTGTTGCACCAGCACATGATAATCATGGGACTTCATTCCCACTAACTTCAAATCCTCCATTGACACACACCTTCTCACATTTGAAGAATATCCTTTTGGTACCTTAATTTCATTCAAACACCTACACAAACTTCTTTTCTCTACTTTTGATAGTGTATGCGTTGCTGGCTCCATGTATGCTCTCCTACCATCATCTCTTACATGTGGATGTAACCGTTCTCTTATTCCCATATCAACAAGGTCTAGTCTCACACTAATCCCATCCTTGGTCTTCTATGGAATGTGTAAAAGCGTACTGATAAGGCTATCACAAACATTTTTCTCCACGTGCATCACATCAATACTGTGTCTCACGTCAAGCCTACGCCAATATAGAAGATCAAAGAAAATTGATCTCTTTTTCCATATGTTATTCTCACCCACAGTCTTCTAATTCTTATCGAGTAAGACATTGATATGTTTAACCTGACTGTAAACTTCCTCTCTGGTTAATGCCTTTGGAGCCAGTCTATGCTCCGGCAAGCCATTAAAACAATTTCTTAACCTACGATACGGGTGGAACCTAGGAAGGAACCTCCTGTGACCAATGTAGACCGTCTTTCTTCCATGTTTAAGTTGGTGGAAGTGAGTGTATGCTTCACAGATCGGACATGCTTTATGCCCCTTCACACTGTACCCTAAGAGGTTTCCGTATGCAGGGAAGTCATTTATCGTAGTGAAAATCATTGCACGTAGCTTAAAGGACTCATTCTTATATGCATTAAACACATCTACGCCTTCCTCTTACAACTTCTTCAAGTCCTCAATCAAAGGCGCCAAGTAGACATCAATATCGTTTCTTGGCTGTTTTGGTCTAGAAATCATCATAGAAAGCATCACATACTTGTATTTCATACAAAGCCAGGGAGCAAGTTGTATATTACAAGGAGTATTGGCCACGCACTGTATGTGCTATTAAAAGTTCCATACGAATTGATGCTATCTATACAAAGCCCAAGCCGAAGGTTTCTTGGCTCGCTGCCAAATTCAGGGAACATTTTATCTATTTTCTTCCACTGTGGAGAGTCAGCTGGGTACCGAAGATATTTTCTGTCGGATATTCTATCATCCAAATGCTATCTCAACTTCTTCTCTTTTTTTGCAGTGCCAAACAAATGCTTAAAGGGCGGTATTATTGGAAGATACCACAAAACTTTTACAGGTTGCCTTTTAGTTGTCCCATCGCCACAACCACCATCTTTCTTCACTTTGTATTGTGCAGTTTGACACTTTGGGCACTCACTCAGACCTTCATACTCCTTTCTGTACAGTACACAGTCATTAGGGCAAGTGTGTATCTTTTTATACTCCATACCTATTGTAGATAGGATTTTCTTGGCCTCATACATACGATTTGGAAGTACATTATCGTATGGAAACATATCACACAACAGTTCAAGCAGCATTGTGAAACTACTATCGGTCCACCCACAAGTTGCTTTTAAGTTAACCAAATGTAATGTTCCTATCAGCCGTGTGTATTTACTCCTTGGGTACAATGGTGTCTCTGCATCACTCCGCATGCTGTCATATTCATGCGACTGCGCAAAGGATTCTACCTCAACATCGTGAATCATTCTCTCCATTCTATCTTCATCTATGACATCCACAACATCATTCTTGTGCGACAGACAATCAGTTACTTCCTTACCATGCCATATCAATCTTATGTATCGAAGATTTATTCCATCACAAAGTAGGTGATCCCTTATAACTTTAACATCCCGTCTTCTCTCATTTAAACAATTGACATAAGAACAAAAATACATCCCATTTTTGGCTGGAGCGTTCCTTCTAGCATATTCAATAAACTCTTTAACCTCATTCTCATATTGTTCACTTGTTCTCAAAGCATTCATCCAACTATGATCCATTTTATTACTACCTACTCCATTCCTAATAACACTCAAGTTTAGAATAATTGTCAACACATGGAATTGCCTTTTACTATTTTGTTTTTCAAAATTTTGGCAGCATTTCCCCTTAAAAAGTGAGACATCCCAAAATCAAAAAAACAAACCATCTCAGCTTAATTTAAATAAAATTAAACTAATTAAGAAGAGTAAAATAAAATTTCATAGCACTAAAACAAGAGTAAAAAGAAGGAAGCTAGCATTAATTCTTCTAACCCAAACAAAAATTCATAGCTTCATTTTCTCTACTTCAGAGCATTAGGTAAATGCAAGGAAAGAACGTACCATAATCTCATATACCAGAAAGCATAAAGAACAAGATTATGGTTTTCAACAATTCCAATTCAAATTCTACCCATTTTCCTATGTTCTTGAACGCTAAAGGAAGCACCAAGGTCAACTAAACATTAAAAAATTGGCGCTACAAAAATTGGCACGAAGTTCTTGACTAGCAAGTTATAGGCCCTTTTAAAATTTTCAATATTTTTTACTTATTTTCAAATAGAAAAAAATAGAAGAAAAGATCTCATAAATTTTTTTATTCAAATAATAAATATTGGCAAACTAAAGTAGCAAACTCAATCTAAATAACCAAAACTAAATAAAATCAAACTATTATATTGAATTGAACTAGATAGACGAGAATTGGATGTGTGTGTTGCTTTCTCTAAAATACCTCTCTTTTATTGAGGGCATCAAATGTGGTGGAAGAAAACAAAGTGAGAAAAATTATAAAATTAATAAGAAAAATGTAAAAAAAAAATCTAATAAATGAGACAAAGTGATGCATCAATATCCTATATTTAGGATCAAGTCATATTCATCAACTAAGTACTTCCTAAATAGAAGGGAAAACTGACCAATTAAGTTCAAAGGATACATGTCTATTCAAAAAATATCCCAGAGTATACATTTGGAATTAAAAATACAATCACCACCACAGTTTTAGCTCTAGCTAGGGGTGGAAACACACAATCAATTCAATGCTTCCACATTTAAATCAACAAAACAACTAGAAATTCTAAGACAATTGCTAGAAGAACAACATTCCATGAACAACTAAGTTCAGAAACTAAAATAAAAACATGTAGAAGGCACCAATTCATATGGTTTGTTTTGGTCTATAGAAAATGGCTTTAGAAACCAATGTCATTTTCATTATTTCAGCTTAGAATCTAGCGGCTTTGGTGAACCAACCATCTATTTACGGGCAGAATATAAACATATTATATTGGTTTTCATTCTTCCCAGAAACCTGCAAAATCAAACAGAACTAGCCACTACAAAGTTCACTTGGAAAATAAATTTAACCTTCGGTGCACCAAATTGTGGCTATGCAACATCTCTTTTGCCAACCCAAATAACCAAAACCAATCTCAACAGATTCTACGACTTAAAATAAAAAAATATTCAGAGAATATTTAGAACTCACAAGTATTCCTTCAAGATCCTTTATGCGAATATTCAGAGACAAGCTTCCACCTCTCTCTTCTCTTATATCTAAAAATTAGGCAGTGCGAAAATAATTTAATATCAGTTATCAGTTAATGGTTAACAAGAAGAGAACAAACTGATATAAATTTTACAAGTTTAAAGGGAAATGCACAAACTGAGAACGCAATTGCAGCAGCAAATACCAACACCCACGCCATGGGAATGGGAGCAGAGGGAAGAAAAATGCAGGGGAGGTGCGCCTTTGTTTAGGGAAGGAGTTATGACAGTGTGCTCACGTGTATGGGAGAAGAATGAAAACAAACGCAGCAGGGAAATTGGCATGGAACACAGCAGTAATCACGGGTAGGGGCCAAGAGAATGGAGAGAAGGTAAAGCTGCAACTCTACAGTTGCATGACGTCCCAAAAAAACTGGGGACATCAAAAGTGGTTGATTTTTTTTTAATTAAATTCATCTAGCGCCAAAGCCTCCCGCCAAATATTGAACTTTGGGCGTCCCTAACTTAAAAAGGGACGTCCTTTAGGGTAGTAAAAAGTCTAGTTTGTAGTAGTGGTGGTAAGGCGCCTTACCACCTTAACTACACAACTTATTGGTCATAAAGCATTAATCTTCATAGCTAGCCATCCTTCACAAATTAATTTACATTTTTTTTGTCTTTATCACTCTAGGAAAATTGACAAGTATTAATTCTATCACTTACTTAACAGCAAGACAACAAAAATTTATAACTTACAGCTTTCATTATTTTAACACTCATACTTTTTCAAGAATTTATAACTACCAGATCTATTATCCAACATAAGGGCAGCTTACTTCACACATCATTTAATTATACAAAGAAGGCCTTGTGTCTTCCTAATAATTTACATATTCGAGATCCTCAGGAATAAAAAGGTTTGTTGATTTGGTCCTTGAACATAATTTTCTCTATAATACTTCATCTATGATAACAACTTAATTTTGGAATATGGGAAATTTAATAGAAACCGAAGATAAAAGGAACATAAGTATATATTGGACGTACCTTACACAATTACTGGACTGTGTCTGCTTAGATTGATGTTCCAAATTCTTTTACTCTATGCCGCTTGAATACCTCTAAGCAAAAGAGCGACCTCACATACAAGCTCATGTAGATTCGGAAACTATTTCAATTCGAACCAATCTCTCTAAATTAACTAATTTTAAAAACATAATTGAGCAAATCACACAGTTCTTGAGCGAAAACTTCACAACCACAACACGCCAATTTCTGAGTATTTCATATCCATTATAGTCATAATACACAATAAAACAAAACCACACATTAAGGGTATAGTTTTGACCTGGGTAGAGACATTCCTCACTACACTCAATTTATTGGTAGGAATAGTGTTCATGATGCAACATAGTCTCATTTATCACCTCACTTTTACTTTTCATTTATTATTGATCTGACTATCATGAGAGCCATTTTCTCTCCCTGTGATAGTTCCAGTGAGGTCCTACTGAGTGGCCTATGCTACCGTCATTATTTGAACGGCGATAGCTCCTATTATCTCCTTTGTCCCTATCCTAGTCCTTTTCCTTTCCTTTTCTTTTCACTAACCCTTTAGTGTGGGGAGTGAGTTATATCTCGCGTGTGCGTGTGGTGTTGAGTGTGTGCGCGTTTCAGTGCGTGGCCTCGTGAGCTTGGTGGGAAGGTATGGAGGTAAGTCTGGAGGGCAGGAAGAAGAAAGCCAAGGAAGTGGTTCTCAATCTGGAGAGGACAAAGAAGACGACATGTGGTGCATTTGTGGGTAAGACATGACGAGGAAACATCTAAATCAGCCAACTGTCATATCTATGATTAAAAAGGGTTGGCAAATAGGAGAACGGGTGAAGATTCATGACTTGGATAAGAATAATTCCATCTTCTTATTCCGGTTTGAATGGGAGGAGGATTATAGGCGAGTTCTCCAAGGTAGGCCATGGTCAATACAAGGTCACTTGCTAAGTCTCCAACCATGAGAGGAGTCTATGATTCTAAAGGACGTGAAGTTTAACACCTCGCCATTTTGGATCCAGTTTCATGGGCTCCCTCTAGCGGCTTTTGATATAGAGAATGCAATTACATTCGGCAATGCCACTGGTAAAGTGATGATGTTGGAGAATTCCAAAGTCAACGATAAACTTACCAGAAGCTTCATTAGGGCTCGTGTGTTGCTGGATTTGCTGGAACCTTTGGAACTAGGTTTTGGGTTCCTCGTGAAGGCAAAGATCCGATGTGGGTGTCCATTCGCTATGAAAGACTTCAAATTTTTTTGCTATCGATGTGGTCGTATTGGTCACGATAGTAAAATATGTACAGAGCCTGCAGAAATAAATGAAAGTGGTGAGGCTGATCATGGATATGGGAACTGGATGAGTACTCCCAATGTCAAAACTATGGAAGAGGTAGTGGAGGTCTGTGAAGCAGAATGGGTAGAAGTAACGGCGAAAAGGAAGATATTCCCAGTTGTCGAGGGTGAATCACGGTGATCAAAGGAAGTGGAGGTTAGTGCTAACTTTGGCAACCCTGATTCACAGCCGTTAGTGGAGACCAATCCCGCGATTAAGGGCAAGGAGTGAATTATCCATGATAACAACATTATGGAAATTGTGAGGCATGAGATGGGCGAGACTGCAGGGATCACAATCAATATGAGTTGAGTAGTACAGAATCAAAGGAGGAAGTATTGGTATACAATTTAAGTAATGATTTGGGTGGATGATCTATTGTTGACGTGGCAAAAAATCCCTCCTGTATGATGGGCCATCGATTTTAGCGCCGATTCAGGAAGCCTAGTGTTGACTTAGCCAAAAATGTTCACGTGGGCCCCCATTATAGATTGGCAACTTGGGCTGAACCCCACTGAAACTCCCTTTAGTCGTCTTGGGGTTCAAATACCGAATAATACTGTAATATAGGGTCATGTTCACTTGTTGGAGCCAAAAACAAAAATGATTCCTAAGTAAACTAAGTATCAAAATTGACTAAAAAAATGGAGAAAATGGTTTGGTCTTTTATCTATGAAAAACTACTTTTGCAACTAGAATTAAAAGGGTCCTAAGTTACTTCTTTTTGGAATTTTTCTTGAAAATATGAGATGGAATGATGATGGAACTAATGAAATGAAAGAAATAAGAAGATCAACAATGGAATAAGCAATCCCTCATGGCAATGGCACAAACAATCCTCACTTAAAATGATTATGGGAGATTTATCATGCTAGTTCCAAAAAATGACTTTAAGGGCCACCCCTTAGACTAGACCTAATATAGATTGATCAATACCAAGCCACCTTGCATATTAATCTCTCTAAATTAGGTTGATTAAGAACTCTAGCAATTAAATAAACTTAAAAATCATATTTAGCTTTTGATCCAATAATCGAGCCACCTCGCATTACCACTTGATTTTCTCATTAATCTTAATTTAACAATGGCTACCCATATGAAAAATAAAGATTAATGATGCTAAAACCCAATACTAAATACAATTAATAAATTCACATTCTATTAACCAATGCAAACACAAGACACTATTGATCCAGTAACCAAGCCACCTTGAAATTAGCACAAAATATTCATAAAATCATCAATGCCATGACTAACCAGCACAAAGAAATGATAATAAAGCTAATTAAACACAATATCAAATGTCTGACAAAGGTTCAAGCCACATCCAATTATCCAAATACATCAAAATAAATCAATTCAACATTATAAAATTCATCCTAAGACTTAGGAATCACAGTTACAATGTAGAAATAGAGAATTGAAAGAGCAAAAACTTCGCTATTGAAACTCCAAGTTCATGCCATTGCCTTTGCTACAAGGGATTGGGAGAGTTAGCAGCCACTAAAACCTATGGAATCAGCCTCAAAAAGCAACATCATCACTTTCTGAATTAAGTGCCCAACCATAGAAAACACAAATTAAAGTGACAGATTAACATGTAATAATGGAAGATTAGTGGATGCAATTGGAGCCAAAAACAGAACAGAGAATCCACTGCTTGGAATTTAATTTGCCTATGATAGTATGTGAAAAACAAGGTAGTGAAGTGTGGCAGTGTTGAAAGAAAGTAAAGATGGAAATAATGGAAGATGAGGTGAGAGGATGGTGGTTGATGATGGTCGGTGAATAGCTCAGTTCCTCGCGGTTGCTCTCTATTTCAGCTCATCCATCCCTCACTCTGTGTTCACAACCTCCACGAACTGAGCTTCCTCCTCGGAGTTTCAATACTTGCCGGCAATGGAAACGATGGTGAGGTTGAAATGAATGTCGCCAGCGAGTATGGAGGGCGGCGGAGTAGTTGAAGATGTGAAGGTGAAGATGATCAAAGTGGAAAGTGAAATCTGAGAACTGTGATCTCTGTTTTCGTTCTAGCTCTCAGCAATTGCATCTAAAAGTAATTTAAAGGGTGACCTAAGGGCTGCAAAACGCAGAGTTTTGGCTAGATTGAACTGAAATTTTGTAATTTCACAATACCAAACTGTCATTTCCTAAATTCAAACCCAAATTTTAATTTTCATATTTAATTCAAATTTCCAAGTATTTTCAATTGAAAACAATTTAACCAACATCAAATATTCTGAGAAAAATCAATGATTAAGAGTAATTATAATTTTATTGACAATTTTGCCCCTTTTTACTCTTAATTTAATCCATTTACTCTTAATCTTAATTTATCTCAAGAAAGGCATTTTAGGCTCAATAACTATGACAAAATCCACAATTAAAGTATAAAAATATATAATAAAAATAGGGATTTGTCACCCACAAACTCGTCCCATGCAACATAAAATTCATACCGGGTGGAATTACCTGCTGAGGATGATCAGAGTCCAAGAGCACTAATCCCCTTCAACGGGCTTTCACCCATCTCTGTAGTAGCTGTTGGGCTTGGCAACATTAACCTCAAGAAACTTGGGTATGATGAAGTAGCATCAATTGATTCGAAGAGAAGGAGGACGCTAGCATTTGATGATGGAAACTCCATGCAATCCTAATTAACTTCCTCTATTGGGAATGGTAAGATGGGACGAAAATCTTGTCGCGCCGTTAAACAGAAGATTTGCAACTAGAAGAAGTTACTAAAACTTGTTTCGATCGAATCTTTCCAAGGACAACAAGTGACCTACTCCCCCCATATGTGGCCCTCACTTGATGTTAATGATGGTAATCTTTCTTACTTAATAAACCCTTAAAACACCAGTGGTTGGATGGGACCAACCACCTGTTCACAATGAATCTTCTAGCCTAGAACTGTCAAGGTTTGGGGTCACCCTTGACAGTCAAGAACTTGAAGGATGAGTGTTGGAAGGAAAACCCCATCTTGTGTTTTTAATGGAAACAAAACAAAAGCACAAGTTTGTTCGGAAAGCAAAGAGGAGGTGTGGCTTTACAAAAGAATGGTTGGTTAGCCTAGTAGGCAGAAGTGGGTGTCTTGTGTTATGGTGGAAGGATGATGTGGTGGTCAATATTCTATTCTCCTAGTCAAATATTATCCATACCAGCATTTTGGCTTCTTCATTTGAAACACCAACATATATTTCATTTATCTATGGCCCTTTGGATGAGCAGCAATGTCTCTTATGTTAGAAGGAAATAAAGAGAATTGCTTGTAACATTAACAACTCTTGGCTCTATGTTGGTGATTTCAACGATATTGTGTCATTGAACGAATGATTATCAATTCAAGAAGATATCTTGTTGAGTTATAAAGAATGATCATCAAGAGGAAAATCAAGAAGAAAGAGATTGAAGAAAGAAGAAGAAGGAAGAACTTGCAAGATCAAATGAGAATATCAAGATTCAAGCTCTTAGAAGTGATACCCGAGGTTGGAATGGGTCAATACGAAGCTAAAATGACTTATATGGAAGTTATGAAACTTCCCCAAGGTGTTCCCTTAAGTATTGGCTCTCTGCTAAGCTTTGGAGGGCATTATTTGAGTGTCACTCAAGTGATCACTCGAGTGATGAGCATTCTGCTAAGCTCTGTTTTCACGTAGCATGATAGAGCTTTGGTATTGTGGCCATATCTCTCTAACCATATGTCAGATTGATCTAAAACTAGTTTCATATGAAACTAGACTCCCAACAAGTCAAATACACACTAGAATCACATTCAAAGGAGTTTAGAAGATTCCATGCAAATAAGCGTCATATTCCCAAACAGCTACTTTGGACATAACTCTTAAACTACACATTGGATTGAGATGAAACAAGTGCCATATGAAATTAGACTTAAAGAGATTTTCACGGATAGGTATGTTGTCATATTTTAAGTTATATGCTAAGAGTTATGCCTTCGAGAAGTTGACACTTGTGAATTCAGAGACTATCTAGTACAGTTGTCACTACTTGGATCATAACTTTCTGAATACAATGAGTTTGGAGCTGATTCTTGTTGTATTGGAATATAGACGGTAAGAGCTTTCCGATGATATGTAATTTGCCATGTTTTGAATCAAAATGAAGAGATCACTCGAGTGATGACCAAGGATCACTCGAGTGATAAAGTTGGAAAATGATTCCGATGATCTTTGCCACATTTTGAAGGGGACCACTTGATTGATCACTCACTGCTAGAAAAAAGGGTTTTAACGTCCCTTTTTTTGGCCTTTTAACGTCTGAAAACAGAGGGACGTCTATGTGAGGGTCGTAGAAAAAAACGTCATTAACGTCCGTAAAATAGGGGACGTGGAAGGCAGACTTTAGACGTCCCCAGTTGGAACTGGGGACGTCTAAGGTCCACCCCAACTGGGGACGTCTAAGGTCCCACTTTAGACGTCCCCAGTTGGAACTGGGGACGTCTAAAGTGTCGCCAGCAGTCCTTTCCACGTCCCTTTTTTTATTAAGGATGTTGAAAGTTTTTTTTAAATGGACTTTTTATATATATTGCACTGTCTGGAAATGTAAACTGCAGAAATAGGATTCCAACAACAGAATAAAACAACAGCAGTTCAACAGAATGGAAACAACAACACAGTGATCAATCAACCCAAGGCTTCTACATGCCACACAAACTTTCAAACCACACAAACTACACAACAATCTATATCCAAGTCTACTACATGCCACACAAACTTTCAAACCATACAAACTACACATCAATCTATATCAAAGTCCCCAGTTTGTACAATAACCAAGACTAAAATCCAATCCATATCCAACAACAATAACGCTAATTATATGTACTACCACAAAAGTATGTCCTACACAAACTACTAAAGACTTTACTCTTCTGGTATACGTTGAAGAAGATGTCCAGCCATAAAGTCTCTGATCATATTTAAGTCTTCATATGAGTAGGCATCTTCATTGTCAAAAATCTGTAAATTAGAAAATAAGCTTAGGTGAAATAATGAATGAAGTGAATGAATTGCCATTGAATCACAACACTAAGAATATTATCCTCAGAGAATGAAGAAGCGAAAATATGTCGTAATGCCACTCTGAATGATGTTAAACATATAAAGCAAGACATAATATCCACATTCCCAGCCGCCAGGTTGTCGAGGGCACTATAAATCAAAAGCAAATGGTTAAAATCAATAAAGGCATATCTAAAACGACCGTCAATCAAAAGAACTTGATTTGAAACTACGTACCTTTGGAAACAACCATCTTGGATCTTTGCCACCTCTACGTTTACGAGGCCCACCAAGCGCTCGATACGTCGTGCATGCCCTATCATTAAAATGAAAATCAACATAAATTAGAATAATTCATTAAGTCAAGAATCAAGAAGCAATGAAATACAAAAAAATAACTTACGTGTTGAAGACGCTTTTAGTTTCTTTGTCTGGTCTTCTATTTAAGGAATCAAACCAGTAAACAACGTGGGACCGAGGACACACAACACACAAACTCCAGTGATAACTATCACAACATATACAGATTAAAATGAAGTTAGATGGCAAGGCAATTATTTATTAAAAATCTCAAATACACAAAATTAAAATGAGTACCCTTGAACAATCGGTGCTAGATAACAACGATACTCATCCTCTGCCAATGCGAAGCCCACATAGTTCGTCCTTCTTTTCAATGTATTCTCAACCCTTGTTGTATGTGCAGGAGACAAGAATCCATATAAATCAACTCTCTGAGAGTCAATGCATATACGACGGAAGGAGCTATAATAGAATTAAAATGATGAATGTATTAGCTAGTTAAAATCAACTTAACTAAATGAATCAAAAAATGGGAAATAAAAAACTTACAGGATTGCAAATTTGCCCCATCCAATATCTAGCTCCTTGAACTTCATGAACTGTTTAAGATCTTGTTTATCAATTGTGAAGTGATACTCTGTTTCCTGGCCCACAATCCCTGGAGGCATATGCAAATCAATCTGGCGAATGCCTTTATAGATATGCTACAATCGTGCTAAGAAGGGCCATTTCTCTGCTTCCTACTCGTTCTTTTAGAACATAAAAACACATACTGTTAGTAGGATGTCAACACATCTCAAGTAAAAGTGAGGTAGTTCCATACCATTGGAGGTGTTTGTGGTAACAAGCCAATAAGATGTACAGGCCAAAGGATGAAAGATCCTCTCGCCTGAGCTATCGTGGCAACCTCGTCATCAGAAATAGGGATGGTTGTACCTTCTTCCCCCTCTCGAACACACGTCACAGGCACCCTACGCAAATGCTGTGGAATTTGCTGATGGTGGTGTGTGGTAGCTTGTGTGTGAACGAGAGCATCTGCAACTACACGCAGCACTGGGGCATCCAAAGAGAGGATGGCAGGTTCTCCCTGCGCTGGAGGGGGAGAAGGGTCGCCAAGTGGTTCCTCCGCCGGGTTGTAACTTCCTTTGGTGCTGTGGAAGGCCGGGGATGAATGGGTTCTACGCTCGGTAGTTGCCATATGCGATTCAAACATCTTCTGCATTCAGCTGGTATCTCAGGCATCAGCTCAAGACGTAGCTCTGCAACAACTCTTGTCGGAGCTTGTCGCGGAGGTTGGCCTCGAGCTCTTGTGAGACTTCCTGATGAATCTTGGCCACAAGCTCCCTACTGGGTTCAGCTTGTGACGAATAAGGATGTGAGGCTCGGCCAAAATACTTCATGACACGAACTCCCACTGCCTCCCCTCGAACATGACCAGGGTGATCTGCCTTCCCAATCGCCGTTGACAAGATGTCCATCCGTCTACTTGGAGTGAACGAACCTTGGCTACTATGATCTTCCAGTTCATCCTGCAGCATAAAAGTTATCATAAGCACTCCCAATATGAAAAATAAGTTTGTATTTATGCTCTAACTACTTACAATTCTTGCGGCAACCTCAGCAACAGTCGGATTTACGTACTTCCCACCCTTAAGCCTCCCTGCTTTCCATTTTTTGTGACGTGGTGGAGGTGGCGGGGGCTGGACCACAACGGTAGGATCTGATGTGGTTGCTTCCTTCAATTTCTCTAACTCTTCTGCCATCATCTTTCGCTCAAGCTTTCGATAACCACCACGAGACATGCAATGTTGATAGTTATTAGCTGCTTGCCTCTCTGCATTTGCTGCACTTAATGCCTTTGAAAGGAAAACAACGAACACCGAATCAATAATGTCAACTATATTCAAATAAAACACTATGATGACAGAAATCCATTATAGTCATAATACACAATAAAACAAAACCACACATTAAGGGTATAGTTTTGACCTGGGTAGAGACATTCCTCACTACACTCAATTTATTGGTAGGAATAGTGTTCATGATGCAACATAGTCTCATTTATCACCTCACTTTTACTTTTCATTTATTATTGATCTGACTATCATGAGAGCCATTTTCTCTCCCTGTGATAGTTCCAGTGAGGTCCTACTGAGTGGCCTATGCTACCGTCATTATTTGAACGGCGATAGCTCCTATTATCTCCTTTGTCCCTATCCTAGTCCTTTTCCTTTCCTTTTCTTTTCACTAACCCTTTAGTGTGGGGAGTGAGTTATATCTCGCGTGTGCGTGTGGTGTTGAGTGTGTGCGCGTTTCAGTGCGTGGCCTCGTGAGCTTGGTGGGAAGGTATGGAGGTAAGTCTGGAGGGCAGGAAGAAGAAAGCCAAGGAAGTGGTTCTCAATCTGGAGAGGACAAAGAAGACGACATGTGGTGCATTTGTGGGTAAGACATGACGAGGAAACATCTAAATCAGCCAACTGTCATATCTATGATTAAAAAGGGTTGGCAAATAGGAGAACGGGTGAAGATTCATGACTTGGATAAGAATAATTCCATCTTCTTATTCCGGTTTGAATGGGAGGAGGATTATAGGCGAGTTCTCCAAGGTAGGCCATGGTCAATACAAGGTCACTTGCTAAGTCTCCAACCATGAGAGGAGTCTATGATTCTAAAGGACGTGAAGTTTAACACCTCGCCATTTTGGATCCAGTTTCATGGGCTCCCTCTAGCGGCTTTTGATATAGAGAATGCAATTACATTCGGCAATGCCACTGGTAAAGTGATGATGTTGGAGAATTCCAAAGTCAACGATAAACTTACCAGAAGCTTCATTAGGGCTCGTGTGTTGCTGGATTTGCTGGAACCTTTGGAACTAGGTTTTGGGTTCCTCGTGAAGGCAAAGATCCGATGTGGGTGTCCATTCGCTATGAAAGACTTCAAATTTTTTTGCTATCGATGTGGTCGTATTGGTCACGATAGTAAAATATGTACAGAGCCTGCAGAAATAAATGAAAGTGGTGAGGCTGATCATGGATATGGGAACTGGATGAGTACTCCCAATGTCAAAACTATGGAAGAGGTAGTGGAGGTCTGTGAAGCAGAATGGGTAGAAGTAACGGCGAAAAGGAAGATATTCCCAGTTGTCGAGGGTGAATCACGGTGATCAAAGGAAGTGGAGGTTAGTGCTAACTTTGGCAACCCTGATTCACAGCCGTTAGTGGAGACCAATCCCGCGATTAAGGGCAAGGAGTGAATTATCCATGATAACAACATTATGGAAATTGTGAGGCATGAGATGGGCGAGACTGCAGGGATCACAATCAATATGAGTTGAGTAGTACAGAATCAAAGGAGGAAGTATTGGTATACAATTTAAGTAATGATTTGGGTGGATGATCTATTGTTGACGTGGCAAAAAATCCCTCCTGTATGATGGGCCATCGATTTTAGCGCCGATTCAGGAAGCCTAGTGTTGACTTAGCCAAAAATGTTCACGTGGGCCCCCATTATAGATTGGCAACTTGGGCTGAACCCCACTGAAACTCCCTTTAGTCGTCTTGGGGTTCAAATACCGAATAATACTGTAATATAGGGTCATGTTCACTTGTTGGAGCCAAAAACAAAAATGATTCCTAAGTAAACTAAGTATCAAAATTGACTAAAAAAATGGAGAAAATGGTTTGGTCTTTTATCTATGAAAAACTACTTTTGCAACTAGAATTAAAAGGGTCCTAAGTTACTTCTTTTTGGAATTTTTCTTGAAAATATGAGATGGAATGATGATGGAACTAATGAAATGAAAGAAATAAGAAGATCAACAATGGAATAAGCAATCCCTCATGGCAATGGCACAAACAATCCTCACTTAAAATGATTATGGGAGATTTATCATGCTAGTTCCAAAAAATGACTTTAAGGGCCACCCCTTAGACTAGACCTAATATAGATTGATCAATACCAAGCCACCTTGCATATTAATCTCTCTAAATTAGGTTGATTAAGAACTCTAGCAATTAAATAAACTTAAAAATCATATTTAGCTTTTGATCCAATAATCGAGCCACCTCGCATTACCACTTGATTTTCTCATTAATCTTAATTTAACAATGGCTACCCATATGAAAAATAAAGATTAATGATGCTAAAACCCAATACTAAATACAATTAATAAATTCACATTCTATTAACCAATGCAAACACAAGACACTATTGATCCAGTAACCAAGCCACCTTGAAATTAGCACAAAATATTCACAAAATCATCAATGCCATGACTAACCAGCACAAAGAAATGATAATAAAGCTAATTAAACACAATATCAAATGTCTGACAAAGGTTCAAGCCACATCCAATTATCCAAATACATCAAAATAAATCAATTCAACATTATAAAATTCATCCTAAGACTTAGGAATCACAGTTACAATGTAGAAATAGAGAATTGAAAGAGCAAAAACTTCGCTATTGAAACTCCAAGTTCATGCCATTGCCTTTGCTACAAGGGATTGGGAGAGTTAGCAGCCACTAAAACCTATGGAATCAGCCTCAAAAAGCAACATCATCACTTTCTGAATTAAGTGCCCAACCATAGAAAACACAAATTAAAGTGACAGATTAACATGTAATAATGGAAGATTAGTGGATGCAATTGGAGCCAAAAACAGAACAGAGAATCCACTGCTTGGAATTTAATTTGCCTATGATAGTATGTGAAAAACAAGGTAGTGAAGTGTGGCAGTGTTGAAAGAAAGTAAAGATGGAAATAATGGAAGATGAGGTGAGAGGATGGTGGTTGATGATGGTCGGTGAATAGCTCAGTTCCTCGCGGTTGCTCTCTATTTCAGCTCATCCATCCCTCACTCTGTGTTCACAACCTCCACGAACTGAGCTTCCTCCTCGGAGTTTCAATACTTGCCGGCAATGGAAACGATGGTGAGGTTGAAATGAATGTCGCCAGCGAGTATGGAGGGCGGCGGAGTAGTTGAAGATGTGAAGGTGAAGATGATCAAAGTGGAAAGTGAAATCTGAGAACTGTGATCTCTGTTTTCGTTCTAGCTCTCAGCAATTGCATCTAAAAGTAATTTAAAGGGTGACCTAAGGGCTGCAAAACGCAGAGTTTTGGCTAGATTGAACTGAAATTTTGTAATTTCACAATACCAAACTGTCATTTCCTAAATTCAAACCCAAATTTTAATTTTCATATTTAATTCAAATTTCCAAGTATTTTCAATTGAAAACAATTTAACCAACATCAAATATTCTGAGAAAAATCAATGATTAAGAGTAATTATAATTTTATTGACAATTTTGCCCCTTTTTACTCTTAATTTAATCCATTTACTCTTAATCTTAATTTATCTCAAGAAAGGCATTTTAGGCTCAATAACTATGACAAAATCCACAATTAAAGTATAAAAATATATAATAAAAATAGGGATTTGTCACCCACAAACTCGTCCCATGCAACATAAAATTCATACCGGGTGGAATTACCTGCTGAGGATGATCAGAGTCCAAGAGCACTAATCCCCTTCAACGGGCTTTCACCCATCTCTGTAGTAGCTGTTGGGCTTGGCAACATTAACCTCAAGAAACTTGGGTATGATGAAGTAGCATCAATTGATTCGAAGAGAAGGAGGACGCTAGCATTTGATGATGGAAACTCCATGCAATCCTAATTAACTTCCTCTATTGGGAATGGTAAGATGGGACGAAAATCTTGTCGCGCCGTTAAACAGAAGATTTGCAACTAGAAGAAGTTACTAAAACTTGTTTCGATCGAATCTTTCCAAGGACAACAAGTGACCTACTCCCCCCATATGTGGCCCTCACTTGATGTTAATGATGGTAATCTTTCTTACTTAATAAACCCTTAAAACACCAGTGGTTGGATGGGACCAACCACCTGTTCACAATGAATCTTCTAGCCTAGAACTGTCAAGGTTTGGGGTCACCCTTGACAGTCAAGAACTTGAAGGATGAGTGTTGGAAGGAAAACCCCATCTTGTGTTTTTAATGGAAACAAAACAAAAGCACAAGTTTGTTCGGAAAGCAAAGAGGAGGTGTGGCTTTACAAAAGAATGGTTGGTTAGCCTAGTAGGCAGAAGTGGGTGTCTTGTGTTATGGTGGAAGGATGATGTGGTGGTCAATATTCTATTCTCCTAGTCAAATATTATCCATACCAGCATTTTGGCTTCTTCATTTGAAACACCAACATATATTTCATTTATCTATGGCCCTCTGGATGAGCAGCAATGTCTCTTATGTTAGAAGGAAATAAAGAGAATTGCTTGTAACATTAACAACTCTTGGCTCTATGTTGGTGATTTCAACGATATTGTGTCATTGAACGAATGATTATCAATTCAAGAAGATATCTTGTTGAGTTATAAAGAATGATCATCAAGAGGAAAATCAAGAAGAAAGAGATTGAAGAAAGAAGAAGAAGGAAGAACTTGCAAGATCAAATGAGAATATCAAGATTCAAGCTCTTAGAAGTGATACCCGAGGTTGGAATGGGTCAATACGAAGCTAAAATGACTTATATGGAAGTTATGAAACTTCCCCAAGGTGTTCCCTTAAGTATTGGCTCTCTGCTAAGCTTTGGAGGGCATTATTTGAGTGTCACTCAAGTGATCACTCGAGTGATGAGCATTCTGCTAAGCTCTGTTTTCACGTAGCATGATAGAGCTTTGGTATTGTGGCCATATCTCTCTAACCATATGTCAGATTGATCTAAAACTAGTTTCATATGAAACTAGACTCCCAACAAGTCAAATACACACTAGAATCACATTCAAAGGAGTTTAGAAGATTCCATGCAAATAAGCGTCATATTCCCAAACAGCTACTTTGGACATAACTCTTAAACTACACATTGGATTGAGATGAAACAAGTGCCATATGAAATTAGACTTAAAGAGATTTTCACGGATAGGTATGTTGTCATATTTTAAGTTATATGCTAAGAGTTATGCCTTCGAGAAGTTGACACTTGTGAATTCAGAGACTATCTAGTACAGTTGTCACTACTTGGATCATAACTTTCTGAATACAATGAGTTTGGAGCTGATTCTTGTTGTATTGGAATATAGACGGTAAGAGCTTTCCGATGATATGTAATTTGCCATGTTTTGAATCAAAATGAAGAGATCACTCGAGTGATGACCAAGGATCACTCGAGTGATAAAGTTGGAAAATGATTCCGATGATCTTTGCCACATTTTGAAGGGGACCACTTGATTGATCACTCACTGCTAGAAAAAAGGGTTTTAACGTCCCTTTTTTTGGCCTTTTAACGTCTGAAAACAGAGGGACGTCTATGTGAGGGTCGTAGAAAAAAACGTCATTAACGTCCGTAAAATAGGGGACGTGGAAGGCAGACTTTAGACGTCCCCAGTTGGAACTGGGGACGTCTAAGGTCCACCCCAACTGGGGACGTCTAAGGTCCCACTTTAGACGTCCCCAGTTGGAACTGGGGACGTCTAAAGTGTCGCCAGCAGTCCTTTCCACGTCCCTTTTTTTATTAAGGATGTTGAAAGTTTTTTTTAAATGGACTTTTTATATATATTGCACTGTCTGGAAATGTAAACTGCAGAAATAGGATTCCAACAACAGAATAAAACAACAGCAGTTCAACAGAATGGAAACAACAACACAGTGATCAATCAACCCAAGGCTTCTACATGCCACACAAACTTTCAAACCACACAAACTACACAACAATCTATATCCAAGTCTACTACATGCCACACAAACTTTCAAACCATACAAACTACACATCAATCTATATCAAAGTCCCCAGTTTGTACAATAACCAAGACTAAAATCCAATCCATATCCAACAACAATAACGCTAATTATATGTACTACCACAAAAGTATGTCCTACACAAACTACTAAAGACTTTACTCTTCTGGTATACGTTGAAGAAGATGTCCAGCCATAAAGTCTCTGATCATATTTAAGTCTTCATATGAGTAGGCATCTTCATTGTCAAAAATCTGTAAATTAGAAAATAAGCTTAGGTGAAATAATGAATGAAGTGAATGAATTGCCATTGAATCACAACACTAAGAATATTATCCTCAGAGAATGAAGAAGCGAAAATATGTCGTAATGCCACTCTGAATGATGTTAAACATATAAAGCAAGACATAATATCCACATTCCCAGCCGCCAGGTTGTCGAGGGCACTATAAATCAAAAGCAAATGGTTAAAATCAATAAAGGCATATCTAAAACGACCGTCAATCAAAAGAACTTGATTTGAAACTACGTACCTTTGGAAACAACCATCTTGGATCTTTGCCACCTCTACGTTTACGAGGCCCACCAAGCGCTCGATACGTCGTGCATGCCCTATCATTAAAATGAAAATCAACATAAATTAGAATAATTCATTAAGTCAAGAATCAAGAAGCAATGAAATACAAAAAAATAACTTACGTGTTGAAGACGCTTTTAGTTTCTTTGTCTGGTCTTCTATTTAAGGAATCAAACCAGTAAACAACGTGGGACCGAGGACACACAACACACAAACTCCAGTGATAACTATCACAACATATACAGATTAAAATGAAGTTAGATGGCAAGGCAATTATTTATTAAAAATCTCAAATACACAAAATTAAAATGAGTACCCTTGAACAATCGGTGCTAGATAACAACGATACTCATCCTCTGCCAATGCGAAGCCCACATAGTTCGTCCTTCTTTTCAATGTATTCTCAACCCTTGTTGTATGTGCAGGAGACAAGAATCCATATAAATCAACTCTCTGAGAGTCAATGCATATACGACGGAAGGAGCTATAATAGAATTAAAATGATGAATGTATTAGCTAGTTAAAATCAACTTAACTAAATGAATCAAAAAATGGGAAATAAAAAACTTACAGGATTGCAAATTTGCCCCATCCAATATCTAGCTCCTTGAACTTCATGAACTGTTTAAGATCTTGTTTATCAATTGTGAAGTGATACTCTGTTTCCTGGCCCACAATCCCTGGAGGCATATGCAAATCAATCTGGCGAATGCCTTTATAGATATGCTACAATCGTGCTAAGAAGGGCCATTTCTCTGCTTCCTACTCGTTCTTTTAGAACATAAAAACACATACTGTTAGTAGGATGTCAACACATCTCAAGTAAAAGTGAGGTAGTTCCATACCATTGGAGGTGTTTGTGGTAACAAGCCAATAAGATGTACAGGCCAAAGGATGAAAGATCCTCTCGCCTGAGCTATCGTGGCAACCTCGTCATCAGAAATAGGGATGGTTGTACCTTCTTCCCCCTCTCGAACACACGTCACAGGCACCCTACGCAAATGCTGTGGAATTTGCTGATGGTGGTGTGTGGTAGCTTGTGTGTGAACGAGAGCATCTGCAACTACACGCAGCACTGGGGCATCCAAAGAGAGGATGGCAGGTTCTCCCTGCGCTGGAGGGGGAGAAGGGTCGCCAAGTGGTTCCTCCGCCGGGTTGTAACTTCCTTTGGTGCTGTGGAAGGCCGGGGATGAATGGGTTCTACGCTCGGTAGTTGCCATATGCGATTCAAACATCTTCTGCATTCAGCTGGTATCTCAGGCATCAGCTCAAGACGTAGCTCTGCAACAACTCTTGTCGGAGCTTGTCGCGGAGGTTGGCCTCGAGCTCTTGTGAGACTTCCTGATGAATCTTGGCCACAAGCTCCCTACTGGGTTCAGCTTGTGACGAATAAGGATGTGAGGCTCGGCCAAAATACTTCGTGACACGAACTCCCACTGCCTCCCCTCGAACATGACCAGGGTGATCTGCCTTCCCAATCGCCGTTGACAAGATGTCCATCCGTCTACTTGGAGTGAACGAACCTTGGCTACTATGATCTTCCAGTTCATCCTGCAGCATAAAAGTTATCATAAGCACTCCCAATATGAAAAATAAGTTTGTATTTATGCTCTAACTACTTACAATTCTTGCGGCAACCTCAGCAACAGTCGGATTTACGTACTTCCCACCCTTAAGCCTCCCTGCTTTCCATTTTTTGTGACGTGGTGGAGGTGGCGGGGGCTGGACCACAACGGTAGGATCTGATGTGGTTGCTTCCTTCAATTTCTCTAACTCTTCTGCCATCATCTTTCGCTCAAGCTTCCGATAACCACCACGAGACATGCAATGTTGATAGTTATTAGCTGCTTGCCTCTCTGCATTTGCTGCACTTAATGCCTTTGAAAGGAAAACAACGAACACCGAATCAATAATGTCAACTATATTCAAATAAAACACTATGATGACAGAAATCCATTATAGTCATAATACACAATAAAACAAAACCACACATTAAGGGTATAGTTTTGACCTGGGTAGAGACATTCCTCACTACACTCAATTTATTGGTAGGAATAGTGTTCATGATGCAACATAGTCTCATTTATCACCTCACTTTTACTTTTCATTTATTATTGATCTGACTATCATGAGAGCCATTTTCTCTCCCTGTGATAGTTCCAGTGAGGTCCTACTGAGTGGCCTATGCTACCGTCATTATTTGAACGGCGATAGCTCCTATTATCTCCTTTGTCCCTATCCTAGTCCTTTTCCTTTCCTTTTCTTTTCACTAACCCTTTAGTGTGGGGAGTGAGTTATATCTCGCGTGTGCGTGTGGTGTTGAGTGTGTGCGCGTTTCAGTGCGTGGCCTCGTGAGCTTGGTGGGAAGGTATGGAGGTAAGTTTGGAGGGCAGGAAGAAGAAAGCCAAGGAAGTGGTTCTCAATCTGGAGAGGACAAAGAAGACGACATGTGGTGCATTTGTGGGTAAGACATGACGAGGAAACATCTAAATCAGCCAACTGTCATATCTATGATTAAAAAGGGTTGGCAAATAGGAGAACGGGTGAAGATTCATGACTTGGATAAGAATAATTCCATCTTCTTATTCCGGTTTGAATGGGAGGAGGATTATAGGCGAGTTCTCCAAGGTAGGCCATGGTCAATACAAGGTCACTTGCTAAGTCTCCAACCATGAGAGGAGTCTATGATTCTAAAGGACGTGAAGTTTAACACCTCGCCATTTTGGATCCAGTTTCATGGGCTCCCTCTAGCGGCTTTTGATATAGAGAATGCAATTACATTCGGCAATGCCACTGGTAAAGTGATGATGTTGGAGAATTCCAAAGTCAACGATAAACTTACCAGAAGCTTCATTAGGGCTCGTGTGTTGCTGGATTTGCTGGAACCTTTGGAACTAGGTTTTGGGTTCCTCGTGAAGGCAAAGATCCGATGTGGGTGTCCATTCGCTATGAAAGACTTCAAATTTTTTTGCTATCGATGTGGTCGTATTGGTCACGATAGTAAAATATGTACAGAGCCTGCAGAAATAAATGAAAGTGGTGAGGCTGATCATGGATATGGGAACTGGATGAGTACTCCCAATGTCAAAACTATGGAAGAGGTAGTGGAGGTCTGTGAAGCAGAATGGGTAGAAGTAACGGCGAAAAGGAAGATATTCCCAGTTGTCGAGGGTGAATCACGGTGATCAAAGGAAGTGGAGGTTAGTGCTAACTTTGGCAACCCTGATTCACAGCCGTTAGTGGAGACCAATCCCGCGATTAAGGGCAAGGAGTGAATTATCCATGATAACAACATTATGGAAATTGTGAGGCATGAGATGGGCGAGACTGCAGGGATCACAATCAATATGAGTTGAGTAGTACAGAATCAAAGGAGGAAGTATTGGTATACAATTTAAGTAATGATTTGGGTGGATGATCTATTGTTGACGTGGCAAAAAATCCCTCCTGTATGATGGGCCATCGATTTTAGCGCCGATTCAGGAAGCCTAGTGTTGACTTAGCCAAAAATGTTCACGTGGGCCCCCATTATAGATTGGCAACTTGGGCTGAACCCCACTGAAACTCCCTTTAGTCGTCTTGGGGTTCAAATACCGAATAATACTGTAATATAGGGTCATGTTCACTTGTTGGAGCCAAAAACAAAAATGATTCCTAAGTAAACTAAGTATCAAAATTGACTAAAAAAATGGAGAAAATGGTTTGGTCTTTTATCTATGAAAAACTACTTTTGCAACTAGAATTAAAAGGGTCCTAAGTTACTTCTTTTTGGAATTTTTCTTGAAAATATGAGATGGAATGATGATGGAACTAATGAAATGAAAGAAATAAGAAGATCAACAATGGAATAAGCAATCCCTCATGGCAATGGCACAAACAATCCTCACTTAAAATGATTATGGGAGATTTATCATGCTAGTTCCAAAAAATGACTTTAAGGGCCACCCCTTAGACTAGACCTAATATAGATTGATCAATACCAAGCCACCTTGCATATTAATCTCTCTAAATTAGGTTGATTAAGAACTCTAGCAATTAAATAAACTTAAAAATCATATTTAGCTTTTGATCCAATAATCGAGCCACCTCGCATTACCACTTGATTTTCTCATTAATCTTAATTTAACAATGGCTACCCATATGAAAAATAAAGATTAATGATGCTAAAACCCAATACTAAATACAATTAATAAATTCACATTCTATTAACCAATGCAAACACAAGACACTATTGATCCAGTAACCAAGCCACCTTGAAATTAGCACAAAATATTCACAAAATCATCAATGCCATGACTAACCAGCACAAAGAAATGATAATAAAGCTAATTAAACACAATATCAAATGTCTGACAAAGGTTCAAGCCACATCCAATTATCCAAATACATCAAAATAAATCAATTCAACATTATAAAATTCATCCTAAGACTTAGGAATCACAGTTACAATGTAGAAATAGAGAATTGAAAGAGCAAAAACTTCGCTATTGAAACTCCAAGTTCATGCCATTGCCTTTGCTACAAGGGATTGGGAGAGTTAGCAGCCACTAAAACCTATGGAATCAGCCTCAAAAAGCAACATCATCACTTTCTGAATTAAGTGCCCAACCATAGAAAACACAAATTAAAGTGACAGATTAACATGTAATAATGGAAGATTAGTGGATGCAATTGGAGCCAAAAACAGAACAGAGAATCCACTGCTTGGAATTTAATTTGCCTATGATAGTATGTGAAAAACAAGGTAGTGAAGTGTGGCAGTGTTGAAAGAAAGTAAAGATGGAAATAATGGAAGATGAGGTGAGAGGATGGTGGTTGATGATGGTCGGTGAATAGCTCAGTTCCTCGCGGTTGCTCTCTATTTCAGCTCATCCATCCCTCACTCTGTGTTCACAACCTCCACGAACTGAGCTTCCTCCTCGGAGTTTCAATACTTGCCGGCAATGGAAACGATGGTGAGGTTGAAATGAATGTCGCCAGCGAGTATGGAGGGCGGCGGAGTAGTTGAAGATGTGAAGGTGAAGATGATCAAAGTGGAAAGTGAAATCTGAGAACTGTGATCTCTGTTTTCGTTCTAGCTCTCAGCAATTGCATCTAAAAGTAATTTAAAGGGTGACCTAAGGGCTGCAAAACGCAGAGTTTTGGCTAGATTGAACTGAAATTTTGTAATTTCACAATACCAAACTGTCATTTCCTAAATTCAAACCCAAATTTTAATTTTCATATTTAATTCAAATTTCCAAGTATTTTCAATTGAAAACAATTTAACCAACATCAAATATTCTGAGAAAAATCAATGATTAAGAGTAATTATAATTTTATTGACAATTTTGCCCCTTTTTACTCTTAATTTAATCCATTTACTCTTAATCTTAATTTATCTCAAGAAAGGCATTTTAGGCTCAATAACTATGACAAAATCCACAATTAAAGTATAAAAATATATAATAAAAATAGGGATTTGTCACCCACAAACTCGTCCCATGCAACATAAAATTCATACCGGGTGGAATTACCTGCTGAGGATGATCAGAGTCCAAGAGCACTAATCCCCTTCAACGGGCTTTCACCCATCTCTGTAGTAGCTGTTGGGCTTGGCAACATTAACCTCAAGAAACTTGGGTATGATGAAGTAGCATCAATTGATTCGAAGAGAAGGAGGACGCTAGCATTTGATGATGGAAACTCCATGCAATCCTAATTAACTTCCTCTATTGGGAATGGTAAGATGGGACGAAAATCTTGTCGCGCCGTTAAACAGAAGATTTGCAACTAGAAGAAGTTACTAAAACTTGTTTCGATCGAATCTTTCCAAGGACAACAAGTGACCTACTCCCCCCATATGTGGCCCTCACTTGATGTTAATGATGGTAATCTTTCTTACTTAATAAACCCTTAAAACACCAGTGGTTGGATGGGACCAACCACCTGTTCACAATGAATCTTCTAGCCTAGAACTGTCAAGGTTTGGGGTCACCCTTGACAGTCAAGAACTTGAAGGATGAGTGTTGGAAGGAAAACCCCATCTTGTGTTTTTAATGGAAACAAAACAAAAGCACAAGTTTGTTCGGAAAGCAAAGAGGAGGTGTGGCTTTACAAAAGAATGGTTGGTTAGCCTAGTAGGCAGAAGTGGGTGTCTTGTGTTATGGTGGAAGGATGATGTGGTGGTCAATATTCTATTCTCCTAGTCAAATATTATCCATACCAGCATTTTGGCTTCTTCATTTGAAACACCAACATATATTTCATTTATCTATGGCCCTCTGGATGAGCAGCAATGTCTCTTATGTTAGAAGGAAATAAAGAGAATTGCTTGTAACATTAACAACTCTTGGCTCTATGTTGGTGATTTCAACGATATTGTGTCATTGAACGAATGATTATCAATTCAAGAAGATATCTTGTTGAGTTATAAAGAATGATCATCAAGAGGAAAATCAAGAAGAAAGAGATTGAAGAAAGAAGAAGAAGGAAGAACTTGCAAGATCAAATGAGAATATCAAGATTCAAGCTCTTAGAAGTGATACCCGAGGTTGGAATGGGTCAATACGAAGCTAAAATGACTTATATGGAAGTTATGAAACTTCCCCAAGGTGTTCCCTTAAGTATTGGCTCTCTGCTAAGCTTTGGAGGGCATTATTTGAGTGTCACTCAAGTGATCACTCGAGTGATGAGCATTCTGCTAAGCTCTGTTTTCACGTAGCATGATAGAGCTTTGGTATTGTGGCCATATCTCTCTAACCATATGTCAGATTGATCTAAAACTAGTTTCATATGAAACTAGACTCCCAACAAGTCAAATACACACTAGAATCACATTCAAAGGAGTTTAGAAGATTCCATGCAAATAAGCGTCATATTCCCAAACAGCTACTTTGGACATAACTCTTAAACTACACATTGGATTGAGATGAAACAAGTGCCATATGAAATTAGACTTAAAGAGATTTTCACGGATAGGTATGTTGTCATATTTTAAGTTATATGCTAAGAGTTATGCCTTCGAGAAGTTGACACTTGTGAATTCAGAGACTATCTAGTACAGTTGTCACTACTTGGATCATAACTTTCTGAATACAATGAGTTTGGAGCTGATTCTTGTTGTATTGGAATATAGACGGTAAGAGCTTTCCGATGATATGTAATTTGCCATGTTTTGAATCAAAATGAAGAGATCACTCGAGTGATGACCAAGGATCACTCGAGTGATAAAGTTGGAAAATGATTCCGATGATCTTTGCCACATTTTGAAGGGGACCACTTGATTGATCACTCACTGCTAGAAAAAAGGGTTTTAACGTCCCTTTTTTTGGCCTTTTAACGTCTGAAAACAGAGGGACGTCTATGTGAGGGTCGTAGAAAAAAACGTCATTAACGTCCGTAAAATAGGGGACGTGGAAGGCAGACTTTAGACGTCCCCAGTTGGAACTGGGGACGTCTAAGGTCCACCCCAACTGGGGACGTCTAAGGTCCCACTTTAGACGTCCCCAGTTGGAACTGGGGACGTCTAAAGTGTCGCCAGCAGTCCTTTCCACGTCCCTTTTTTTATTAAGGATGTTGAAAGTTTTTTTTAAATGGACTTTTTATATATATTGCACTGTCTGGAAATGTAAACTGCAGAAATAGGATTCCAACAACAGAATAAAACAACAGCAGTTCAACAGAATGGAAACAACAACACAGTGATCAATCAACCCAAGGCTTCTACATGCCACACAAACTTTCAAACCACACAAACTACACAACAATCTATATCCAAGTCTACTACATGCCACACAAACTTTCAAACCATACAAACTACACATCAATCTATATCAAAGTCCCCAGTTTGTACAATAACCAAGACTAAAATCCAATCCATATCCAACAACAATAACGCTAATTATATGTACTACCACAAAAGTATGTCCTACACAAACTACTAAAGACTTTACTCTTCTGGTATACGTTGAAGAAGATGTCCAGCCATAAAGTCTCTGATCATATTTAAGTCTTCATATGAGTAGGCATCTTCATTGTCAAAAATCTGTAAATTAGAAAATAAGCTTAGGTGAAATAATGAATGAAGTGAATGAATTGCCATTGAATCACAACACTAAGAATATTATCCTCAGAGAATGAAGAAGCGAAAATATGTCGTAATGCCACTCTGAATGATGTTAAACATATAAAGCAAGACATAATATCCACATTCCCAGCCGCCAGGTTGTCGAGGGCACTATAAATCAAAAGCAAATGGTTAAAATCAATAAAGGCATATCTAAAACGACCGTCAATCAAAAGAACTTGATTTGAAACTACGTACCTTTGGAAACAACCATCTTGGATCTTTGCCACCTCTACGTTTACGAGGCCCACCAAGCGCTCGATACGTCGTGCATGCCCTATCATTAAAATGAAAATCAACATAAATTAGAATAATTCATTAAGTCAAGAATCAAGAAGCAATGAAATACAAAAAAATAACTTACGTGTTGAAGACGCTTTTAGTTTCTTTGTCTGGTCTTCTATTTAAGGAATCAAACCAGTAAACAACGTGGGACCGAGGACACACAACACACAAACTCCAGTGATAACTATCACAACATATACAGATTAAAATGAAGTTAGATGGCAAGGCAATTATTTATTAAAAATCTCAAATACACAAAATTAAAATGAGTACCCTTGAACAATCGGTGCTAGATAACAACGATACTCATCCTCTGCCAATGCGAAGCCCACATAGTTCGTCCTTCTTTTCAATGTATTCTCAACCCTTGTTGTATGTGCAGGAGACAAGAATCCATATAAATCAACTCTCTGAGAGTCAATGCATATACGACGGAAGGAGCTATAATAGAATTAAAATGATGAATGTATTAGCTAGTTAAAATCAACTTAACTAAATGAATCAAAAAATGGGAAATAAAAAACTTACAGGATTGCAAATTTGCCCCATCCAATATCTAGCTCCTTGAACTTCATGAACTGTTTAAGATCTTGTTTATCAATTGTGAAGTGATACTCTGTTTCCTGGCCCACAATCCCTGGAGGCATATGCAAATCAATCTGGCGAATGCCTTTATAGATATGCTACAATCGTGCTAAGAAGGGCCATTTCTCTGCTTCCTACTCGTTCTTTTAGAACATAAAAACACATACTGTTAGTAGGATGTCAACACATCTCAAGTAAAAGTGAGGTAGTTCCATACCATTGGAGGTGTTTGTGGTAACAAGCCAATAAGATGTACAGGCCAAAGGATGAAAGATCCTCTCGCCTGAGCTATCGTGGCAACCTCGTCATCAGAAATAGGGATGGTTGTACCTTCTTCCCCCTCTCGAACACACGTCACAGGCACCCTACGCAAATGCTGTGGAATTTGCTGATGGTGGTGTGTGGTAGCTTGTGTGTGAACGAGAGCATCTGCAACTACACGCAGCACTGGGGCATCCAAAGAGAGGATGGCAGGTTCTCCCTGCGCTGGAGGGGGAGAAGGGTCGCCAAGTGGTTCCTCCGCCGGGTTGTAACTTCCTTTGGTGCTGTGGAAGGCCGGGGATGAATGGGTTCTACGCTCGGTAGTTGCCATATGCGATTCAAACATCTTCTGCATTCAGCTGGTATCTCAGGCATCAGCTCAAGACGTAGCTCTGCAACAACTCTTGTCGGAGCTTGTCGCGGAGGTTGGCCTCGAGCTCTTGTGAGACTTCCTGATGAATCTTGGCCATAAGCTCCCTACTGGGTTCAGCTTGTGACGAATAAGGATGTGAGGCTCGGCCAAAATACTTCGTGACATGAACTCCCACTGCCTCCCCTCGAACATGACCAGGGTGATCTGCCTTCCCAATCGCCGTTGACAAGATGTCCATCCGTCTACTTGGAGTGAACGAACCTTGGCTACTATGATCTTCCAGTTCATCCTGCAGCATAAAAGTTATCATAAGCACTCCCAATATGAAAAATAAGTTTGTATTTATGCTCTAACTACTTACAATTCTTGCGGCAACCTCAGCAACAGTCGGATTTACGTACTTCCCACCCTTAAGCCTCCCTGCTTTCCATTTTTTGTGACGTGGTGGAGGTGGCGGGGGCTGGACCACAACGGTAGGATCTGATGTGGTTGCTTCCTTCAATTTCTCTAACTCTTCTGCCATCATCTTTCGCTCAAGCTTCCGATAACCACCACGAGACATGCAATGTTGATAGTTATTAGCTGCTTGCCTCTCTGCATTTGCTGCACTTAATGCCTTTGAAAGGAAAACAACGAACACCGAATCAATAATGTCAACTATATTCAAATAAAACACTATGATGACAGAAATCCATTATAGTCATAATACACAATAAAACAAAACCACACATTAAGGGTATAGTTTTGACCTGGGTAGAGACATTCCTCACTACACTCAATTTATTGGTAGGAATAGTGTTCATGATGCAACATAGTCTCATTTATCACCTCACTTTTACTTTTCATTTATTATTGATCTGACTATCATGAGAGCCATTTTCTCTCCCTGTGATAGTTCCAGTGAGGTCCTACTGAGTGGCCTATGCTACCGTCATTATTTGAACGGCGATAGCTCCTATTATCTCCTTTGTCCCTATCCTAGTCCTTTTCCTTTCCTTTTCTTTTCACTAACCCTTTAGTGTGGGGAGTGAGTTATATCTCGCGTGTGCGTGTGGTGTTGAGTGTGTGCGCGTTTCAGTGCGTGGCCTCGTGAGCTTGGTGGGAAGGTATGGAGGTAAGTCTGGAGGGCAGGAAGAAGAAAGCCAAGGAAGTGGTTCTCAATCTGGAGAGGACAAAGAAGACGACATGTGGTGCATTTGTGGGTAAGACATGACGAGGAAACATCTAAATCAGCCAACTGTCATATCTATGATTAAAAAGGGTTGGCAAATAGGAGAACGGGTGAAGATTCATGACTTGGATAAGAATAATTCCATCTTCTTATTCCGGTTTGAATGGGAGGAGGATTATAGGCGAGTTCTCCAAGGTAGGCCATGGTCAATACAAGGTCACTTGCTAAGTCTCCAACCATGAGAGGAGTCTATGATTCTAAAGGACGTGAAGTTTAACACCTCGCCATTTTGGATCCAGTTTCATGGGCTCCCTCTAGCGGCTTTTGATATAGAGAATGCAATTACATTCGGCAATGCCACTGGTAAAGTGATGATGTTGGAGAATTCCAAAGTCAACGATAAACTTACCAGAAGCTTCATTAGGGCTCGTGTGTTGCTGGATTTGCTGGAACCTTTGGAACTAGGTTTTGGGTTCCTCGTGAAGGCAAAGATCCGATGTGGGTGTCCATTCGCTATGAAAGACTTCAAATTTTTTTGCTATCGATGTGGTCGTATTGGTCACGATAGTAAAATATGTACAGAGCCTGCAGAAATAAATGAAAGTGGTGAGGCTGATCATGGATATGGGAACTGGATGAGTACTCCCAATGTCAAAACTATGGAAGAGGTAGTGGAGGTCTGTGAAGCAGAATGGGTAGAAGTAACGGCGAAAAGGAAGATATTCCCAGTTGTCGAGGGTGAATCACGGTGATCAAAGGAAGTGGAGGTTAGTGCTAACTTTGGCAACCCTGATTCACAGCCGTTAGTGGAGACCAATCCCGCGATTAAGGGCAAGGAGTGAATTATCCATGATAACAACATTATGGAAATTGTGAGGCATGAGATGGGCGAGACTGCAGGGATCACAATCAATATGAGTTGAGTAGTACAGAATCAAAGGAGGAAGTATTGGTATACAATTTAAGTAATGATTTGGGTGGATGATCTATTGTTGACGTGGCAAAAAATCCCTCCTGTATGATGGGCCATCGATTTTAGCGCCGATTCAGGAAGCCTAGTGTTGACTTAGCCAAAAATGTTCATGTGGGCCCCCATTATAGATTGGCAACTTGGGCTGAACCCCACTGAAACTCCCTTTAGTCGTCTTGGGGTTCAAATACCGAATAATACTGTAATATAGGGTCATGTTCACTTGTTGGAGCCAAAAACAAAAATGATTCCTAAGTAAACTAAGTATCAAAATTGACTAAAAAAATGGAGAAAATGGTTTGGTCTTTTATCTATGAAAAACTACTTTTGCAACTAGAATTAAAAGGGTCCTAAGTTACTTCTTTTTGGAATTTTTCTTGAAAATATGAGATGGAATGATGATGGAACTAATGAAATGAAAGAAATAAGAAGATCAACAATGGAATAAGCAATCCCTCATGGCAATGGCACAAACAATCCTCACTTAAAATGATTATGGGAGATTTATCATGCTAGTTCCAAAAAATGACTTTAAGGGCCACCCCTTAGACTAGACCTAATATAGATTGATCAATACCAAGCCACCTTGCATATTAATCTCTCTAAATTAGGTTGATTAAGAACTCTAGCAATTAAATAAACTTAAAAATCATATTTAGCTTTTGATCCAATAATCGAGCCACCTCGCATTACCACTTGATTTTCTCATTAATCTTAATTTAACAATGGCTACCCATATGAAAAATAAAGATTAATGATGCTAAAACCCAATACTAAATACAATTAATAAATTCACATTCTATTAACCAATGCAAACACAAGACACTATTGATCCAGTAACCAAGCCACCTTGAAATTAGCACAAAATATTCACAAAATCATCAATGCCATGACTAACCAGCACAAAGAAATGATAATAAAGCTAATTAAACACAATATCAAATGTCTGACAAAGGTTCAAGCCACATCCAATTATCCAAATACATCAAAATAAATCAATTCAACATTATAAAATTCATCCTAAGACTTAGGAATCACAGTTACAATGTAGAAATAGAGAATTGAAAGAGCAAAAACTTCGCTATTGAAACTCCAAGTTCATGCCATTGCCTTTGCTACAAGGGATTGGGAGAGTTAGCAGCCACTAAAACCTATGGAATCAGCCTCAAAAAGCAACATCATCACTTTCTGAATTAAGTGCCCAACCATAGAAAACACAAATTAAAGTGACAGATTAACATGTAATAATGGAAGATTAGTGGATGCAATTGGAGCCAAAAACAGAACAGAGAATCCACTGCTTGGAATTTAATTTGCCTATGATAGTATGTGAAAAACAAGGTAGTGAAGTGTGGCAGTGTTGAAAGAAAGTAAAGATGGAAATAATGGAAGATGAGGTGAGAGGATGGTGGTTGATGATGGTCGGTGAATAGCTCAGTTCCTCGCGGTTGCTCTCTATTTCAGCTCATCCATCCCTCACTCTGTGTTCACAACCTCCACGAACTGAGCTTCCTCCTCGGAGTTTCAATACTTGCCGGCAATGGAAACGATGGTGAGGTTGAAATGAATGTCGCCAGCGAGTATGGAGGGCGGCGGAGTAGTTGAAGATGTGAAGGTGAAGATGATCAAAGTGGAAAGTGAAATCTGAGAACTGTGATCTCTGTTTTCGTTCTAGCTCTCAGCAATTGCATCTAAAAGTAATTTAAAGGGTGACCTAAGGGCTGCAAAACGCAGAGTTTTGGCTAGATTGAACTGAAATTTTGTAATTTCACAATACCAAACTGTCATTTCCTAAATTCAAACCCAAATTTTAATTTTCATATTTAATTCAAATTTCCAAGTATTTTCAATTGAAAACAATTTAACCAACATCAAATATTCTGAGAAAAATCAATGATTAAGAGTAATTATAATTTTATTGACAATTTTGCCCCTTTTTACTCTTAATTTAATCCATTTACTCTTAATCTTAATTTATCTCAAGAAAGGCATTTTAGGCTCAATAACTATGACAAAATCCACAATTAAAGTATAAAAATATATAATAAAAATAGGGATTTGTCACCCACAAACTCGTCCCATGCAACATAAAATTCATACCGGGTGGAATTACCTGCTGAGGATGATCAGAGTCCAAGAGCACTAATCCCCTTCAACGGGCTTTCACCCATCTCTGTAGTAGCTGTTGGGCTTGGCAACATTAACCTCAAGAAACTTGGGTATGATGAAGTAGCATCAATTGATTCGAAGAGAAGGAGGACGCTAGCATTTGATGATGGAAACTCCATGCAATCCTAATTAACTTCCTCTATTGGGAATGGTAAGATGGGACGAAAATCTTGTCGCGCCGTTAAACAGAAGATTTGCAACTAGAAGAAGTTACTAAAACTTGTTTCGATCGAATCTTTCCAAGGACAACAAGTGACCTACTCCCCCCATATGTGGCCCTCACTTGATGTTAATGATGGTAATCTTTCTTACTTAATAAACCCTTAAAACACCAGTGGTTGGATGGGACCAACCACCTGTTCACAATGAATCTTCTAGCCTAGAACTGTCAAGGTTTGGGGTCACCCTTGACAGTCAAGAACTTGAAGGATGAGTGTTGGAAGGAAAACCCCATCTTGTGTTTTTAATGGAAACAAAACAAAAGCACAAGTTTGTTCGGAAAGCAAAGAGGAGGTGTGGCTTTACAAAAGAATGGTTGGTTAGCCTAGTAGGCAGAAGTGGGTGTCTTGTGTTATGGTGGAAGGATGATGTGGTGGTCAATATTCTATTCTCCTAGTCAAATATTATCCATACCAGCATTTTGGCTTCTTCATTTGAAACACCAACATATATTTCATTTATCTATGGCCCTCTGGATGAGCAGCAATGTCTCTTATGTTAGAAGGAAATAAAGAGAATTGCTTGTAACATTAACAACTCTTGGCTCTATGTTGGTGATTTCAACGATATTGTGTCATTGAACGAATGATTATCAATTCAAGAAGATATCTTGTTGAGTTATAAAGAATGATCATCAAGAGGAAAATCAAGAAGAAAGAGATTGAAGAAAGAAGAAGAAGGAAGAACTTGCAAGATCAAATGAGAATATCAAGATTCAAGCTCTTAGAAGTGATACCCGAGGTTGGAATGGGTCAATACGAAGCTAAAATGACTTATATGGAAGTTATGAAACTTCCCCAAGGTGTTCCCTTAAGTATTGGCTCTCTGCTAAGCTTTGGAGGGCATTATTTGAGTGTCACTCAAGTGATCACTCGAGTGATGAGCATTCTGCTAAGCTCTGTTTTCACGTAGCATGATAGAGCTTTGGTATTGTGGCCATATCTCTCTAACCATATGTCAGATTGATCTAAAACTAGTTTCATATGAAACTAGACTCCCAACAAGTCAAATACACACTAGAATCACATTCAAAGGAGTTTAGAAGATTCCATGCAAATAAGCGTCATATTCCCAAACAGCTACTTTGGACATAACTCTTAAACTACACATTGGATTGAGATGAAACAAGTGCCATATGAAATTAGACTTAAAGAGATTTTCACGGATAGGTATGTTGTCATATTTTAAGTTATATGCTAAGAGTTATGCCTTCGAGAAGTTGACACTTGTGAATTCAGAGACTATCTAGTACAGTTGTCACTACTTGGATCATAACTTTCTGAATACAATGAGTTTGGAGCTGATTCTTGTTGTATTGGAATATAGACGGTAAGAGCTTTCCGATGATATGTAATTTGCCATGTTTTGAATCAAAATGAAGAGATCACTCGAGTGATGACCAAGGATCACTCGAGTGATAAAGTTGGAAAATGATTCCGATGATCTTTGCCACATTTTGAAGGGGACCACTTGATTGATCACTCACTGCTAGAAAAAAGGGTTTTAACGTCCCTTTTTTTGGCCTTTTAACGTCTGAAAACAGAGGGACGTCTATGTGAGGGTCGTAGAAAAAAACGTCATTAACGTCCGTAAAATAGGGGACGTGGAAGGCAGACTTTAGACGTCCCCAGTTGGAACTGGGGACGTCTAAGGTCCACCCCAACTGGGGACGTCTAAGGTCCCACTTTAGACGTCCCCAGTTGGAACTGGGGACGTCTAAAGTGTCGCCAGCAGTCCTTTCCACGTCCCTTTTTTTATTAAGGACGTTGAAAGTTTTTTTTAAATGGACTTTTTATATATATTGCACTGTCTGGAAATGTAAACTGCAGAAATAGGATTCCAACAACAGAATAAAACAACAGCAGTTCAACAGAATGGAAACAACAACACAGTGATCAATCAACCCAAGGCTTCTACATGCCACACAAACTTTCAAACCACACAAACTACACAACAATCTATATCCAAGTCTACTACATGCCACACAAACTTTCAAACCATACAAACTACACATCAATCTATATCAAAGTCCCCAGTTTGTACAATAACCAAGACTAAAATCCAATCCATATCCAACAACAATAACGCTAATTATATGTACTACCACAAAAGTATGTCCTACACAAACTACTAAAGACTTTACTCTTCTGGTATACGTTGAAGAAGATGTCCAGCCATAAAGTCTCTGATCATATTTAAGTCTTCATATGAGTAGGCATCTTCATTGTCAAAAATCTGTAAATTAGAAAATAAGCTTAGGTGAAATAATGAATGAAGTGAATGAATTGCCATTGAATCACAACACTAAGAATATTATCCTCAGAGAATGAAGAAGCGAAAATATGTCGTAATGCCACTCTGAATGATGTTAAACATATAAAGCAAGACATAATATCCACATTCCCAGCCGCCAGGTTGTCGAGGGCACTATAAATCAAAAGCAAATGGTTAAAATCAATAAAGGCATATCTAAAACGACCGTCAATCAAAAGAACTTGATTTGAAACTACGTACCTTTGGAAACAACCATCTTGGATCTTTGCCACCTCTACGTTTACGAGGCCCACCAAGCGCTCGATACGTCGTGCATGCCCTATCATTAAAATGAAAATCAACATAAATTAGAATAATTCATTAAGTCAAGAATCAAGAAGCAATGAAATACAAAAAAATAACTTACGTGTTGAAGACGCTTTTAGTTTCTTTGTCTGGTCTTCTATTTAAGGAATCAAACCAGTAAACAACGTGGGACCGAGGACACACAACACACAAACTCCAGTGATAACTATCACAACATATACAGATTAAAATGAAGTTAGATGGCAAGGCAATTATTTATTAAAAATCTCAAATACACAAAATTAAAATGAGTACCCTTGAACAATCGGTGCTAGATAACAACGATACTCATCCTCTGCCAATGCGAAGCCCACATAGTTCGTCCTTCTTTTCAATGTATTCTCAACCCTTGTTGTATGTGCAGGAGACAAGAATCCATATAAATCAACTCTCTGAGAGTCAATGCATATACGACGGAAGGAGCTATAATAAAATTAAAATGATGAATGTATTAGCTAGTTAAAATCAACTTAACTAAATGAATCAAAAAATGGGAAATAAAAAACTTACAGGATTGCAAATTTGCCCCATCCAATATCTAGCTCCTTGAACTTCATGAACTGTTTAAGATCTTGTTTATCAATTGTGAAGTGATACTCTGTTTCCTGGCCCACAATCCCTGGAGGCATATGCAAATCAATCTGGCGAATGCCTTTATAGATATGCTACAATCGTGCTAAGAAGGGCCATTTCTCTGCTTCCTACTCGTTCTTTTAGAACATAAAAACACATACTGTTAGTAGGATGTCAACACATCTCAAGTAAAAGTGAGGTAGTTCCATACCATTGGAGGTGTTTGTGGTAACAAGCCAATAAGATGTACAGGCCAAAGGATGAAAGATCCTCTCGCCTGAGCTATCGTGGCAACCTCGTCATCAGAAATAGGGATGGTTGTACCTTCTTCCCCCTCTCGAACACACGTCACAGGCACCCTACGCAAATGCTGTGGAATTTGCTGATGGTGGTGTGTGGTAGCTTGTGTGTGAACGAGAGCATCTGCAACTACACGCAGCACTGGGGCATCCAAAGAGAGGATGGCAGGTTCTCCCTGCGCTGGAGGGGGAGAAGGGTCGCCAAGTGGTTCCTCCGCCGGGTTGTAACTTCCTTTGGTGCTGTGGAAGGCCGGGGATGAATGGGTTCTACGCTCGGTAGTTGCCATATGCGATTCAAACATCTTCTGCATTCAGCTGGTATCTCAGGCATCAGCTCAAGACGTAGCTCTGCAACAACTCTTGTCGGAGCTTGTCGCGGAGGTTGGCCTCGAGCTCTTGTGAGACTTCCTGATGAATCTTGGCCACAAGCTCCCTACTGGGTTCAGCTTGTGACGAATAAGGATGTGAGGCTCGGCCAAAATACTTCGTGACACGAACTCCCACTGCCTCCCCTCGAACATGACCAGGGTGATCTGCCTTCCCAATCGCCGTTGACAAGATGTCCATCCGTCTACTTGGAGTGAACGAACCTTGGCTACTATGATCTTCCAGTTCATCCTGCAGCATAAAAGTTATCATAAGCACTCCCAATATGAAAAATAAGTTTGTATTTATGCTCTAACTACTTACAATTCTTGCGGCAACCTCAGCAACAGTCGGATTTACGTACTTCCCACCCTTAAGCCTCCCTGCTTTCCATTTTTTGTGACGTGGTGGAGGTGGCGGGGGCTGGACCACAACGGTAGGATCTGATGTGGTTGCTTCCTTCAATTTCTCTAACTCTTCTGCCATCATCTTTCGCTCAAGCTTTCGATAACCACCACGAGACATGCAATGTTGATAGTTATTAGCTGCTTGCCTCTCTGCATTTGCTGCACTTAATGCCTTTGAAAGGAAAACAACGAACACCGAATCAATAATGTCAACTATATTCAAATAAAACACTATGATGACAGAAATCCATTATAGTCATAATACACAATAAAACAAAACCACACATTAAGGGTATAGTTTTGACCTGGGTAGAGACATTCCTCACTACACTCAATTTATTGGTAGGAATAGTGTTCATGATGCAACATAGTCTCATTTATCACCTCACTTTTACTTTTCATTTATTATTGATCTGACTATCATGAGAGCCATTTTCTCTCCCTGTGATAGTTCCAGTGAGGTCCTACTGAGTGGCCTATGCTACCGTCATTATTTGAACGGCGATAGCTCCTATTATCTCCTTTGTCCCTATCCTAGTCCTTTTCCTTTCCTTTTCTTTTCACTAACCCTTTAGTGTGGGGAGTGAGTTATATCTCGCGTGTGCGTGTGGTGTTGAGTGTGTGCGCGTTTCAGTGCGTGGCCTCGTGAGCTTGGTGGGAAGGTATGGAGGTAAGTCTGGAGGGCAGGAAGAAGAAAGCCAAGGAAGTGGTTCTCAATCTGGAGAGGACAAAGAAGACGACATGTGGTGCATTTGTGGGTAAGACATGACGAGGAAACATCTAAATCAGCCAACTGTCATATCTATGATTAAAAAGGGTTGGCAAATAGGAGAACGGGTGAAGATTCATGACTTGGATAAGAATAATTCCATCTTCTTATTCCGGTTTGAATGGGAGGAGGATTATAGGCGAGTTCTCCAAGGTAGGCCATGGTCAATACAAGGTCACTTGCTAAGTCTCCAACCATGAGAGGAGTCTATGATTCTAAAGGACGTGAAGTTTAACACCTCGCCATTTTGGATCCAGTTTCATGGGCTCCCTCTAGCGGCTTTTGATATAGAGAATGCAATTACATTCGGCAATGCCACTGGTAAAGTGATGATGTTGGAGAATTCCAAAGTCAACGATAAACTTACCAGAAGCTTCATTAGGGCTCGTGTGTTGCTGGATTTGCTGGAACCTTTGGAACTAGGTTTTGGGTTCCTCGTGAAGGCAAAGATCCGATGTGGGTGTCCATTCGCTATGAAAGACTTCAAATTTTTTTGCTATCGATGTGGTCGTATTGGTCACGATAGTAAAATATGTACAGAGCCTGCAGAAATAAATGAAAGTGGTGAGGCTGATCATGGATATGGGAACTGGATGAGTACTCCCAATGTCAAAACTATGGAAGAGGTAGTGGAGGTCTGTGAAGCAGAATGGGTAGAAGTAACGGCGAAAAGGAAGATATTCCCAGTTGTCGAGGGTGAATCACGGTGATCAAAGGAAGTGGAGGTTAGTGCTAACTTTGGCAACCCTGATTCACAGCCGTTAGTGGAGACCAATCCCGCGATTAAGGGCAAGGAGTGAATTATCCATGATAACAACATTATGGAAATTGTGAGGCATGAGATGGGCGAGACTGCAGGGATCACAATCAATATGAGTTGAGTAGTACAGAATCAAAGGAGGAAGTATTGGTATACAATTTAAGTAATGATTTGGGTGGATGATCTATTGTTGACGTGGCAAAAAATCCCTCCTGTATGATGGGCCATCGATTTTAGCGCCGATTCAGGAAGCCTAGTGTTGACTTAGCCAAAAATGTTCACGTGGGCCCCCATTATAGATTGGCAACTTGGGCTGAACCCCACTGAAACTCCCTTTAGTCGTCTTGGGGTTCAAATACCGAATAATACTGTAATATAGGGTCATGTTCACTTGTTGGAGCCAAAAACAAAAATGATTCCTAAGTAAACTAAGTATCAAAATTGACTAAAAAAATGGAGAAAATGGTTTGGTCTTTTATCTATGAAAAACTACTTTTGCAACTAGAATTAAAAGGGTCCTAAGTTACTTCTTTTTGGAATTTTTCTTGAAAATATGAGATGGAATGATGATGGAACTAATGAAATGAAAGAAATAAGAAGATCAACAATGGAATAAGCAATCCCTCATGGCAATGGCACAAACAATCCTCACTTAAAATGATTATGGGAGATTTATCATGCTAGTTCCAAAAAATGACTTTAAGGGCCACCCCTTAGACTAGACCTAATATAGATTGATCAATACCAAGCCACCTTGCATATTAATCTCTCTAAATTAGGTTGATTAAGAACTCTAGCAATTAAATAAACTTAAAAATCATATTTAGCTTTTGATCCAATAATCGAGCCACCTCGCATTACCACTTGATTTTCTCATTAATCTTAATTTAACAATGGCTACCCATATGAAAAATAAAGATTAATGATGCTAAAACCCAATACTAAATACAATTAATAAATTCACATTCTATTAACCAATGCAAACACAAGACACTATTGATCCAGTAACCAAGCCACCTTGAAATTAGCACAAAATATTCACAAAATCATCAATGCCATGACTAACCAGCACAAAGAAATGATAATAAAGCTAATTAAACACAATATCAAATGTCTGACAAAGGTTCAAGCCACATCCAATTATCCAAATACATCAAAATAAATCAATTCAACATTATAAAATTCATCCTAAGACTTAGGAATCACAGTTACAATGTAGAAATAGAGAATTGAAAGAGCAAAAACTTCGCTATTGAAACTCCAAGTTCATGCCATTGCCTTTGCTACAAGGGATTGGGAGAGTTAGCAGCCACTAAAACCTATGGAATCAGCCTCAAAAAGCAACATCATCACTTTCTGAATTAAGTGCCCAACCATAGAAAACACAAATTAAAGTGACAGATTAACATGTAATAATGGAAGATTAGTGGATGCAATTGGAGCCAAAAACAGAACAGAGAATCCACTGCTTGGAATTTAATTTGCCTATGATAGTATGTGAAAAACAAGGTAGTGAAGTGTGGCAGTGTTGAAAGAAAGTAAAGATGGAAATAATGGAAGATGAGGTGAGAGGATGGTGGTTGATGATGGTCGGTGAATAGCTCAGTTCCTCGCGGTTGCTCTCTATTTCAGCTCATCCATCCCTCACTCTGTGTTCACAACCTCCACGAACTGAGCTTCCTCCTCGGAGTTTCAATACTTGCCGGCAATGGAAACGATGGTGAGGTTGAAATGAATGTCGCCAGCGAGTATGGAGGGCGGCGGAGTAGTTGAAGATGTGAAGGTGAAGATGATCAAAGTGGAAAGTGAAATCTGAGAACTGTGATCTCTGTTTTCGTTCTAGCTCTCAGCAATTGCATCTAAAAGTAATTTAAAGGGTGACCTAAGGGCTGCAAAACGCAGAGTTTTGGCTAGATTGAACTGAAATTTTGTAATTTCACAATACCAAACTGTCATTTCCTAAATTCAAACCCAAATTTTAATTTTCATATTTAATTCAAATTTCCAAGTATTTTCAATTGAAAACAATTTAACCAACATCAAATATTCTGAGAAAAATCAATGATTAAGAGTAATTATAATTTTATTGACAATTTTGCCCCTTTTTACTCTTAATTTAATCCATTTACTCTTAATCTTAATTTATCTCAAGAAAGGCATTTTAGGCTCAATAACTATGACAAAATCCACAATTAAAGTATAAAAATATATAATAAAAATAGGGATTTGTCACCCACAAACTCGTCCCATGCAACATAAAATTCATACCGGGTGGAATTACCTGCTGAGGATGATCAGAGTCCAAGAGCACTAATCCCCTTCAACGGGCTTTCACCCATCTCTGTAGTAGCTGTTGGGCTTGGCAACATTAACCTCAAGAAACTTGGGTATGATGAAGTAGCATCAATTGATTCGAAGAGAAGGAGGACGCTAGCATTTGATGATGGAAACTCCATGCAATCCTAATTAACTTCCTCTATTGGGAATGGTAAGATGGGACGAAAATCTTGTCGCGCCGTTAAACAGAAGATTTGCAACTAGAAGAAGTTACTAAAACTTGTTTCGATCGAATCTTTCCAAGGACAACAAGTGACCTACTCCCCCCATATGTGGCCCTCACTTGATGTTAATGATGGTAATCTTTCTTACTTAATAAACCCTTAAAACACCAGTGGTTGGATGGGACCAACCACCTGTTCACAATGAATCTTCTAGCCTAGAACTGTCAAGGTTTGGGGTCACCCTTGACAGTCAAGAACTTGAAGGATGAGTGTTGGAAGGAAAACCCCATCTTGTGTTTTTAATGGAAACAAAACAAAAGCACAAGTTTGTTCGGAAAGCAAAGAGGAGGTGTGGCTTTACAAAAGAATGGTTGGTTAGCCTAGTAGGCAGAAGTGGGTGTCTTGTGTTATGGTGGAAGGATGATGTGGTGGTCAATATTCTATTCTCCTAGTCAAATATTATCCATACCAGCATTTTGGCTTCTTCATTTGAAACACCAACATATATTTCATTTATCTATGGCCCTCTGGATGAGCAGCAATGTCTCTTATGTTAGAAGGAAATAAAGAGAATTGCTTGTAACATTAACAACTCTTGGCTCTATGTTGGTGATTTCAACGATATTGTGTCATTGAACGAATGATTATCAATTCAAGAAGATATCTTGTTGAGTTATAAAGAATGATCATCAAGAGGAAAATCAAGAAGAAAGAGATTGAAGAAAGAAGAAGAAGGAAGAACTTGCAAGATCAAATGAGAATATCAAGATTCAAGCTCTTAGAAGTGATACCCGAGGTTGGAATGGGTCAATACGAAGCTAAAATGACTTATATGGAAGTTATGAAACTTCCCCAAGGTGTTCCCTTAAGTATTGGCTCTCTGCTAAGCTTTGGAGGGCATTATTTGAGTGTCACTCAAGTGATCACTCGAGTGATGAGCATTCTGCTAAGCTCTGTTTTCACGTAGCATGATAGAGCTTTGGTATTGTGGCCATATCTCTCTAACCATATGTCAGATTGATCTAAAACTAGTTTCATATGAAACTAGACTCCCAACAAGTCAAATACACACTAGAATCACATTCAAAGGAGTTTAGAAGATTCCATGCAAATAAGCGTCATATTCCCAAACAGCTACTTTGGACATAACTCTTAAACTACACATTGGATTGAGATGAAACAAGTGCCATATGAAATTAGACTTAAAGAGATTTTCACGGATAGGTATGTTGTCATATTTTAAGTTATATGCTAAGAGTTATGCCTTCGAGAAGTTGACACTTGTGAATTCAGAGACTATCTAGTACAGTTGTCACTACTTGGATCATAACTTTCTGAATACAATGAGTTTGGAGCTGATTCTTGTTGTATTGGAATATAGACGGTAAGAGCTTTTCGATGATATGTAATTTGCCATGTTTTGAATCAAAATGAAGAGATCACTCGAGTGATGACCAAGGATCACTCGAGTGATAAAGTTGGAAAATGATTCCGATGATCTTTGCCACATTTTGAAGGGGACCACTTGATTGATCACTCACTGCTAGAAAAAAGGGTTTTAACGTCCCTTTTTTTGGCCTTTTAACGTCTGAAAACAGAGGGACGTCTATGTGAGGGTCGTAGAAAAAAACGTCATTAACGTCCGTAAAATAGGGGACGTGGAAGGCAGACTTTAGACGTCCCCAGTTGGAACTGGGGACGTCTAAGGTCCACCCCAACTGGGGACGTCTAAGGTCCCACTTTAGACGTCCCCAGTTGGAACTGGGGACGTCTAAAGTGTCGCCAGCAGTCCTTTCCACGTCCCTTTTTTTATTAAGGACGTTGAAAGTTTTTTTTAAATGGACTTTTTATATATATTGCACTGTCTGGAAATGTAAACTGCAGAAATAGGATTCCAACAACAGAATAAAACAACAGCAGTTCAACAGAATGGAAACAACAACACAGTGATCAATCAACCCAAGGCTTCTACATGCCACACAAACTTTCAAACCACACAAACTACACAACAATCTATATCCAAGTCTACTACATGCCACACAAACTTTCAAACCATACAAACTACACATCAATCTATATCAAAGTCCCCAGTTTGTACAATAACCAAGACTAAAATCCAATCCATATCCAACAACAATAACGCTAATTATATGTACTACCACAAAAGTATGTCCTACACAAACTACTAAAGACTTTACTCTTCTGGTATACGTTGAAGAAGATGTCCAGCCATAAAGTCTCTGATCATATTTAAGTCTTCATATGAGTAGGCATCTTCATTGTCAAAAATCTGTAAATTAGAAAATAAGCTTAGGTGAAATAATGAATGAAGTGAATGAATTGCCATTGAATCACAACACTAAGAATATTATCCTCAGAGAATGAAGAAGCGAAAATATGTCGTAATGCCACTCTGAATGATGTTAAACATATAAAGCAAGACATAATATCCACATTCCCAGCCGCCAGGTTGTCGAGGGCACTATAAATCAAAAGCAAATGGTTAAAATCAATAAAGGCATATCTAAAACGACCGTCAATCAAAAGAACTTGATTTGAAACTACGTACCTTTGGAAACAACCATCTTGGATCTTTGCCACCTCTACGTTTACGAGGCCCACCAAGCGCTCGATACGTCGTGCATGCCCTATCATTAAAATGAAAATCAACATAAATTAGAATAATTCATTAAGTCAAGAATCAAGAAGCAATGAAATACAAAAAAATAACTTACGTGTTGAAGACGCTTTTAGTTTCTTTGTCTGGTCTTCTATTTAAGGAATCAAACCAGTAAACAACGTGGGACCGAGGACACACAACACACAAACTCCAGTGATAACTATCACAACATATACAGATTAAAATGAAGTTAGATGGCAAGGCAATTATTTATTAAAAATCTCAAATACACAAAATTAAAATGAGTACCCTTGAACAATCGGTGCTAGATAACAACGATACTCATCCTCTGCCAATGCGAAGCCCACATAGTTCGTCCTTCTTTTCAATGTATTCTCAACCCTTGTTGTATGTGCAGGAGACAAGAATCCATATAAATCAACTCTCTGAGAGTCAATGCATATACGACGGAAGGAGCTATAATAGAATTAAAATGATGAATGTATTAGCTAGTTAAAATCAACTTAACTAAATGAATCAAAAAATGGGAAATAAAAAACTTACAGGATTGCAAATTTGCCCCATCCAATATCTAGCTCCTTGAACTTCATGAACTGTTTAAGATCTTGTTTATCAATTGTGAAGTGATACTCTGTTTCCTGGTCCACAATCCCTGGAGGCATATGCAAATCAATCTGGCGAATGCCTTTATAGATATGCTACAATCGTGCTAAGAAGGGCCATTTCTCTGCTTCCTACTCGTTCTTTTAGAACATAAAAACACATACTGTTAGTAGGATGTCAACACATCTCAAGTAAAAGTGAGGTAGTTCCATACCATTGGAGGTGTTTGTGGTAACAAGCCAATAAGATGTACAGGCCAAAGGATGAAAGATCCTCTCGCCTGAGCTATCGTGGCAACCTCGTCATCAGAAATAGGGATGGTTGTACCTTCTTCCCCCTCTCGAACACACGTCACAGGCACCCTACGCAAATGCTGTGGAATTTGCTGATGGTGGTGTGTGGTAGCTTGTGTGTGAACGAGAGCATCTGCAACTACACGCAGCACTGGGGCATCCAAAGAGAGGATGGCAGGTTCTCCCTGCGCTGGAGGGGGAGAAGGGTCGCCAAGTGGTTCCTCCGCCGGGTTGTAACTTCCTTTGGTGCTGTGGAAGGCCGGGGATGAATGGGTTCTACGCTCGGTAGTTGCCATATGCGATTCAAACATCTTCTGCATTCAGCTGGTATCTCAGGCATCAGCTCAAGACGTAGCTCTGCAACAACTCTTGTCGGAGCTTGTCGCGGAGGTTGGCCTCGAGCTCTTGTGAGACTTCCTGATGAATCTTGGCCACAAGCTCCCTACTGGGTTCAGCTTGTGACGAATAAGGATGTGAGGCTCGGCCAAAATACTTCGTGACACGAACTCCCACTGCCTCCCCTCGAACATGACCAGGGTGATCTGCCTTCCCAATCGCCGTTGACAAGATGTCCATCCGTCTACTTGGAGTGAACGAACCTTGGCTACTATGATCTTCCAGTTCATCCTGCAGCATAAAAGTTATCGTAAGCACTCCCAATATGAAAAATAAGTTTGTATTTATGCTCTAACTACTTACAATTCTTGCGGCAACCTCAGCAACAGTCGGATTTACGTACTTCCCACCTTAAGCCTCCCTGCTTTCCATTTTTTATGACGTGGTGGAGGTGGCGGGGGCTGGACCACAACGGTAGGATCTGATGTGGTTGCTTCCTTCAATTTCTCTAACTCTTCTGCCATCATCTTTCGCTCAAGCTTCTGATAACCACCACGAGACATGCAATGTTGATAGTTATTAGCTGCTTGCCTCTCTGCATTTGCTGCACTTAATGCCTTTGAAAGGAAAACAACGAACACCGAATCAATAATGTCAACTATATTCAAATAAAACACTATGATGACAGAAATCTTACCAAAAAGTTTGGATCTTCTCGTGATGCCATAAACAACCTCCAGTCCTCTGGAGACAAAAACGGATACTCATGACATGGATCCTGACCCCTCATGTCCCCTCGAATGTAATCTCGTGTGAGCCTGTTCTTGAAATCTTTCCATCGTAGGCGAACCTCCGTCATCCACTCCTTGTACATCTCCACGGTGTCAGGGACATCATAGGTTTGCTGCAATGTATAAACATAAGTTAATTATATTTGAAGCTATAGGAATAAAGATATAATGCAGATGTATTGAAACTTATATACCAAAAGTTGTTGCCAAATCAAGTCTTTGGTTTTTGGTGGAACCAACTTCCAATTATCATAGGTAATGCGAACTTTGCTTTGGGCCAAAAAACCTACGTAGCTAATGAAATGGTCTTCCTCCAGACCAATTGGTTTCATATTTTCGTCAAAGTCAATATGCAACCTCTCTTGTTGATGGTGATGACGTGCTACCAATGCAGGCATTTTTGTACTGCCTCTAACCCTTCTTCTCGCAACCGGTTCAGGTGTCACATCACGTTCAGGCCTATTCATTTCATTGTCCCTATCACTTTGTGAGTCACCAGAATTGTCCATATTCCTGTAAGCACAAAAATCATTGTCAGATAGGTGAATAAATTGTAAGTAAATGAATAAACTAACTAGTTATAAAATAAACAGCACACATTACTATTTTTTAAGTTAAGCTCTTACTCTAGATTGTTTCCCATATTCTTTCACCATGATCATTTCTCACAGCATATTCTTCATCATCTACCAATTCTACTTCACTTGTTGTAGGTGGATTAATTGTGAAAGGTGGTGTGTCGTCAAGGTTAAAGGTCGGATCACCATGCTTCTGTTTTTTACTCTAAAGTACAATGGAAATTTTTTTATTTGCGGGATCTGTGACATAAAACACTTGTTTCGCCTAGCTTGCTAGAATAAAGGGCTCATCCCTATAAACTACTCTTTCAAGATCAACTGAGACAAATCCAAATTGTTGATCTATTACCACAGCATTATTGCTAACCCACTTACATTTGAATAAAGCAACTTTGAACTTGTTGTAAGTGATTTCCCATATTTCTTCTGTCACTCCATAATAGGCCATGGATGCTAATATGGGGTTTTTGTCTTTCGAACTGGAAAAGTGCATGGCTTCAGCTTCTACCATCACCCCACTATTTTGCATGGTACTTCGGTCATCTTGGTCTTTTGTGTAGAAAGAATACCCGTTTATATCATAACCGCTCCAAGTAATGATTTGAAACGAAGGCCCCTAGGCTAGCCACTCTATTGTCCCAGACACACCGGTCTCATGCAAAACCTTTTCCTCAAACCACTGAATGAATGTCTTATTTTGCTCAATAGTAATCTGCATGTCATTCTTCCTCGGATGCATGTTCTTCAATCTCTTTCTGTGTTCCTCTATGTACAGTTGAACTTCTGCCATGTTATTCAGGATATAAAGGTGTGCTTGCAACACCTCTTCACGAGGCATAGTCTTCACTTTCAGTCCTCGTGTTCCCTTGCTCCTCCCCTTTTCATGCCGAGATTGTTCCTTCTTCCCTGATAGATAATCGCTGCAGAAGTCCATAGCCTCTTCAACAACATACCTTTCAACTATTGAGGCTTCTGGTCGATAGGGATTTTTAGAGTACCCTTTTAAGATCTTCATGTATCGCTCGAAAGGGTACATCCACCTCAGGTAAACTGGACCGCAGAGCCTTACCTCTCTTACCAAATGAACTATCAAATGCACCATTATATCAAAAAAAGGAGGAAAGTGCATCTCTAATTGGGACAATATGATATAACCCTCAGCTTCCAGTTCATCCAGCTTTTCAGTGTCAATGACTTTGTTACAGATAGCATTAAAGAAAACACACAATCTTGTCACAGTGCTTTGAACTTCATCTTTCATAATCCCTCTAATAGCTACTGGTAACAGTTGTTGCATCAACACATGATAATCATGGGACTTCATTCCCACTAACTTCAAATCGTCCATTGACACACACCTTCTCACATTCGAAGAATATGCTTGTGGTACCTTAATTTCATGCAAACACCCACACAAACTTCGTTTCTCCGCTTTTGATAGTTTATGCGCTGCTGGCTCCATGTATGCCCTCCTACCATCATCTCTTATCTGTGGATGTAACCGTTCTCTTATTCCCATATCAACAAGGTCTAGTCTCACACTAATCCCATCCTTGGTCTTCCCTGGAATGTGCAAAAGCGTACTGACAAGGCTATCACAAACGTTTTTCTCCACGTGCATCACATCAATACTGTGTCTCACGTCAAGCCTACGCCAATATGGAAGATCAAAGAAAATTGATCTCTTCTTCCATATGTTCTTCTCACCCGCAGTCTTCTGATTCTTACCTAGCAAGACATTGATACGTTCAACCTGACTGTAAACTTGCTCTCTGGTTAATGGCTTTGGAGCCATTCCATGCTCCGGCAAGCCGTTAAAACGCTTTCTTAACCTACGATACGGGTGGAACCTAGGAAGGAACCTCCTGTGACCTAGGTAGACCGTTTTTCTTCCATGTTTCAGCTGGTGGAAGTGAGTGTCTGCTTCACAGATCAGACATGCTTTATGCCCCTTCACACTGTAGCTTGAAAGGTTTCCGTAGGTAGGGAAGTCATTTATCATGGTAAAAATCATTGCACGTAGCTTGAAGGACTCATTCTTATATGCATCAAACATATCTACGCCTTCCTCCCACAACTTCTTCAAGTCCTCAATCAAAGGCGCCAGGTAGACATCGATATCGTTTCCTGGCTGTTTTGGTCCAGAAATCATCATAGAAAGCATCACATACGTGCGTTTCATATAAAGCCAGGGAGGCAAGTTGTATATTACAAGGAGTACTGGCCACGCACTGTGTGTGCTATTAAGAGTTCCATACGGATTGATGCCATCTGTACAGAGCCCAAGCCGAAGGTTTCTCGGCTCACTGCTAAATTCAGGGAACATTTCATCTATTTTCTTCCACTGTGGAGAGTCAGCTGGGTGCCGAAGATATTTTCCGTCGGATATTCTATCATCCGAATGCCATCTCAACTTCTTCGCTTTTTTTGCAGTGCCAAACACACGCTTAAAGCACGGTATTATTGGAAGATACCACAAAACTTTTACAGGTTGCCTCTTAGTTGTCCCATCGCCACAACCACCATTTTTCTTCACTTTGTATCGTGCAGTTTGACACTTAGGGCACTCACTCAGACCTTCATACTCCTTTCTATACAGTACGCAGTCATTAGGGCAAGCGTGTATCTTTTTATACTCCATACCCATTGTGGATAGGATTTTCTTGGCCTCATACATACGATTTGGAAGTATATTATCGTCTGGAAACATATCACACAACAATTCAAGCAGCAATGTGAAACTACTATCGGTCCACCCACAAGTTGCTTTTAAGTTAACCAAATGTAATGTTCCTGTCAGCCGTGTGTACTTACTCCCAGGATACAACGGTCTCTCTGAATCACTCCGCAGGCTGTCATATTCATGCGACTGCGCAAAGTATTCTACCTCAACATCGTGAATCATTCTCTCCATTCTATTTTCATCTATGACATCCACAGCTTCCTTCTTGTATGACGGACAATCAGTTACTTCCTCACCATGCCATATCCACCTTGTGTATCGAAGATTTATTCCATCACAAAGTAGGTGATCCCTTATAACTTCAACATCTAGTGTTCTCTCATTTAAACAATTGACACAAGGACAAAAATACTTCCCATTTTTGGCTGGAACATTCCTTCTAGCAAATTCAATAAACTCTTCAACCCCATTGTCATATTCTTCACTTGTTCTCAAAGCATTCATCCAACTATGATCCATTCTATTACCACCTATGCCATTCACACTCAAGTTTAGAGTAATTGTCAACACTGGGAATTGCCTTTTACTATTTTGTTTTCCAAAATTTTGGCAGCATTTCCCCTTACAAGTGAGACATCCCAAAATCAAAATAACAAACCATCTCAGCTTAATTTAAACAAAACTAAACTAATTAAGAAGAGTAAAAGAAAAATTCATAACAGTAAAACAAGAGTAAAAAGCAGGAAGCTAACATTAATTCTTCTAACCCAAACAAAAGGACGAATACTTTAATTGGTGCCAAGAATTTCAATGAAAAACATGAAAATAATGACCTTAACTCAATGATAACAATCTCTTAGTCTCTCTTTCTTTGTTTTTTCTCTTTCTTGTTATATCCTTTTTCTATTTTCTTTTTCAATTTCTCTTTTCTTTTCACTATTTAAAAAAATTTACATAGCATTGTTTCTCTTATTCATCAATCCCTTCACTACTGTCTTTCTTTCTTATATCACTTACACTTAATAAAACAATAAATGAATGAGAAGATAGGGGGAAATTGCATTAACTCAAACAAATGGCTAATTAATCAATGCAATTTTTCTTTAATGAAAGTTTAGGCTCTGATACGGGTTGAGATGATCAATTAAATAGTGCAAGTATACACTGTCGTAATCAAGTAATATAGAAATAAGTAGAGTATCGTTCCCACGAGGATTGAGCACTAAGTACCAAAATGAGTAATTTTAATTCTATTCAGTCGATCGATTAATTGGTGATTGAAAGCACAAAATAAAAGAAAGACAATTAAATATGAATGTAAATGATATGAAAGCAAATATGAGAAAAAGTCCTAGGGATTAGATTTCACTTAACAAATTCCAGATTGAATCACTTATCTATTCTAGCCCAATTTATTCCATATGATTGATAGTCGAGTTTCCCTAATTTAATTACCAGCCTCTTCCAAGGTCAAGCAATTCTATAATCAATTGCTAATCCAATATATTCCTATATGAATTTAAGCAATTAATTATGCATTAAGATTTATGGAACTCAGTAAGACTACACAACTCATATGAATATATTCCTATTTCATATGCAAGTCATGGTTTTAATTATAGGGTCTACACACATGTATCTCCTTCCGGTCTCAACATGCATATTGAAATCATTCAAAAGATGGCCAGTCAATCAAAAGCATTAAGAATAATAATTAAAACTCAATCATAAAGGAGAAATTAAAACTAGATTCAATAAGTTAAGATTCAATCCGTCATTAGTAAGCTACGTCATCACCCTAAGAAAATGAAAGTTTAGCACATAATGAAATTAAAAACAAAACCAAAATAAATTGACATTATATAAAGCTAGAATGAAATCCTTAGAAATACTGCATAAACTTGAATATTACAATATCAAACATAAACATACAACCAAAAAATGCATGAAAAATGAAGAAATCTAGCCGTCCATTGAGGAGGTAAAACCTTCCATGTAGGCGGCATGCAAAATGCAATACAATCCTAAGCCTTCCAAGATGGAGGCATACAATACATGAAATTAAATCTAGAAAACAACACAAAGAACTCAGAAATGTTAGAGAAAGATCTTTCCCGGTCAGAGAAGGACCTCTCCCGGTCGGAGAAGGGCCTATGCTTCTCTTCCTCTCCTCCTCCTCCTTGAGCTTGGCCTTGATCTCTATTTATAGGGGAAAAACGTGTGCTACAGTACTTTTACTATTCCCCTGGCGGCTGCTACAGTGTTCTGGAAGCTTCAACTGTGTTCCGGCGGCATCTACAGTGTTCTTGAAGTTTCTGCTACAGTACCCCGGCAACTGCTACAGTGATGTTGACCGCTACAGTACCTGTTGACTGCTACAGTGCCTGGCAACTGCTACAGTACTTTTTATTTTATTTTTTTAAATTTTTTTTATTTTTTTGAAAAATGCTATTTATTCCAAAAACAATATTTATTTATCAATCACACCCAAATTTATTATATTAAATGCAAATATCGTCCATAAAATCATCATATAAGGGAAAATAAACATGCAAATATTTTACTTATCAGGCTCAAATGGTTGAAACAAAGGATTCATGACATAGGAATGGACATTTGGCCAAACTAGCTATAAAATTAAATGCCTAAATTATTTTTGATCATTCAAAAAGAGTTTTAAATTTTAAAACAGATTCAAGACTATAAGTTCTAGAGATGAAATTGCAATAAATATACCTTCCCTTAAAAGAAATAAAAATTTAGCCTCAATTCCTCACTAGTCTTTGCCTTCCTAAAGTTAATTATCAAAGCCAAATTCTATGCCTACCTACTAACACTCTAAGAAGATAGAACCAAATCCTAATCAAACTCAATTCTTTCAATATCAAATCAAACAACTTTTAGAATATTCATAAATCAAAATCCAAACTTCCAAAACGTAATTTTTTTGTTCAAAATTTTTCAAAAAAATTTCTCTATATGTATAAAAGCAAAATAGACAAGTTATGCAAACTCAATAATATTAGTTATAAATTTTTAAAACTTAAAAAAAACACAATTCAACCAGTGAATATATACAGTGACCCGAGAATCATGTCAAGTTTTGAAGTTTTTTATTTTGTAAGGGTTTTGTAAGGGTTCAGTTACGTTGGATCACAAGTGATTCTTAAATGTCGAAATAAATATGATAAATGACCCCAATATACATAACGTTTGACATATTCTAACATTAATTCAATTCTAACATTGTAAACAACATCTGTTCCCCAAAATAATTATTTACATTACATAAAACCCACGCACCTGATTTTCTCAAAAACCAAGTGCAGAATCCAAGTGCATGCAGCAACAATATAACCCAGAAACGCAGAACCAAGTGCACACACCAACAATCCAGAAACGCAGAATCCAATTGCAGCAACAATCTAGAAACACAGAATGTAAATTATTAATTGCTTCACATAATAATCCAACTCACGCCTCATATGCACATGATTTTAGGAAACCCAGAAACGCACCTGAATATTCTGAGAATGCAGCAGCAGCAGTAGCAAAATAGGAAGACCCACACGGCCACGGGAATGGGAGAAGAGGGAAGACAAATGCAGGGGAGGGGAGGTGCGCCTTTGCTCAGTGAATGAGTTCTGAAACTCAGCTCACGGGTTTGGGAGAAGAGAGAAAACGAATGCAGCAAGGGAAGTGCAAATCTGGAGACGCTCACGGGTATGGCTTTGGAACTTGTTCAGTGAAGCAGATATGAAATGCAGCTCACGGGTTTGGGAGAAGAGAGAAAACAAATGCAGCAGGGGACACTAACGGGTATGGCTTTGGCACAGAAGGTAAAGTTGCCATGTACAGTGAATGAGGTGATGTTTCTGGATGATTCTACGTCCCCAGTCAAACTGGGGACGTCTAAAGTGTTGGAATTTTTTTTTGGTCAAATTCATCCAGCGCCTTATCCTCCCGCCAAATATTGAACTTTGGACGTCCCTAACTTAAAAAGGGACATCTTTTAGGGACGTAGAAGGTCTAGTTTGTAGTAGTGACTCTAGTAATGACCCATGATCACTTGAGTGATGTGACAGACAACGTATCGTAACTTTTAAAAATCATGGGAATGATTAAGAAACTCACTCTTATTGCTTCCAATCACTTTAACACTTCATTGTATTAGTGTTTAATGTATTTCTCCAGGAATACAATGAAGAGATGATGTGAAGAGACAAACGTTGACTTTATAGAAGTGGAGCATCCAACGAACATAACGGCTAGTTTTTCAAATATGAAGAATGATCAATTGAAGCAACAAGACTCTAATGGACAAGTTGAAATGCTTAAACAGTCATCAATCTTCATGAACTATAAATAGAAAAACATTTAGAGTTCAGAACAATGAGAGCTCAACAACGCCAACATGCTTATATCATGAGTCATCCACTCTAATCCAACCACTCTCTGTTCTTATCTATTTTCTATATCATGTATATTTGAGAGAGAGTTATTTGTATTGTACTTTAGTGAGCTTTTTATCCACTCTGTGAGAGAGTTTGTAAACACTTGTATTTCTGAATTGATCTCAAGGTAGAGGGACCTTGAGAGGGCTGATTTTCTTATGGGAGAAGCTGTAGAGAGAATTACCGGTAAGACTTTCTGCTCGTAAGACTTACAAGGTGCAAGCATTAGAGAATGTTGCTGCTCGTAAGACTTATAGGGATGTAAGCAGGAAAGAACGTTACTGCTCATAAGACTTGTACGAAAAAGCAGGAGAGAAAGGTCTTCAGGATTGCTCTGCTTGTAGGACTGTCGTAAGAGGGAGTATCTCGATGAGAGATTTGTAAAAGGCTTCACAAGTGCTTGGCTAAACTTATGGTATTGTAAAGGCTTTTCTTATGCCCAGATTAAACAAGAAGATAGTAGATTTGAGAATCTCAGGAGGAGTCTAGGGACTAGACGTAGGTCATTACTGGTTGTATTGAATCAGGATAAATCACAGTTTACATGCTCTATTCCTTAATCTCTTATATTTTCTAGTATATATTAACTGTGATTTATGATTCATTACTTTCATATTTACTGCTTCCACTAAGACAGGGAAAGATTTTCAAAGTTCTTAAGTTTTTTTATCTTACACCCAATTCACCCCCTCTAGGGTGTCAGCCAGTTCTAACATTTGATATCAGAGTTATACTCTTGTTTAAAAAACTTAACCGTCTCAAGAGTTTATAATGGCTGATTTTGGGTGTTATGTGCTTTCCGAGGTTTTGATTCTACAATTCTATTTATTTTAAAAGATATTAATTTTTGGTTTTGGAAAGCTAGAATGATATCTTTTATAAAATGATTTGATTATGATATGTAGGACATTTTTACAAATGCCTTGGATTTCAAACCGAGAAAGGATTGGATAGAAAGAGAAAAGAAAATGTTTTCATTGAACATTGGAGAAATGAAAATTTTGTATAGTACTTTAATCGAAAATGATTTTAAAAAAAATTAGATGTTGCTCTACTACTAGAGATATGTGGGATACTCTTGATTCTAAAGTGTTGACAGTTCATGTGAAATTATAAGCTGCATATCTACGGTTCATAAACAAGTAGAAGTTGACAAAGAAGAAGGAGAAATCATAGAACACTTCCATGATCTTGTCAACATAGAAGAACAAGAGGAAGATGATTCCTAAGAAGAGCTTATTAAGGACGAATTTGGTGGATCATCCTCTGAAGCTCAAGATCTACATATGGTAAACAATTCCAATTCTTCTGGAGTTATTTTGAAAACAAAATTTCAAAGTTTGCATAAAATTGTTTTTCAACCAATTATTGATTCAATTTTAAAAAGAAAAAATATTTTTGATCATGCTGGAGAATATATGGGGAAGAAAGTATGTTCAAATGAAAAATACTTGAGTTTTTATTCACATGACCTACACAATACTTGCATAAAATCTCATAATACATATCATTATATAGTTTGAAATTATTGTAGTAAATTGGGTCACATTTCTCACACATGTTATATTAGAAGAAATTCTAATGTGAGAAATAAATTTGTTTGGGTTCCTAAAAGGCAAATAGGTTCAAAATCTGACATTCAAGGAGCTAAAACAAAGTGGGTACCAAAATGTCCATATGGTGTTTCATATGTGCAGATTGATTCTAGAAAGATGGACATAAGGGTACAGAGAACATGAAGAAGATTCCAAGAGTTCCTAATGCACCTGAAAGGAGATTTACATCAATTAGGAGAACTCTTGAATCATCCATTACTGGAACAACAAAGTCTAATCGCAGAGAAATGCAATGGAGAAAAGGAGTACATTACACCTCAAGAATGGACTACCATAGAGTACCGTTCAACTATCTTGAGGAAAATACGAAAAGGAGGATCTCTCAAGCATCAAGTAAAAGACTCTTCCACTTGTCTACCATTAATAGGCGACAGTGCAATAGCATTCTTAACCTTAAAGATGATACTAGTTGCTGGCTAACTAAACAATCTGATATCTCAGCTAATATATCTTCTTTTTTCTGGAATTTGTTCACCTCTTCAGGACAGAGGGCAATGGATGAAGTTTTGAACTATGTGAAGCCTAAAATTTCTTCTCAAGCCAACTCTCAACTAATGTTGCCGGTATCTAAGGAAGAAATTCATTCGCTACTTTTAGTTTAGGAAGCATTAAATCTCCTGGACTCAATAGATTTTCAGATACCTTTTACCAATCTTTATGGTCTGACATTGGTGATGATGTTTGCTCTATGGTCTTAGAGTTTTTTAGGGGACAATCTTTTCTTCATGGGATTAATGATACTAATATTACATTAATTCCCAAGATCGAGAAGCCGGAACATGTATTTCTCCATTGGACTTTGTAATTTCTCATACAAGATTATTTCTAAAATCTTGGCTAATAGAATGCGATCATGGCTTGATGTGTGTGTCTCCCATAATTAGAGTGCTTTTATCCTGGGTCGTCTAATTCATGATATTATTATTATTGCCCATTAAGTTTATCATTATCTTCGCTGGAAGAAAACGGGCAAGAGGTACAAATTTGCACTTAAAATAGATATGAGCAAGGCTTATGACCGTGTAGAATAGGATTTCCTTAAACTTATTTTGTTGAAACGGGGTTTCTGTGTGGAGTGGGTCCAGCTTGTTATGAGCTATGTGGAATCCAATAGCCTTAATTTGTGTATTTCAGGTGAAAATATTGGATCTATTAAGCCAGAAAGAAGGCTTCATTAGGGAGACCCACTATCCCATTACCTATTTATTCTTATGGATGAGGCTTTCTTTGCTATGATTAATAAGTGCCAAGAAAGGGGTGTGCTTAAAGGTATTAAACTTAGCCTCCGATGCCTAATGTTTTCTCAGTTTTTTTGCTGATGATGCACTTTTCTTCATGAATGTAAGGGAACGAATTGCAAAAAATTAGCTCAGCTTCTTAATCTCTATTGTATAGCCTTAGGTCAGGAGGCAAACTTGGACAAGTCTTGCTTCTTCTTTTCTGCTAACACTCCTGAACCTATCTGCAATAGAGTATGTGAAATTCTGGGTATTAATTCAGTATCGATCTGGGTAAATACCTAGGGATTCTAAGTATTTGGGGGAAGACAAAGCATCAAGCCCTTTCTTACACAAGAGAGCGAGTTAAGTCAAAGATGCAAGGATGGAGAGAGGTGATAATTAAGTCTGTGGTTAACGCTATCCCCATATATCCAATGAATTGTTTTAAATTTCCTGCTCAGACATGCAAAGAACTTAATAGTTTAATTGCCAAACTTCTGGTGGGATGGTCATTGGGATGGGAGCAAGACATATTAGAAGGTGTGGGACTATATGACCGAGTCTAAAGCTAATAGAGGTATGGGTTTTAATGATTTTATGATCATGAACGATGCCCTCTTAGCTAAAATAGCTTGGTGGATCCTTAATAATCCCAATAATCTCTAGGTTTATGTTTTAAAGAGAGTATATACTTCCCTAAAGATGAATTTGTTGATACCTAAAAAGGCCCTAAAGCTTCTTGGTGTTGGTCTAGTATCTTAGATGGGAGGGATTTTCTCAAAAAAAGATCTACTTTTGGATATTGGTAATGGCTCCTCTAGTAGAATTTAGGGTGATACTTGGATTCCTAATAAACCATTGCCTATTCCTATGGATGAAAACAATAAACTCCTAGTGAAGTATGGACATGTAAGTGATCTCCTTTACCACGGTGTTTAGGATCTCTCAAAAATTTTCCACCTCCTAACCAAAGACGTTATTATTGCTATTAACGCTTTTCTTATTCCCTCCAACACGGTAGATGACAAATTGTACTGGACAAGTGCAAACAATGGGGTGTATAATGTTAAATGCGGTTATTTAAATGCCAAAAAAGCTACCTCCCTTTCCCATTCGGTGTCAATACGTACAATGGGGTTTGGAGGGATATTTGAAGCTTAAAACGTTACCCAAAATCCAACAGTTTATTTGGAGATTCCTCAATAGGGCATTAGCTACGAATTCCGTACTTTTCAAATGGTACAGATCCCTTACTAAATATTGCCCAATCTGCGAGCAGGAAGAAGAAACGATCGAGAACTTTTTCTTTCTTGTTCTTAGACCCACTATATCTGGTTTGGATGTGCCCTTGGGTTAAGAATGGCAAACTGTGTTTCTAACAACTTTGCGATTTGGTGGCTAAGTATTATTAGTGGGAATGCTGCTTGGGTTGAGCATGAGCTCTCTTTAGTATGCCTTATATTATGGAATATTTGGAAGCAGCGAAACAACCTTGTTTTCTCCATGATCACTCCGTGTCCTACCTAGTGATAGACTTAGCTAATGCTACCAACAACGAATTTTGCACTGTGTGTAATAAAACCGAAGTGCAGGGACCCCCAGTACATATTCTTGAGAAGACTGTCTCTTAGCAACTCCCCCTATGGGCTGGTTAAAAGTTAATTGTGATGCTACTTTTAAGCAAGATGATTCATTGGCAGCTGTGGTTATTGTTTGTAGAAATGAGCATGGTGAATTTATGTGGGGTTTTGTTAATAAGATCAAATCTCTCTTTGCATTCATGGCTAAAGCCCTCGCTCTAAGACGGGCCCTATTTCTCTCTCATTATCTAGGGCATGACAAGATTGTGTTTGAAATCTACTGTAATCTTCTACTGAACAGTGTGGAGGCCAAGCATCCCAATTTGCATGATTGGAGATGTCAAGGTGTTCTTTAGGACATCATTAACCTTTTGGCCACTAAAGTTGGGTACTCCTTATCTTTTACTCCCCATTAAGGAAATGAGATAGCTAATCATCTTGTAGCTAATACTTTTAAGGGGTTAAACCCGGTAGGGTGGGTGTTGGAACTATCACTCTCTTTTAACTTTTTTCTAACTTTAGATGTTAGGAAGGCTCAAGCTGCCTCTAAGAATGCCTTAAATCGAAAGTCACGAATGGTTGTTGGCTAATGTTTATTTTGCTGCTTTCTTTTGGCTAGCTTTTATTTGTCATGTTCTCTTTGCTTTTGCTATTTTCTTTTTGTTACGTTATGAGTGTGTACTCTGGTATTTGAATTAATAGAAGCTTATTCCGATAAAAAAAAAAGTAGCATAACCATTTTGTAGTCAATGTGTCAAGAAAATTGTTTTTATGATTCTATTTTGTACATATGTAGCACAGTTAGCAGAAAAATTGGTATAAATCATCAGGAGAACCAAACTATCAAAATCTTCCTTTTTATTCTGTTAAATATGCCATTTACTTTTTTTTTTCCTTTTTAATCATAGCTAATCTCTTAAAAATAAACAAAAAAATAATTCACCTTTTTTTTTCAGCCAACAATAGAGAGAAAGTATAAAACAGGAAGAAAAGGGGGAAAATCCTCAAAAGTCGAAACATTTCAAGTCTAGAGAGCTTGAAAGTTTAAGGGTTTGTTTGGTTGGAGGGGAGGGGAGGGGGATGGAGGGATTTCGCTCCCCTCCCCTTGATTGGCATCAGTAATGTTAGAGGAGGGAGGGAAATTTTTTTGAAATTTTCCCTCACCTCCCCTCTAACCCCCCCCCCCCCAAATTAAGGGGATTTGGAGGGGAGGGACCATATTTTGCCAAGCCTTGACCACTTTGCTCATACGTGTTTTCAATATTCCTAAACCACCCTAACCTCTTCTCCTCCCCAGAAGTTGCTCTCTCACTCCAAGCCAAGATCACTATCTCTTCCACTGCTCCACATGTCGTCGTTGTCACATCTTGTTCTCTGTCGGTCGCCGTTGAGGATGGTAATGAAAGTGATGGCAAAAGACTATTGACCACCATACCAAATTTGGATCCTCAAGGCCAAGGAGATTGTAGCTTCGGACTATCAAATCAAGGAATAATATTTGTGTCATCCTCAAGATCTATTGTTGCTTCGCTTGAGTTTTGTTGCTCTATGATTTACTTGGCATTTGCGTAGATGAAGGATGATGCGGTGGTTTTGTGATGCCGATTGGGATGAGATTTGTGTGGCATTGGTAGCGGCAATAAGAATGGGTAGACGAAGACGATGATAATGGTAGAATAGGGTATTATAAATAATTATAATATTATATTATTTATAATTATAATTTTGTTTTATCAAAACAATATTTATAATTATTATGATAAATATTGCAAGTATAATTATAATTATTGGATATGTTATGAATATAATATTTATGTGGATATCGATATCCCGCATTATTTCCTATTTTCCCTCCATTATCTCTTATAATTATGGAATCACTTTAATTGTAAATTGGAGATCATATCTCTTTTTATTTTATAACAGGATATATTATTATATATGAGCTACACATTATGTATTAAAAGCATATTTAATCTATTTTGATCATTTTAAAACAACTTATACAAAATAAGGGCAAAGTTGTCCATATAAAAATATTTTCCCTTCATTCCCCTCTTGAACTAGACAAGGTAGCATTAAAATGCTTCCCCTCCCCTCCCCTTTCGTTAATCTAAACAAGGTAATATTAAAATCTCTCCCCTCCCCTTCTCTCTGTCAAACCAAATAGACCCTAAATGAGCTGTAAGTGTGAAACCTTCATAATAAGTTTTTGTAAGGGTTATTAAACCTAGATTTAACTGACCAGTTCGATTCGGAAACCAGTAAATTGGCTAGCTAATTGGTCAGGGAGAACCACTAACACAGGTCATTATTTTTTAATCTTTTAAGTTTGATTCGATTATTTTATCTTAACTATATAAAAGTGGAGCAATAAGCATCTCCCTGGCCGACGCATAAGCAAAATGGCAAGCTCAAAACGCTAAAAAATAATAATAATAATAATAATAAGAGGCGGTTATGAAAGATAAATAATGGGGAAGGTAGTTGCACATTATTTTATAAATTATTAAAGGGGAGGTAGATACAAAATATTTAGTAAATATTTAATTTAATATTTTGATTATTCCCTGAGGGTGGATTCCGATCTGACCCACTGACCCTTAACCTAGTACCTCGACCAGTTCAGTATCTGGTCCAAGTTTAGTAACCTTGGTTTTTTCTTGGGAAAAAGATAAATAAATACCATTTAAACTCTAAAGTCACAAATAAGTAATTTTCCAAAAACTTGAGTTGTCAATTGCTATACTCTTTTTGTCAAATCCATTACTCTTATTGTCAACAAAACTAATTTGGGATTTTGCAGTTCAAGTGATATTTTTTTGTCTTTTTCCCTTTTTTCTTTCTTTGATTTTCCCGATTTACTTCTCTCGTCAGATATATTGAAACAATATGTGTTGGAACAAATTGAATTTTGAACTCTATTTTTGGAAGTGATTATGTCGACGTTGATGCCCTTGCTTTTTGGAATCTTATAGTCTATAAAAATTAAGTATAGTGTATAGTGTCAAACTTAAATAAGGAACTTGATCAGTAATATCTGAGATTCTTGTCCATTCTTATACATGGTTGTGGTCACACATTTAAATTCTTAAGCATGTGAGTTTTCGACCTTCCTTTATCCACTGTTGATAGCCTTCACTGATGCTCTCTCACATACTCTTGTCCTCTCTTCTCTCTTGCTATGAGACTTCCTTCTATCAAAAATGAGAGGGTGAGAGGAGCAAAGTGATTAAATGGAGAATAGGGCAGCACACTTAAGTCATTTATGGTGGAAGAAAATGACTATTATGCCCTTTTAACTAAACTTTTGTTCTCAGCAAGCTATATCTCGGCACGAGAAGTGTTTTCCCACTATTGTGATAATAGTATATATGATAATGTTATCTATTTGAATTAGGTGTGTAAGAACAAAATTGAGGTGGCATAATTAATGAAAGTATGTTGAGGAGATAATCAACATGTGGCATTAAAGTTTTAAAAAAACTCATAAAATAGATCTTATACCAAGGATCACATGGGAGCGCATAATCCCAACTTGGACAACTTAAATATCAAATTAGACCCCGCCCCACAAAAAGAGAAAGCTTTAAAACTTTGTTTAAATCTAGATTTGGATACTCTGATCATCTTTTTCTCCTCTTATTCTCCTTGTCCTATCTTTACCTTTAGTTTAAAAATTGAACTATTAATATTTAATATCTTATAAAATTATATTATAATATTACATAAAATTTAAAATAACTGGACATTTTACAACTATAGCCTGCCTATTTTTCTAAACTCATCTTGTTAGATCTCACTGTTTTGATGATAACAAAGAATAGTATGCAAAAGATTTTGATAAACAAATAGGTTTGAACAAAGTAATAACAGAGCAAATAATCACTTGAAGTAAGCACTGGAGTAATGAAGAAAGGCCAAGAGAAAAAGCTAAGAAACTTCATCACTGGCAAAATTCCTAAAGGGTTACTCGAGTAAGTACTCGAGTAATGAGACAAAAACTTGAAGTAACTAGAGTCGACCTTTGTAACCCCCTTCGATAATCAGGCCGGGATTAGTGTTTAATCACATTTAATAATCGAATGAGAAATCCGGAACAATTAAAAACTTTTTACGGAAACTGTACAAATGGATCTCCATTCATTTCATTCATTAAAATAAATGGCCTGTTTAGTCTGTTACATATACAATATTAGAGTATCAGCATAATTCCCGACGTTCACCCAGGAGAATAACATTTAATCCAAAATATTGTTCAGGGCATCATCGCCCATCTCAGTATCTATACTGGGAATTACACAAAACTATAGTACTATGATCTATACAATATATTTACATTGATCCAAAATGATAACCAATTCGATATAAAACCAAAATATCTAACTAAGACTACCGCTGGCAGCCCTAATCGCCCTTATCCACTTGCTTGCTTTTCGATCCACTTGCCGTGTCTAAAAATGTTATTTGGAAAGAATGAGATTCTAGAGAATCCCAGTAGCAACAGTTTATTTATATGATGCATATATACAAAGCAAGTCACATATGTCACAATGCAGCAATCAATATTTGAGACCGGGCTTTCACCACGTTCCCTTTACTATATTTGAGGTCGGGCTTCCGCCACGTCCCCTTCACTTTATCTGTATTCGAGTCCGGGCTTTCGCCACGTCCCCTTCACTTTTACCGTAATCGAGTCTGGGCTTTCGCCACGTCCCCTTCACTTTCACTATAATCGAGTTCGGGCTTTCTCCACGTCCTCTTCACTTTCACTGTATTCAATGACTAATGGAAACAAGCAATGCAATACACATGATATAGGATAAAGTGTTACTACCTTGGTCTTTCCGTTCTTGAGCAGGCACTGGCCTTCTACGCTCCAGGAAAATATCAAGTCCTAAAGTCATAATTAAGGACGAAGCATTATTCTCTATTCCAATACTCAATTGACTCTTCAACACTTAGATTTGGTTATCAATAATGACCCTTAAGAAGCCACAAATGCTTCTAATAAAACCCTTAAAAGGTTGGGAAACCATAGGTTGAAGATCTCTTTTCAAAAACTTAAAGTGCTGGAACACAGGGGTTGGCCGCAGCCAGCCCTTCCTTGGGCCGAGGCCAGAATCAGGTCAGAAAGGCTTGGGCTGCGGCCAAGAAATTCTCTGATTCTTGGCTGAACTTCCAAAATTCATAACTAATGCTATAAAAATCACAATTAGGTGATTCCAAAGCCAAAAGAAAGGTATTTAAGTCCTTTTTCTAGGAAAAATATGGCTCATAACTTCAAATCATCACAAAAATACAGAATCACCCAAAACCCAACACTACTCCAGAATAGAGTTCTGTTTCCATCCCCAAACTTTGGACAACCATATCTCCCAGAATACTAAACGAAATGACACAAAATATAAGTCCATTTTGAAGCTTGGGATGTGAAATTTAGGACTGGAAAGTTTCAAAATTTTCTGAAATCATTTGGTCATTCAAAACGTCCACACGAATAAACTGCCCAGACAGAATTCACATTGACAGCATTTTCCTGCTTTTCTACCAAAGTGTTCAATGACTCCAAAATCATTAACCAAACATATTCCCATACAATTTTCCACAAGGAACACAATGGTAACCTCAAAATGACCAAATTCACAATCTAACCACATGCCCTGTTTTGACCAATACACCAAAACCAACACAAAGTTCCCAAACTTTACTTTTAATGATTCAAACCAATCCATTTGTCCAAAAGACATCACAATATACCATTTCCATGATCACAACATGCCAAACTCACTAAGACCCTAATTTTCAAAAATAGGGAAGAAAATTCCAGAAAAATCAATGCTCAACCGACAACCACAATCTATATATCAAAAGGAAGTTAACACTCACCTCTTTCACTTTGCCAAAGAGATTTCTTGATTTTTCAACTTTCACAATCTCTTGAGGTCACAAACTAACACCAATGAACACATTACAACCATCAAAATGAAGCTCTTCATTCAAGGATCAATATTAGAGAAGGAAGTTTGAGCAATGGAAGCCATTTTCCTTACCTTTTTCAAGCTTTTCTTCTTCCTCTTTCTTGCTCCAATGGTGTCCGACGGGAGAGAGATGAGAGTGAGAGAGATAAGTGAGGATGAAGAAGAAATGATAACACTCCCTCCCCCCATACCATGTCAGCCGAATGAGAGGAAGGAGAGAGAGAAAAATCAATAAAATATGCCCTCTTTTTGACTTTTCCAATGCCTACACTCATCATCTCTTATTGCCAAGTGTCCCTTTGCCATTGGTTCTCACAAAGTTAAGTAACTAATTAGCTACTCTAACCATTCCATTAGCCATTTACTCACACTTCTCATTTTCCTCTTAGCTAGTAATTAATTTCTTCCATTAATCACTAACTTATGGCTAATAATTCCATCCTTTAAATTTCCCATCAATTATGACATATAAATTAATATTGTCACTAATATAAATTAATTCCACTTTAATCCGATAATTATCCTCAATAATTATCATTAGGCCTTAATCAAAAATTGGGTCGTTACAACCTTCAAGTAACCTGCCAATGTTACTCGAGTACTTACTCGAGTAATAAGGTAAAAGACTTCTAGTTGCTCTCGGCCTGCCAACGTTACTCGAGTCAGTACTCGAGTCCCCTGCTTCAAGAAATATGTTGCTCTCGGCATTTTCAATCCTGCCAATGTTACTCAAGGAGCTATTCGAGTAACGCTCTGTGGTAAGCAAAACTTGAAGGCAATACTCGAATAACTTGAAATGCTATTATCACTTCACTCGAGGCACTACTCAAGTATGCAGGTATTCAATTATTCTTTATCAAGTATTTAAACTAGATTACTCGAGTCAGTAATCGAGTAATCTGCAAAGTTATTTACAAAGCACTTGAAGTATCTACCCGAGTAAACTATGCAGAAAATTTATGCTTACTCGAGTAAGTACATGAGTAACCAAGGAAGCAAACTTGAAGTGCTCTCGGCCCTGAAATCTTGCCAACATTACTGGAGTGAAGCATCGAGTAACCTAAAGTTTATTTGAGAGATTACTCGAGTTGCTACTCGAGTAACCTATGAAGAAAAGTGTACCATACCCGAATAAGTACCCAAGTAAACAGGTATTTTCGTTTGTAAATTTGTTTACTTCATGCACTACTCGAGTTATGTAATGTTCATTCCTTAACTTGATATCATTACTCTCACGATGATACTCGAGTAAGGACCTGAGTAAACTCAATGAATACTCGAGTATGCAAGTCCAGAAATTTGAAAATCATTCCAACGTTCATTGATTTGTTTCCTATGTGATTAACCCTTCATTGTATTAGTATTCTTAGCATATCCGCAGATAAACAATGAAGATATCTTACCAAATAAGGAAAGTCAAATACAACGTTCAAACGCTACCTACCGCCACCTACCGCAAACGGATATTTTTTAAATATTGGAAAAGTCAACAGTGGCTGCGCACTCTCTAACGGGCGAGAAGAAAAGGTTCCAACGGTCATTACCAACACATCTATATATATGGGAACATCCAAACAGAGAAACAACAAGAACACACACACGAACGCATTATCAAGTTCACTACTGTTTTATATATACTTGTAATTCTGTACTTCAGTGATTCTTATTCACTCTGTAAGAGAGATATTTCATTCAAACTCAATATTTGTTATTGAGGTAACTTAAGGTTGTGGAACCTTGAGTTGTGATTGGATTACAACTTGTAAGGGGGAGAGAGTGTCCAGGCGAAGGAACTTGCTTGTACTGAGGTGCCAAGAACCCACTGAATCTTGAAAGTTATAGTGAAACTCTCAGAGATACTCTGAGGACTGGACGTAGGTCAAAGTGGTTGTGGCCAAACCAGTATAACTCCCGGTGTACATTTCGGTGATATTTCTCCTTACTCTTTACTGCATTATATTCACCGTCAATTTTTTATATTTGCAGCGAAAAATTTAGTATCACCCAATTCACCCCCTCTTGGGTGAAATGCTTGCTGTAACACATCTTGCATAACGTCTTACTCTCATCTTCAATCCATTTAATTCAGTTTCATGTTACTTATTCTTGCCACGTTGAAAAATTTGTTGTATCTGAAGTCCTCTACTAAATACTCGATTGTATAAAAGCCTGACACAAATGGGAGCCAAGCAAACATTGTATAAAAGCATGTTACTTATTCATTTTAGGAATGAAGCTGCTCGGGATTTTTTCAGCCTAATAGACAAAGCAGATCGCCCTTTATATCAAGGTTGTCGAAAATACTTGAAATTATCTTTCTTGATCAAATTGTATCATATTAAGTGCTTGTGTGGAGTTACAGATAAGGGAATGTCGATATTGTTGGAATTATTACAAGATGTGTTCCTCGACGCAGAGATTCCCACATCATTCTATGAGGCCAAGAAGATTATTAACAATTGGTCTTGAACTATCAAAAAATTGATGCATGCTCCAATGATTATAAGCTATATTGGGGATATGATGCTAGCAGGGAGACTTGTAAGCGATGTCACACCTCGATATATAAGACAATTCGGAATGGGAAAAAGCAGAATAAGAAACTTGCAAAGATTCTTAGATACTTTCCTTTGAAGCCGCTCTTACAAAGATTGTTTATGCCATCCAAAACAGTAGAGTACATGAGGTGGCATGAAGTTGAAAAGAATAAAGATGGTAAATTAAGACATCAATGGGATGCAGAAGCTTGGAAAGAATTAGACTCAGATTTTGCATCTTTTGTGGCTGACCTTAAAAATGTTCATCTTGTTTTGGCAATTGACGATTTCAATCCATTTGGGAATATTAGCACAAGTTATAGTATTTGACCTGTAGTCTTAGTTCCCTACAACTTGCCCTTGGATGTGTATGAAATAAAGCTCCTTTATTTTGTCTATGATCATTCCAGGAAAAAAAGGCACTGGGTAATGACATCGATTTGTATCTCTAATCACTCATTGCGGAATTGCTGGACTTGTGGAATGTTGGCATCGAGACATATGACGTGTATGAGCAAACACTGTTCAACTTGCGTGCAGCCTTGATGTGGATGATAAGTGACTTTCCTAGGCTTGGAACATTATCCGGGTGGAATATGCATACTAGAACGGCATGTCCAGCTTGCAATTTTGATTTCGACTTAGTGTGCTTTTCCCACAGTTGAGAGTGGTGCTTTATGAGTCATCGGAGGTTCCTCGATGCTAAGCGCAAGTTTAGATTGCAATAGAATCATTTCAATGGAAAACAAAAAAAGAGAGGATCTCCTCAGACTTTATCTGATGCAGATATCTTACAATATGTTGAATTTGAGTTTGGAAAAAGCGACGATGCAATAAAAGCAGGGTGAAAGACTAGCAGGACTTATGCTTCTGCGCTTTAGCAATGGCGGAACATAAGCATTGTCTTCACTCTTCCAGACTGGAAATCTAATTTACTTTGACACAGTCTTGATGTCATGCACGTTGAAAAAAATGTATGTGACAATGTGCTATGAGTTGCATAACGAACTTGGTAAGTTAAAAGATCATCTTCAAGTGAGGAAGATTTATGGGCCATGGGAGTTCGTGAAGATGCGTGGCTAGATGAGCATGACAAATTTCAACTAGCAAAATTCAGCCTCACAAAACCAAACATGGAAGTCTTCCTTGCGACGTTGAAGAAAATAAAAGTTCCTGATAAGTATTCAAGCAACATTTCATGATGTATTATCATGCAGGCTTGAAAGGGTGTTGGGTTGAAGAGTCATGACTCAGATCTTCTTATACAATAGTTACTTCCACTGGTTATTAAGAATGCACTGCCTCATGATGTGTCCATCGTTTTAGTGGAGCTGTGTTCTTTCTTTTGGAAGTTATGTTTGAAGGTTTTGATTGTTGAGGAGCTTCATCAGTTGTATTGTCCAAAACCATTCTTACGCTTTTTCATTCGGAGATGATCTTTCCTCCATCCTTTTTCACTGTGATGGTTCACCTGACAATCCACCTTGTTTATGAAACAAAGCTCACTGGTCCAGTTCAATATTGATAGATGTATTTTATTGAGAGGTACTCATTTTATAGGTGCGTCTAAATTTGCTAGTTGCCCATTTAAGCATTTGGTATCATTTTTCCTTATTTACTTTATATGTTTATTGGGAAATTGAAATCTTATGTAAGGGATAAGGTGTGGCTAGAAGGTTCTATAGCTGAAGGTTATATAGGGGATGAGGTCATGTATTTCTGCTCAAGGTACTTTGATGACATTGAGATGACTTTCAACCGACCGCTTCATGTAGATGATTGTCCTAAACTTGAGCCATCATCAAGAGAATTGTTAATCCCTCGTGTTGGAAAACCAGTTGGAGGAAGTGAGAACTTCAAACTAACAACAACTGAGAAGTTGCAAGCACATAGACATCTATTGATTAATTGCACTCAAGTTGAACTCTTCCTTTAGTAAGAATTGTACACTCATAAGTTATTCTATATCTTTCCTTACATTTTGTACTTACATTTCATGATCACTTTCCAATGATTAATTGCAGGGAATTCAGAATTCATGTGAAGCGTCAACTCAGGATCTGTACCCAAACATCCTCTGAAGTTCACAAAAAGGTGCATAGAGAATTCTTAAGTTGGTTTGCGTATAGAATACTAAATGACCACAACCCACATTCACTAGATTTTAGAGCTCTCACAATCGGCCCTATTGACCATGCAAAAAGTTTTACAGCATACAATGTCAATAGTTTCAAGTTTTGTATGGTTTTATGACATCAAGGATTGCAAACTCAAAATTTGGGTGTTTATGACACCTTTGGGACAAGGAGTTATGCGAGCAACAATGACGGCAACATGCAGTTCGAAGGTATCCCTTGTTATGGAAAGCTTCTTGATGTCGTCAAACTAAATTACTAAGACCGTTTTACCGTGACGCTGTTCAAGTGTTTGTGAGCAAATACGACAACTTCCCGGGGACTCACAATTGATAATTTAGGCATCACATTAGTAAATTTCTCTCAGCCAATTCACACAGGTCAATCTGAAGATGATGAGCCATATATTCTTGCCTTAGAGGCACATTAGGTTTATTATGTCAATGACAAGAGACACAGGGATTGGAATATGGTGGTTCATTTAAAGCCTCGAGACCTTTACGACATAAGTGATAGTGATAACATCGCCTACGAGAGTGAGCCATTCTAGCCCACCAATTTCAAAAACTTATTCCCTAAAGGTGATTACAATTTACCTATAGTTTGGTGCGTTTTTATAAGTTCACATAATTTAAATTGAATTTTTCTACAAAATAATACCACACTAACATTTTCTCCACACAATTTTTGTAGACATGGCAAAGAAGAATGATTAAAAAAATTATGCTTTTGTTGTTGTAAACCTTAATTTATATTTTTTTAAAAATTCTGACCAATATTTGTAGCGGTTACAAAACCGCTACAAAAAAAACCACTACAAATGTTGAACCGCTACAAAGAATGTCATCTAAACCATTACAAACATCAACTGCTGCAAGCGTTACACAAATCCTTATAAATACCCCAATAACACCTCATTTCAAGCACTCTTCCATTTCTTTCCACCCTTCTTTTCTCTCATTTTCTCTCATCTGAGAACTTTTTTTGAAGAGCCGAAGAGCTGAGCAAGGTGATCAAATATGGTATTTTTTTTAATTCTTTGATTTCAAAATTTTTTTCCTTCTTATAATATGATGACACCCTATTTTTAGATAATTTTAAGGTATATTTTAATATATTTGGGAGTCATCTATAATAAATTAAAGGGATTTTAGTCAGATTTTGATAAGATATCAATTTAGAGGGCTTTTCATTATAAATATCAAAGTTTAGAATAAAAATAACGATTTTGATATTAAAGATAATGATGATGATGATAATGATGATGATGATAATTTAAGATAAAAAGGAAAATATATTTTTGTTATTATCATCATTATCATTATTTAATATCATTATCATTATTTATTATTATCACTATCTATTTTTTTTATCTTTTTGTTTGATTTTATTTTGCTAGAGAGATATTGCATGAGGATCTAGGAACCTGACTTATATATAGGGGGTTAAGCTTCTATAGGAAGGGAGGAGGAGAACACACATTCAGGTACGGACGGAAGGAGAGGCATTCAGGTTCGGTCATAATCTTCGCAAGAGGATGAGAGGACTATAGATGCTACCGATTTGAAGGCCGGTAGCGCCACTGGATTAGAGGATGCTATGGAGAATTGGAGGCAATTGAAGCCAAGGAATTGAAGTTTAGAAGAGATTTGAGGCTCAATCTTTTGATTTTATTAATTTCTTCTCTTTCCTTTTAGTTAACTCTTATTTTGCTGTGGATTATTTTTGCTTTGATTTGGTTTCGGTTATATCTATGAGTAGCTAAATTTCTTATTCTAGGATTGCTTTGAACTATTAGATGGATTAAGACTTTTTTTATTTATTTCTTTTGTTTATTAATGAAATTTATGTGTTGATTTTATCTTGTACTTAATGCTTCTAGGTGATTGGCCACCACTTAGATTGTTGGGTTCAATTGAGTGATGCTTGAGAAAGATAATTTAATTATAGAACTTAGATAAAATCGTGCTAGACTTGAAGTATAGGGGCTAAATGGATGGTTTGTTAATAGAATAGAGATATATTTATTAGCATAGCATTGTTTAATTGATGATAGAGCTTAATGAGTATTTTCATTAACTGAGACAAGAGATTGCACAAGTTAATTGAGAATAATATAAAATTGGTTTTGACTTGAGAAAGCTTTATCAACTAATTTTGGACCTCTGACAAGCACATCTTTCGATTTAAGTTAGTCTTATGAAGTACAATAGAGATAAGTAATCCTAGGTTCCTTTGATCTTGAAGAAAAATCTTAACTTTAGAATTATCAAAAAATTATTTTCTTAAACAAATTAAATCTTAAAATATTCTCTCTCAACCTAATTAGGAACATAAGTGTAATTTTTGCCTTAGTCCTTGTGGGAACAATCTTTTTATATTACTTGTAATGATCCGTGTGATTGCAGTTAAGCTAGATGGCTAACAAATACTTATACTAATTATTTTTTTCCTTTTTGTCCAGAAATTTAAGGAATTTTCCTCAACATTTTCAATATTCCTTCCATAATGATCAACATCTAGTAGACAATATAACAAGTCCTTATTACCTACACAATCTCAATAATATTACCTATATAAAGTTTATACTTATCTAACTTAAGTTATCATTCTTCTTAAAGAATAACTACTATCAGTTAAGTTACTTAAATAATAAAACATTCAACACAATATTATAGCAATGGATTCAAATTATTGTATAATGTTTTTTTAATTTTCCCAAAATTTGGTAGCAGTTTTAGAACCACTACAGATTTAAGCTCAAATTGGGATTAAATTTTTGGTGCTACTTTTAAAATTTCATACTATATTAGTAGCGATTTGGTAACCGTTACAAAGGTTTTGGCACCAATTTTTTAAAATTCTCATCAAATTGCTACAAAATTGGAGCCAAATTTTTATTTTTCATTTCCCGCCACGCAAAATTATGGCGCAACATATATAACCGCTACATTCTTCACAAATAATATGTTATCTACATACGCATCTTGTAACGGTTGGAATAAACTGCTACAAATGCAGTAGCGGTTGTGTTATGTGGGTAGTGGTTCTAATCTTTGCAATAGTGGAATTTGTAGCTATTTTTGCAACTGCTACTAATGTCGTTTTTGTAACAGTTAAAACTACAATAAATACATCTTTTTAACCGTTACTAAACCACAATTTTTTTTGTAGTGTTAAAAGTAAGTTAACACAGTTTTGTAAACTAGAAACATAAAAACGGTAAACTCATTATACAAAACTCACAAGTTTGGCCAAGTTTATAACTGACACGAGTTTACCTATGACTCGACTCAATTTTGTAAGTTAGGAACGTAAAAACAATAAATTCGAGGGGTCAACTCATAAATTTGACAACAATGCTTGTGTCAGTGCAAAATGCAGCACTAACTCACTTTATAATGGTCTATGTATAGAATTCTTGTTTGATTAGAAAAATTTATCTCTAATCTGGCTTTCTTGCAAGTAAGTCTTGATTAATTACACATTTAAAATTATAGACATAAACCTTACGTTGTATTGCACTTATTGTTCTTGTATGCTTTTACATATCAAAAAAATGAATCTTGTTTTATACATTTATCAGGAACTCCATGATCAATTGTGACAAGTCTCACTGAACTAATTAATCTTCATAACATAATTAAGCAAACCACACAATTGATAAATGAAAACTTCATAGTCATGACACATAAAACAAATCACACATTAAGGGTAGAGTTTTGATCAGGACCAAGTCATTGATCCCTCAATTTTTCGGTAGAAATGGTGTTCATGATGAAACCTGCTGAGTCTCATTTATCAAATAATACATAACTACTAAACATTGGATTTGATATTCAACAAAAGCATCATAGCACAAACATCAGCCCACATTCTTCATCAAGTGTCAACAGCATCACCAACACCTGCATTAATCAAGAAAGGAAAAGTAAAGGACTATTAAGATTATGACTATATTATAATCCATGTTGTTAGATATAGTAAAATAGCCATTTTGTAGTCAGTGCGTCAAAAAATTATGTTCTTAAGATTTTACTTTGTAAATATATAGCATATTTAGAGGAAAAAAAATAGTTCCTTTGATATGCAGCTGTGTTTTTGGTCTCCTTAACCACAGCTATTCTCTTTACAATAAACAAAAACTGTTCACTCTTTTTCAACCACCTCAGCCGACACAATGGAGAGATAATGTACATGAAGAAAGAAACATGGACATATAAAGAAGTTAAAAAATATATATATGCAAAAAGATAGGGCCTGTTTAATTTTCCGCTTTTCAAAACAGCTTTATATTTTGAAAAATAAAATAAAAAATTATTTGAAAATGTGTTTTTGATTGTGTTCTAAAAAATTAAAAGTTATTTTGAAAAACAAAGTTCCAGAACATCTTTTTAATGTTTTGTTACCTTTTATTAGAAGAGGCTGATAAAATTACTGTTCAAATAAAGCATAAACTGTTCAAAAAAAAAAAAAAAAGCGGCTGTTAACATTATATTTTCACTAAGTCAAAATTCTACTTCCTCTCTAGAGACCCATATGAGTAGAAATTTCCCAGCCACGTGGAGCTTACTTAGAATTCATAGTATGACTAGGTGATGACTTAAGGTGAGTTATATAGATAAAGATTAATTTATAAAATGAAAAATATACTAAGGACCGAGTTCTAACCAAGATAAAAGTTGTGAGACTGAATTATAGAGTTATAGTTTAGGGACTTGGGTCTATTTGGTATGAGGGATTTGAATGGAAGGGGAGGGGAGAGAAAATTTTTATAAGTTGATTTTAAAAATTGGAGAAGTGGGGTTACAAAATTTTAATCTAGAGAATATGTGAGATAAAAGAGTATGAAAAATTAATTAAAAACTTTTAACCTCACTTCCTTCATTTTTTTTAAAATCAACTTAGAAAATTTTCCTACCATTCACTTTCCCTCCTCTCCCCTCATACCAAACAATACCTGAGTTATAATTGAGTTAAGAGTCGAAGGATTAGAATATTAATATTCCTTTTATTAATAACAATCATACCAAGGAAATGTTTTTATCCTTCACTTCACCATTTCATATATGATTTTCAAAATAATGAATCGAACATATTTTTTCTTTCAAACCTTTTGTTTTAATAGGTTATTCTAAAATATCATTTTATTGAACTGTTTTAGAAACATGAAAACAAAAAATAGAATCAAAGCCATAGTTTCCCTCTATTTTTTTTCCAACCAAGGCCATGGTTTCTCTGTTTCATGATTCTTTCTTTAACATATGAAGCTGTTGTTGATCATATTATAATAATTACTACTAGAAAATAAATATTGAAATAAATATCAACAAGCAGCTCTATTTTTTAGTGATAGGAAAGCACAGAAAAACGTAACAAAAAGATACTAATAATTTAAGAAAAGAAATATTGACATATAGAGGGCAAAAAGAAGATGCAGGTTTCTTTTATTCCTTGTCCCTTCATATATGAGGCTTTTATTAATGTCTTAGTAACTACCACTGGAAAAAAAACATAAGCAATAAGCAGAAGGATACAAATAGTTCAAGAGAAGAAAATTCTTTAGCAACAAGATCATAAAACTAATAAACCTGAAGATGATGACATTTACGTGCCATCCATCATGTTATTAGATATAGCATAATCATTTTGTAGTGAATCAAAATAATTATGTTTTTATGATTTGACGTTGTGTGTGTATATATGTATAACATATTTCAGTGAAAAAAATTGGGTTAAGAAGTTGGAAGCTAAGAATCAAATAATCAAAATCATCTTTTTTAAAATTAAAAAAAAAATATGCCAGCTGTTTTTTCTCCTTAACCACATCTAACCTCTTTAAAATAAACAAAACTTGTTCACTGTTTTTCAGCCAACTCATCCGATACAATGGAGAGAATGTGCAGAGAGAAAGAAACACATGAAAAGATAGCCCCACTGTTTCATCCCTTAATATATGAATCTATTGTTGATATTATAGTAACTACTATTGGAAGTGAAATATTGAAATAAATTTCAACATTCAACTCTGCTGAGAGATGGGAACACACAAACTAACATGACAAAAAAATCATTTAAGAAAAGAAATTATGGTATTTTGGGGGGGGGGGGGAAGAAGAGATGCAAGTTTCTTTTGTGCCCCTTCATATATGAGAATTTTGTCGATGCCGTAGTAGTTACTACTAGGGAAAAAAATATAGACAATAAGTAGAAAAATACAAAAGGAAATTAAGAAAAGTTCTTTCCCAACAAAATCTTAAAACCAACAAACCTGAAGATGATAGCATGGAAGATGGACTTATCCTTCTATATATCAACGCTATCCTGCATTACCAGATCATAATAGTAGTTTGCCTAAGAAAATGTAATTTTGAAAAAAGGACAACATTTGCATAAGCATGATATAATCTAATTTCTATTTCCTTTATCATTAACTATACATTTTTTGAAACGGTATTTATTAGTATACATGTGGATATATCATACCTTTGCTGAGGATAGCATTTCTATTATTTTGTTAGGGTTTCCTTTATCCTTCCATTCCACAACATGCTCTTCTATTTTCACTTTAGATAACTTTGGTGTTTTCAACACTCCTAGACAAAACATCTTCATTTTAGGGCATCCAGATATTTCCATCTCTTCTAATTCTGGGAATTCAAAGGTTTGACTTTGTGAAGAAAACATCTTCAAGCTTTGCATATCAATAAGTTTGACAATCCACAATTTGTTGAAAGTGGTTCCACCTTGTACATCTTCATTGGTCTCATTAGTTACAATTTCCTCCATCTTTTTGCAATCATTTATCTCCAACCTTACAAGACTCACCAAGCTTTTGGCAATTGAAGCTGTCACTAAATGGATGAGTTGATGACATCCAGATACGGACAGCCTTTACAAATTTTGAAATAAAGTAGAGGATGGTGCCAACTTGACCAAGCTACAACAATTTTTGACATAGAGGTATATTAGGTTTTGATGAATAGGTGGTAGCTGAGAATCATCCTTCCATATGCTCTTAAGCTTATCCAGATAGACAATGTGTAATCTCTTAATTAATGGTGGGATTTTCCCCATAAAATCAATAATCTCATCCAGCGATGGGAATATCTCCTCAAATGAACTATGCTCCACATAGAGCCAATACAACTGATGAAATCTTTTAAGGGAGCTATAGGGAATGGTTACCCCTTCATTCTTGAAGCTTTCTACATAAAGATGGCTCACTTTAAGAAAGACATCCACTATCCTTGTGATATTCTTCGCATTTATTGTCATGCTTTGGGTTGTGGAAATGACCTATAAAATGATAAATAATAAAGCAATTACCATGATTAATAGGGGGTTTAGTAAATTAAATCAATATATTGTTTTAAAAAATTAAATCTTTCTAAATGGACCACACATCTTTTTGCTAACATTTATATTTTTCATTATTTCCCTAAAATCATATCCGGACGTTAAAGTAGAAAAAAATCATTTAAATTATTTTTATTGGCTACTTTATTTTCTATAAATTAAATTAGAAAAAAAAAATACCATCTTTCAAGCTTTGAATTCATATTTTGTGCTACCCTTTTGACAGAGAAACTTTTCTGTAAATTGATTACCGATAAAATTATTACTAGAAGAAGGCAATTTAATAATTTCAATCGAGATACTTTTTAATAGAATTATTTCTTATTTATTGTAGATAAAATCTTTCTTAACTGATACGCCATCTTCAGCTGATATTTATATTTTAATTATTAATTTCTCCCTAAAATCACAACCATACTTTAAAATAAAAGTGAAAGTTTTTAAATCATTTTACCGCCCCTTTCTTTCTAGTAAGAGATTTACCAAACAAAAATAACACTATTTGCAATCTACCACGTTCATAAATCATCATCTGCTCGTACAATTTCATGTGCAAGTAGAGTCATGTAAAGTTTAAAATTAATGGGTAGACAATAGAATGTCGAAACTTCAATATTTGCATTAGATATTTAAAACTGGAAAATAAGAATGTCAATATGTTCAATGTACCTCTTCAAAAGTAAATAGATGTTGGATGGTATTGTTAAGATTGGTCTGCCAAATATCTTTATGAGGTTCACATTGATCCACTCGAACGCTTTGAAGCAACGGGGCATGAATAACCTAGACAGAACATTGTGAGATGAGGACACTCTCTTATAGTTACATGTTCCAATAATGGAAACCTGAAAGTATAATTGTGGCCACAAAATATCTTCAATCTTGGTAGGTCATCGAGTTCCAAAAACTCAAGTTTGGAAAAGATAATGTCTTGTACCTCATCATCCTCTCCTTCTTGCTTCATTATAATTTCCTCTATTTGGCGGCAGTTACAAATTGAGAGACGTGTGATATGGACCAAGCTTCTAGCAGTTGATGAGGTCAACAAAGTGGTCAACCTATACGAAAATGTGACTTTAAGATGTGTGAGATTTGGGGAATAAACTAAGAATGGTGTCAAGCTTATCATACTAGAGATATCAATGAGTGTCAATTTTGAATAGGGAGAAGTAAGTGCAGAGACGTCATCCCCTGCAAAAGCCTCCTTAAAGTCACCCCGCAGCACTAGCTCCTCTAAACATGGAAAACTCTTCAACAATGATATGTACGAAATAGTTGTAGTTTCCATAGGAATACTGGCAAGATGAAGCAGTTTTACTTTGAGGAAGCGGTACATTGGAAACTGGCCACTCCATATCATTTCAGCTTCTTTTCCTTGCAATCTCAACTCCTCCAAATTATCAATAGCCTGCAGTGCACAATGCATAAATAATAAGTAAATTGCATAAAAAATGTAACAATTAATTAATTCAAAAAAGGGTATATGCTTTTTTTTTTTTTTATGAGGGTATCTTCAAATTAAAATTTGATATACTTCCACAATTTTGACATACATATTTCATTAATTTCAAGTATTAATTATGATAAATTCAAGTGAATATGAACTTTTAGTTTGAAGTTTCGATCTTCCATTTTGACATACAAATATTATTCCTCCTTTCTCGTTAAAAAGAAAAATATAAAATTAAAGCTTAAACGTCTTCCAAAAAAAAAAAATCTATACGCCGGAGTCAATGACACACGCAAAGACGAAAATATGAGGATTAGAGAGTCTCTCTTTTTTATTAAAAAACAAAGAAATGAAAATTATTTAATTATTTTATAATATCTGTTAATTGAAATAATTATTATGAATTATTAAATTTTAAAAAGTGAACAATCAGAATTCTATTAAATATTCGAGTGATAGGAATAGTTCAAATATTTAAAGACTCAAACATATCAAATTCAACATTCTTTAAGTTGTAAAACAACATAATTTGATGTTTCATTATTTATTTCAATGCTTCAAGTTATTTTTTTCTCTTTAACTAGCTTCGTTTGACAACAAATAACCAATGAATAGCTAATTTAGAATTGTACCTCATCGTGATGGGAGAATAGAGGATATTTTGAGTTTAGTGTGCTCTCTTCCTCATGTATTTCTGATGAGCTTGAGACTTCCTTTTCAAATATATTTAATTCATCACAATATTGAGTTTATAACCTTTGAAGGTGTGGCCATTCTAATGTGTGTCTCTGTGGATAGAAGTTCCTCAACTTTGGAAGCGCAGTTAGCATAAGGGAAGTCAGCCTAGGAAACTTAAATGTAGTAGCAACAGATTCTGAAACTTGATCCTTTGCAACAATTACATCTATACCACAATAAATTATTTGAAGCTCTTCAAGATGACAAAACATGCCTTTGTCTATAGCTTATGCAGTAAATATACTTGTAAGGCTTTTACAATAAGAAACACCAACGCTTCTTAGACTTGGGAAGGAGGCATTTCCTTGGCGGTGATTACTCCACACATTCTTTAATTTTGGCAAACTCCATAGCTTTAGCTTTTGCAATGGCACAACAAGTGATGATGACACCATCTTTTTATCAAAATTCAAATCTTCAAAATCAAACACCATTTCCAACATGTTACAATGTTTAACTTCCACTTCTTCCAAATTGTTTAAAGATTTCAGCACATGAAGGGGCACCAACTTCTTAAAGCCACAACTTTTCACACTTAATGTTTTCAAGTTTCTAAATGAATTGTGTGAAAGTTGGTCATCCCATATCATCGGAATCAACTGGTTTAAATTGGATAATTCCAATATCTCTAATTTTGAAAATAATACCTGTGAAAGAAAATATGTTTAAGCGAAAATCTTTTTTAATCCTTAGGCTTATTTTTCATGAAAGACTAGTCAAATGTCTAAATAAAGCTCTCATCTAGCACAATATTTTTCTAGAGATTGCTAAAATTTAATTTCAAATATCACGTTCACAAAACAAATAAATTAAGTAATTAAAAAAATTGTAAAATGCTATAGTAGTTAGCTTAATGTCAACGTAAGTAATTGTAAAAATATTATTATTAAAAATATTATTATAATAATAATATTTTTATAATATATTAAATCTGGACTGTTGAGATCTTGATCCAAAGGCCCATAGGAGAAAAAATGACCTCCTTTTCTTTTGAGACAAAGCACCAAAGCCAAACCCGTACCTTATTGTTGAAGAGCGATTCCAAAAATTATTATAGTGGTTAATCATCAAATCCATAAGCTACATTGACATTACTATATATTTTAGTGATACGAACATCTCATATTAAAATGCTCAAAAATATCGAATTCACATGTTTTTAGGTTGTACAACAAATAATTTGAGGCTTAATTATGTTATTTCAATACTTGATGTTAGATTTTTGCTTTTATTATCTAATTTTAAGTAATTTAAAGAAAATATAAAACTGCGAACTTTCATGATAGCCAAATAGCAAAGCAAGTAATTATAGTGAAAGTGTTTTTTTTTTTTTTTTTGCAGCTCATGAAGTTTGAAGTTTTGTAAGAAGATAGAATAAGGAAAAAATGTGAATAAAATAATCTGAACATACCTTATTAAAAAGTGATTTGAAAATTTCTTTGGATGAGTTATTTGATGCCCATCCTTTATGCTGAGATCAGCAGTTAGGGCAGGCAAATTTCCTTGGCATTTATTGCTCCACACATTCTTCAATTTTGGCAAATTCTGTAGCTTTAACTTTTTCAATGGCACAATCATTTCTCTTTATAATAATTCAAATCTTCAAAATCAAACAGATTCTCTAATACGTCACAATCTCTGACTTCCACTTCTTTCAAGTTGTTTAAATATTTCAGCACATGAAAGGGCATCAATTTCACAAAGCCACATCTTTTCACTGTCAATGTTTTCAAGTTGCTAAAAGAGTTGTGTGGAAGTTAATCATACCATATCATTGGAATCAAATTGTTTAAATTGGATAATTCCAATATCTCTAACTTTGGTTGTAACGCCTCTAGAAAGAAAATATGCTTAAACATAAGTTACTTTTGATCTTAGGCTTATTTTTCATGAAAGATTATCTTCCCATCTGCCACAATATTTTTTTAACAGGTTGCTAAAAGTTCTATATCAAATTTCACGTTCATAAAAAGCAAGTTAACTAATTGAAGAATTAAAAGAAACTGAAAGGGCCTATTTGGTACGAATAATAAAATAAAAATTCACAATACCCAAAACACCCTTATTTTATTCATCTTAAGGGGGAAAAAAGTCAGTTCCCTCATCTTCTTCCTCTCTCAACCTTGAGCCACTCTTCTCCTTGCAAATCTGCCCTGCTCAAATTACCCTTTCCCTATTGGTCCACAGTGAATACCTATTATGCCATCTAATCTTCCCTTCTCACTGGAGTGAACGAAGGGGCAGTCAATCTGTGTGGGGAAAGAAGAAAAGCCTCCTCAGTGGAAGAGGAAAAGCGAGGGGAATCTATAACGATGATGAAGGAAGAAGACAAACGGCGTTTTGGGAATTTCACACGCAGGAAAATTGGTTTCCACCGTTAATGGAAGGAAGTAGTCCTCCCATGTTTATAAGGAAAATTTTAGGATCCATGAAAATGGTTTCTTGGGGACTAGGTGATGAAAAATGGGCAATTTTCCAGTTCAATAGGTTCATTTTCTTTTATCCAAAGGGGCTCTAATATGCTATTTGTACAGTTCAAACTAAGTAACTCTAGAGAAAGTAATTTATGTAAATACTCTTCATTATTTAAATTAAAATATATTTATCTAATTTTATTAGATTAAGTTAGTTAAATTGATTAATGTGACATTTTTTCTAAAAATACCTTAATAATCTTCCTTAATTCTCTCAATCTCTCTCTTACTTGATTATTGTTGAGAAAACATCAATAGGGGTAAATTATGAGAAGATTTACAAATGTGAGAAATAGATATTATATTTAGGATCATGATCAACTTTTGAATTAGGTCATATATTAAGGATCGGAAGGAGTGCATAAAAAAAAGCTAAGGAAAAACCTGCAAAATTCCATAAACATAGTTTAATGGCAACAAAAATAATTATAGTGAAAAACGAATTTGCAGCTAATTAAGTTTGAAGTTTTGTAGGAACTTAAGACAATAAGAAATAAGAATAATTAAAATACTATGAATGTACCTTATTGTTGAAAAAGCGATTGGAAAATTATAGTAGTGGGGGACCATCAAATCCGTAAACTACATCCACATAAATATTTTAATGACACCAACAATTCACATATTGCAATACTCAAAAATATCGAAATCACATGTTTTTAGGGTGTAAAATGAATAATTTGAGGCTTCGTTATTTATTTCAATAATGAAAGTTAGATTTTCCCTTTTATTAGCTGCAAACTTTCACGTGGCCAAATCGCAAAGCAAGCAATTCTAGTGAAAGTGATTTTTGTAGCTAAATTAAGTTTGAAGTTTTGTAAGAAGATAAAATAAGCAAAAAAATGTGAATAAAATAATCTAAACATACATTGTTGTTGAAAAGTGATTTGAAAATTTTATTGGATGCGTTATTTGTTCCCTACCCTTGATGTTGAAATCTCTAGTAAGAGCATGCAAATTTTTCATCTTCAAAGTGTGTAACCGACAAAATACGATGGTCTTCAGTCCTTGACCTTAATTCTCAAGGGCATTCAAATTTTTAAGTTTCAAGCTTTCAAGGATTGGGAAGGCATCTTCATGATGTGGTGAGTTCAAAACAATATATTTAATATCATCATTGCTTTCAATCTGAAGATGCCTTAAACATGAAAATCCTCTTACATCATGAGTGTAAATTAAAGAACATTTTCAAGCCCATTAGATCCATATAAATGCAAATCTTCAACTACTTCCAATAACTTTCGAAGCCCAGCCGTCAAATCAATACTACTCTCTAGCTCAATTCTCAATATCTTTGAAGTTTAATAATTGCATTGCCATTTCCAACGCTTTCCAATGCATATACAGCATCTCTTCAATTTCATATCTGAGAACAAGTTCTCTGGCAACATAGAAACTTCAGGGATTTGAATATCTAGAGAAGATATTGGCAAATCCTTTAACTCATCAAGACTTGCATTTTCATCAGCTTCACTAAATTCTTCAACTTTCCACTGGTCAAAGCTGTTTCCCATGTACAACACCTCTAATTTTTTCAAGCTAGATAGGAGTTTATGTGGAATCACTTTAAGTTTGGAGCAATGGGATAAATTCAACATTTGTAAAGAAGTAAACTTTGCCACTTCAATCAGTAAACGTTCAATTTCAGAGTGAGCTAGACTTAGAACTTTTAATTTCCTCAAGCATCCAACTTCAGTTATATTTTCTAGCACACACAAGAGTGTGGACACAATGCTCTTAGTTTTTGTAGGAAACTGAGTGATGGTAGTAACGAAAAATGCACATTGGTGAATGCCAACAGTTTCAACTCCTTTAAAGATTTGAAAAAACATGGTTGGTATGGTTAAATCATGTTTTCTGCTATTAAGCAGAAATAATTCTAAACTTGGACCATGCAACTCTTCTGGAAGGTCACCAATGTCACTTTCTTGTAAGCAAATTCCCTTGTAGCCTTCTAGTACACTTTCGTTCGGCCATTCATTCAACCTTCTATGCCTCACAATGAATGCCAGTAATGTTTGGGATGCAATTGATAATGCAACATCTCGAAAGACGTCGTGTATTGTAAAATGATGACTAGAAAGACTATCAAGAAATAAGTTTAATGATTTTAGCTATCTTACAATTTCAGATATTGCAGCATGGGCTTCTTCCATATTATCTATGTGTTGAAGAAAATCTAGCCCCACAGAGTACATGAGCAGTTCTTCAATTGAGGGATCATGGGACAACATAGCGGCTAGCAAGAAAACATTTTTGTTTTCTTCACTTAGAGTATCATAGCTCAACTTCAAAGAGGCATCGATCTCCTTAATTCCTGTGTAGTTTCTCCTTAAATGATTTTTCCATGCAAGGTAATCTTTCCACCCATCTAGATCTTTTTCCCTCCAACGCCTTGGCAGCTGTTGCAATCGCTAGTGGCAAGCCTTGACACCTTTGAACTATCTTAGTGGCTGTAGATATCAAGTCATGATTGCTTGAATCAAAAGAAAATTTAGCAATCCTCTTGAACAACTCTAATGCTTCATCATCTGGCAAAACACGCACACTGATGATTTTTTGACACTTCATGCGTTTTGACAGTAGCATTTCATTCCTTGAAGTTAGTAAAATTTTGCAACCTTCAACAAAGGGAATTCCAACTTTTCCCAAATCAACTTCCTCCCAAAGATCATCCAATATTAGGAGCATACTCTTCTCTTGCTTCAACCTATCACATAAACGACAAGCTCTCACGTCTTTAGTTTTTTCATTGAGTTGCATTCCTAGCTTCTCAGCAATCTGGCCTTGAATCTTCTCAATGTTCAGTTCATCAGAAACAGTTGTCATGATCACCTTTTCAAACTTGTTTTGATTCTTTACTACCTCTTTAGCTATAGTGGTCTTGCCTACACCACCAGGTCCACACAATCCTATCATATTAATGCTTTGATTCCACAATGCCTCCATAATTTGATTTATAATCGGCACTCTCGAATCAATTCCTGCATTGCTTTCTTCGTCGGTTAATTCTGGATGCGGCCGGGGAGGAGCATGGTATGAAACTCTATCAAATTTTCCCCTCTCACAAATGTCAGAAACTTCTTGTACCATTTCCTTTGCTCTATTGCTTAGCTTATAGCGTAGCCACGGGTTGGGATATAAAGTTATGCTGCACTCTCTTTTTGCTTGACTCTCTTTATGTAATTGTTCTACTTTCTTTGAAATCTTATCCACTTCGTCCAACCAATGGAGAACCTTATCTTCAATTTGTTCTACGTTGTTCCTAGTCTCGTCTATTTGATGTTGTATCAATCTTCTTTCAAGGGTGAGTTCCACAAGTTGTTCGGTGAGTTGCTCAATGTTTTGGTCATAAAAAAGTAGATAAAGAAACTGCTCCCAAATTAGTTGGAGCATTAGATCCTGAAAATTGTCAACCAAACCACAAGTAGGATCCATATAATTTGTGCCCTATTAAAAAGATATAGCTAATATCCAATAAAGAGTTAGTCTAGCGGTGTAAGGCCCCACTAGATCTTTCTGGGTCTCGAGTTTGAATCTTGGAGGAGACACTTGTGTTGGGAGAGGAAATCATGAACCCTGAACTGGATACCGGATAATACTATTAAAAAAAAGGTATAGCTAAAACTCCATTAAACTTTGTTGATGTAATAATGTAGAAATATTCGTAACCTGAAAACAAAAGTATCACCTTTTTTTTTTATCCAAAGAGGAATAAAATGTGATTTCCTCCTTTTTTTTTTCTTTTTTTTTTTTTGTATCTTTCTCTTCTTCACCCCTGAGAGAATCAAAGCAAGAGTGAGATTGTTCGAATGCTCACGGTTGACAACATTAAATTATCTTTAGTCAAAGTATTTTTTTAGTTATACAATATCAAAATACTTTCATGATATTTTGTTTTCTTATCTTTCTTTCTTTTTTTTTTTTTTTGGCAAATAGATATTAGAGTTAAGATGCAAAAATATACATGAGATTTTCTTCAAAGTACGCCCAACATCATATACTTTTTTGAGGGACAAAAGTAACTATGAAAATGAATCCTTGTTTTTGCATGTTTGACTTTTATCATTTCTAGAAGTTGTTTTGGAAATAAATAAATCATTAAAAAATAATATGAAAAATTATTTAATTCAAAGTCAATAACTGTTAGGTTTTCAAATTATATTAGAGTTTTATTGAATTCTAGATTTTGTTTTTTTAACTCAGAGTCGATGGTCGATGACCAATTTCATCTCCTGTATTTTCGTTTGTTTTCCTTTGATAACAATACTTGATATTTTGTTCTATTATAATTTTGGGTTAGAATTTCACAACATAATTTCTTACATCTAACTAGAATTAATGATGATGCTATTTAAATATTATTGATCCCTCCTTTTTTCTACTTTTCCTTGTCATATTTAGAATTGTGGGTATTGGTCTATTGAAACCATCAAAGGGTTTGATTAACATAGAGTTTGGGGTGTCAGGTGTACCTTTACCCTAAATATTATAAGCACTTATATTAACATAAATTAACATTACACACACATATACACACTAGTGTATTGGAATTTGTCCTCACACATGCATGTTGGTCCTTCTTGGGTTACTGAATCCTTCAACATAAAAGAAAATACAAAACTTGGATCCATCGTCTGCACGGTTTTTTTTTTTTCTCCACAATAAATATATTTATAATAATTGTTTCACTCAAGGCTACGTATAATACTCATATTACTATTCACAAGAAAAATCTCTCTTCAAAACCTAAAAAAGAAAAATTATTAGGCCATGTGCCAGCCAACGAGACTCTTTCCACACTTCCCTCTGTCTTCAAATTTTAAAATCCCTCATATAGTTTATCTATTTTGTCAATTTATGTAGTTGGATGATGATCCATCTCTGTACTGCCTACATTTTTCCTTTGTTTGTTTTATATATAGTTTATCATTTAAGTAAACCTTTTATTGTGATGAATATATCTTATATTCAGACTATTTTACATATCTCAAGCTGTGCATCACAAATAGAACTAATTCATTACTCCCTCCTGTCCTTAATATAAGACATATTTACCTAATTTGATTAGAATAAGAAAGTTAGTTAATAGGATATGTATTTCTAAAACACCCTAATCATCTTTCTTAATTCCTTCATTCCCTCTCCTCTTTGATTATTGTTGAGTGAGCATCAATAGGGGTAAATTAGGAAAAAATTGATAAAAATTAAAACTATGTCTTATATTTAAGACTAAGATAAACTCTCTAAATATATTCTATATTAAAGACCGAAGGAGTAAAATATAACAGATGGCTGCACTTCATTATAAGAAAATGGGTTTGAAGGTGGATTGTGCTAAGAAAACAGTGAATTAGTGATAGAATTTAGCGACGAAATTCCATCATAAACTACGATATAACACTGTTAATTAATGACAGTTTATTTGACAACAATATCATCAAATTCCATCAAAAAATTAGATGTTTGAAAGGATAATAGGATCAGATATCCCTATTGCACAAAAGTACAAATTCACAGCATAGCAGCAAAGTCAAGGCCTCAACCTTGAAAACAAAAGTCTCACCTTTTTTGTCTGCACTAAAGACCATGAGAATTTGATTTCTTCCATTGTCCTACCTTTCTTTTCGTCACCCTGTGAAAATAAACCAAGAGTGAGACGGTTTCCATAATCACAGTTGACAATATTAAATTATTAGTTGTCAAAGTATTTTTTTTTTTCACATATACGATATCAAAATATGATCATGATATTTTGTTTCCTCCCTTTTTGCAAATAGATATCTGAAATTCTAGTACACGTCACCAGGTTGGTGGAGTAAGGTCATAGCCAAGCTTGTCACTGAACAAGTAGGACATAATAAATTTACGTTTTTGGGATTGCAGTAAACCAGGTGTGAAGAGATTATTATTTTCTTCTTGTTTGCTCTCCAGCTATATTATATATATTCTGAAAAGTCGACAATAATTTGCTACAAAAGTTGAAACATGAATTGAATTGCAACTAGAATTCGATAATATTTAAGTATTCATTAGACCAATTTAATCACTGTCTGTATGTGAAATAAATATATACTCTGAACTTACAATAACGATGTGAAACTTCACAATCTGGAAATATGTAAACCTCCGATCTTCCAACAGCAATCAGCTTTCCCTAGTGTTCCAACACAGATCAAGGACGGGCCCACCTTTGTTCCCCCTCTCTTTTTATGGTGTTTTGAACAACTTTACGAAGAAAATGCTTCAAACAAATAAAAGGTTTAAGTAGGAAGACGATGAATTGTAAAAAAACAAACAGGAAAACGACATCAACTCTTTTTGAGCAAAAGGAAAACAACATCAACTAAACAACTAAAGTAAGAAAGAAGACGAGCTTAGAGAAAATAAAAGCAAAGGAAATGACACTTTTTTTTTTTTTGAAGATATAAGTTTAGACTTTAGACAAATGTAACCGCAGTCTTTTTTAGGGTTTTTTCTTCTTGAGGAAATATCAAAAACCAGAAAAGTTAAGCTGAAAATATCACAACAAAGAGGAGTAGTGCCAGCAAAAAGTGCAAGAGGAGCAAATTTTTTTTTTTTGTTTTTTGAATATGAAACAGAGAAAGGAAGACAGAAATCAGAAAATAGAAAGGAAGTTGCAGAAAATATGTTTAAGAACAAGATGAGAGGTCAAGGAACACAGAAGAAGCAAGGAATGCTGAGAAATTCTGAAAGAAGACAATAAGAACAAACAAAAAAACAGAGGAATTAAATTAACGAAAGTGCCAAAACGAAAAAGTTCACAAATTTTTTTGGGTCTAAAAAGGACTACATATAACGAAAATCAGAAAATTCAAAGAACAAAAGGAGCTTCTGAGAGAAGGTTGAAGAAGATGAGAAATCTGGAAAACATAGAAGGAGAAAGTAGTAGTGATGTGAAACCATGAAAGAGGAAGCAGATCTAAAGCTTTAGGAGTAGATTGCAAAGTCTCTCGTGCATAGAAGAGTCAATAATGATGTAGCACCTATTTGAATAAAGCTAACAATAAATATTGACGTATTATGACAATGAAGTGTGAGACTCACAGCAATTAAAAAGAAAAAAGGTAGCTTTCAAGTATAAAGGCATCTTTTTAAGATTCATCTTGGGTGCTCCTTGTAGCATTGACTTTTTGTTTTATTTTTTGGTTAGACGCAGCATTGGCTAATGTAATGAAATTTAAAATCGATTATTCAAATTTAAAATTTAAACTAATATACCTTTTTTCGGATTAATTAGAACTCAATCCTGAGTTGTGAAACTCATAAAACTAACTGAAGCTTTGGGAGGAGTAGACAGCAATTAAACTCAGGGATAATTTGAATCTTTTGTGCACATTTCTCATATTTTTAATTCCCTTAAATATATGATATTACATGGTGTTATTCTGATATATGCAGGTGAGATTGGAATATTTGATCACAACTTGTATCAATTAGTCACACAGGTTACAAAATGGGCGCCATTCTTGAGAAAGCATTGGATATTAGAGATCAATCTAAGGGCAAGTATTAAGGGCATTTATGACACATGTATATGTGATTTGAATAGTTGGCATTTTTATTGTCTTTTAGTTTTATTTCATTGAGTTGAATCTAGGCCCATTCCTATACTCCTGCATTTCCGTTTTAAATATTCATTTTTATATTTTTATCTTCTTATCCGTTTCCCATCTTATCCTATCGTCACCCTTTTTTGTCCTCATCCTATCTCTACCTAATTTGGATTAAATTCAATATATTATAAAATTATTTTACTATTACATAAACTAAAAAAATAAATCGTTAAATTTTTATCTTAGCAATTCACAACAGTAAACTACTAGATTATAGAAAAAGATAATAATTCTATAAAATACTAAATTTAACTATTTATTTTTTAATCCAATAGTGAAGATAAGATGGGAAGAAAAAAGGGAAACAAATGAAGGAGAAATCCCAGAATAAGGAAATTCTACTCACTCCCACATTTCATTGTCCCAGACTACTTTCACAGATTGATTTAAGTATGCACACCCACAAATTAAGAGCATGTTTGAGTTAGCGTTTGAAAAGCACGTTCATGCAAGTTGTAAGACCTAAAAATGGGATTGAGGGCTAATAACTTCAAAAGTGGATGCAATTATTGCTGAGTAAACACTTTTGGAGAATGTGTAATGAGAATTTGGTTGTTTTAATAATTCCAATGGTTTTCTTGTGAAAAATTGTATAGGAATAGGTTTGATTGTTGATTTTGAAGCCATTGGAGACATTACATTGGTTGGAAATTGGAAAAACTGTCAAGTGTAATTTTGTACAGGGCAGTCGGTTTATATGGACATTTTGAATGGGCAAATGATGTCTAAGAATTCTGAAAATTTCCGGTCTTAAATTTCACATGTCAAGCTTCAAAATGGGCAAATTATTTGTATCATTTCGATTTGTGAGCTGGGAGTTATGAATATTTGAAATTATCCCAGCCAAAATTGATTATTTTCATAAACAGCAGGCAAAGATTAAGATTCTAGGAATTTCGTGATTCCAGATAGCAAAATTCTATATTTTTCCTTGAATATAGACTCAATAAGGGTTCTATAGGCTTTGGAATCATTCCAATTCTATTTTTCTAGAATTAGTTATGATTTTTCAAATTTTGGGTAGAAATCTGCTAGAATTTCTGAAAAATATGAAATTGTTGGAAATTAAATTAATAATTAAATATCATATAATATATGATATTAAATATCATCATCCTTCTTTCTCCAGCCATTTTCACGCACTCAGATCTAAAATTAGAGAGAGAAGAGTTGAGAGAGTCTAGAGAGAGAAAGTGAAGATAACTCGCAAGGTAAGCCGATTTCTCCAACGATCTAGTTCCTAACGCATATAATTCTACTCCTAAGCTTTTCTTTCAAGTACTTCAAGGTTGTTGGAGCTCAAATTTGCTGTTTAAAGAGAGTTAGGTTTCAGCCAAGAGGAGGAAAAGCTAGTGGGAGCTTGAGGTAACTTCCAAACCTTCATATATTAACTATTCTGGCTGTTGTGGGCAATTTAATCGGTGAAATTTCACCGAATTGCCGTTGGTTTTAAATTTTGGAAATTGAGTTGCCTAAGGGTTATTATGCTGCCCAATTTTGGTTCAAATGGTAGTTATAACCTAATGTAATAGTTAATAAAGTAGCTAGGAGTAGAAAGGAACGTGTTTAAGGAGCTCAAATCGTAAAACCCCGATTTTCGCGGGAGAACACATAAATTTTGGCCAGCTCTAGAAATGGGTCTTAGAGTTGGATTTTCAGTTTGGTCGAAAACGTTCAGAGCCAACTACTGTTGCAACCCTTACTTGTTTCGTACCTCGGCTGGGCTCGAGACCACTAACTGGGCATATCGGTGTACCCGTAAGCACTATGTTCGATCATGTTCAGTGTACTCATAAGCACTATGTTCAATCATGTTCGGTGTACCTGCAGGCACTATATTCGGTGTACCCTTAGGCACTATGTTTGGTCATGTTCAATGTACCCGTAGGCACTATGCTCGGTTTGGTGTACTCGTAGCTACCATGATTCGGTTGGGTGTACCCGTAGGTACCATGATTCGGTTCGGTGTACCCGTAGGTACCATGATTCGGTTCGGTGTACCCGTAGGTACCATAATTCGGTTCGGTAGGAATATTTTGTCTCTACCCAACTTCTAGGTTATCATGAAATCTAGAACCTCAACATCACATAGATTGGAAATCATTTTCCTCAATTACACCTAATAGGCATGCTAAAATCATGATCAATAGTGCATATTCTAACCTTTATGGTATTCAGCTATTATCCTCAAAACATTATTAAAGGTTCAACACTATCCATAAGGTTTAAACTTCTGTCATGTATCAAAACCACAGTGCAACTTGATTCGCATTTCGACCTAAGCACTATTTCAGCTTAGATTTGATTTAAGCCTATCCCAACCTTCACTATCATCAGATCGAATCCTCTAGGATCAACATACAGCATAATCACCACTCATCATGTATCACCGTATATCATACCTATTGTTACGAGTGTAGATGATTAATTTAATAGTGCAAGTGTACATTGTCATAATCAAGTAATACAGAAGTGAGTAGAGTATCGTTCCCACGAGGATTGGTCACTAAGTACCAAAATAGATCATTTTAACTCTATTTAGTCGGTTGATTAGTTGATGATTGAGAGTACAAAATAAAATATTATTAAATATGAATGCAAATGATATGAAACAACTATGAGAAAAAAGTCCTTGGGGTCAGATTTCACTTAACAAATTTCTGATTGAATCACTTATCTATTCTAGCCCAATTTATTCGACATGATTGATAGTCGAGTTTCCCTAATTTAATTACTAGCCTCTTCCAAGGTCAAGCAATTCTATAATTAATTGCTAATCCAATATATTCCTATATGAATTTAAGCAATTAATTATGCATTAAGATTCATGGAACTCAGTAAGACTACACAACTAATATGAATATATTCCTATTTAATATGCAAGTAATGGTTTTAATTATATGATCTATACACATGCATCTCCTTCCGGTCTCAACATACATATTGAAATCGTTCAAAATATGGCCTGTCAATCAAAAGTATTAAGAATAATAATTAAAACTTAATCATTAAGGAAAAATTCAAACTAGATTTAATAAGTTAAGATTCAATCTGTCATTAGTAAGCTACGTCATCACCCTAGGAAAATGGAAATTTAGCACATGATTAAAAAACAAAACCAAAATAAATTGACATTATATAAAAATAAAATGAAATCCTCATAAATACTACATAAAACTTGAATATTAAATTCTTAAACATAAATATACAACCAAAAGATGCATGAAAAATATAAAAATCTAGCCGTTCCTTTAGAAGGTAAAACCTTCCATGTAGGTGGCATGCAAAAAGTAATACAATCCTAAGCCTTCTAAGATAGATGCATGCAAAAAGTAATACAATGCATAAAATTAACTCTAAGATGATATATGTGGAGAGGAGAGGAAAGTAATAGATATGAAATGGTTGTAAGTAAAGAAAAGATGAGAATAATGGATATGAATTGGTGTGTGCAATGTGAAGGAGATGGTGGCTATAGGGAAGAATGGAGTATGGTAGATGGAGTAGTAGGTGAAATGTGGTAGGTGAAGTAGTAGATAGAATGTGGCAGATGAAGTAGTTGGTGAAAAGAAAGATGAAGTGGGGTAGGTGAAAAGGAAGATGAAGTGGTAGATGAAATGGTTGGTGGAATAGTAGATGATTCTCCCTTTCAACTTCCAAGTAAAATTTGAAACCCTTAGAGATAGAACTGGATTTTGGTCTCAACATCAAAGTTGTAGAGCTCTTTCTTAGCTTTTTATCTATATAAAGAACGTCCCAATCCGACATCTAGAGCTCCAAATATTGCCTGAAAACTGAAAGAGGATCTAATTTAGTATTTTTCAAGAAATTCTATTTTATGCCAAAATCATTATTTATTTATTAATTACACCCAAATTTATTAAATTGAGCTCAAATATCGTCCATAAAATCATCATATAAGGGAAAATAAATATGCAAATATTTTTCTTATCACCTACATACCTTTAACACCATGATGTTATTAAGAATCGTCACTTAGCATAAAGAAACCTCAAAATATTTACTATGCCTCGAGTTCCCATAAGCTCATCAAATGAACCTTTCTGGCAGTACTCACTGCAACAAAAATGTCCCGTATCCAATTCAATACTTATATCATCATTCTATACTTCTAAGCATTCTTCAAATCATCTAATTAGGATGATCATTAGTCATGGAGAAACCTTAAGACAATTTCTCCATGACCTTGCCACTTGATTTCCCAGGGGGTCACCCATCCTAAGATTTTCCTCGATTGAGCATGCTTAACTTTTATGTGTCTGAGCCAAAACGCAGATACCAGCTCTATCTGCTCCTAACCACCAGTAGCCTGAGACTACCCTCGTCTTAAACATCGTGCCAACTGTCTCTGGCTGACTAAATATTGTGTGTGATCTGCACACTGGCTTGGTAGTACATGCTTCCTTGGGTTTTGCAATATCCTTATACCATTCTCCGTTCAGTATTGCATTACTTGTTGCCCTTCGGATATTCGTTGATCCTTAGAGGCTAGTTCACAGACTAAGGTTTTTCACTCCTTTAATAACCCCGTCCGTGCATGTGTCCAATCATTATATAATCAAGACCATTTCAATAGACTATCATGTTGCCAGAACCGCTTGGGCTCTAATACCAAAATGTAGCACCCTTATCTTATTTTCACCTTTTACAAAGTATTTGCGGAAAATGATACGTAGTTCTATAGGCAACACAGGATTAGCATTAATATACTGATAAAAAGTACTCGATTATGAAAATTCCCCATTGGAATTGTGCGTGATAATTACAATCAATGTAGTCGTAATGGACTACTAGGGTGTCTAAATCCATTACGATGAAATGCAGACATCATTCCGTCTTTGTTCCACAACTACATTCCTCTCGTATGGTTCTCTTATTTGTTCTCAGCATATCTTCTGTTTTCACCTGCCTAAATTGTTGGTAGGGGGTGAGATTCGGGAGAATCTCAGTAGGAAAACATTTACCTTAATGCATGCAAGATATATGCTATGTGCATGACATGTTTGCTTTAACTAGATGCATGCCCCATAATGGAATTTCTGCATGCTCAATGTTTCAAACAACAAAACTATGGCCACAGTATAAACAGAAATAGAGCTTCATTATTCAAATATGCTCTACACAATCAAGTAAAGCAATCATATACATCACTACACAAGAAGAGATATCAAATACATGCAAATAAGGTAAGTCTTCTTCCTGGATCGCCTTTCCCTTGACTGACTGTCTGTCCGATACTCTGTATCTAGCTGGGCTACTGTCCTATCCTAAAGTCCCAAATGTATAAGAATTAGATTAAAACCCATTCATGTGCTACTTTAAACACTTCCACTATGTTTCTAGTGGTTATACGAGTCTATAGTGAAAATTTACCAAAATACCCCTGGGAACCCCGCCTAGCCCGGCTCGGCCCCATTGTACCGGTCCGACCGTACTTTTTCAAAAATTTTGACCTAGGATATTATGACATATTTTTGCCCAAGGATCCATTTCAGGCCTTGGAATTACCAAATTCACTGTTGAAAGATAGAAATGGCCTTGGCAGCCCCCAATTTAGAGTTTCAGAGGCGTTTTGGTCATTATGCTATTTAAGACTTTTCTGGAAAAGTGTTCAACTGTAATCCCATCTAATTTTTCCTCTTGAACACCATGGAATAATCAAATTATCAAAAATCCAACTCTTACCTCTCCAAATGCACTAGCCAAAACCTAAGATTCTTAGGGAAAATTTGGGGTTTTCAAATTCTTACTCTACAGACTTGCTCTTTTTACTTCTAATTACTTTATTAACTATTTAATTACATTCCCAACATGATTTAGAATCAATTTGGGCAGCATAACACCTAGGGTTCAACATTTCCCAAATTTTACAGCCACAGCAAATTAACCAAAAATTCACTGATTAAATCAATCACAACAGTCAGAACAATGAAAGATTGAAGCTTATGAAGTTAACTTTAGCTCCTTCTTATTGTTCTCTTGTTGGCCTAAACCCTAGCTCTCAAACTTCAAATTTTTTTGCTTCAACAACCTTGAATAAAATAGAGGAGAAGCTTAGGAGAAGGATTACACATGTTAGGAGCTAATTTCCTGAAGAAATCACTCACATTTTCAAGTTTTCTCCTTTATTCTCTCTAGTAATCAAGCAAGCTCTCTCTCTCTCTCTCAGACACTCAAAACTAACGGAAATGAAGGGAAAGGGAAGAGAAATAGTTTTGTAATTATCCCTAAATTTCTGTAATTATTTAATTTCCAAAATCCCCCTTTTCGGATTTATTGGAAATTTTGGCAGATTTTCTGCCCAAAATTTGAAAAATCATAACTAAATTTGTAAATATCATATTGGAGTGATTATAAAGGCTATAGAACCCTTATTGAGTCTAGTTTCAAGAAAAAATATAGTCATTTGCCAATTGAAAGCACAAAATACCCAGAATTAAATTCTTTGAATGTTATTTCAGAAAATTAACAGTTTTTCTGGGCTAACTTCAAAAATTCATAACTCTTTGCATACAACTCCAAAAATTACCCATTGCATATCAAATTAAAGCTTAGGATGACTACTTTCACACTATAAAATTTCACAATTTTAAACATCATTTGGTCTTCCAAAATCATGACAAACTCACTTCATCACTGGAAATCTGACTAACAGCAAAATCACATTTTCCAAAATTCACCATTTTATTTCATTGACTATTTCCACTAATTAAAATACATTTTGGTGAATAAGATTTGGGGTGTTACAAGATGCCACAAAAATAGAGAGAGAGAGAGAGAGAGAGAGTTAGCCATGGTTGAGAGATTAAGAACAAGGAGCTAGGGTTCCAAGTGCAAAACTCAAAGGTAAGAGCTTTTAATCTTAGTGATTTTGCCTTCTAATCACCTTGGAACTTCCTCTAACCTTTTCTCCTCCTTGAAATCCATGAATAGCAAGCCAAATCAAGAGTGTAGAGAGAGAGAGGGCTAGAGGCGTTAAGGAGTGAGAAAGTTGAGAATCCAAGAGGTAATCTCATAAACTTGATCCTCTTGTGCTATAAGTTGTTGTTGTTGGTTTTGGTTTGGTTTTGATTGTTTTCTAAATTTGGGATGACGAAAACCTTAGGGAAATGCTGCCAAAATTTCCTCTAATTATGTTCATTTAGTGTTTAAGTAGTTAATCATGTGAGTAGATGTGGAAAGGAAGTAGGTTAAGCAAGAGAAACCAAGAAAATACATTTTCCCTCCTAAGAACCCTAACTTTCAGCAAAGTGCAGAACAGTGAGGAAGAGATGGAATTTAGTAATTTTGATGATTCCATTATATTTAGAAGGGAATATTGTGTAGGTATACATGAGTTCATGATTTTTGGATATTGGTAAACAATTATGGAAATTTATGAAGTTGTAAGTCCATGTTGTTTGATTGTCTCACTAAATGCAGTGGTATTGAGCAATGAAATTCATTTGTCAAACCTAGTCCTAAACTTATGAAACTTGACAGGATTAAAGTAAACACATAGAGCTTTAATTTGATAGGTAGTTTGTAAATTTTTGGACAAGTACATTAAAAGATATGAATTTTCAAGGTTGTGCCATGTTTCTGGAAGGAAATCTTGAACAGTGCAGGTTTGGCGAATTTCTGGGAACAATGTGATTACAGTGGTTAGACTTGGGTATTTTTCCTTGAAAATATATTTAAGAGCTTCATTTAGGGTTTGGATCATTCGAATTAGATTTTCCTAGAATTAATTATGAATTTCCAAAGTTGACTAAAAATCTGCCAGCTTCTGGAAACAGTGAAACTGCATTGTGCAGAATTGTAATGGATAGAAATTGTTATAACGGCATTAGATAACCAATTGAATTTGATTTAAAGGTAGTATTGGTACAAGTAGTAATCAATTACTTGTAACTTTGATGTTGATAAGAACTAAAACTTTCCCAAGCCGGAACCAAGGTTAGAACCGATAGAGAAATTGAGAAAGGAGTCAGGTAGTAACTTTTTCTTATATATGCTATGTGATTATTATATGTTTGAGTATGTCATTCTCTATAACATGAGCATAGTGTCTTGGACACACGCATTAGACTACTTATGGTCTAGGACCCAACATGGGCACAAAGTTTAGCCAGGGTTGCAAACAGTCGTTTGGCTTTGGATAGTGTACACACAACATTCTATCATGCACAACAGTCTATCATCTTACATAACATGGTTTATTGCATATTTATTTTCACATTTTATATGTCTAAAAAGCATGTTACTATTGAGATTCGATCGAATCCCACTCTTTTACTACACTTGAAAACATTCTGACAAAAGCTAGTGGCTAGAAGGGAAAGATAGGGGCTACCGGTGTGTAGAGTCCCGGTGTACACCAGAGCTACTGTAGTTATCTATATTTGTACTTTTACTTACTTTTGAATACTCTATACATTTGTGTATATTTTTCAAACCTTATGGGGATTCTCTTGTACTGTGAACAAATACCTAATGCCAATATGTTTCTACTATTTCTGTATGCCTTATGGAACTGTGCGCTTAATACATTACGAATATCGAAATGTTAAGGGGTTGACACCTTACAATGTTATACATGATTGAGTTTCAGAAGCGAGGCTTGCCACATACCCATTTATGTTGTTTTTAGTTAATGACAGCAAAATGAGTACACCTCATGATATTGACAGAGTTATAAGTGATGAGATACCTGATAGAGAAATCAACCCATTATTGTATGATACGGTGAGTAGCTTCATGATGAATGGACTATGTGGAATAGTTCATCTAAATTTGCCCTTTATGAGTAAAGGTGAATGCATAAGGTATTACCCAAAAAGCTTCCCTTCCTCCACCATTATCTATGAGGATGGATATCCTTACTATAAGAGACTAGACAATGGACGGGTAGTCATGAAAAATGAAGTCCCATTGGATAATAGATATGTCATAACTTATAATTCTTATATGCTTTTAAAGTACGAGGCTCATGTTAATATTGAGAAATGCAAACATGGTAACTCAATCAAGTATTTATTCAAGTACATCAGCAAAGGACATGATCGGTCCACTACAACTTGTTATGCAGAATTGCCATCAGAATGATCTAATGTCGTACACAAATGAGATCAAAATGTATTATGATGTTTGGTATCTCTCACCAGGCAAAGCAGTATGAAGGATTCTCAGTTTTGATATTAATTACAAGTTCCCCCCAGTTGAAAGATTTCAATTTCACTTTCTAAATAAAAAATAGTCATATATGAGGATGACAATGAACTAGAAGCTATTGTTAATCGCAATACTACAGAACAATCAATATTTTTAGCATAGATGTCAGCAAATGATAAGTATGCAACAACGAGAGAGCTAACATATTTATAGTTCCTAACAAAGTTTGTTTTCAAGAAGGATAAGCTAGAGTGGGTCCTAGACAATGTGGATTTCCAATTGGAAGGTTATATAATGTTCCCCCTGGAACAGGCAAGGCATACTACCTGAGGTTGTTGTTGACTATAATACCCCAAATTTTGGGACTAGCGCCCAGAGAATAAGCCTGAATAAAGTAGACTACTAAGCCTATTTTAGTAAGTGTCCCAAGAAGGCATAAGGAACATAATGCCTAATAGAAGCCTCACCTAGAATAGATTATGAATTTCGGTGCGAATTAGCCAAAATAAAATACTCGATTCCTTTAGGATGTGTCAAAATGACATAGAACCTAACTCGAATCCAAAGGGAAAGGTAAATGGTGTCTTGGAAGAAGAAACAAAGAGAAATGTAAAGAAAGAAAAGAACTAATGGCACAAGAAATAATATTACCATAATTAAGGGCAAAAGAGACAATTGCCACTTGATCTTGAGGTTAAGATTATAAACCAAAATGAAGGGTCAAGATTTGCTTTTGAAAAGCAAGAGTGATTATGAGGGTTAAAAAGAAAATCAACTCCCTCCTCTCATATGGTTAAAAACGTCCAAAAAGGCATACCAAGAGAAAAAGAAGATTAGTCAACATACTTTACAAGAAAACTTAGTCAAAAATTGTGGCTAAGACACAAAGGAAGCAATAAGAGACTTTTTGGTCAACATTTCCTCTCTAAATGATTAGCAATTTGGTCCAAACAAGAGAAGAGAGAGGGAAATAAAACACTTGGTCTAAAATTAAGCAAAGAAGAAGCAATTATGGCTAAGTGAAAAAGGAAGAAGAAAAGTCAAATTTACATGTGATTAATTGGCATAAAATAATATAATGTAAGGAGGTGGATGATGATATTTTAAGGGCTCATTTATCTTTCCCAAAGGGACATAACCTATGTCCAAAATAGAAGAGAATAGGAAAGAGAAAGCTTCACCCAAAGTAAAATAACCAACATAGTTAATTAACCATAAGTGTAAGCAAAAGGATGTAATCTTAGCCACACATTTTTCTCTTTTCTTTTGGCCAATTTCATCCAAGTGTATTAGAGGGGGGGACTAAAGTTGTAACCCCCACTATAATTATATCCGAAATACGCGATTAAAATGAAATACAGACTAATAATAAACAAAACTCATTTAAAATCCCATCTTCAAGATAGGGTTTTCATAAATACATTTCACAAATAATTTAACTTGGTCTCAGATTCACATTTTGAATACAACTACTACGCGAAGATAAATCACATTCATTATAAAAATATCAGAGTGTATAACATAATTGTAATATCCCAATTTTTGATTAAGGGATAATCATGATTATTGTGGATAATTATGAATTTAATTGGAATTATTATGTGTTTTATGGCTATTTTCATTAATATGTCATAATTAGTGAAAAATTGGAAGAATGGAAATATTGGCCATGAAGTGGTAATTAATGGGGAAATTAATTACTAACAAACAGAAAATGGGATGTGTGATTAAAATGGCTAATGGAGAGATTAGATAAGTTAATTTGTGACTTATTTGGTGAGAGCCAATGGTAGTGTGACATGTGTCAAGATGAGAGAGGTTAAGAAAGTCAAATGGGATAAAACAATTATTTCTCTCTCCTCTCTTCTCTCTCTTTCGGCTGGAGGCATGGGAGGGAGTAGCTCATCATCATTTCATCCCTCTCTACACTCCATCTCTCACCTCTCTCTCGTTCTCTCTCTTCTCTCTCTCTTAGGCGCCATTGTTAAAGGCAAGGGAAGGAAGAGAGCTTGTGATTTGAGTAGGTAAATGATCTCCATTGCTCAAGTTCTTTTCATAAATGTCGATCCTTGAGTGATGAGCTTCATTTTGGTGTTTTTAGTTTGGCCATTTGTTGTGGTTGGTGATCACACAAAAATTTGGAAAGTGGTGGATCAAGAACTCTCTTTGGAGAAGTTGATAAGGTGAGTGAAACTAATCTATCTATCTAAGTTTCATGCCATTTGAAGTAGTTTATAAATTCTGGAAATTTTGGCTTGAATCCAAAAATTGGATGCCACTATTCATTTGGTATGTTTGGCATGAAAATGGTGTTTTGGAATGAGTTTAGGATAGATAGATTGATTGGTAATTCAAATGTGAAGTTTGGTTGAGATTGGTGTTTTGTTGAAATTGTTGCCCAAAACCCAAAACATGAAAATGGAGTAGGATTTTGATGATTCTGAGGATTCCATTGAGTTTATTGGGTGTTTTTGTATGGGAATGGCTTTAGGTTAAGTTTTATGTCCATAGGAATCTATTGGGCAAGTGTTGGGGGAAATGCCTCTGTTTTCTGCGTTTTCTGGTATCTGAGGGATTCACTCGAGTACTCTGGGGTCTGCTCGAGTGAAGGATGAATGTCACCCGAGCAAGGATGAACTCTGCTCGAGTGCGGTAGTGCAATTTTCGTTTCTTGTTCTCTGTGTTCTTATTGCACTTCCTTGGTCATAGCAAGCATAGCCTCACTCGCGAGTGAGGGATGAATCTCACTCGGTGAACCTCCTTGTGCTCGAGTGATGAGTGTATTTAACACCAAAGGACTTGCTTCTCGGGTTGTCACTCGCGGGTAAGTGCACGAGTGTGCCTTCTCACTCGCGGGTATGGGTATCGTGCTCGAGTGAGTCGTGTGTGCTCGAGTGCAGTTAGCCATTTGGGCTACTGCCATTTCTGTTGTGCTCTCGGGCATGTGCTTTCTGTCTTCACTTCCTTGTGCTTGAGGTGATTTCCGTACTTGTGCTTGAGGTGAGGATTTTGTGCTCGAGTGATCCTTTTTTGTGAAAATTCTTGTGCTCTCGGGCATGTGCTTTCTGTCTTCACTTCCTTGTGCTTGAGGTGATTTCCATACTTGTGCTCGAGTGAGAATTTTGTGCTTGAGGTGATGTCCGTACCAGTGCTCGAGTGAGACCATTTTCACTCGAGGTGAAGCAGTAAAAAATGAATTTTTGTGCTTCCAAAAGGGGATCTTTGGGATAGTTCTTCCTACCCTTTAGGAGTTTTGTTAGGGGTATTTAATGACTCTAAAAGAGCAATAATGATAACCAATTAAGTATTATAAAGTGAATTAAGTCTTGGAATAGAGAATAACTCTTCGTCCCTAATTGTGAATATAGGATTTGACATTTGCCCTACTCGGGAGAGACCGGCGTTAGGACACGCACGGAAGGATCAAGGTAGTGACTTTTCTCTCATATTTTGTATGATGTTTTGGTATGCATAATTATCATTGAACTTGTGAACTGTGTACCATGGTCCATTACGGCGTGAGCACTTCAGCGTGAGCCGTATAGGGAGTAACAGTGGTCATCTCTAGGTCGGCCGTTGAACTGCCGTCGTAATCGACATGGATCTTTGTGAATCCGACCCGTGGGGCGGTGTCTGTGAAACCAGTCGTGGGCTGTGTATATCTTGCCTGTACGGCTTGCGTTATGAAATGCTTTATATGGATCCCAGCTGTGGTGAATTATACTGTGTTGATTGTTGTGATGCAATACAACGCGAGCAATTCATCGTGAGCAATCGTCAGGGATGACATGTGTCATACTAACCATTGCCATTGAACTGCTGTTGTAGTTGCTTGTTTGGGTAATGATTTGATTTCATGCCTTACTATTGCACATTATATAATTGATTTGACACTACGGGGATTCTTTAGAATCTCACTCTCCCAAAATTAAACATTTTAGACAGGGCTGAAGGATCTAAGGGAAAGCGGGCAACGAAGAGCAGTTAGAACTCCTGTTTAGGAGTATATTTTGGATATTGGTTATCATTGTATACATTTTGGATATTTTTGGTAGAAACAATTGTATATAGTAGATTTTGTGTAATCCCCAAGAAAAAGGGTATGAATTGTAGGCTTTGTGCCTTGTGTAAATCCCTTTTTATTAATGAATGGAACCCGAGTGTGTCAGGAATTTATGCTGTACTCTGATATGTATGAATGAAACCAACCGATATAGGCCATATTTGTTTTGTATTATGAATATGAGATTGTTATGATAAGGTTTTGAAAAAGTTTTTGAAAACCCTGATTTTGGGAAGTTTAATCTGAATAAGTCCCAAATCATCTTACAGTCTCTATTTCAAACTTAATTACGTGTTACGAACGTAAATCTCGGCCTTACTCGTGAAGGGGGTTACAATAATCATCCCGACAATACCGGGTTTATATCTTCGCTAATGAATATAAAGGGCACATTCGCCCATATACAAGTTCTCATATCGAGAATTACATAATTCCATTCCAAACATATGTATTACACAAATTTGCATTCCAAATACATATCCGAATATACATTCCAACCTATCCAACCATATATACATCCAAATATCCACAGTTATCCCAATCGAATAGATAACCAACTACCAAACTCAAATAACCAAAAGGAAGTCATTGCCACCCCTTGGTTGCTTGCCCCTTCCTCGAGCGTCTTCCCCTATCTAAAATGTTGGTGAGATTCGAGAGAATCTCAGTAGGAAACAAATACCAATATGCATGCAAGATAAGTGTTTAATGCATGACATGCTTGCATTACAAAACTCATGCTCACAAAATGACATATCTACGAGCTCAATGTTTTAAACAATATACTTATGGCCATAGCATAAATAGAAACAAAGCTTCAATCAATCATATATGTTTCACATAATCAAGCAAAGCAATAACATGCATCAATACACCAACATAAATATCAAATACATGCAGGAGAGGTAAGTTCCCTACCCTTATTCTTTCCACGTATGCTCCAGTATCGGCTACGTACAATCAGAACGACATCAGACCCTATAACCAAAGCAAGGACATAGGGTTATTCTCTATTCTAAATTCTTACATTATAACACTTAAAGTTGGTTATCACTCATAACCTTTAGGTGGCTACTCAAAATCTAAACACATGCCTAAAGGATTGGGAAACAACTATACAAAAAATCATCTTTAGAAGTCCAAAATGTCATTTTTGTGGGTTGGCTGCAGCCCAAGAATCCACTGGCTGTGGTAAAAAATAGGTCAGAAACATTTGGGCCGCGGTCCATACCCTCTGGCTATGGCTAAGAAAATCCTGTTTATTGGCTGAACTTCTAAAAATTATAACTAATTCTAGAAAAATCAAAATGAGGTGATTCCAAAGCCAAATGAAAGCTATTTAAGTCCTCTTTATAAGAAAAATATGAACCATTTTCAGAAATCACTACACAATTCCAGAATTACACAAAATCAAACACTGCTCCAAACCAGAGTCCAGTTTTAATACCAAACTTTAGACAATCATATCTCCTAGCTCCCAAAATGAAATGACACAATTTATTTGTCCATTTTGAAGCTTAGGATGTGAAATTTAAGATTGGAAAGTTTTAGAATTTTTAGACACAATTTGTTTATTCAAAAATATCGTGTAAACTGATTGCCCAAAACAGAGTTCACACTTAACAGCATTCCAATTTTCTACCAAAATGTCCAATGACTCCAAAATCAACAATCAAACCTATTCCCACATAATTTTCTATAAAGAATCCATTGGAAACACAAAATCAACCAAATTCATATCACATTGACATGTTTCCACATTGGCACAACATGTCACTATAAAATACAATACAAAACACACCTTGCCATTCTTTCCATTCCAAGGTTTCAAATCAAATCCAATGGCCATATAACACATCAAGACACCAATTGCCATACAAAACACAAGGCAATTCATCCATTTCAAAAATACCACTAAATCAGGGAAAATTCCAAAATTCTCAAAACTCAACCACAAGTCACAAAACTTAGATCAAAAGGCATCAAATACTCACATCTTCCTCTTTCCTAAGCTAAATCCTTGATTCTTCATCTTTCCAAATTCTCAAAAACTCTCAAACACCTTCTTTCATAATTCTAAAACCATAGGGATGAAGCTCTTATCACTATGATCAAGATTAGTGAAGAGGATTTAACCATTAAAGAACACCAAATGGACCAAATCTCACATTTTTCCTTTCTCTTTTCGCCCTCAAGCTTGGCATCCATGGAGAATAAAGAGAGAGGATGGAAGATGATGAAGAAGCAGATTTTTGGGTTGCCAAATGCTCTTGGCCAACTAGAAAAAGAGAGGAAAGAGGAATGAGTTGAAATCTTTGACCAAGATCCAAGGGTCCACATGTTGTCACTTGTCACACTCTTGCAACATCTTCATGAGTTCATATGAGCACAAACACATAGGAATTCACCCTTTGATTTATTACACAATCAATCTCAACCATTGATTTTCAAGTTACCAATAAGTTTTCTCTTCGATAACTGATCAATTGGTCAGTAACTTAACCGTTTTGCCCCTGACTATGGCAATTCACACTGAATCACCACCAAACACATTATTATCATTCCATTTCTTGACATTATGCGCCCTCCCTATATTTTAACTCAATTTAGATGTTAATCAATAATTGAGCTTAAACGCAGGGTTTCGACACTGCTCACAACGCATATGAATCATAGTTTACATCATAATCTCCAAAAGGGTCCATTTATCACTAATCACATCCACTTTTGGAGTCATTTACCCTTAATTGAAACATGGGATCATGCTAAATGTGACTTAACAATCCACTTATTTCAGCCTTACTCTCTAACCTCAAATCTCAAAATTCAGGGTATTACAGAAGTGAATTAAATTAAACACAATATTACTCTCTCTCACTTGTCTCAAGGTCGGCCAAGCACACTTAAGGAAAGAGAAAGGGAAGACAAGGTCAAGGTAAGATCTTCTACTTGGATTTTAACCTTGTAAACTACTTCTATGGCTCAAAATCTCTTATGAACAATGTTTTTATTATTGAGAGCTTCATTTCTATGGTTTCAGAATTATAAGAGGAGGTGTTTTAAGACTTCTAGCAAGAGCCAAAGTTAAAGGATCAAGAAAAGAGCTTAAGGAAGAGTAAAATGTAAGTATAAGCTTCATTTTGATCTAAGTATTGTGTTGATTGGATGAGTCTTATGGACTTTTCCATGCTAACCTAATTTTGGTTGTATAGGGGTTTTAGAGTTTCATGATGCTTTGGTTATATACATATGATTATATGATGTTTAGGAAGCACATGAGACTAGTTAATGGTTAAAATTGCAAAAGGGTGGATTGTTGTCTTCTGTGGGTCTATTCGGTTAGATTCAAGGCAAAGGGAAAGAATATGATTTTGCCAAATTTGAGGTTTCCAATAGATTCATTGGGAAAAATTCTATGGGGTTATGGTGTGGATGTGATTTTAGAAGGGTTAGACTGAAAACCCTAAATTTGAAATTGACCATAGTGCTACCAGATTTAGGTTTCTAGGAAGCAGTTTGCTTGTGGCATATTTTTGAGTGACCAAATGTTATCCAATGGTCGTGAAACCTTCCAAAATAATAGTAGACATGATAGGCTTTAATTTGATATATAATATGTGCCATTTGGATTAGTACATTAGGAGTTATGATTTATTGAAGTTAGGCATTGAATCTGGATTGGTTTCTGTGGCAGTAATGATTAATTGTGAATTTTGGAATAGTGTGCATGTAATTGGTAGTAAGAGGTATTTTTTCATGAAAATAGACTAATTAGGGGTCACATAGCCTTTGGAATCATCACAATTGGACATTTGTACATAAAGAGGTGAATTTTCAAAGGTTGTTGAAAACTTCGGTAGAATTAGGTCTTTGTGCGAAAATAGAAAATGTAACGGCACCATGTAATTATTTTGAACTTTAAGGGTGAAATTAACCAACTTGAGATAGTTGGACCATATTGACCTTACTTTTGACTTAGTACACTAACCTTAATATCAACTAACTTGAGTGTTGGATTATACAAGTATTAGACAAAATAAGAACCTATCGTTCGTAAACTCCAATTATAGAACCTAACAGCTGTCCAAAATCTAAGATCTTCCTAAGCTCAGAGAAACAATTAGATACCTTTAGGAAAGGCGAACAGGTAGTAACTCTTTCTTTCATATGTTATGAGATACGTTGCATGTTTGTGGTATCATCATGAGTTTTGGAAGCATTTACAGTTTGCGTGGTGGTTGACCGAGGCTTGTTGCGCTGGTGGACTCCTGGGCCATGAAAATTACTGTTATATACTAGTGGAATCCCAGGGCCTGTTGCATGGGTGAACAATCGGGGCCAAGTGATTTATATACCTAGTGCTATGGTAATGTGATATGCTGCATGATGTGTTTTAAATGCTAATTGCTATTTATGTGTTATATGATGACTGTGTGGCACGCTCTGTGTTCTTGTATATATGTGATTAAATGCCTGTTACTACAAAGATTCTTTTGAATCTTACCCTTTCCAATAACTAACCTGCAACAAAGGCAAGTTGCTTGAAGGGTAAGAAAGTAGTCACGGACGAGTAGAACAAGTCTGAATGAGTTTATATTCCGTTGCTTATCTGTTTTAGGTTGTATATGATGTAAATGATATATGACAACATTAGTATTAGCCGTAGTAATAGTTGTGATATTCAAAGCTGGAACCTAGTAATTATATATGATAATCAAGTTGAAATCGGACAAACATACACATAAGGCTTATTAGTATAAGCGTAAGAAGGTGGGTTTGTGGGTTTCCACAGAGAATGCTTTGGTAAACACTTTGATATTAATAAATGAAACTACAAGTGGATATGATGTAATGAAAATGCAAACCAGTTGAGATCAAAATGAAAATGTTTTGAAAAGTTTTAGAAAACCTTCTCAAGTGCAAGATCAAACCCTGTCTTGGAGTCAAGATCACTGGTTTATAATGATTTCCAGTTTCTTGTTTGAAGTCTTTAACTATTTAAACGCATTTAAGTGCTTTGAAAACTATGGTGTTACATTGACCATAATTAAAGACCCTAGATCATTTGAAGAAATAAGGGCTGCCAACAGTATTCTTTATGAAACTTTCAATGATGCATGTTATGCCCTTGGTTTACTGATGATGATAGAGAATATATAGATGTAATTAAAGAATCAAGCATGTGGGCATCACCCAATTACTTGCAGCATCTATTCTGTGTATTGCTATTGTGTAATTGCTATGGTAGACCAGAAATAGTTTGGCAACAAACTTGGAAGTTGATGGTAGATGATATCATCTACAAGTAGTGTCAACAAATCAGCCATCTATGGTAAGTCTTTCAACCAAGTTATTAGGTTATTAGTTAAAAAAAATCACCAAATTGTAATTTCCAATAACACTTGTACACATTAACACCTTCTTTTTTCATTAGCTCATGAATACAACTTTTATTGCCTTCATGTAGACTTCAACTTGTCAAATGATTAGCAGCATAGTTGTAATGCCCCAATTTTTAATTAAGAGCTAATGAGGATTAGTGTGTATATTTATGAATTTAAATGGGAATTTTTATGTGTTTTATGGCTATTTTAATTAATACGTCATCATTATTGAAAAAATTGAAAGAATGGAATTATTGGCCATAAATTAGTAATTAATGGAGAAATTAATTACTAGCTATGGGAGAAATGAGAAATGTAATTAAAAAGGCTAATGAAGGGATTATAGTAGCTAATTGGGTGTTGCTTTATGAGAGCCAATAATAAAATGACAAGTGGCAAGTGAAGAAGAAGAGAGAGGATGGAGAAAAGTCAAATGAGCAATTTTTAATCATATTTTCTCTTTCTTCTTCCCTCCATTTCGACTGCGCAAGGGATGGGAGGCAAAAAACCATCATTTCATCATCTTCTTCAACACTCTCATCTCTCCTTCTCTCTCTCATTTTCGTGCCTCCATTTCTGCAGCAGAAAGAAGAAGAAGCTTGTGAAATAGGTGAGTATTTGACCCTCTTAATGGCCTCTAATGGAAAAATACTCTTCTATAAACTTGTTTCTTGTCTTGAGAGCTTCAATTTCATGGTTTTAGATTTGTCATTTGGTGTTTTTTGAGCTCTCAAGAAATCTTGAAGTTGGGAGAATCAAGAAACTCCTTTGGAAAAGTTATAAATGTGAGTAAGACAAACATTTCTATATAGATTTTGTAACCATTGGTTAAGTTTGAATTTTCTGGAAATTTTGCCTTGAATTTTGAAAATGAGGGTCATTGTGTTGTGGGTATGTTGTTGTCATGGAATTAGTGCTTTGATATGTGTTTTGGGTTAATGGAATAGATTTAGGATGGAAATGTGAAGGTTGGCACCTTTGTGTTGGTTTTGTGTATTGGACAAAAAACATGGCATGTCAATGGGTTGTGATTTTGGTCATTTTGAGGTTACCACTATGTTCCTTGTGAAAATTTATGTGGGAATAGGCTTGATTGTTAATTTTGGAGCCATTGGACACCTTAGTAGAAAGTTGAAAAATCTGTCTTGTGTGAACTCTGTTTGGGCAGTCAGTTTGCACGAACGTTTTGAATGACCAAATGGTGTTGGAAAATTCTGACACTTTCTAGTCTTAAATTTCACATCTCAAGCTCCAAAATGGACATATAATTTGTGTCATTTTGTTTGGTTAACTGAGAGTTATGCTTTGCCAAAGTTTGGGACAAAAACTGGACTTTGTTTTGGAGTAGTTTTGAGTTTTGGGTAATTCTGGAAATTTGTGGTGAATTCTGGTTATGGTCCATATTTTTCTAGTAAATAGGACTTAAATACCTTTCATTTGGATTTGGAATTACCTCGTTTTGATTTTTCTAGAATTAGTTATGAATTTTAGAAGTTCAGCCAAGAATCAGGAAATTTCCTGGCCGCGGCCCATGGGTGGCTGGCTGCGACCAGTGACCTTCTGACCATATTTTGGCCGCGGCCAACCTCTATGTTCCAGTACTTTGAGTTTTTGAAAGAAGATCTCTAAGCTATTGTTTCCCAACCTTTTAGGGCTTTATTAGAGGCATTTGTGGCTTCTTAAAGGTCAATTATGATAACCAAATTTAAGTGTTATGAAGTAAATTAATTCTTGGAATAGAGTATAATTCTTCGTCCTTAATTATAATTCTAGCATTTGACATTTGCTCTACTCGAGAGAGACTGGTGCTAGGACACACCCGGAAAGACCAAGGTAGTGACTCTTTTCTCATGTTGTGTATAATACTTGGTATGCATGTTTATCATTGTGAATGTGTTATCGGCCATAGGGCATTACAGTGCGAGCAGTTTAACGTGAGCCGTTGTAGGGGGCAATGCTTATGATACCTACCTCGGCCGTTGTATTTGCCACTGTAAGTGCCGAGGCTGCGTTATGGAATCGTGGATTCCTGTTTGAGTATCCAACCCGTGGGGCTGCATGTTGTGAAATGTTTTATATGGATCCCAGCTGCGGTGATATATGTGATATGTTTATGTGGATGTGCAATATATCAAGTAGTTCAGCACGAGCCGTCGTAGGGGGCGATGCCCATGATACCTATCCCGGCCATTGCAACTGTTGTTAGGATTGTTGTGTGTTGTATGGATGATTTACTTTCATGCTTTGACGTTGTGCATATTATGAGTGATTTGTTATTACAGGGATTCTTTAGAATCTCACTCTCCCAAAAATATAAATTTTTAGACAGGGCTAAAGGATCTAAGGAAAAGCGGACGACAAAGAGTAGTTATAGCTCCAGGCAAGGAGTTTTACTTTTGGAATATTTGGTTATCATGTATAAATTATTTGGATGTTTTTTGAAACAATTGTGTATATATTAGAATTCGTAGTGTAGTTTTGTGTAATCCCCAAGTAAAAGAGAAAAAGTTATGGGCTCTGTGCCTTTGTAGACCCTTTATTAATTAATGGAACCCGAGGGTGTCGGGAATTTATACTGTACTCTGATATGTATGAATGAAATCAACCTATACAAGCAATTTATGTATTGAAATGTGAATATGAGACCGCTGTGAACAAATTTTGTAAAAGTTTTTGTAAACCCTGATTTTGGGAAGTTTAATTTGAATAAGTCCCAAATCATCTTACAATCTCTAATTCTAACTTAATTACGTGTTTATAAACGTAAATCTCAACCTATGTCGTGAAAGGGGTTACAATAGTCATGCTTTTAATGGAATTGGAACACATCATGATGCAAAATGGCAAGAGTCTCCATGACTATCACTCAATGCCATCCCCATAAGAGTTCAGTATCTTATCACAAGGAAATAGATACTTGCACAATGAGCTAAATTTTGATACTGATGCACTATGTGAACAAATGCAGACCCTACTACCTAACTTAAATCCAAAACAACAAGAAATTTAATCAACTGTAATTGATGTTGTCACCAACTCACATGGTGGTATATATTTTGTTTATGGATATAGTGGAACAAGAAAATATGCTTGTGGTAGACGCTATCTACATCTTTGAGGTCAAAATGGTGAAGTAGTTCTTAATGTTGCTTCCAATAGCATTGCATCACTTCTTTTGCCAAATGGAAACATAGCTCACTCTCAGTTTATTATCTTAATTACCATTACAGAGGATTCAGTCTGTAACATAAAACAAGTGATCACATCTAGTTAAACTTCTCCTACACGCGTCTCTTAAAATTTGGGATGAGGCTCCTATGGCAAATAAGCACTGTTTTGAGGCATTAGATAGAACAATGTGTGATATTATCATCTTAGATTGCCTAGACATGTCTAATAAACCTTTTGATGGCAAGATTGTCATGCTTGGTGGATATTTCAGACAAATACTACTAGTCATTCCAAGAGGTACCAGAGAAGATATAGTGCATGCTATAATTAACACATCTTATTTGTGGAAATATTGTAAGCTATTTATGCTGACCACTAACATGAGACTAATGAGCTTTGAAACATCCTGTTATAACCAAGAGGTAATTGATTTTTGTAATTGGATTATATCAATTGGTGATGGAACAGTTGAAACAGAGGAGCATTCCTATAGTTTGATCACCATACTAGAAGAGCTACTATTAAAGTCCATCACAATCCATTAGAATGTACTGTGCATGCTACATATCCTGATTTGCTATTTCATTAAAATGATAATGCCTACTTCAGAGATCGTGCCATCCTCACCTCTACATTGTAGTTATAGATGAGTTCAATAATTATGTGCTTGGATTAATTCTTGGAGAGGAAAAAATCTATTTCAGCTTTGATAGTATTTCCAAATAGGATACGGCTCGAAGCTTAATATCAAAAATACATCTAGTTGAATTTCTCAATAGTATTTCAATGTCTGGACTTTCAAACCACCAATTACGTCTGAAAGTGGGTGCTCCTATCATGCTTAGGTGCAACATAGACAAATCCAACGGGCTATGTAATGGGACATGCCTTATTGCCACCAGGCTAGAAAAGTATGTCATTGTTGCAAGATTAATGTCATCAGATAAATCACATGGTAGTGTGCTAATCCCAAGGATTACTAGTACACCTTCTGATGCCCCTTTTCCTTTCACATTTTGTCAAAGACAGTTCCTTGTCATGTTATCCTTTGCAATGACCATTAAACAAGAGCCAAGGGTAAAGCCTTAAAAATGTGGGGTTGTATCTTCCTTACTTACACATGGTCAGTTTTATGTTGCTGTGTCTCGAGTTCGTAGCAAAGAGGGCTTGAAGATATTAATCCTAGATGAATATGAAAATCCAACAAACAAGACATGCAATATCATGTACAAAGAGGTCTATTATAATTTTTTCGTATGAGGTTATAAGCATGTACCGACAACACTTCATGTCCATGTAAATGGTTGAAATCAAATTGTTGTTTCTATGTGTCCACACAAGTACATACATTCCAATTAATCTTATGTGACAAGTTGCATTGCATATTGTGCATTATAACCACACAGAACATTATTTTAGCTGACATGTTAATAAACAATTTTCATACAAGTTTTTTGTGTATGTGGCATGCTTAGCCAATTTTATTGACCTTTGGCCAACACATTGCATGGGTCCTGAACTATTAAAACATAATTTCATTCTGCATTGTAATTTTCAGAATTTTCTTAGTTATTAGTCAAAATAAAATCGCATCAATAGGTTAACTGAAATGTTTATTATGCTTTTTCTTGTGAGTTGTGACCACGGTGAATTTGCATTATTTAAAATTGATTTACCTAGTTAACCAACAACACGAATGTGTCTTTGGATCTAGCTCCTGTGTTTCCATGAGCGTCAAGAACAAATGTAAATGGCAAACCACCTAATCTGTTTTCTTTTAATAAAAAAGGTAAAGAAACATGAGGAAACCTATGAAGAATGTTCCTAACATCCATTGCAATACGTTGTACTGTTGCAGTCTCCATGGGACCAATTAATGGACCATGCTCCGATAGAAGTGAGCATTGGGTGTTTTTTATTCGGTTTTTAGTGAAAAATGAATTAACTAAAAACCCAAATTGGCGTAGTTTTGAACATCAAACTCAAATCCATTAACTAAATTAAGTGAAATTGATTTAACCGAAATATTTCAATTTAATTAAGTTAATAATTGAAACTAACCTAATTTTTTTATTATATTTTCTACCAAATATAAGATTTATGAATAGACTTTATAAATAGCTTAAGGTGCATTGAGCATTGAGCATTTTAGAATATTTTTTAAAATATATTTAATATTTTAAAATATTTTATTACATACCCAACAGCCTAAGGGCCCGTTTGGTTGGATTTCATTACACCCTGCGGTGTAGTGCAATGCGATGCAATGGTAATGCAATGTAATATTAATTACAAGGGTAGTGTTTGGTTTGATTTTTAAGCAACATGCAATGAGTTAATATTTTAACAATTATTTAAAATTAATATATTACACAAAGTCCATTTTACCCCTTAATATAATCTTTGTAGAAAAAATAGTTACAAGCCGATGATGGAGGGGATGGAGGAGGAGGAGGTAGTGGCGGTGGCAATAATGGGGGTGGCGGGGGAGGAGGAGGTGGTGGTGGTGGCAGTGGGCTGCGGGGGTGGAGGAGGAGGTGGTGGTGGTGGTGGCAATGGGTGGTGGGCCGCCGTCGACGGCTGCTGAAGAGGTGGTGGTAGCAGCGAGGGTGGTGGAGGATGTGGCGGCGGTGGTGGGGGTGGGCGGCGGGCCAGTGGTGGCGGAGGAGGAGGTGGAGGTGGCGGTAGGCGACGGGGGTGGAGGAGGTGGTGGCGGTGGCGATGGGCGGCGAGGGGCGGGGGTGGAAGAGGTGGTGGTAGGCGGTGGGGCGGTGGCCGTGGAGGAGGTGGTGGTGGTGGTGGTGGTGGTGGCGGCGGGGGTGAGGGCGGCGGCGGAGGGGGAGGTGGCCGCGGTGGCGGTGGGCGGTGGGCCGATGGCTGGGCGGCCGGTGGCGGTGGGTGGAGGTGACGGCGGTGGAAGAGGTAGTGGTGGCGGCAGAAGGAGGAGGTGACGGCGGTAGAAGAGGAAGAGGTTGTGGCGGTGGCAGTTGTGATGTGATACGGCAAGTGAAATAAAGATAAGGAAAACTAAAGGGTAAATTAGACTTTTTAGACCATACAATAGGATGGTAATGAGGATTCATAGAGGGAGGTATGAATGAGGATTACCAATTTTTTGGTAATCATCATTACTATGATAAACCCTATTACCATGCTAAAGAGCAACCAAACACTTTTCTCTAGGTAATGCAATCATGATTGCCATTGCAGGCATGCAATGCGATCGAACCAAACGGTCTATAAGTATTTTTTCAACGAAAGTCCATAACCTTCAAGTACTTCCTCGCAGAAGCCATGTTTTCTTTTGACCGAATAGAAGCCATGGTTAAACTTTGGATAAATCAGTTTATTTCATCCCATAAATCAAGAAGACAGAAGTCAGGTAACTCCAGACATACATATATCATCTTTGACTTCTAAGTAGTTTCAGTATCAAGTAGGATTTCTAGCTTTCTCCTTCCCTCCCATCGCTCTCCCCTTCTTCGCACATCAATCATGGCCTCGCACTCCTCTTTCTTCTTCTATCTCCTCGCAATCCTCTTTCTCTTCATCAATCACTTCTCTTCGTGTTCTTTTGTTCGTGCCGAATCTCATTTTGAAGGTTTCGAAGGCGAAGATGACGATTTCGACGACCAATCCATCGATCCCACTTCTCTCCGATCACCCCCTTTGACGCAATCGGAGCCCCAAACTACCAGACTCACCCCTCCAGATCCCAAGACCATGGAATCTGGCCGCGACCCGAATTTGGATTCGGATTCGGATTCGGATTCTCAATCTCCAGCTTCGGATCTTCCGAAGACATCACCCACTACCACCGCCGTTGAATTCTGGGATGAAGATGAATTTGAAGGCTTGCCCGTTGAGCAACCCACCCCGGAAATCTCCAATGCTTCTTCTGAAGATTCTAAACCCGCGGATAATAGTACGGATCCTAAGGCATCTTCGAAATCTGGGGATGTTAAGGGTTCGCGTTCGTTTACGATCGAGATTGTTTGTGGAAGTTTTCTGATTATGTTTGCGATTAATTACTTTACTGGGAAGCGCGAGAACGACAATATAGCTCTTGCCTGGGCTGCTCAGTTCGCGACGAAGGACTCGATCTTTGAAAAGAATTTTAGTCTTTTGGGGATCGGCGAAGGCGGTGATGATGCACCGTTGTTGTTAAAAGAAGGGCAAACGGTGTTCAAGTTCTATGCGAGTGGCAGAAGGTATTGTCAGGGTTTGCTGGCTACGATGGAGTTGAAGAGCAGGCAAGATCTGATATCAAGGATATACAATATGGCTGTGCCTTCTAGGGATGAGATTACCTTTGAGGTGTATATGAATGACGAATCCATGGATCACATAGTGTTTGCTATGGCTAAGAAGAAGGCAGCGAAAGCTATGCAGAAGGATGTGAGGGATTTGCAAAGGTTTGCAGGTCTTGTTTCACCTCCCAGTGGAAGGAAGTGGGTTGCTGAGGAGTTAGCTGTCATTTCTGAGTCAAAGGAAGTTGCTGGTGAATTGATTACAGATACTGTGCTTGAGCAGGTTTGAACTGATTTTGTTCATCTTTACGAATTTGTTTTGGTGGATTATCATGTCTTACTGTGTATTTCGTTGGATGATGTGTTTTTTTGTCTTTGATTATGCTGTGTGGTCTATAGAATCCTTTGCTTAAGTGCTAGCTATTTTGTTCTTCATGAGTTATAAAGTATTTTAGTTGGACATCAAAACTGCCAGAATGCATGGATTCATGAAAGAGGAAGCATCTGAAAACTAAAGTGGAACGAGGGACTTGAAATCCTATCGTGATGGGATAATACTTTTCTTAGATTGTCGGTGCACGAATAATTTGAATAATATGGGTTAACTGCTTTTTAATCTTTTTAGTAAACTAGTAAATTTTAGGACATGCTAATTTAAGATGCAAGGGAAGTTAGAATATATTAGTATGGAATGATGCTGTTAGTTTTTCGAAATATCAAATATATCACTAATGGAAGGGTTTAAACTTCAGGATTTGAAATGACAAATAGCAAGATATATGAATATATTTAGCTAGTCTAGACAGAAAGACAAGATGAGTAGCATCTTCAAAAGAAATATCCATCAATAGGATTCTCTGAAGGCACTGGTGTTGACGCCAAAAAGTCCTTTAGACTTTTGTATGAGCAAATTTATAAGAGCCTGTGGATTTGTGAAAGCCAACTCTTCGGATTAATCACCAATGCTGATTTATTTGCGCTAAACTCTCTAAACTGCTGGCCAGATCCTTATGGAGAACCTGACTTAACTGTTAATCTCATGTAGTGGGTTAGAAGTTGAATTGTCTGGAGGTTAAAAATGGCCTACAAATTTACAAGTGTATGAATACCATGAATGGGAAATGGGAAGAGTACCACTTATATGATTGTATTGTATGTTTGTCCTTAATGACTCAAAAGCTGGAAGACCAATATTAACTCTTATGATATTTATTGATCAATTACTTTGTGTGCTTGCTTAAGATTTATTTGAAGAGGCAGAACAGGATCATTAGGTTTATTTTGCTAGATTATTCTAGTTGGGATGGAGCACAATGGCGTTGGCATTGGGTGATGCATGCAGCCGTTTGTTGTTGTTAATGTAAAGCTGAAATTGAACTAAATAAACTTTATATACAGGCATAGCCATGCTAAGTGCTGCCACTCTATATGTTTTTCTGGTTGTTTATGATATCGTTTGGCTTCTTTGCGGCTGGTTTCTTTTAAATCATATAATTTTTTATTTGATTTGCTTCTTCCTTTTGCATTCTTCACTCTTGTTCCTATGATAAGTGTCCGTTGGTAAAAGTCTTGTCTAATTTTTATGCATGTGATTTGAGTGCATAAATTTCTTGATGCGCTGAGATTTACTTCATTAAGGTTGTCTGCTTTCAAATCATGCATTTTCTGGACTATGTGACACATGTATAGACTGTTGGGCCAAGTTCTGTTCGGCAGCTGTACAGTCCATGATCATGATACTATTATATTTGCTTCGAGGCCTGCTAATGAGCTACTAGCAATATGCTGCAGGTTTTTGGTGACAAAGCTTTTGAGAAATTTGGAAAAGGTTTCATATCAATGCATTTCTCTGATCAACATCCTGGCATCCACAGGAAGGTGTTGTTGTTCAAGTTTGCCCTCCCAGATCTGGAAAATATGGCTGAGATGACTCGGTTGGTGGCTCTGGTACCATATTATATTGATTTGGTTGGGAGATTAAAACTAAGTTCTCATGTACGTGAATTTTCCCTATCTTATGACTATTGAATTTGTGCCCATATCTTATAGTAAATTAAGTTGCATCCATGGTCCTGAATGACTCTGGTGTCCATAATGCAGGCTCGGTCTAAGACAGAGGCTGCTCGTCTTAAGGCTGCTCAAGAACATCAGAAAGAACATCAAAATGCCCGTCAAGAAGCATTGCTGAGAAAAAAGGCAGAAAGGAGAAAGATGATGGAGGAAGCAGAGGCTAAGCTCAGTGCAGAGGCTATTCGTAAGAAAGAAGCAAAAGACCGTGCTCGTCAGATGAAGAAGGCAATGCCCAAGATAAAAATGTCTCGTGCTGGGTAGATTTTGAAAATTTTATCACACAATGCCATATTCAGGTCTAGAGTTCTTGATCGCTGAGGAAGGTTTTGATTCACTCTTCATGGCACGGTACCTCTGCAGTTTGCATTAATCCTTGAATAGATAGGCATGTCCTTGGCTTGGTGAGTTTCATTCATAACCTAAAATCCAAAATCTAGATCTTAGAGGTACTAAAATTCAAACTGCTTGTACTAGACTCCTAGCTGCCATGTTGCTATTGTAAGGCAAAATGCTGAAATTTACTTGACTGCAACCTGTGTTTTATGGTGCATTTGCTAGGTTTAATGGTCGGACACGAGGGAAAAGAACCTCATTTTTTCCCCTATCTAATCTTGACGTTTATTTATTTTTCTTTTCTATGGTATAAATGAAGCTTTTGGGACTTCTTAGCAGTTTCATAGAAGTAATTAAAGCACGTTGCTTCAACCTTTAAGTGAGTGTTTGGTTGGGTTTATTTTGCCCAAATAAGCATTTATTACGTAAATCGAGATAGAATTCTTCTCACATGCTTACCTCATATATCGTAAATCATGATTTATAAGCACTTATTGTCTAAAAATAAGCTATTCCAAACGAGCACTAAATGTCTTCTAGTTTGTCTGTTTCCTGTAACTACAACGATTTTGCTTTTGATATTGAAATTGATTTTGGATTTGACGGTTTAGTGCCTAAAGTGATGTTGATGTGGGATATGTGGTGGTTTTAATTTTCGGTGTACTTTATCATCTACGATGCGCACAACACGTTCAAATTTTTTATGCTTGTGATACTCACATGTCTAGATGTCAGTTTAGTTAAGGGCTTGTTTGGTATGAGGGGAGGGGAGGTAAAATTGGGTAGAAAAAAAAAATTTAGTTAGATTAAAATAAGAGAAGTGGGTTTAAAAATTTTTAATTAATTTTTCTTATTTTTTTATCTTATATCTTCACTATGTTAAAATTTTATAACCCTATTTCAATTTTTCTAAATTCAACCTGTCAAAATTTTCTCTCCCCTCCCCTTCTAGTCCCTTATTAGGGCTTTTTTGGTTTGAGGGGAGGGGAGGGAAAGTGGGCGAAGGGAAAATTTTTTTAAGTTGAATCTAAAAAAATTAGAAAAATAGAGTTAAGAATTTTTAATTAATTTTTTTTACTCTTTTATCTTATATATTCTCTTTATTAAAATTTTATTATCCCACTTCTTCAATCTTTTAAAATTCAACTCAAAAAAATTTTTCCTCCCCTCCCTTCCCCTCTTAATCTCTCACACCAAACAGACCCTAAGGGTGTGTTTGGTTTGAAGGGAGGGGAGGGAAAGTCGGCGGAGGGAAAAAATTTTTGAGTTGAATTTAAAAAAATTAAAGAAGTGAGGTTAAAAATTTTTAATTAATTTTTCTTACTCTTTTATTTTATATATTATCTTTATTAAAATTTTATTACCCCACTTCTTCAATCTTTTAAAATTCAACTTATAAAAATTTTTTCTTCCCTCCCTTTCCCTCCAAATCTCTCACACCAAACAGACCCTAAGTAACTGACCAAGACCTTGAAGGAAAAATTGGAAAACTGAACTAATAAACGAGTTGTCGTACACAACAAATAAAATTTCCATGGGCGGTTGATTGTAATTGCTTTTAACCCATTTCTTTGATTGTAGAAGGGTTAATATTATTATTAGTCTTTACTCCCTCTGATTTTTTTTATAAGCCATTTTTATCTTTATTGCTCAAAATAAACTAACGGTTAATATTAGTTAAAAATAATAAATATGTCAAAAATATCATATTTCTTCCAAATATGTCCCTATTTACAAAATGAAAATAGGAGAGAGAATGAATGATAAATATGAGAGAGTATAAGTATAAAATATGAGAGAAAATATATAATAAATGATTAGATGGAAGAGAATTAGTGGTGAGTGGGGAATAATTAATATAAAGATATGTATTTAATAAGGTAGAAAAGGAAAAAGTAATTTAAATTTTGAGACACAAGGAGAAGTTGTTTATAGAAAGGATTAGTCCTAAGAGAGAGAAAATTATTTATAAAAAGGATTGGAAGGAGTATATCTTGATCGAATTTTAGTTTTGATTCTTATAGTTTTATAAAGATTGGGTATACATTTAATGATTGATGTATATACTTTTAACGAGTTTTGGTTTTAGTCCTTATACTTAAACTCAAACGAAATCCATATGAAACTATAGTCATCAACAATGCAATCAAATTGGAACAACCAATAACGATATTAACCTATTTTAGAATTTTAATCTAATAGTAAATATGCATCATTTCTCAAAGGGGAAACGACACTTTAGTACCCCAAATTTAGAAATGTTAATTAAGAAACTTGATCCTTTATTTTAAGCAGGGTTGTGGAACCCAAAACCGGTGAATCGGCCGGTAGACCGATCCAGACCGGGTTCCAATTTTTTTTAAAAAAAAAATTAATTTTTCCTTTAGAATTTTATACTATAAGCCTAAAATCTTCAATTTCTCATCGGTTTGGTCCCGGTCTGACTCACTAACCCTTAACTCAGTACCCCGACCGATTCAATACTCGATCCGGGTTTTAATTCCTGATTTTAAGTTTTAACTGTCTTAACTGACCAAACTGTCAATTTTTTTGGGCTAAATGTCTATAAGAGGTCAAGATACTTAATTGACATTTCAAAATTTTGGATCCATATAATTCACTATCCTCCTTATTTGATTCAAAGGGTTATTCTTCCTTTTTCAAATTGATCTTTGCAATCTTTGCTTTAAAAAACAAAATTAGCTTTAATCAATCAACTAAGGTTTAATGTGTAATTTTATCAATAAAGTTTTTCCCAATAAGCATCTGAGACAAATAAGTTATGGAATTGGTAAAAATATCAATAAATAATTTAAAATAGTGCAAATTCACTAAAACCCTTAAATTTGACCAATTTGAAGTAAAACCTAACGGACGTTTAATAAATTTAAGGGCCTTGGGGAATCTGTATTATTTTAAATTATTTATTAATATTTTTGTCCCTTTCAAAACTTATCTATTCTATCCACTACTAGAGAAAAACTTTATTAATAAAATTGTAGTTTAACGCATCACCTAATCATTGCACTTGACGTTTATTGCCCCTTCACAATCACAATGGGCTATACAACCACCACAAGAACCATACTCAGTGTTACATATAAAATATATAAATATGAATTCTATAATAAATTCAATATTCGCAATGCCTTCGTAAATTGGAGGTAAAATAACAGTCAATTATTTATGACAATATAAACTTTCAAATTTTCAATTTTTTAAAAAACTAATTAAATAAAAGGCTAACGCATATTTATGATCCTTTAAGTTTGCATCAGATATCCCTTAAATTTATAAAGTATAGTTTTAGTCCTTTAATATTAACACCGTTAACTGCCATTAACGGAAAATGCTGACTCAACCAATAAATGCTGAAAAGATGTGTTTTCAACTATTTAGTATAATTTTGGTAAAAAAAATATTTAGTATAATGATCTTTTATATTTTAAAATTAAATTAAATTAAGATAAAAAAAATTTGCGTCTTCATCCCACCACCTTTCTTTAATTTAATTTTAAAATATAAATAATCATTATACTAAATAATTAAAAAAACATGTTTTGTCAGCATTTAATTACTGACTCAGCATTTTCCGTTAGTAAAAGTTAACGGTGTCAATACTAAAGGATTAAAACTATACTTTACAAACTTAAGGGATTAAAATGATACCTAATACAAACTTAAAGGATCAAAACTATACTTTAACCTAAATAAAATAACACCAGTAATTTTGATTGATTCGTCACCTTGATAAATTTAAACAGCTTTTTATTAATCTTTCTAGTTGACTAATTTTTTGGACCACCATTCAAATCACATGCCAAAAGTCGATTAGTAGTCTTTTTTTCCCCCATTGAATAAACTAACTATCCACTTCATATTACTACAATTATTCTGGCTTTTACCTGATCAATAATAATGTCCTTGGACCAAAGAATCATCATGAACTTTTCCAACACGTGACTTCTCACGTGAGATATATATACCAGATTAGTTAGTTTGGGGGTCATCCTCAAGCTCACCAATAAGAACCAAACCCCACACACTCAAAAACACACACAACCTACACAACACCAACACAATCTGTTGTTTTTGTCTTACAATATCCTCTTAATAGAAACCTGAAACCCCTCGATACCTCCCACTTTGCTTTCACTCTATGTCTCCTTCCTTCTCCCACAACCATTGAAGTACAAGCAAAGAAAACCCTAGCTAGCTACACTCACAACAACACTATTAATTTCAACCTAACAACCTACCCTCCAAAATCTTCTTCACCTTATCATCATCGATCTTCATCTCCTCCTTCCTCCACATCATCACACCTCCAATATGGAACCTGAACCTCAAACCCTAAATTTCGCCTCCACGGTGGACACCTCTTCCGCCTTCCGCTCCGTCAAGGAAGCCATCGCCATCTTTGGCGAGCGCATGCTCACCAGCTCTCCCTTGTCCTCACCAGCTGCCACCGCCACCACAGCCCCCACGAAGCCGATCAAGCGAGAGAACTCGTGGAGGTTCACGTCAAGTCCTCTAATGACCACGACGACAACGAAGATAAAGGGTGAGGATTGCAAAGAAGATATTATTAGTTACAACTATGATCATCATCATCACCGCCAGAATCATGATAATAATAAGGGACTTTTGGAAACCCTAAAGAAGCTTGAGGCGGAGCTGGAGGAGACGAAGAAGGAGCTGAAGCTGTTGAAGGAGAGAGAGAGCGACACGGAGGTGGTGTTGGCTACTCTCAACGCAGAGCTTCACAAGAACATGTCAAAGCTGGCTCAGGCCGAGGCGGCCGCCGCTGGGAAAGCCGCCGCCAAAACGGTGAGGTTTGATGAGAGATTGAATGATTATAGGGAGCTTAATGATAATAATAATGATGATGGAGAGATTAAAATAGAGGAACAAGAGGTGAAGAAGAATAAGAAGAAGAAGAAAACTTTGGCTCAGATTCTAGGTGCTGGTGATAGATCAGAAAGTTATAATTATTTGGGAAATAATGGGAAACTGAGGGAAAGAAAACTGAAGAATAAGAGGATGAAGCCAATAATTCCTTTAGTGGGTGATTTATTTTCTAAGAAAAAAGGGTCTCCAAGTAGTCACCATGATCCTCTCTATGCATCTCCTTTCTTCTACGATTGAATCAAAAAATAATAATAATAAAATTAAAATTATCATTAAACGTATGCATTTTGGGTTTTGATTTTGTCATATTGTCGGGAAAGGTATGTTCTTTTTTTCTTTTGTTTAAATATTTTTAATTTGTTTAATTCTTGGAAAATGTACTGTGCGCAAAAAAAAAAAAAAACCAATGTATATGCGTATGTTATATAAGATTTTATCACTGGATTTATTGCCCCAGTTAATCATATTTTATTTTTTCTGAGTAATTTATAGGTCACACTTCTATTTTTGTTGCATATAATATTTTATTCATAAAGTTGTACGGTAAGGTGAAGTACATTGGCGGGAGCTTGGAGATGCATTGAGTTCATTTTTCACATAGAGTTTGTTTATTACACATAAGCGTTGGATTAGGCAAATTATATATTCCTCACGTCCTTTTTCTATTGCCAGTATATATTCCTCATGTCCTAAATGTAAGAGTTAATTTGGTGGTTTAATTTTTCTTTGGTTATTAATATAATACCTCAATCTATTTTACCTTTCAAATTACTCATTTGGTCTGAATATATATAGGACAAAATTGGGCGTTGATTTTGACTCTAGCCATAAGACCTAATTCCTTTATTTATTAATTTTTTTCCTCAATCATGACCCCCATTAATACCTCTTAACAATAATCAAGTAAAAGAGAGCGGGAGGGAATTAAGGAAAATGGCTAGAGTATTTTAGAAAAAAAATATATTATATTAACCAACTTTTTTAATCAATCAAATTAGTTAAATATGTCTTATTATATTAAATATTAGAGGAGTAAATTTTTTAAGCTATATATTCCTATTGATTGTATATATCAAAGAGAGTAGTCATCAATAAAGATAATAATTAAAGGAGTATTTTAGAAAAACTAAACACTTATGCTACTAATAATTATTTAACTAATTTTTTTAATATTTATAAATTAGTTATTTACTTTCTACGTTTAAAACCCGAGGAGGGGAGAGGGGGAGAGAGTGTAGTATTTCATGTTAATAGATATGATAATCAAGTGATGATCTGGACAAAATGTGAAGGGTGTTGTATGTGATTTTTAAGTTTGAGCATAGTTCATGATTCATAGTGCTATTTATGGAATAACGTGAAGAGAAATGTGTGGTATGGGTTTTTTAAATGTGTGAATTTCATAGTGTCTTTAATTTAAAGCAAAGTAATATTTTTCAGACGAAAAAGAAGAAGAAGTAATATTTGTTCCTATACTTGTCGTGGGGTATATGATAAATTTTCTTGTAAGATTGATCTGATATATGCTTCACCTTTGAGAAATGTAATCAACAATTTGTGACTTAAAGTTTAGTGTAAAGATTTAGATATTAATTCTAAATGGTTAGCAAAAAATACTGGTTAACTTTTTTTCTTTACACTACTACAAAAAAATAAAGATGTGGCACTTATATTTAAACTAGCGGCGACGCTTAATAAGTACCACATATCAAGAAGCTACTAAAAAATGTTGTAGCGCTTCATATATATATATATATATATATATATATAAAACACTTCTTGTGATGCTTCCTTGAGGAAGGTCACAGGAAGTGACTTCCTGTAGTACTTCTTTAAGGAAGCGCCACCTAAAGTATTATTTTTTTAAAAAAAATAATTTTCGTATTTTTCTTTTAAAACCCTATAATTATAGTTGATAACACATTTTAAATACATTTTCACATCCACAACAAAATGAAACAATGCAAACAACAATCAAATAACTCCAAAATGATATAAATTAACAAATAACTAATTAACAAAACCACTACTAAATAAAATACAAGTGTTAAAAATAAATAATTATTTTACTTATGCAAATCATTAATGTTAATAGTTACTACAACAACTAAAAATTATAACTACTAAATAAATACAACTTATATATAATAACATTTAATTTTATCTCATTTATTTTTTTAGCATATAAAAATGAGAATAATTTTTTCAAGAATAAAATGAGAAAAGAAATTTCAGAAGCATTCTTCACCAAGGAAAATTAGAACAATTAAAAGCAGGAAACTTGAAAGTAAATATGATTGCTCTTTACCAACGCTGCAATTGATAAAACCATACGAACACCATTCCCTCCATCATAAAAAACCAAAGATTTCTTCTCCCGTAGAAACATATGCAACATAATATAATAAGAAACTATTATTCAAAATAAACTGGTAAGCTATATATGTAATATAATACAGCTAAAATAGCAATTAGACCAAATAAACCTACTACTTCGTGGCTAATGCTAAGTTAGATGATGCAAATCTAAAATCTGAAGCTTAGTATTAATATAATGGAAGAAGAAACAAATGAAAAGAGAGAGTGTGTGTGTGAAGAAAGGAAGTGTCACCGTCTTCATAAAATTAAAGGAAGGGAAAGATTTGAAGATCTATTATTTATAGATGTAAAAATTTGGCAGACTACAATTTTTCCAAAAGAAAATCCTCACAAAGGTAATGAGTGACAAAGGAATAAGGAGGAAGTGCTGATCAAAGTGGGAACGGTGATGAATGACAAAAAGAGGAGAAGGAGAAAATGTGGAAACTAAAAGGATAAGGAGTGCTGACATATGTAATATGTTAGATGAGGAGTAGAAACTAAAAAGATAAAGGTGATAGAAGTAGATTGCAGAAGAGAGAATAATTTGATTTTTTTTTTTAAATTACTTTGTGTGGCGCTTCCTAAGTTAAGTGACACTTAAAATACATAGTAGCTGTGACACTTCCTTAAACAATAATATTTAATAAATTTTTGATAAAGGTGGGATGGGATGAAATGATCTAATAACTCTAATTTTATTCTCTCTATCTACAATCAGATACAGACTTATTAGATCGTTCGTAAAATATATTATTCTCGACCAACTCAAGTTGGTGTGAATGGTAGGGACTTCCATCACTAAAATAAGTAGTTGGGTTTGAAATTTTGAATACTAAGGGCCTATTTGGTTCGATTCTATTACACCCTGCGATGCAATGGTAATGCAATGCGATATTAATTACAAGGGTAGTGTTTGGTTTGATTTTTAAGCAATGTGCAATGAGTTAATATTTTAACAATTATTTAAAATTAATATATTACACAAAGTCTATTTTACCCCTTAATATAATCTTTGTAGAAAAAATAGTTACAAGACGGCGACGACGGGGATGGAGGAGGAGGAGGTAGCGGCTGTGGCAATGATAGGGGTGGCGGTGGGCAGCGGGGGTGGAGGCGGTGGCGGTGGGCGGTGGGTTAGGGGCGGCGGCAGTGGAGGAGGAGGTGGCGGTAGCGGCGAGGGGTGGAGGAGGAGGTGGTGGCGGCAGCGGCAGGGGGAAGGAGGAGGAGGTGGTGGCGGCGGCGGTGGGCGATGGGGGTGGAGGAGGTGGTGGTGGGCGGTGGGTCGGTGGGTCGGTGGGGGCGGCAGGGGTGAGGGAAGCGGCGGAGGAGGAGGTGGTGGTGGTAGTGGCAGCAATGGGCAGTGGGGGGTGGAGGAGGAGGTGGTGCGGCGGCGGGGGGTGGAGAAGGAGGTGGTGGCTGTAGGCGAGGGTGGCGGCGGAGCAGGAGGTGGTGGTAGTGGCGGTGGGCGGTGGGGGTGGAGGAGGTGGTGGTGGGCGCTAAACGGTGGGTCTGTGGGGGTGGCGGTGGAGGAAGAGGTGGTGGTGGTGGTGGTGGCGGCAATGGGTGGTGGGGGTGGAGGAGGTGGAGGTAGGCAGTAGGTGGGGGACGGTGATGGTGGGGGCGGCAGGGGTGAGGGTGGCGGTGGAAGAGGAGGTGGTAGGCGGTGGGCGGTGGGCGGTGGTGGTGGGGGCGGCGGGGGTGAGGGTGGCGGTGGAAGAGGAGGTGGTAGTGGCGGCGGTGATGAAGAAGGAGGTGGTGGTGGCGGCGGTGGGCGGCGGGGGGTGGAAGAGGTGGTGGTGGGGTGGTGGGCCGGGGGTGGCGGCGGGTGGAGGTGACAGCGGTGGAGGAGATAGTGGTGGTGGCAGAGAGTGGAGGTGACGGCGGTGGAAGAGGAAGAGGTTGTGGCAGTGGCAGTTGTGACGTGATACGGCAAGTGAAATGAAATAAGTGAAACAAAGACAAAGGAAACTAAAGGGTAAATTGGACTTTTTAGACCATGCAATGGGATGGTAATGAGGATTCATAGGAGGGAGGTATGAATGAGGATTACCAATTTTTTGGTAATCTTCATTGCCATGGTAAACCCTATTACCATGCTAAAGAGCTACCAAACACTCTTCTCTTGGTAATACAATCATGATTACCATTGCAGGCATGCAATGGGGTTGAACCAAACGGGCTCTAAATTGTCTATATGAAGCAACTTATTAATTAAAGAGGGATTTATACTCTTAGTTCGCGGAGAAATAATCTCGTCAAAAAACCCGCCTCTTATTACTCATTTTAGTTTTTAATATAAGAATTAATTGATTTTTTTGGATAAATTAAGAAATATAAATAAACTACTTAATTATAGTATATATTGTTTATTATTAGATTATAACACAAACAAATTAATTTAAAGAAAAACAATAAATACAAATATTTTAATGTAACTTAATTAATTTCTTTTTTAATGTAACTTAATTAGTTTCTTTAATCTTTTAAAAAAAATCATAGGCCGTTTGACTTTGTTAAATATAAGTATCACTTTAACTTGTTTCTTATGTGAGCAAAAAAAAAAAATGTTAACTTATTTCTTAACAAAATTGTCTTATTTCAGCCCCAAAAAAAAAAACATTAATCTTCAGTTGGAGGCTTAATGAATTGTCAAGATGTATATTATGTTATCTTTTATTTTCTGGGCGTTCAACAGATGGTGGAGTTATATATGCGCAGATATAAGAAGGACGTCAAAAGACACGAATCAATCAACCTTTTTTTTTTTTTAATTCATAATATGGCCAAGCTAGCTTGGAGAGTACATACACCAAAATAATCTAAACATCAAAAGCATGTAATGCGTCCTCCCTCATAATGGGAATACATCCCGGGTGAGGAACAGGTAAAACAACCAAATGCTGTACTAAATGGTGGGCATCCCTTGCCAAAAAATCGGCACACCGGATTATGTCTCTCGGTGCATATCGAACTTCAATGTCCCAATCAGAAAAAATTAAATCCCTAACAGCATTAATTTCCAACCTAAGAGGGTGGTATAGACCACTATCCTGCATAAGCAAGTGGTATATCTCAAGTGAATCTGTGTAAGCCACAACCTTCTGAAATCCATATTGTCTACATAGTTGTAGGCCTTGATGTAAGGCCATAAGTTCAGCAGAAGTTGGCGGGAGAAATCCAAGACGGCGCTGAAAGCCAAGAATCCAATGACCTCTATGATCCCGAATAAGACCCCCACACGCTGCATCGCGGTGAATATCCACTGACCAGTCAGTATCTAGACGAACACATCCCTCCTGAGGTAACTTCCAGTTCTGATCGTCCTCCTCACTGTGGGAAAAGATCTGATGCTTTAGCTTGTCCCCCACGCTGGATTCCATGAGATGATACAGACCACCATGAATAAGCTCGTTCGGCTGTGCTCGGACTCCTTCCATGACACCTTTACATCTGTTTTTCCATAATAGCCAACACATGGTACTGAATATGCGAACCCATGGCCATCTGTGAAAGTAAGGCTTAGCCCTGGAGTGAGATAGATTGTCTGCAAACCATACCTGCAAATCAGAATGAAAGAAACTAAAACGAGAGTTAGGTGAAATAAAATGTGACCATACTGCTCTCGCAATCTCACAATCTCGAAGAATATGTATAATGCTCTCAGTCTGGTGACACAGAAAAGGACACTCATCACTATCTGAAAGACCTCTCATAGCCCGAAGTGAGTTAGTAGGCAGTCTCTCATGAATAGCCTGCCACAAGAACATCTTCACTTTCTCTGGGACCGGTAGTTTCCACACCTTCTTCCACCGAGCCGGGCCATTCCCCTCCCGCCGAGTAGAAAGGAAAGAGTATGCAGCACGGACACTAAAGTTGCCATCAGAAGCACTTCTCCAGCAGAAAGGATCTTCTCCAAATTGACATGGCGGAGGAAGTTGCCTTATAAGATTGACCACCCAGTCCGGTAGGAATTCCCTCCATCTTGCGACGTCCCAACCGCCATCCGATGAGACAAAATCGCTGACCTTGGCAGCTGGATTTAGGCGATGGAAATTATGATCAACATAGTGAACAAGTGGTTCTTCCAATTTAGTCCATAAATCCCACCAGACATTGGCTGTAGACCCACTGCGAAGGGTACGACCAATTCCACTATAGAAAATGTCCCAAACCTTAGTGATGCTCCGCCATACCCCAGAGGAGTTGGTCTTCTTACAGACCATGGGGTAGTCACTATTGCCGCATCCATATTTTCCTTTTAAGCAACGTACCCAAAGGGCTTCTGGTTGAGTTAATAAACCCCAGCAGAGTTTCATTATGAAGGCCATGTTTTGCTTTCGAAGGTCTTTAATACCTAAACCCCCTTCCTCCTTAGGCTGCTTAATTTGATTCCAGGAGATGAGGTGCATTTTTCTACTCTGTGGATCTTGCTTCCATATGAAATCCCGGCTAATCTTCTCCAATTCCTCCAGAGTGGATTTAGGAAGTAGCAATGTTTGCATGTGATAACTTGGCAGTGCAGACAAGACCGCTTTAATCAATACCGTCCGTCCTGCCATGGTGAGGTGCCGCCCCTTCCAGCCTGTCAATCTCTTCTTTGCCTTCTGAACAATGGGATAGAAAGTAGCTTTGGTAATCCTATGATGAAGCATCGGTATACCGAGATACTTACCAAGATCACCCGTGATTCCCACACCCAGTGATTGGCTCAGCTCCAGAGCCCGGTTGAAGTGAATATTGCGGGAAAAGAAAGCTTTAGTCTTGGTCAAATTGACACGATGTCCTGAAACTTCACAGAAGGATCTCATTGTGTCTCGCATCAACTCAATTTGATTTTGGGTAGCCTCCCCAAACAGTATAAGATCATCTGCAAAGAATAGGTGGGATATTGTGGGAGCGCGATTATTGAACCGAAGTCCCTTCCAATGTCCTTCCCTGACTTTGATGTTAATCAATTGACTGAGGCGCTCCATGCATAACACAAATAAGTAGGGGCTTAAAGGGTCACCCTGGCGCACTCCCCGGGAAGGCCTGAACTCCGGAGATTGGGAACCATTCCAAAGAATCTTCATGGACACCAAACTGGTACACGCCATGATAAGGTTCACCAACTCCTCCCGTATTCCAGCGCAAACAAGGGTGGATTGTACAAACTTCCAATCAAGACGATCGTAAGCTTTCTCCATGTCAACCTTGATGGCAACCATCCCTCTTCTCCGCCGCCTACTCCGCATGGTATGGATTGCTTCTTGCGCAATGATAACATTCTCAATCCCCTGACGTCCAGATATGAACCCACATTGCTGTGGTTGAATCAAATACTGCATCATCTTCTTCATTCTTTCCGCAATGATTTTCGTAATAATCTTGAAAATAACATTACAGAGAGCAATAGGCCGGAAGTCCTTTAATGTTGTAGGATTATCAACTTTTGGGATAAGAACAATGTTGGTGTGGTTGATATCCTTAACTGTCTCCGGATGATGCCAAATTTCTCGGACTAGTGCACAGACCTTGTTCCCTATGTGATTCCACTGGGTATGGAAAAAGTGTGCTTGGAGACCATCCGGCCCCGGAGCTTTGAAAGCACCAATCATAAACGCCGCATTTTTAACTTCAGTATCCTCCACTTCTTTGTGAAGCAAGAGATCATCAGTTGGTTTAAGCGGGGGAAAATCGGCATGCCAATCGGTAGATTGAGGAATCTGGGGATCCCTCGTATAGAGATGAGTAAAGAACGTGGCAGCCATTTCTCCTAACTTATCCGGGTCCGTAACCCAATTTCCATCATCATCCTGAAGAGCTTCGATTCTTTGTTTTTTCCGTTTAAGCACAGTTGATGTATGAAAAAATCTCGTATTCTTGTCCCCCCAAGCAAGCCACTTGCACCGAGATTTTTGGTACCAGAGGAGCTCCTCTTGTGCACAAATCTTACTATAATCTTTCCAAAGCTGTTGCTCAAGTTTGTAAAGGCCATTCGAGAGATTAGTTTGTCGCACTCGATCAATGCCTTCCAACCTTTTGAGGAGATTTCTCTTTTTCCGAGGAAGACTACCAAGGACCCTAGCATTCCATTTGGGGGCCTCCTCCTCGAAAATCAACCTACCATGGTTCCAAGTTCTATTCTCCCAAGCTTTACAGACCACATCCGCGAAGCTGTCTTCCGTTGCCCAAATTGGATGATAGCTAAATCGGCGCTTGCGATGGTGGGGAGGGGCATTAGCCCCATTTGAGACCAGCACGAGTCTATGATCAGATTTATAGCACAGGTGGTGAAAGACTTTTCCACGCGGGTGATTGAGCTCCCATTCGAGATTGCCGAACACCCAATCTAGTCTCTCTTTAATCCCCTGCTTTTCCCATGTAAAGCGTTCGCCCATGAAAGGAATCTCTAACAGACTCGAGCTACTAATGCAATTAGAAAATTGCGTCATAGCCCGGATAGAAGGTGCAGAACCTCCTATCTTGTCTGCAGGAGTCAAGAACGTATTAAAGTCCCCAATCACCATCCAAGCACAGTCAATAATTTGAGAAAGGTCGTGCAAGGACCCCCATAGGTTCTCTCTTCTACTAATCCCCGGTTCCCCATAAACAAAAGTAACAAAAAAGGAATCGTTCGTTCGCTTGTCTGTCACTTTGCAGTGGATCAGTTGAGTAGTAGAAAAAAGATAATCAACATGGGTATTGCTCTCCTCCCATAAAATCCAAATGCCACCCGCAAAACCAGTGGCCTCCAATCTAATCCAATTACTATAGCCTAATTTACGGGTGACGGCCTCCGCCCTATTACCACTAATACGAGTCTCAACTAAGGACAAAATATCAATATTATTGGCATGAACTAAGTCTTTAATGATGCGGGGAAAATGCTTGCTCCCCGCACCCCTACAATTCCAAGATGCAATAATCATGAGATAAATAAAACTGGAAAGCAAGAAGTGATACTTACTGATCACCAGGGGCTCTGTCAGGTCGTGAACCATGTTGACTTCCTACAGCAAGATTTGCTTCCATAAAGTCATCCCCAATGTCATCGTCTAAGGACGTGGAATATGGAGGCAAAAGATCAGTGCTTGGAACACCACACCTAAATCGCTCATCTATTTCTTGATTAAGAATCTCATTGGGTTTTGTGGCCTTATTGTGGGATCCTTCTCTCAATGCTAGTTGAAGGGATTCTGGCCCATGAGGATGTTGGGATAATAAAATAGGATTAGGCCCAGCTTGTTTCAATGACCCACCCACTACTATATGGTCTCTACCCCCCACATGTGTTTTTAAAGGCCCATTTGTACTACTTTTTTTTTCCTTGGCCAAAACGGCCTTGCCTCCTTCCATATGGGCCCTCACCTCTTGCCCAGGCCCAACAAGAGAAGGCCCCACCTCACTATTTTTATTTTTCCTTTTATTCTTTTCTTTTCCTAAATCCCCTGTCCTCCTCTCCTCCGCGTCAGCTGGCCGAAAGAGATCTGCTTCTCCATATGTCTGCTCCACTTGAACCGTGTCAGCCCCGAGATCACTTCGTCCCTGCTTCTCTGCTCTCATCTGTCCCGTCACCATACCGTCATCTGCCCCTAGGTCGGCGAGGAGCTGGAATCTCGAGGCTCCGCCGATGATCGATCCGCTCACCGCCACCGCACCTGACACTGGCACCGTCTTCTCCTTCTCCGGCTTGGCTCCGTCTCGCCTTTCCGGTTTGCTTCGGTTACCCTGCACCATCGGCTTTCCCTTCCTTTTCTCCTCCTCCTTCTCGTTCCTCCTCGCCGTTCCACTCCCTTGCTGTGGTTTCCTATTCCCAACCCGAGACCGGCGACCATTACTCACGAGCATCCATTCTCCAAATGGTTCGTTGGTGGAAGCTTTCGGTTGAGGCGTTGAGGAATATCGGTGTGGTATGATGGTCTGAGATGGTCCTGGAGCCGATTGCTCCTTCTCGCTGTATGTCCAGGAACATTGATCCTTATGGTGTCCATACCGGCCGCAGGAAAAACAAATTAAACCCAATCCCTCATACTCTATTTGGTAAACCGAGTGAGCTGCTATCACGCGTGAGACGAGCTTCTTTTGGAGATCAATCTCGACACAGATCCTGGCATACTTGCCCCTCCCAATTTTCGCAGAGTCAGTCACAATATCAGACGGGGTAAGCATATCTATCCTGATTGTTTTTCCAATGTAATTCCCCAACCTTGTAATGAATTCCTTATTGTAACACTGCATTGGTATGTTGGGAATCCTGATCCAAGTGATTATTCGTCCCAGAGGATTGTTGTAAGGATCAAAATTAGGAGACCATTTTTGTACTAGAATGGTGTGCTGTTGCACCACCCATGGTCCCCCGTAGAGTACTTGTTGATAGAGTTGACCCCAGCCTTCTTTCTGGAGGAAACGCACCAGAAAATAGTTATTGGGCATGTCCACTAAATCGAACTGAGAGGTCTTCCATATACGGCTCAGATGTGCCTTCAGCGTGTATACATTATATTTTCTGCCTAACACAGTTAGGATCAGTGCTGCATTCCATGGACGACACCAGGCATTATATTCTTCAGCCGTCACAAGGACAACCGGGTGGACTTTCATGAGATCTTGCACCTCCTCAGTAAGTTCTGGAAGATCCCATTCCATATTTAATGTATCTGATAATAACTCTTCTTCATCCATACACTCACCTCCATGAGCAATACCATTAAAACCAATAAGGGAATCCTTATAGGAGGTAGTGGAAACCAGAGTTTTCTGTTGAGGGGAATCTTCATGTTCCATGGAGGTATCAATCTCTGAAGAAGATTCCTCCGGCGTAGAAGTGTCCATTGTGATGCGAGTAGAGTTATTCCTTGTCTTCTTATTGCTACCACTGGCTAGGACGTCAGAAGGACGGTCCGGTGGAAGTTTCCGGTTAGGTAGATCATCCATGGTAATCAGAGGTAGAAGATGGTGGCGTACTGTTCAGAAGAGAGAAATCCGTTCACTCACTATTTCCGAATCAATCAACCTTTAGTACGAAGGAAGATCGTCAAAAGATGGCAAAGTAATTATGAGTAAGTGAGATTGTCTAACTAGCAAAATACCCTCTCATATTTTTAATATAAGACTTATTTAATTAATTTAATTATATTAAAAAAATTAATTAATATAACATAATATTTCTAAAATACCCTAATTTTGTTTAACTACTTGTCTGCACCATCCTTGATCTAGAAAAATTTTCCCCATCATTATCTTCAACCTCACCATTCAATGCCTCATTCTAAAGATAAAAAGTTCGTGCCATTAAAAATTTAGAGTCAAGCAGTGCTTTTTTTTTTTTTTTTATTTTGGGTTAGTTTTGGCATCAAGACAAAACTCCCCACCTTGCTTCAAGGCATCCTCATCTCTATCTCCCCACCATCATGGCCATCCTTATCATTGCTTCTCTGCCAAATTTGTTGCCAAATTTTCCCACGATCCCTCCAATCTAGGGTAAACTTGTAGTATGAAAAGAAAGAGGGTGAAGGTATGAAGAGAGGCATGCCGGGAATTAAAATGGTTTTAGGATAGCTTATTTTTTGATAATAAATGTTTATTATGTAAATCAAAATAAAACTCCTCTCATATACTTACCCCATATATCATAAATCACGATTTATAAGTATTTATAAATAAAAAATAAACTATCCAAAACAAACATATATAATACCCTATGGACTTTTTTGCCAACAATAACTCATGGACTTAAAACATGATGAGAGAGATAAAATTTATAATTTTATAGTTAGATTTAAAAGTTTAGACAGCACACAGATATAAATGAAGAGAGAGAAGATAGAAAAATGACATTTGAAATGGAAATGAGACTCCCCATTTAATATGTGTGAGTTATAACTCAAAGGCCAATAAGGAAATAACAATTATGCCAATCAATTTACATTTCAAAAAGTAAATGACACGAATCTAAAAATATTATTTTGAAGCTTTCATGGAGCCCAACGTGGCAATGGAAAGTTGTCAGCTTGCACGCATGAGCCTGATGCAAAATATCTTATTCTAGAATTTATGGATGGGCTGATGAACAGTAAAGTGAGTCTTTTTTTTTTTTTTTTGAACAATAGTAGACTAAGCGCATGTTTGACAGAGTGTTAGAGCTCATAGACGTACGTTAACAATGAAAAAAAAAAAAAAAGTATTTTAAGGAATTTTGGCCATCTGGGTTCAAGGAAGGAATTATCTTGCTTTTATGAAAAAACGACGATAACTTATAAACTTAAATTTAATACTTTTATAATAACCGTGGAGAGAGAAAGCAGTGATTATGAAAGAAAATGGACTCCTTGACAAATGAGAGCTTAAAAAGTGGGAGTGCTCTTGATACATGATATCACTCTGGTTCTTTCTATAAATCTATTTTCACAAAAAAATTCTGATTCTTATTATAAGTCTAATTTCAGAATAATAAATGCATTCTTTACTTTTTTTTTTTTACCCTTGTTGATTGCAATAAATAAAAAAAATTATTCTATTTTTTTTCAAAAACAACTATTTGAGAGGAAGCTCAAAAGTCCACCTTTTCCTAAAAAATTCACTTCTACCACCGTGAATTCAAACACAAATTATATTTTTAATCTGATTTTTATAAAAATCAAATTTAAAAAAAAAACAACTTCTGTCACCATTAACCAAACAGGCCTAAATCTTGAGTCACACTTAAACGGAATAAGAGTAAGAGATCGGCTTTCTGCAATAGATTTAATATAAATATTGATTTTAGTTCAAGATAAGGAACCATGGGGGGTTTTTTTGGACTAACTATAGAGACATAACTATATAAGTTGCGAGTGGCAACATACTCTCTCGGTTTTAATATAAAAGCAATAACTACTAAAACATTTTGGTGTTAAATATAAGCTAATATATTTTCTTATTTTTTTATAAAATGAAAATTTTATTTATTTTTTTTAAAAGACAATTTTATTTAAACAAAAGTAAAAGCATACATAAAATTAGGCTTCGTACATAAATATAAAATTAGAATTCATCACCAAAGCCCAAGACACAAAAGGGGACCTGACAACTCCGAAAACATGACTCAAACAAACAGGGAAAAAAAAAAAGAAACATGGACTTTACACAAAACGATTGTTAGAACGAACCCACACAAGCCCTTAACATCTGTAATGACGTTGTCTCTCCAATGTGTCATGCTTTGGTGCGAGCTCTTTTGGGTCGAGAGTCGGAAGACAGCAAGGATCGAATTTGAAACTAGAGTGTTTAAGAGAACGTAAGCTCCAAGGATCGAATCTAGGATTAGAATCTTAAGGCTTGTTTGGTCTGAGGGGAGGGCAGGGAAAATGGGTGAAGGAAAAAAATTTTTGAGTTGAATTTAAAAAAATTAGAGAAGTGGAGTTAAAAATTTCTAATTAATTGTTCTTACTCTTTTATCTTATATATTCTCTTTATTAAAATTTTATTACCCCACTTCTTCGATCTTTTAAAAGAGTAAGAAAAATTAATTAAAAAATTTTTAACCCTATTTCTCTAATTTTTTTTAAGTTCAACTCAAAAAAACTTTCCCTTCGCCCACTTTTCCTCCCCTCCCCTTAGACCAAATAAGTCTTAAGGGAACACAACCATCTTACCACTTGTACCAACCCTATAACTTTAACATTTATTTTTGTGTGCATGTAACTCTCTCAATATTTGAAGTATATACATATAAACTTTTTAAATTTTATTATGTGTTTATAAGTAATTAACAAAACTATTACCAATAAGACTTGGATTTAGCTGAAGGAGCAAGTCATTCAGATGGTAAACCACGGTTTAAATCCTCGCTGAGAGAGATATTTATAACTAATAATCCATCAGTTCCCCGAACACTCTGCTATGGAGGATTTTTCAATTTTTTTTTACTTGGTGGGAATTATTATTATTATTATTATTTTAGTTTTTTCGGTTTTACACCCACACCCATAGAATCGGTGGAACCCCCTTCCCGAACCGGATACTTGGGAATAGCGTGGAGAATCTGGCCACGACACGAGATGGCTCGAAAAAGTTTTCAACTTTCAGAACCAGAACGCCGATTCACGGCCTTTTGCTTTCACCTGTATACCTGCCAGGTTCCCACTACACGACGTCGTTTTCTTTGGCTTCCGGCGCCGTCGACGACCACGATCACAGCATCATCGAAGCCAGCGAAGGCCGCCATTCATAGCTGTTATACATTGAAGCTATACTGATTCCCGAAAACATGCCTCAACCAAGCAAAGGGCCCTGCAAGAAAGAGGCTTGCGACATTCAAGCTTGTCTCACCAAGAACAACTTCATGGCTCAAAGGTACCTTGTTTTCCCCTTCTTTTTCTTTATTTCAATCTTGAAACCTGATTGAACGTCGACCATTAAAATTTCTGTTTGATTCCTCAGAAAATGCTTGAACATGTTTGATTACAAGTCGTGGGATGGTTTTCTCGTTTACTTTTTTGGCCTTCGTTGATTAGGATTTTGGTTTTGAATTATCTAGGCTTTGTTGGTTGAGTGTTTTTGGGAATTTTTTTTTGGTCGTTTCTTTGTCCTGCAACTTTTACCGTTGTTAGCTGCAGTTGGATATGTCAATAATTTACTCAGATTAGTGATGTTATGTGGAGCTTTCTCTGATAAACTATGTATGGAAATCCTCGTTCTACATTTTAGTCCTCTGAGGAGATGGTAAATCAAGCAAGGAGGTACATTAGCATCGTTAATATTTGTCTACATTTAACGAGGCGTGCATCAATTTTTAATGAGTTTCTTGCTGTTGGACTTGGATGGTGGTATATAGTTCTAGCTCTTGATGCTGAATTTTGTGGGGTTAATTAAACAAATGAATTTTGTGTTTCTGGCACAATTGTACAATGATCTTGGCGGAGTTGATGATAGTGCTGGTCATTTGACTAATAATATCAATTTTTTTAAAATAAAAAAATAGGACTAAATAGTGGTAGTTCCTTTTCATCACTCTGGTTATTCGACTTCCATCTTGTGTGGTGATAAACTGTTGTACTGTTTGCTTCCATTATATGTCTGTGTCTGGGCTCTGATTGGTGTAGAAAATGAAGCAACTTGCAGACAGATTAATAAAATGCAGTAACTTGCTTACAGAATATAATAGGTCTTCACCAGAATCATTTTTTTTTTCAATCTTATGCCTGTTTTCAACAATTTATCCAAAGATTTTGTTATTGGTAGAACACGATAGTGTCATGCAATTCATGCAGCCGACCCCACCTAGTGGGATAAGGTTTGTTGTTGTTGTTATGCCTGTTTTCAATGTGCATAACCATCTTTTCACTAAGATATCTGCATATGAAATTTATAGCACTTAAAGAGTAGTTAAGGGCTAGACCTGAGATCTTGTGTGCCATGGATTGCATGGTCCTTGTATTTTGGTTTTAAGACAGGGTTCTGATGAATAGAAAGTTGGAGACTATCAGAAGAGATTGCAAGGCTTTTGAGTAGTCTTAACATTAACAATACAACATAACTCTTTTTCTTTGAGCTGTTTGTCTCTTCTCGATGTGCAAAAAGAACAAAGAATGGAATATGTTGACGGAACATAACTGTCTCTGTTGTAATTTTTCCTTTTACTGTAAAAGGGATGGGATTGGGGGGAACAGGAACCCTCGTTCATTGAGGATAAATGCTTGAACTCTTAATAAAGTCACATCTCAGTAGGATTAAGAATAAAACAGCCAAAAAATTCAATATGTAGAAGAAAAAGAGATCTGGCCAAGAACCAAGAAAAACAAGGGAAAGCATTCTGGTGGGATTTAAGGGCTAGCTTCGTTCTGTTCCATGGATAGACATGCTTGCATGACTTTGTTCACTAGGAAGTCAGACAATACCAGAAGAGATCTATTTGCCTTCTGAGTGATCTCCATTTCGACAATTCCATGTTTCCATATGCTCTAGGATTGCAATTTAAGCATTTCAATACTTCATAGATGGCGTGGGGTATGATGAGTTGATGACTGCTTGAGCCTTGAGGTTCTTTTAGGGTCTGTTTGGTCTGAGGGATTTGGAGGGGAGGGGAGGGGAGGGAAATTTTTATAAGTTGAATTTTAAAAGATTGAAAAAGTGGGGTAATAAAATTTTAATAAAGAAAATATATAAGATAAAAGAATAAGAAAAATTAATTAAAAAATTTTAACCCCACTTTTCTAATTTTTTTAAATTCAACTCAAAAAAATTTTCCCTCGGCCCATTTTCCCTCCCCTCCCCTCAGACCAAACAGGCCCTTAAGGTATTAAAGGTTTTATTATGCATCATCTTGCAGGATAAAGGCAAATTAGTCATGCAATGCTTAGTTGTAAAAGTAACGCATTTTATTTTTAGCAAGAGAACCAGAATGTGATTACCTAAAGATTTTAACCAAATCTTGCTCCAAATAAATCCTCTTAGGTACCGACATGTATATGCCCTTTATATTTGGCCAAAATTTGTAGATGCCATGTTGAAGTAATTGAATCTTCTGTGCAATAAATTATGGAAGGCCTGAAAGGAGCAAGTTTCTTTCACTGTGCAACATTCTTGTAGAAGCTTTCTTAACTTATCAGCAGGGGATGTTGAAAATCTTTCTTGAAAGGTCAATGATGTAGTGTTGAGTTAAAATAAAAAATGTTCAAGTTACTGTATTAGAGGATCTGATAGCAAATACATAAAGTAGCAAGTTTCTTTTACTTTGCAGCATTCCTTTAAGCAGCTTTCTTAACTTGCCAGTAGTGGAAGTTTGGAACAGCTGGTCTCATTTTTTCCCCCAAGTCATGAGTGAATTGCATAATTTGCGAAGCCTGTCACCTGAAAGTCTTTACAACTTTTGGAGACTGTCTGATTAGCTAGTAGATCGCAACTCTGTCTGATTGTTCTATTTAACTTTGAAATTTAGGGTTCTTCAATCCACTCCAGTGTGCTAATGTGTTATTTATCTCGCCATAATATAATTCCAAGTTCCATTTTATGATATTTTAGAGGAAAATTAATATTTTTGTCTTTATAGTTTTGTTCGGTTTTAACTTAATCCCCTACATTTGAACTTAATGCAGCTCAATTCCTACAGTTTTGATTCGGTTGGAACTTAGACCCTGAACTTTGACTCGATACAACACGGTCCCTGAACTTTAATTCGATACAATTCAAACTCAATAGTTTTAACCATTTAAAACTTTAGTCCCTTGAAACTATAAAAATTGAGTTATTCCGAGTCAAAGTTTGAGGACTAGGTCATAACCGAGTCAAAATTATAGGAACAGGAAGATTAATTTTCCTTATATGAAAGCAACAACCCATTCCTTTTGTGCAATCTTTGACTTATTGAACTTTCATTAACTTAGCTTCTTCTCAGTACTCGCTGCTTTCATTCTGTGCAGATGCCTTCAAGTCATTCAAAAGTTGGAGTCTTGTTGTGAGAAATGCGACTATAAATCAACACATTGTGGTTCCCTTTCAGGACTTTTGAAGCAAAAGACTAAAGGATAGCTGTCTTGTACTGCTTCAAGATTTCTTTTAATTGATGAGTGATGAAATTGATCACTTTAACTTGAGAGAGATTTTTAATTAGATTGTATTGGTCGAATACTTGTAAATAAATCAAACCAAATTATGAAGAGACACTCATAAGTATGTCAGACATTTTTTCAATAGGAACTTTCACATACTTGTATGTACTATGTCATCAAATATTAATATTAAAGTCCAAAGGAATATAATTGAGGAAATTATATCACGATAATAAATTGTTATAAACTCTATTTATAATAACATATATGTTTTGTTCATGCATCCGTTTCGTTTTGTGATAAATTTATAAATGATAGAGTAACAGGTTATGTTAGGAAGCCAACAAATAAATTAATCACGTATTTTATCCAAAATATTTTATTGAAAATTCTCTTCGTACGCTGGAAATCCTTTTATTTTAGTATTTTGAATACTTAAGAATTATAAATTATTTGATTCTTTCAATACCAAAGTCAATACTTGATGAGATATTCGAGAACTGGATCAAAAAGAAGTGGAATCTTCACTTGTTCTGGAGATAAAACAAGTTGTAACTTGCAAAATGATTCAACATGATAATGTAACACAACCAAACCGGATTAATCGGTTCAGCCCAGAAACCAACAAACCGGTTCGATCCAGGAGTCAAACCGGCTTGTTTTTTTAAAAAAAAAAAAAAAGATCAATTTTTCTAATTTTCTTTATAATTTCATATTAATAACCCTAAAATCTTCATTTTTTCACTTGTTTGGTCTCGGGTTAGCTCCGGTTTGACTCTAGTATGATCCATTGACTCTTGACCTAGTGCCTCGGTCGGTTCAGTGACCAGTCCGGATTTAATTACCTAATTACTGACGAAATTTAGTAAAAAAAGTGGTACTAAAAAAATATCATGCACAATTTTTCTGAAAGTGGAAGAAATTAAATTAAGGAGCATCAACTGACAAGTTTGTGAACATTTACACTAACAAATCCGTAGGCGTCCATTGACAAATTCATGAGCATTTGACAATTAACATCTATTGCAAAAAAATCCCACAGGATGTAAATGCAATTTTGAGATTTCAATGGACTATTGTATCGTATTTTCTCTTACACGGGATTTAAATACAATTTTTCCTAATTTTTGGGTTGAGATGATCAAGGTGGGATACGATCCAGTCACCTTTCGGTTACCAAAAACAAAAATGTTATAATCATTGGCTCACCAAAGCCCTTTAATAATATTATGCAAAAAAATTATACAAGGAAAACTACTAAAAATGTATGAAATGACTAATTCACTTTAACTATTAATAACTTAAATGAAATGACAATAAAACCTTCATTGGTGATAACTACTACCTTAGAATTTAATTTCTACGTTTTTTGTGTTAGTAAATCAACTATTAATTCACTTTAAGAAATAACAACTTTAATTATACAAAATTATAACCACTATTGATAGTAGCTGTCACTAAACAAAAGTTTTGTTGTCATTCATATAAATAAAGTTGTTAATTACTAAAGTAAACTAGTTATTTCATATATTTTGAAACTTGGTAGTTATTCTTTGTTTATACATGGCCGTTGTTCTTATCTAATATTTTGCAAAATATTATTAAATGACTTAATGAGGTTATAATTTTTAGAAATCAAAAGATGGTAGGATCAAATTCTAACTTAACAAGTCCAACCCCAAAAATTCTCTAGTTGTCAATGTCGAAGCTCTAATGGTCTGAGCACTAATGGCAGAGGAATTTCTTTCATGAAAAAACTTGGGTGAATAATAATAAAAAAAGTTTATACTTTATAGTGCATTCAACACCCTAAACCATTAATAAAATTAAAATGCTAGATGTAACTGATAAAATAATGAGGGACTGGATACACCAGGAAAATAGCATCAGGTGTTAGATGCTCAGGAAAATAACATTAGCTGGTGAATGCCTATTTACCCTTTCACAAGATCAGTTTGAAATTTGCACATTTTGGTGATACTTTCATTCACCTGTTTTGTTTCTCCCCCTAAAAAAGGGGGAGCGAACAACTAAGTTTGACAGGAATAAAAGTACTTGCTCACTAAATGAATGAACCCATCATAAGTGCAAATGCTGGAGTTGAAAACAATTGAAAAGCTTCTCACAAGTTTAAAAAACAATAGAAAAGCTAGATACATAGATAGAGATACAAGGAACAACTAAATTAATAAACCCATTTTTTGTGTCTCAATTGACACCTCGCAGATGATTGCAAAGAGGGTATGTATATAAGAATATAAACAACATTTCCAATATTTGGTGCAGAGCTACATGGATTTTCACTGAGATACACTATATAATAACAATAATCAGGGAGCAGGAAATTACATTGGACTGTGTCCTCTGATGTGTGGAGCTTAGAGAGAGAGGTGTACAAGGCAACATCAATTATCGTCAGGGTAGCCAAAATAACAATGACAGGATTAATCTCATCCTTCAATATCCCAACTGTTGTCAGAAAATGAATATATGATGATGATGATGTGGGGATGGAAAATTCTTGCTCAAATACACAGTGACCTTCACAAGGTCCCTCCCCAAGAGACAAAAGTATATGAGAGAATTGCATGCAATGGCATGTCAAAAAAGAATGTGTTTATATCATATTGTTCTTAAGGATTCCTGCCGTCTTAGGGGAATCCCTTCACCATTACCAAAGTCATCATCTTCTGAATGCTTGGGAAGTTTGACAGGCAAAGTTGGTGAACCTGCACATTATCAACATATATGTGATTTATGAAAAGCCACACTATTCACAACCCACATCTAATTGCACTCTCCGATTCTAAATGTAGAACCTAGTTTGGAAGTGGATTTTGGTCCTATATGCAAGACATCTTTTCATTATATCTCCTATTTATCATTTTTCTCCAAAAGCTTGCATAACTTAGAACTTGATATATAATATAATGTTACACATAAATATTTTAGAGAGGTCATGTCACACATGTCATAATTAAATAATTTATTTAGCTTCCTTAATTTACTCAAATTAGATAAATGAGTCTTATATTAACGAATAGAGGATTATTTAAAGATGTCAGTGTGTGAGGATGCATACAAAAATGAGTCCACTAATGCATATGAACTAGACTTGTTTGAATCCAAATCTTAAAATGATTGTTTTTAGATAGAATTGATTATAAAAAGAATAAACTTGAGTGACATATTGAACTTGTTGAAGTAAATGAGTCAAACTTAATAGAGCATACATGATATATTACATGCATGGTTTTAATAACTTGTCATCTTTCTTACATGGTTTCACATTCAATAATTCAAACAAATAGATCCTTTTGTCTATTTCCCTCCTATCAATGTAAATTCATTAATTGATAGAGCTCAGAGACATCAATATGATTTATGTGCTAACTTCACCTAGAAGGATAAGGCTTGCTTTTGTTGTTATATCAATGCTAACTCATTGCCATCCCAGAAATGCCATAACATTTGCCCCATGCTAACATGTAAGTTATGGGAATGCCCAAACGAGTTCCTATTAGTGTAGGGAAGATCGAACAACCTATCTGTTGGAATGTGAAAATTCACAAAATTAACCGCCAATTTTGAAGGTTCAAGAGCTATTTTCAAGTGTCCGGGCAATTAAGGGGATTTTATGTTTTTCCCTATTTACTCATTACTAGTATATGTAGATGTTGTGTCTGAATTGTATGATTTGGATTATTTATCAAAGGATTGAGAGCTTGATCATAAACTTCAGCCTGATTAAAGGTCAAGTTAGACTTGACCTGATTACAACCGAGAAAAAGTGGGTGTAAATTAAATCACATCCACATCAACGAGTCTTTTTGTCCTTAGGACAACTTTATCGATGATTAAAGATTGAAGATAAATATAAAAGATTACCAAAACAAAAAAAGAAACAAAAAGAAGATAAAGCTAAGATTGACAAACCCTACCATCAACCATATCCTTAGTTTTGTGAAGGAGAAAAGTTCCAGAAAGAATCGTCACAAATCCACACATCTCTGTGACAACTTGTGTTGGGCTTTGTCCATTCCAGTCCTGATGTTAATTCAAAAATTAGATTAAGTATGAATCATTTCAACTGGACAGTAAACAGACAATGCAAGTCAACCTTGTCAATTTTGTGTATTCAATGCCTTCATAAAGTTTAAATTTTTGCTAAAAATTATGTATTCACCCCCTTTAAATTTTATGTTTGCCCCCATCTTCCTAAAATTTATTGCCACAAATGTTTCAAAGTCTTCAACAAATATTCAGTCAAAACCATATTTTTTTTATATTTATCATAACAAATTATAAAGTATAAAACAAAAATATATAACAGCATCTATTAAAGTTTTTTAAGAAGATTTTTATATTTACTTTTTAAAAATGATTAACAATATACTTCCCACCCTCTTATTCTACCCTTTCATAACCATTGGACAAGATCCTTCAATAGACAGGTGGTCAATCAAGCTATTGAGCCCAAAACTAACAAGTTAGCAAAGAATACTTACCTTAAACATTATAACACTAGCCACAATGGTTAACGATGTGAACATAACATAATATATTGGAGATACCACTGCGGTGTTGAAGGTATCCAGTGCCTGAATTCACCAATTGAATTTATCACAAGAGAAATCAACCAGAAAGCACAAGCATTCAAAGCATAAAAAAGATAATAGAGACAATAATAGGTAGAAGTAATAGCATTATTTAATTATTTAATAGTATTCATATTAATAGCAGTAACAAGAACATCCAGCACCTACTTTTCCATCAAGAGTTTGAAACACAATAGGTTCTGACACACCCTGACCCAATTTTCTATGCACTTGGCCAAAACCAATCAACCCGCACATATTTATGATGAGTTTGAAATCCATTTTAACACTCTGATGTATGGTATCTAGGTGAAACGATGAAATTTGTTTAAGTGGTTTGTCAAATCAAGTCAGAAAAAAGGATTCCAAACCAAGTGGGAAACAAAATAGAAACTTCTTCCATGTATTTAAACCTCCTTGCCCATCTTCTATTAAGTTTTTGCAGTTTCCTATATCATCTTGAAACAAACTATCACTCCATCCATTTTTCTTTTAAATTCAATTCTTATACACTAGGCAGTAGCATAAATCAGTTCTTTCACTGGTTGAGAAAAATAAATTTCAAAATCAATCAAAGAAACTCATTCAAAGACCTCGAGGTTGCAGATGAGAAGAAAATCAACTTCTACAGACAGGCTTTTCCTCTAACCAAAACAAACCAGAAAAGGATACATATGCAAAGTGTGGAAAAAGCATTGAAAGAAGTAATAAAAAAAGGCATGAACAAATGCAAAGTACATGACAGGGATAACTCTGTAGAGAAAGTCGAAGAAACCATTTATGATACACACGATGAATATATGAAATCTGGAAATTAACACGGAAAAAAAAAATCAAATTACCATGTTTAAATAATTCATTTGGGTAAGAACACAAACAGTCACAACTAGAGTGAACGCCCAAGTTTGGGGAAAAAGTAGTTGATTCATCCCAGACAGAGTTAATTTTATGGCAATTCCAAGCGCCTTAACACCCATGACCTGGCAAAGAATAGCTTAAGAATAAAAACAAGAAGAAAAGAAATGATATATCAATGCGAAAGAAAAGAATACTAGAAACTTTGCCAATCAGAGGATGAGACATACCGTTACAGAACCTACAAGGGAACAAACACCAATGTAAACCATGATGTGTGTCTGCCCATATAGTGGAACGTAGTGGAAAATGAGAATTAAGACAGCGATTAGAATGATGGTTGCATAAATGAGAAACGCTGCCAAAATAAAGATTTCTCAGTATGAAATAATAAATAAGATATTATAGATCAAGAGATTATTATTTCAGGCAGGAATTCCATTACCAGGCTCCATAGCAAGATTCCATACTTCTATCACCGAGTTAATTTGTTGTTCTTGAGGTGCGTGGAGGACAATTGTTGTAGAACCCACAACGCACAAAACACAACCAAGAATGCCAAATACATGCAACTTTTCTCGTAAAATAATATGAGCGAGTGCAGCACTGCAATAAAACAAAACAATCAGCATTTACCACCTAGAAGTGAGGCATCATATAAGCTGGCTTTTTTCATGCCTGATAATAATGCTGAGTGCACCAAGTGGGGTCACCAATATAGCCGGAGCAAATGCATAAGCTGCAAAATTAGCTATTTCTCCAACAATCACTGTCGAAATTGCAAATGCCTGTTAGAATAGAAATTTCAACTAATATCATTAACTACAGCCAATTAAGATAATTAACTGGTCAGCGAAAATTGACAGTATCTGAGTTTGTTAAATGTTCTTCAAGGAATTCAATATATTTCAAAAGTCTAGTAGCTGCACTGCCATCTCATCTTGAGGCAGTCCACCTTCTCATCTTGCAGAGCTTCAGTATGACATACCCCTTAGCCATGACAGATTTGGCTTCACTGAGGTTGATAATTATCAAAGGTTCCAAATCAATCATCAAGCAAAAATCAATCTTCTATCTTTCCCAAGAGTTCATATAAGAGCAGCAGCTCCACAATATTTCTTAGGGTACAAAACAAAGCAACCAAATGGATGTTGAGGAAATCAGGGTAGCAATAAGTGATTAGATAGTGCTTGGGCAATAGTAAGTGGCTTCTCGTAATGCATCCGAAGTAACTAATATCGGAGTCTGTAAATATGGACACTGTGCTGAGAGTCCTCCCAACTTTTATGCTCATTTTTTAATACTACAACTTTCCACAGAATTGGTAATATATTTGCTAAACATTTCACTATCCCTATTTTCTCAACATAGTTTAGTTCCCAAAAGATCATAAGAATTATATGAACTATTGGCATTAAAACATTAAAATAAAAAAGTCCAGCACACAATTAATAGCTTTTCCAAAACCAAATAAAATCATGTACAAACTCACTCGTTATCATGCCCACCCACCAAAGTGGCTCATATAAGTAAGAATAGCCTCCACTTCCTGTCAAATGAGATTACTTAGCAAGTCAGTAACTATAAACCAAAATTGCGATGCAAAGATGTTCAACCAATATTACAAAGCATAAGCAACGTGCGAACGTAGATACAAAGCATATGATTTGCATCCTTACAGCAAGTAAAAAAAGCTAGAGACACACATACGTTTTGGAACTAGTAAAGCCAAAAGTTTTAACAGTAACACCTCCCAATCTGCATGATCGAAGCATTTGTGCGTAATAGCAGCAGCAAATATGAAATTCAACAAAACAATTCATCCACTTTAAACTCCTATCATATGAAATTAAATAGAAATGAAAACCTTTAGATGTTAGACTATTTCAGCGCAGATCTCACATCCAATGAACCAAATTTCCCTAATGAACTAGATATACCAATAGCAGACGACAAACATGAGGCAAATAAAGGAATTTTAGCACTTAACCCATCCATTACCAATAACAGCCAGGTTGAAACCACATATAAAAAAGGCATATCAAATCACTAAACTACTAATAATCGCAAAAATGCCAATACAACCCACTTGTCGAATAGCCAGATCACCATCCCTCCCCTACTTCCATCTGATCCATGATCAGACCTAAGAGCAAAAGAAATCTCCAGTAGCCAACCCAATTCACCCACAACTGACTAGACCTAATCGCATTATAGCTCAGCTGCACCCATATTTGCTTCAATATCCGCTAAATTCCGGAACGAAGGCCCATAGGTCTAGAATCAATGAAGATTTGAGAAAACATACCTGCCCTGATTCCACTAGCCCCAGCCTTCTTCAACCCCTTCTTCTTGACAATGAAGCTACCACCGATAAAGACGCTAGACGAGAGAGCAAGGCAAAGGCCCTTAATATTATCAGAGGACATCCCCTCACGCCAGCCCGTCATGTCAACGCGCAAACCCTAACTTCCGCAGAACGATGCTAGGATTTCCCAGCTATCAACCCAACCCAACGGCTACTACAACGAGGTCAACAAAACCAAGTAGATCTTCCAAGTAAACAAGGATTGGCAGCTCCAGAAGCCAAAATCCGAAGAAGAAGACGAAGAAGAAGAAAGAAAAAAATTCAGTCAGTGCAGTTTGGTGGATGATACAGCTGTGATGTGAGAGGTTCCTTAGATTTGGAAATGTATTGCACACCACACTCACACAGAGAGAGAGAAAGAAGAGAGAGATAAAAAGCAAAAAAAATTACAAGATAGGGTAAGAAAATGGTTTTACTCTCTCTCTCCCTCTCTCGGGGTCACTCTCACTACAAAAAGCTTGATGAATTCTGCTACAACGACAACTCCATGATTTTAGATCCCCTCCTTCCTGCCTTCAGCTACGATGCTATATACAAATATATATATATATATATATATATCCTTTTTTTCCGATCAGGATCTTTCTTGTCTCTATATTTTCTGTGAACCGAAGATCACACGAAATCTCACCCCTTCTTTTGCACACTCTCTTTCTTCTTCAAATCTACCTTCTTCCTATTATTATAAAATCGCGCCGTCATCTTCAAAAAGTGGAGAAACCCAAGAAATTTGCTGTCTTTACTCGACTTAGCCTTCAAAATTGTCGATCAATAAATATCTTTTCCTCCGGAAAAAAAAAACCTGCAATATATTTCATAAATTTATCTTTAATTTTGTTTTTATGAGTTAAATAAACAAAAAAAGGTATGGGCTGTTGGGCTTGTTGTTGAGGGTGAAAATGCTTTGATAAATCAAATTATTTTAACTTTTAAAAAATAAATAAATCTTGTATTTGTGGTTGACTCAGGGCGACAAGTTTTGGACAGAGCAACTGTGAATGTAAAAATCATGCGTTTGTACTTAAAGAAATGTCACAACAAGATCAAATGACAGGCAAAAAGTAATTAAAAATTGTCATGATTTTGAATTTATTTGGTTCTTACCACGTAATCGGTCCAAATTTGTCGGTTCGAAATGGTACCACAAGATCGACCGGCAATGTCTCGATGGGAACCATATAAAAAAAAAGAAAAATTGCTTAAATGGGCCAGTTTGAAAAGTTTATTACCAAATCGTACCTTAAAGTTTTTAAAGGATATTGGTCTTTTAGAGTGAATAGATATAAAAATTAAATAACTAAATTACCCGTTCAATAAAAATATTCCCTACATGCAATTTATCTTTCCTAGTTTTTAAAGGATATTGGTACCTTAAAGTTTTTAAAGGATATTGGTCCTTTAGGGTGAATATATATAAAGATTAAATAACTTAATAGTTATTTCAATAAAAATATTCCCTACATGCGGTTTATCTTTCCTAGTTGCAATATATCTTCTCTATGTGCAAATGTCTTCCCTTATGTTATAAAATTAAGCTAGAAGGTGCAAACTATTATATGTGCAAACAATATTCCCTACCTGCTATTCATCTTTTCTATGTGTAATATACCTTCCATTATGCAATAAATCTTCCTTATGTGCAACTTAACTTCCGTTATAGGCAATCCATCTTCCATGTGTGCAAATGTCTTCCTTTGTGTCCCAAACTCAAGTCAAAATATGCAAATTATGTTTTGTGCAAACAATATTCCCTTAGTATAAACGATATTTCCCTTGTGTACAAATAATCTTCCCGACGTGCAATTTGTATTCCATATGTGCAACTTAACTTCCATTATATGCCATCCATCTTCCCCTATGCAAAATGTCTTCCCTTGAGTCCCATAATCCATAATGTGCAAATTATGCTTTGTTCAAATCGTCTTCCCTTATGTGCAAACAATCTTCCCTACATGCAATATAACTTCCCGATATGCAATTTATCTTTCCTATGTGCAGCTTAACTTCCACTATATGCAATTTATCTTCCCTGTATGCAAAGGTCTTCTTCCTTTGTGTCCCAAAATTGTGCCATAATGTGCAAATTAAGCTTTGTGCAAACAATCTTCCCTTAGTGCAAACGATCTTCCCTTGTATTTAAACAATCTTCCACATGTGCAATACATCTTTCCTGTTAAAACTGGCTGACACCCAAGAGGAGGTGAATTGGTTGTAAGATAAAAACTTAAGAACTTTGAAAATCTTTTTGCATCTTAGTGAAAACAACAAGTATGAAGATAATGAACCATAAATGGACAGTCAATTATTCAAATCAAATATGTTGGAATTATAAGAGATAAGGGAAGATAATATGCAAACTATGATTTATACTGGTTCGGTCCAATCCTTAATGACTTACATCCAATCCCTAAGCTCTACTCGAGATTTTCAATCCACTATCTTCTTGTTTAATCAATAAGTATGTAAACAATGAAATATAAAACCATAATCAGTTATTGAAATCATATGTGTTGGAAATAAAAGAGTTTAGGGAAGAGAAGATGCAAACTGTGAGTTATTCTAGTTCGGTCCAATCCACGATGACCTATGCCCAGTCCCTAGGCTTCTCCTGAAATTTCAATACACTATCTCCTTCAAGTTTAATAAGGTACTTGAGAACCACTACAATCCCACAAGTTTAATCTGGGAACTTATAAAACCTTTACAATTCTCGTACTAACACAAGGATTCCTCCTTACATACTAAGGATACAATCTATTTCCCACTCAAGATTCCCCAATCTTAAGTAACTCTTACAAATATAGAATGATTATAATGAACGATTACTTCTCTCTACATGAAGTAGATAATGATTAACACTGAAGTACATAGTGGGAGTATGATTATAGAGCTTTGGTTGGGTAAGATTTAGAGTAACAGCATATCAGTATTGTAGGCATGGGCCCTCATGTCTTTTTTTTTCATATTTGAGGCAAAATATGACTATTGAAATATAGTCGTTGAAAGCTTCTGAAAAAATTGCTTTTTCTAATTTTTGCGTTAATCCTTGTTTGATCACCTGAAAAATGCTTAATCACTAATATAATGAAGTTTTAAGGTGATTGAAAGCAAGAATAATGAGTTACAGAATCATTCCAACGATTTTCAGAAGTCTTGGGGTGATGCTCTGTTTTTTAGAACATCAGTTATTCGAATAGTATCCTTTGTATTCAAATAGCTCCCTTTGTAAAACATTGATTTTTATTCGAATGGCACAACTTGTATTCAAATAGCCTTCTTTGATAATGAGTAATCCTTATTTGAATACTTCATCCTCTATTCGAATAAACTTTCAAAACATGAAGTGTATCAGAATAATCAGTCCCATATTCGAATAGGCTTCTTCAGAGAACACATGATGTTATTCGAATAGTTAGTCCCTTATTTGAATAGCTTCTTCAGAAAAGGAATTGATCTCATTCAAATACACCAATTGTTATTCGAATAAAAGTCTTTGATAATGAATATTCTTTATTCGAATATATCTTCCTCTATTCGAATAATCCTTCAAAATTTGAAATGTATTCAAACAGTCAATTCCTTATTCGAATAGCTTCTCAAACAAAATATATGATTTTATTCAAATAGACTTATTGCTATTCAAATAAACTTCTTACAAAACAAGGAGAGCTTATTCGAATACTACAACCTCTATCTGAATAAACCACTGATTCTAACAGGCATAACTTTTTGGATATAACTGCAAATTTAGCAAATAACCTATCACTAGAAAGCTCTTTATGTATACTTTGCACAGCAACTAGAATCAATTCAAAATACTTTGTATTCCAAAAGTTGTGATCCAAGTTGTATCAACTAGTATAGAATAGAGCATTGAATTTGAGCACCAACTTCCAGAAGGCATACTTCTTTAAATATAACTCCAAATGTGACAAATGGCCTATTAATAAAAAGCTCTTCCGGTGTAGTTTCATATGACACAAGTTGCATCTCAATTGGATTTTTGGTTTGAGAGATATGTTCAAAATACTAAACCTATTCTGAAATATAGCATTGATAATGAGTGGGATCTTTCAAAATTCATATATCTTTCATCTGAACTCATTTTAACTTGATCTTGCTGCGTATATGCTGCATTGGAAGTCTAGTTTCATAAGAAACAAGTTTCAGCTCAATTGCAGTTGTGGTTTGGGAGATATGACCAAATTACTATACCTCGCGCATGCTGAACGAAACAGAGCTCGCTGCATTATTCCTCTCTTCCTCTTAACCTCATGCCATTTGATTATTGGGAATGATTAAAAAGGAAGAAGAGAAGAGATTGAAGAAAGAAAAACTTGCAAGATCTAATGGGAATATCAAGATTCAAACTCTTAGAAATGATATAGGAGGTCTCTACGGTCAAATGGAATTTGGAATATGACTTAATCAGAAGTTAAAAGTGATTGGGTCTTTCAAAATATTGGGTTTTATTCAAATAGGAAGAGTTGTATTCGAATAAAAAGAGTTCTATTCAAATAAGAAGACTTTTAACTTTTAACTTCTTTCTTTTCTAGATTTCTATATTTAATAACTTCTATCTTCAATATCTTCGAAATATTTTCTTCTTGATCAATTTCCTATTCTAGCTTGATGATATCTTCTTTCTCTGCTTGAAAAATCTACAAGATAATTTACATTAAATACAATAGTTAGTCAAAGTATAAAATAAATACATTATATAAACTTTTTGCTCTTAATATTTGACTTCATCAAAACTAATCACATCTAACAATTAATAGCTTGACATGGGGTTCATAAGAGGCAACAACAAATTGAGGATAGTGAGAGAGGATTGCATAGGAGAAGAAGAAATGGCAGAGAGGGTTAATATATTCTAGATTAGATCAAAGGTCGAAGAAAGCATTGTTGTTGTTTCAAAGGCAGCTGTCATCACAGTTGTTGGAGGATATTGTTGTCGCTAACATCAATCATGAGCAAGGAGAAAGAGGTGTGTTTTGGAGTAAGAGGGTGAGTGAGAGGCAACTAGTGATGCTAGAGAAAGGGTGAACGACAACTGGTGATTGGTGATTTATGAAAGATGGAGAGTGAGCGGTGATGTAAGGGAGGAGAGTACGAGAGCATTTAAGTAGTGTGGTATGGGTATTTTAGTCATTTCATTATCATTCATATAATGCCCTAAAGGACCTAGGCCCTTAAAATAAATTTAGGTCCTCCCAAACAAAAAAAACTTTTTAAATAGGGGTTTATTAGAAATTTTTCCAAAAAAAATTGAAAACGTTATTTGGTCCTATAACTTTTCTAACACCATTATTTGAAAGTGTTGAAAACAGTTCAAAATGTGTAATAAAGTCAAACCAGAGACCAGAAATGGTTTTCAATCCATTCGGGATCTCGACTTCAATACAGGGTTGGTTCTTGTACTTAAGTGGGTTTTCAAAAACATGTTTGACGTGGTCTCATTTTCACTTTTCAAATATGTTTGACTCATTTAGTTTTGTTTCCATTTGTTAATATCAGAGTACTTATCAAAATTCTTGATGAACATTCGGGTTAAGTTCATTAACTAAAGGGTCTATAGTGCATGATCACCCTATTTTAGTTCCTTTACTTGGGTTATGTTCTAATATTCGGGTATACGATTGATACAACTACCATTACTAGGAGTACTAGTCTTACAGTGTACTTATATATACATCATACACATCATATACAGTTCCTCAAAAGTAGATAACCAACAAAAGTCCTCATCCTTCATCCGTGTGCTCTAGTTGTCCTTATTTACCTACTTGCCCCTTGAGCCGCTTGCCCTTGCTGTAGGTTAGTCATTGGAAAGAGTGAGATTCATATAAATCTTAGTAGTAACAATTCACTCATATAACATATAATTTTACAAAGCACATAAACAAACATCACATATTATCATTCATAACAGTCATAAGATTCTTGACATTCTTGACAATCATAACATTCTTAACAATTGTAACGATTGATGATATGAGTGCACATATAAAGCATATACATGATATAAGAGAAAGAGTCACTACTCTGATCTTTCCAGTCTTATTCTTGCACTGATTTCTTACGCTCAGGGCATATATCAAATCCTATAAATTAGAATTTAAGGACGACAAGTTATTACCAATTCCAATTCTTTAATAACTCAAAATACTTGGGTTGGTTATCATTTGAGTCCTTTAAGTAGTATTAGAAGCTCAAACAAATGCCTAAGAGGGTTAGGAGAACTAGACTAGACACCGTCTTTCAAAAATATAAAATTCTGAAATTGGGTGTTGGCCGCAACCAAGAAAAGGTCAGTAACTCTTTAGCCACGGTCAAGAAATTGTTCTGTTTCTTGGCTGAACTTCCAAAAATCATAACTTCCAGCACATACATCCAAATGACACCTATTTTATATCATTTTAAAGCTTGACATGACTACTATTAAATTGGAAAGTTTCACAATTGTTGGACATCCTTTACTTATTTAAAAATTCCATGCAAACTGACTGCCCTGCATAGAACCTCACTGACAATACTTTTAGTTTCGCAAAATATGTTTCCAATGGTCCAGAATTTACAACTAGGGCTATTCCCACACATTTTTTCGTGTAGAATATAATGGAAAAACAACCAAATTCCCACTATTTATATGTCTTGTTTTGAAAGAATTTATATACAAAATCCAATAATTACCAAACTTCCCATTCAAGCCTTAAACTAGTTTCATATGCCTAATACACACCACAAGACATCAGTGGTACAATCAAAACACCATGAAACTTCAAAACCCTAATTCACTCACAAACATAGCAAAGTTGCACAAACCAAAGTTCTCAACCAATTATCACAATATCTACATCAAAAGGTTGCTCTTACTTACCTCTAACACTTTCTCTAGGTTGTTTCTTGATTCTCAACCTTTAGTTTTTCTTTGAGCATACAAAACACCTCTTATTGAAAAACTGAAACCATAGAAATGAAGCTCTCATCAAGAGGAACAAGGTTTGGGAAGGGATTTTGAGCAATAGAGGTGATTTACATGGTCAAAATCCAAGTGAAAAAGCTCACCTTAACCTTGGCTTCCTTTCTCTTTCCTCCTCCTTACTAGCCGACCTTGAGAGCTTGAAGAGAGAGAGTGAGATGTGATAAAATGACTCAACTTCAGCTCTTCCTATCCCTTTAACCAAAATTGAGAGGAGAGAGGGAGTGTTAAAAGTTTGACTTTATCCAACTCTTAATTACAATTGCTTAGCTCTAATTGTGCCAAGTGTCAAAAACCTATGGTTCCACCAAAAAGTAAGTAACTAATTAGTTACTCTAACTAACTTAATTAGCCATTTAGTCTTCCCTCTTATTCTATTAATTAATCACCAATTTTCTTCTTCCAAGAGGAGAGGAAATTGTAGACTAATTGATCAATAATTTCTTTCTGCCTTTTTCGCCCCTGACTATGGCAGTTTTAATTTGATTACCATTTGGTGTCTTTTCTAATTCCTTTTTCCCTTTCCATACGCCATTCCCTTTCCTTTTAATTCCGAATTAGACTTTGTTATCATAATTAAATTTAGATAATGGATTTGGGTATCTTCTACTACTAATTCAATTAGTAATTCACACTTTATTCCTTGAAAGTGTCCGTCTAACATTCGTTACATTCTCTTTTGGAGTCATTGAGCCCTTACACATATTTTGGGACATTACAACTTTGATTTAATTAAAATTATGTTGGAAAAAAAAAACAAGACTTAATTAAAACTAATTAAAATTACGTTGGAAAAAAAAAACAAGTCTTAATTAAAACTAAGTTCTCAAACTTTAATTTAATACAATATCTACAATTTTGATTCAATTAAAATTTAGTCCTTAAATTTTGATTTAATACAAATTAGTTCCTATAATTTTAATTTAATTAAACTCAATCTTTAGATTTTAAGTTTCTATAGTTTTAACAATTTAAAATAGGGAAAATGATACAAAAATAACTCCAAAATATGTGAATATCATATTTGACCACGAAATGGCATAATTCTCTTAATATCCTAGGAGAATTATTGTAAAGAGGTGATGTTGATATTAATGATTACTCCACTTCAAAAATAATAACTTTTAATTATATGAAACTGCAACAAAAACTTAGAATGGGACAACTAGTATTCGGAAAAGTAAAGTTTTGGTTCTAGATGTTAGTAGTGGCTTGAAGATTAGTAACTACTTCCTCATTAAGAAATAACAACTTTAATCATACCACAAAAGTTTAAATAATAACAACCAAGTATTTTAAAAAAGGTAAGTTTGGATTTTCAATAACAAAATGAAAATGATAGAAAATCAACATTCTCTTGCATGGTTATTAATGATTGTGGACCTAAATATTGATCACTATGATTATCAATTATCAGTTGCTTTAAATTTAATTTCGATTAGGGATGAATTTTAATTTTTGCTTGGTTAAATTTGATTATTAAGTTATGAAATTTATTTTAGAAAAGAGAACTCATAATTCTCAACACTTCATCTAATTTACATTTTCGCCTCTATGTTTTTATGGGTGTTATTAGTCCATTTTTCATTATGTCAAAGCGACAAATAATAATCCTTATGTCTTTTTACCCAAAAAAATAATCCATATATTTTAAATACTATATATGTCAAACCCCTTAACATTTTGATATTTGCCAGAGTGATAAAGGTGCAGTTCCACAGCAATACAGAAATAGCACAAATATACTGATAAGAAGTACTTGTTTACAATACAGGCCATCCCGGTAGGGTTTGAAAAATATATACAAACTTGTCCAAAATTATTAAAATAAACTAACTACAACCAACAACAATCTTTATCAGCACCGGAACCCCTCAGACGCTGGTATTTCCCTCCTTACCCTTAAGCCACTAGCTTCTGCTGGATTGTTTTAAATATTGGAAATGATGAGATTCAAACGAATCTCAATAGTAACTAGAAGAGGTAATTCGGGTTGGGCTGGTGGGTTGGGGCTCGCCAGCTTGTGAAAATAAATGGGTTCGAGCCTAAAAAATAGCAGCCCATTTATTTTCGGGCTAAACCAATTTAACCCGCGGGCTAAACAGGTTAGCCCGTTTAAAAATTTTTTAAAAAAATTGTGCTCAGTTGCTCACATCACAGCCTCACACGCTCACTCAGTCAGACGACAATGTCTTCCACCTCTTCCCTCTTTGAGCAGCAGTCGATCACTCAGTCTGAACCCTAACCCTCCCCCTCTTCCTCTCCGGTTTCACTGCTCCGGGCTCTCCCAGTCTCCCTCTTCCTCTCTGATACGACCCAGAATAAGCAAATTATCTCTCCAAATTCAAGTCATGATTCGAGGACGAATCCTCTTGAGGAGAGAGGGAATGATGCAATCCAGAATTAACTAGTTGTCCCTTCAAATTCAAGTGACAACTCTTCAGTTTCAAATGATCATTATCAAATTCCAGTTGGACAAATCATGAGAGCACAAGCTAAAATATTCAAGGAAGCATTGATTGGGCTTATTGACGAAGTTGTTATAAATCAAATGGCAATTGGATCAATAAATCTGATTTACAAAACAAAGATGCTGAAAACGTCACTAAGTTCATTTGTGCTAAATGTGGAGTTGTTAATCAAGTTTTAGGCTTGGAAACTTCAAAACAAAGAGCTTGGACCTAGTACTACACATGGGAGGACTCATTTGGGCCTAAATAAGCACATTTTGAGCCTTAATTTGTTGACTACATGTTCTTGAATTTGGTTGTGCGAAAATCAAAGAGTAGTTGGCAGATTTGACTTTTGGTTTCTTTAGCATGTTGTATTTGATTTTTCAACTTTCTTCTAGATTGTATTAGACTTTTGTGTTCATTGTATTAGACTTTTAGGTTTCCTAGCAGATGGTTTTACAATTTGAATTGGTTGTTTTCAAAGTTGCAATTATTGCAACTAAGTCATATTTTCCTATAAATACTTGGTGCTTCTTCATTTGTAACACACAATTCAAATTTGAATGATAAATGAAAGTTGCACTTCTACACTTTGTTTCTTGAGAGTGGATTTTCTCTAGGGTTCTTTTTAGAACTAACCAACTTATCAAGGCTTGATCAACCTTGTGGCATTTTCCAACGAGTCCTTATTCTTTCGTGTTCAAGGGTTCAAGTGGATCATCGATCTGTGTTTAGCTTTCTTGGGGTGTATATATTTCAAAATTAGTTGTGGGTTTGTAGGATCTTCCCTTGTGGTTTCGCACCACCTTCGGCTCCGCTGCTTTGTGCTCTCCAAGTCTCCCTCTTCTTCTGTGCCTCTGTCGCTTTATGCTCTCTCAGTCTCCCTCTTCCTCTTCGGCTTCGTCGCTCTATGCTCTCCAAGTCTCCCTCTTCCTCCGCACCTCCACCGCTCTGTGCTCTCCCGATCTCCCTCTTCCTCTTCGGCTCGCCGCTCTGTGCTCTCCAGGTCTCCCTCTTCCTCTTCGGCTCGGCTGCTCTGTGCTTTCCCAGACTCCTTCTTCCTTTCCTGATATGCGCCTCCGCTGCTCAGTTCCTCTCTATGTCTCCCTCTTTCTCACGTGTCTCGTCGTCTCCTCTGCTCAGAGCTTCAGTCGCTAGTGGTGGTGCCGTGGTGTCGTGGTGGCCCATTTGAACACAGTCGAGAGTTGAGACTCGTTGCCCTTATCCGTCATTCCCTCTGGCGTTAGAGACAGTATAAGAGGTACTTTTTTCTGTGCTTGTTTGAATATTTTAGATATCTTCCTGAGATTTGATTTGGTTTAAATTGAAGTAAACTAAAAATTGAATCAAACCACTGAATTCTGAGTTCCTGGCATCATGAAAAATTGAATCATGTAGTTTTGTCTTTGGTTTTATTTGGTTAAGCTCAAATGCTCAATTAGTTCTGTAGTTCTATCTTTGGGTTGTGACTAATGCAGTGATTGGCTGCACCATCGTGGTTGTTGTGGTTGTTGCTCAATTAGTTTTATTTGGCATTGGGTTTTATTTGGTTAAGCTTAAGCTTAAATGCTCAATTCTTGGTTGTTGTGGTTGTAGATCAAATTTTGTAGTGTATCTTTGTGTTGTGGTTGTTGCTGTATTTGTTTTTCCAATTCTGTTGCTAATCTTCATTTATATTTTGTACTGTGATAGTGCTTTTGCTGGATTTTGTTTTCAATAATGCTTTTGTCATTAAAAAAAGATGGCTACCATGGATGTTAACAATGTGGCAACACAATCCGAACACCCTGCTGAACCTAAAGCTTCTTCTGTACAAATGCAACATAAAGATGCTCCTGATACAAATAAAAGTGCAAGATGTACGACATATGATGTTTGGAGATACTTTACCAAAGTTGGCATAGTTGATAGCAAGGAAAAAGCTAAATGTAATGGGTGTGGGAAGCCATACATTGTAGGAAGCAAGGATTGTAAGACTTTACACCTTTATCGTCATATTGAAAGTTGTCAAGCACTCCTAAAATACAAGGATGTTGGTGCCATGATGATAAACCAAATAGGGATTATTAGAGCTAGAAAGATTAACCATAAAAAAGTGCGAGAACTCATTGCCTATCCCATCATTAAACATAATCTTCCATATGCTTTTGTTGAGTATGATGGAATTAGGGAGTTGCTCACATATTTAAATCCTGATTATAGGAGTACTATAAGAAAAATTGTTGCGGTGGATGTCTTGAATTTCTATCTTCAACAAAAGGACAACCTAAAGAGAATACTAGCAATGAGTCAAAGTAGAATATGTATGACTTCTGATTGTTGGACAGCAATAACTGCAAAAGGTTATCTTTGCTTGACTGCTCACTTTGTTAATGAGAAATGGAATCTTCATAGCAAAATACTTTCCTTTTCCAAGATGGAGCCTTCTCACACGGGATCTGAATTGGTGAAAAAGGTGTATGGGATATTGATAGACTGGGGGATTGACAAGAAGGTTTTCTCTATCACGTTGGATAATGCTTCAGCAAATTTTCATATGCAAAGAATGATGAAAGAGAATTTGAATTTGAGTGGTAGCTTGATATGCAATGGGGAGTTCTTCCATGTGAGATGTTTTGCCCATATCTTGAATCTCATAGGTTCAGGATGGCTTACGAGTAGTGGAAGGAGCTTTGAATAAGATTAGGAACAACATTCTGAATGTATGGAAATTAGAGACAAAGATGATAGAATTCAAGAAAAGGGTTGAACAAGTTGGGGGTATTGATACTTCTGTGGGTTTACGGTATGATGTCCCGACTAGATGGAATTCGACACATGCAATGCTTGAAAGTGCAATTAAATAGCGTCGTACTTTTGCTAGCTTAGCCTTGAATGACACAAATTACAATCATTGTCCAACAAATGAAGAGTGGTCAAGAGCATAGGCTATGTGCGCATTCTTGAAGCCTTTTGCAGTGATAACAAATTTGATGTCTGGATCATCATATCCCACCTCTAACATGTATTTCACACAAATATCAAAGATTGAGTCGCTGCAGAAAGGATATTTGAAGAATGAGGATTCTGTTATTCGGGATATGGCTCAGAGTATGCTTGACAAGTTTGACAAATATTAGACTGAGTATAGTATTATTCTTGCATTAGTCATTATCCTTGATCCTCGGATGAAGCTTGATGTCATAACATTTACTTTTGCAAAAATAGATCCCATAAATTCTCAAGAGAAGATTGAAAATGTAAGGAGCAAGTTGTACTATGTTTTCAATGAGTATAAAAATGTGGGATCATCTTCATCCTCCACCCCAATTGGTGGAGCTGCTTCAAGCTTGAATGCCAACACGGTGTTAATCACAGAACCGATTCCTGGCTGTAACTCGAATGAAGTGGATGACTATGAAGTTTTTTATGTAAGTTTGAAATTTTTAAATAGTTAATGTTTTACATTTAATTTGAATTTGAGATTCCTCACACTTTCCTTTGTTCATTTAATTTGACCCTTTTATTAATTTTTCAATGGTGCAGGATTTTTTTTCATTCAAGTGTCAAGATGAGTCAACAATTGAAAAGTCTGAATTGGACTACTATTTGGAAGAAGCGACACTTGAAAATAGACTGGCTGCAAGATTTAATGTCTTGGATTATTGGAAAGCCAATTTAGCTTGATTTCCTTGTCTTTCAAAGATGGCATGTGATATTCTTAGCATTCCAATTACTACTATTACCAGTGAATCAGCTTTAAGCATAAGATCTCAGGTTCTCTCACAAAGTATCGATCTTGTCTTCTTCTAGATAATGTTGAAGCTCTCATTTGCACTCGAAATTGGCTTCTTGGTTTTCCAAGGGATGGTAATATTTATAATCATATTTGTTCATTTATCTTTTTTCATATATCTATTTAATAAATCTTTTATGTTTATGTCATTACGTGTGGCAGAGGATTCTGAGATAGAGAAAAGGGAAACTGCTCCTATCCCTGTTTTTGCTGCTTCAGACAATGCTTCGAATATAATTATTGCCAATTGAAGAATGAGGAAGGAAGATTATAAGTTTTTTTTTGTTGTTTTGAAGAATTAGATCCAAGAAGATTACAACTTTCTTGCTAATTGTTATTATATTATATGACTTATATCCCTCATTCCCTTCGAATATACTTATGCCATGTCTTGCCTGATGAGTGATGCATGATTGCATGAATAGATAGCCTTAAATTGTCAAACATTGCTCACATATTTCATTTATATGTGTGAAGGAAAAAATTAATCAGTAAATTGATGACTGATGAGTGATGCATGATTTCATTTATTTTATTTAGATGGCCGGATATGAGATGACTTCAGCTAAATGACTTAGTGAGCTATTTATATAATTAGAAAAAAAATTAATGGTAGATTGATAGTAACTAGTAAGGTAATGTTTGTACAAGATGAAATTATTATTGAATGTAAATGATTTATAGCAAGGAAAAAATAAAAGGTCCAGTTTGTCCAGACAATAAGGGGGAAGCAAGCTGGGCCTGGAAAAAATGGTATATAATGTAGCCAAAATAAAAAAAAAGGCCCAAACACCCAGTCCAATTAGCTGAAGTCATTAAAAAAAAGGCACAGACGCCCAGTCACTGAAGTCATTTAAAAAAAATACCCAGTCCAATTAAAATGGCAGGATAGCGAGTTAGCCTAATCAGGCTCGGGCTACCAAATGGAAGACCGTGTTGGATGCGAGTTGTGTCAGCCCGGCTTGATCAGCCATCAACCCGTGACGGGCCAGCCCGTTGCCCGAATTACTAGCTCTAGTAGTAATAAACAATCATTCATAGAGACTGCAATATATAAATATGCCAATTACCATATAATGTAATATTATTATAATATATAATTCAATTCGGTTGGAAATGTGCACATGTATTTAGGGTTAACCACTGTTGCAACCCCAACTTGTTTCATACCTCAGCCAGGCTTAAGATCATAGACTGGGCAATGTCGGTGTACCCTCATGGTACTATGTATCGGTGTACCTGTAGGCATTGTATATTAGTGTACCCGTAGGCATTGTATATCTATGTACCCATAGGCATTGTGTATCATACATGTTATAGAAGATGACATACACAAAGCATATACAAATTCACAAAGTGTATGAAAGAAAGAGTTAGTACCTTAATCCCTTTTTCCTGGCTCTAACTGTGTTCCAACGTGTGTAGCCTATCTGGTTCTAAAATTTCCAAATTTACAAGTAATAAGTCATTACTCATTCATAGACTCTTTCCAAACTTAATTTGTTGGTTAAGTTAGCTTAAAATTGCAAAATGACTAAAATACCCCTAAGGACCTGGTCTAAGTCCTTTTGTACCCGGTCCAACTTTACTTTTCCAAAAATTTTGACCCGTGCTATTCCTACACAATTTTGTATGTGGAATCCATTTTTGAACTCAGTTTTTCCAAATTCACTACCAAAAGATAATTTTGCCCTTGACAGCCCCTATTTAGGGTTTTAGGGGTCATTTTGTTATTTCACATTTCAAGACTTTTCACACTTCATGATCATTATGAACCCTACACAATTTTCCCTTATGAACACAATGGAACTATTAGATTAATGAAATTCCAACCCTAACCCCTCAAATCAGGTTGGCCAAAACTTGCTCAAATAGAAAGGAAAATGTGATTTTCTTGATTTAATTCTCTAAACTCCTTCCTTTTCACTCCTAATTACTTGTTTAACTTCTTAAACACTTATTAAACATGATTTATGGAAATTTGCGCAGCATAACCCCTTAAGGTTTCATCATCCCAAACTTACAAAATTCACCAAAACAATTACAAAAATTCACCAAAACAATTACAAATCAAGCCAATAACAATACTACCCACCACAACAACAACATATGAACCAAGAGGATTAAAGTTCTTGAGATTACCTCTTGATCCTTTAACTTTCTCTCTCTAGGGCGTCACCCTCTCTCTCTTTCTCTCTTCCCTTGAAGCTTTGCTTGCTACACATGATTTTCAAGAGGAAAAAGAGCTTAGAAGAGTTTTTCCATGGATTCTAGAGGCTTAAGCACTTGAAATCAAGAGTACTTACCTTGATTTCTGCTTCTTGAACCCTTGAGCGCTCTCTTCCTCTTGTTGTTCTTCAAACTCTTCCTGTCTCTCTACTTTCTCAACTTGGATGAAAATGATGTCCCAAATGGCAAGAGATGAGCTCTTAAAAATATCTTCATACACCTCCCTAACTTAATTTATTTTAATGCTAATTTTCCATGTGCATTTTTACTTTTTGCTTCATATCTTTTTACTTAGTTAAAGATAAGTCCACGTGGCGTCATTAGCTATCAAGTAAAATATTTTTCCCTTTTTTCCCATTTGGACGAAAATTCAGAGAGGAAAGGGAAATAATTAATGCTTTTTGAATTTCCATAATTCCCTTCTTCAATTAATTAATTATGTACATATCCACTTTTTTTACTTTTCAAACTTCATACACTTGATCACAATTGCTCCAAAATTGGAATATTTATCACCAAGTATTTATTTTCCCCTTATTTTACTTATTTGGCCGAAAATGGCCTCTATTAATTGGGAAAATAATTTATCCTTTTGCTTTATTGGCAAATTACCATTTTATCGATACATTTTTGTAATTTATTAGGCCAAAGTGTTTCTTCCTTCTTTTCCTTTCCTTTTGGGCTGAAATCCACCCTTAATATTGGCCCAAGAATTGTGCTCTTTTATTCTCCAAATTCGGGCCTTCATAATGGGCTTTTTGAAAAACAAACATGAGCTTCATGACTTTTTTAGCCCAATTGCCATGTAACTTCATCTAAAGGTGTTTTTGTCATTTTAATTGCATCCACATTCACCATTTTATTTCATTAAATTCCATAAATATTTATAAGGCATATTGATGAATAAAAATGGGGTGTTACAATATACATACTGAATAAAACTACACTTAATATTTTTTTATCATTAAAGGTCATTTTTACTCTGAAAGTTTCACGAATGAGCTACGGGTATTTGAAAGTTTTTTTGGACAATGTCACGTCAAAACTATTAAAAAATTACTCTTTTTTTATAAACACAGCTCAGTATACAAAATTATGACTCTAAATCAGCTCGGACAATGTCCATAAGAAAGTTCGGTGTTTCACTAAATTTGGTAAGTCCTCCCGTAATGTTTAAAGCATGCTTGGCTAAAGTATCTGCTGCTTTATTTGCATTCCTGCTACACCATTCGACAGAGACATCCCACTCCCTCTTCAGTAGTTACTGTATCTCGTTTATGATATCAAAGTACACAAAAAACTCATCCTTATACTCTGTAAGTTGGTTGAATACCTCCATAGCATAAGTTTCCAGCATTACTTTCTTCCACCCCGAATCCTAGGCATAGTTTAACCCCATAAGAACAGCCCATAGCTTAGCTTCTAAGGGGTTACTGACCCCTGTGTGTAACATGAAGCCCCTAACCACCTCTCCATCAAAGTTACAAACCACGCCTTCGTATCCTACCTCTTTATCCTCCCTTATACAAGCACCATCTATATTGATTTTAAGCCATCCCATAAATGGTGGTTTCTAGATATAACTTTGTTCAGGCCTAGATATTTGGTTGCAAATTCTTATATCTAATCATTTTCCTTGAGCTGCTACTTGCGCCAGAAGTTGGTTAGAACCAACCTTATTGTCATTAAATATTCTTGATTTATGGTTTATCCAGAGTTTCCTGCAGAGGATAACAAAGCAAATAGGCTAGTCCACTCCTAATGATTGAAACCTTTGTCGTAGATTGCATCCCACCAACTGAATCATGTTTTGAGATCCAAAGAATTTTGATCTTAAGTCAGTCTGAATTAGACGCTGCCAATATCTAGATGCAACATGACAACCATGAAGAGCATGCATAACATCTTCCCTGTTGTGACCATAAAGACTACATTCCATTGACGTATGTAATCCTCTTTTACTGCGAATTATGTTAGTCATTAGTCGGCCTCTAACAGCCAACCATAGGAATGTCTTGCATCTCTGAGGGACTTTGAGTTTCCAAATTAAGTGCCATAAATTTCTGTTTGGAGACTGAGATTGACCTACGAGCAGCTCATATGTGGATTTGACTGTGAATACCCCTGTATTAGATGTAGACTATATTGGTATATCTTACGAGTAACAGCTATCTCTCGGTTTAATAGACTGTTAATTGCCAACAGAACTGGTTCAGGCAGTAAAGAATTGAATCTAGCCTAGTCCCATCCTCTTGTTAGTGTTAGATAGTCCCCCACTAGATCATTTTGCTTTTCTTCAGGCACTTGACTAATACAACGATCAATCAGCTTACCATGGTTAGGAAGCCTCACATCTTTCCAAAACTTAACTATCCATTTGTCGCTTATCCTCCACCCCAAGCCCTTCAGCACACTGTCCCATATATTTTTTATTCCTTTCCATGCCTGCAAACCACTTGAGCTTGAGATTTTTGGTAGCACATCCTCCCCACACTTGTATTTTTCTCTCATGAACTTAACCCATAACGCGTCTTTCCTTTTAACCAATCCCTAGCCATGCTTCATCATAAAGGCTTCATTCTATTTCCTTGCATGTCTCAAACCCAAACCTCCAGCTTCCTTCTTCTTATATAACTCTCCCTAAGCTACTATGTGTGGTTTCCTTATCACGGGGGTGCTACCTCATAAGAAAGATTGACATTTTCTATCAATTTCAACACATGTTGACTGAGGAATCCATGCCAACTGTATAGCATATGTAGGGATTGCCGCAACAACCGAGGACACTAGAGTATGTCAGGATGCCATAGATAGGCAGTTCACCTTCTATCCCTTCAATATGTCCTCTATTTTAGATAATACATACTGGTAAGTATTTTTTGAAACTCTTTTATGGTGCAAAGGTACTCCCAAGTATTTTCCTAGATCAACTGTTGGAGTGAAACCCATGAAAGAGCTAATTTATGTTCTTCTAGTGTGGCCCATATTACTAGAGAAGAAAATTCAAGACTTAGTGTTATTTACTCTCTCCCCTGAAGCAATACAAAAATCATCCAGACATGCTCTCACAATTGCCGCTTGATCCAATGATTCTTCTACAAACAAGAAAAGATCATCAGTAAAAAATAGATGTGACACCGTCATTCCATTTCTTTTGAGCTTAAAGGGTAACAAGTTACCAGCAACCACTTCACTTTGGATGAGATGAGCGAACTTTTCCATAACCAAAACAAACAAAAATGGTGATAGAGGATCCCCCTGGCGAACTCCACGGAGAGGTTTGAATGGCATTCCTGCTTCCCCATTCCATAATACTTGCATAACTGTTGAATTGAGGCAATTCCTAATCATTTCAATAACATTTATAGGCAACCTCAATTCCTGTAAATAGAGTAAAATAAAGTCCTATCACACTCTATCGTATGCTTTCTCAAGGTCGATCTTTAAGGCCATGAAACCCGTCTTTTTTCTCATATTCTTCATGGAATGAATAATTTCCTGGGCAAGAATTATATTAATAGTGCTTTGTCTACCTGGCACGAAGCTGCATTGATTTGGGGCTATTAGCTGAGGCATAATATGTTTTAGTCGTGTTGCCAATATCTTTGTTATCATCTTATAGCTAACGTTACATAAACTGATGGGATGAAAATCATGAATTGTTTGCGGATTATGAATCTTGGGAATCAAGATGATATTTGTCTCATTGATCATGTTAACTTCTTCTGGTGAATTGAATATTTTACAAACAAGTTCTACAACTATATGGCTGACGACCTTCCATTGATTCTGATAAAAAAGTGGGTTTAGACCATCTAGACCTGGGGCTTTTAATGGTCCCATACTAAACACTGCTTGCTTGATTTCCCATTCGCTAAACTGATTCCCCAATATGCTAATGGATGCATCATGAAGTTGAGGGAATTTTCCCCTGAAATTGATATTGACATCAGGTTGTTGCTCTCCTTTGTATAAATTCTAAAAAAATGTGGTTCCTTTCTTCTTTAATTCCTCTTCATCATAAATCCACTCCCCATTATCTCTTTGAAGAGCCTCGACCCATTTCCTTCTTCTTCGACTATTTGCTATTGAATGGAAATACTTTGTATTTTTAGCACCATTCGCATACCAGTTATAACGAGAGCATTAGAGCCACATTATCTCTTCTTGAACCAGACATGTTTCCAATTGCTCCCAAACCTTCTTTATTTCTATGTCTTTTCTTTGAGATTCTCTACCTGCATTTAATGTCTCAAGCTTTCTAAGCAAATTCACCTTTCTATGATTAATATTTCTGAAAACAGACCTGTTCCATTCTCTTCCCAACAGCGAGATCTTCTCCAGGCATTTTTTACAACGGTCTCAAACCATCATAAGTTAGCCAAGGAGCAAAGAATTTGAACTGACGAGCATGTTTCTGTGTCTTCACCTTACTTTACTTTAACAATAAAGGGTAATGGCAGATTTAAAACATGGGAGATATATAAGTTGTACCTCACAGAACTTTTCAAACCAACTCGGATCGATCACACATCTTTCTAAGTCACTTGCAAAATCTTTTCTTTTCCACGTAAATTCTGGTCCTTGAAACAATATGTCCTCTATGCCATTATTCTGCATCTATTTGACGAAGTTGTGATCAGGCCTTAAATGAGTTGTTTTGACTGATTTTTGTTCATTTATACTGGTGATTGCTTTAAAGTCCCCCTACACACCACCTTTTAACTCCAAGGGCTCTCACGTTATCTTATTCACCGTCTATGTGCTTGGTTAGGATGGCCATAAACCACGAACAAATCCCAACGAGCAGCAGTACCTTGATAGAAGATACCATGTAACACCTGTGAGGCTTTATAAGTCACTGGAAAATTGATATCTCTGTCCCATAAACTCCATATTCCTCTACGAAACCCAGATACTTCCACTACTTCAACCTTGTCTATTTCTAGATGACGAGCAATACTACTAGCTTTTTCACTCTGTTGCCTAGGTTTTAGAAGAGCGAGGAAGTCAAACTGATATTTATGTCTTAATTCTGATAATAAAGCTGCAAATGCTTTCCCTCCAACTCCTCTATAATTCCATATCATTATGTTTATATCCATAAATAAATTGTATGAATTGAAATTTAGCCCAACATTCATTGGTTCTCCAAGGTCAAGACCTCTTGATCTACCATTTCTGCATCATCCAACTCTTGAGAGAGTGGATTTGAACATACATGATATCTTCGTTTCGAGTTTGAACCTGTGTCCCACTGGTTATCATCATCTTGTACTAATGTTATTCGCTCAATGACCATTGGTTCTATATCTCTATTGGTTTTTTGAGTTAACTTCTATTAAACTCTAATTCTTCGACATTTAGAGGTACCTCCTGTCCTATAACTAAGTTTTTCTTTAAGGCTTATATTTTGTGCTCTTTGTGGATTGGTAATCTTCTGTGGTTCCTAAAGTAAACCCAATTTTGCTTTTGTCCTTTCCCATGATTGCATTCCTCCTTCATCAGCTTGGCCCATGTTTTCCATTTTGGTCTTGTCCAGCTCCTTTGAATTAACTCCTGTACTATGTTTTTTTTGCCCGACTTGAGTAGGCCTAACATCTTTCCCTTTTTTAATTATTTTGTGCCGATTTACCTCCAACACCTTTGTAGAAGTATCCAATTTTTCCTTCCCACTTTAAGCTAGAGATTTATTATTGATGTCTACTAAAGACCCTTACCATTTGTCTCCTTAGTTGGCTTCAGTGATTCAATGTTTACTCCACAGAAGCTGAAACTTCCACCTTGAGCGCACTAAAATGTGATCCTGCTTTCTGTCCTCCATAATGGCTTCAAGAAGCGTTCTTCCCAGTTGCTTGTCCTCCCCCATCATTTCTGAGCATCTTGGTCGTCTCTGCCGCTAAACCAATGTCCACTCAACAAAGGCAGTCTTCTTTGTGGTCTTCAATGTAAATGTGTTGCCTTTACCGTCCCTTGGGTCCTGTATGATATGGGTTTTTTTCATACTATTTTTTTAGTTGCATCTTGATGTTGCTGCTCATTTTCCATGTGATCAACATCTCCTTCCGTAGCTTTCTGTTGGTATGGCCAATGGTCTTTGTCATGACCGTAGCGTCTGCATTGAAAGCATATATAGTGAATGCCCTCATAATGTACTCGTATGATTTTTCCATTCACCAATATAAAAAGGACAAAGCAGTGCTGTAAGACTTAATTCAACACATACCCTTGTGAACCTTCCCTTTTTGCGTTTTGTGGTTGCCACATCTAGCTTCAAAACTTGACCTATTTGGGATTCGAGAACATATAAAGCTCCTTTGTCATAGTAGTCTAGCGGAAGCTTCGCAAAATGGATCCATGCTGATATCTTTCTGACTTCTTCTTCTTCTAGGTCAAAATCATGTTTCTAAGGTTGCACGGTGATATAATGGTTGAATAACAGCTATAGACTATCGGTCAGTGTGAGTTCGTCGTCCATGACATCTCTAAATAGAACAACAAAGTAACCAGCTCTGACGTCTATCGGTTCAACCTCGCCTTCCTTTACCCAAAGTTGTTGTAGCTTGGATGCAAAGTATATAGGATCTATCATACGTCCCAGTAAATGAACGATAAGAGCTTTACTCCACCTCTTGGCTAGCCTTTCCCTTTCTGCAAGTGTAAATACAACATTAGGTCCCAACTCAGTCATCTCAATCTTTACCCATTCCATCCATCACCCTCCACTCCACTAGTCTTCTTCTTCCTCTTCTTGCTCATTTCTGTCGTTTGTCAATGCCGCTTTGAAAGAGCGTCCTCTGGTACCAGGATTCACGTAGCTCGCTACTCCATCTCAGATGCTCTATTCTACGTTCATTGACTCCTCCGAGCCTGACATCCAGTCTTCAACATGAGGGATTCCCTACTACTTCCTCGTAAATTATTCACCATCATCTTTCACTTTTTTGGAACTTTCTCCAAGTGCTTCAACATCCTTCAGAGTTTTAACTTCCACCAATAACGACATCAAGTTCATAGTAATGTGACTGCGCTCACGGTCACATTCTTGGCTCCTGTCTCACTCGCAGTCTCTCTCTCATTCCCCATCTCTATCTGTGTCTTTCATTTCTGTAAAGAAAATCTCTACAAAGAGTAAAACAAAGTCACCGACGAATGTCGCCTTACTTTAATGACAGCCCAAATGGACGTCTATCATGTTGAACCTTATCCCACATATGATTCCATGTGGGCATGATCACCCTTTCTTCTTTAGTTAAAGGTTATTTTTGTCTCAAAAATATTCACAAAGGAGCGATGAGTATCATAAATTTGTTTTTGCTCAATGTTGCTCTGGAAGTGGTTTTTGGCCCGAATCACCACAAACAAGTTGTTTTCGTCAAAGTCAAATTCAAATTTCCAACTCTTGCAATTTAATTCATCCAATGAATTGTTGTATGTGGTTTTGATTAATTATCTTTTGGTATTACAATGGAAATTACAAGAGCTATACCGTCTGAAGCAAGCCCAATACAATCCTAAGATGTTGATCGTAACATATGAAGGGGAGCACCATCACAATTTAGAATTTTTTATTTTGATTTTTTTCCTTTTTTATTTGACCTTCACTTTTCTCATTTCTTATTTCTAAATTTTGTATGCTTGATACTACGGAATCTTGCATGTGATAAGGAGAGAAGGAGAGTTGTTTACCACCTACTTCTACCTCATCTTCTTCAATGCTTGTTTGCCATCTACTTGAATGTTTTATTTACTTGTAGATTAAAGCTTTTTTTATTTAAATATTATTTTAATTATGACCCATTTAACTTTGAGTTAATCCCGATTTAAACCACTTTAGACTATTGTCTCAAGCATTTCATTGACCCGTTCAGTTGCCATTAAGACATGATTTGCCAAATCTATGGGTTAGACATATGTTGATTTTTGTTCAAAATTAAACATACTAAGTCTTTGAGTATTGGTCTTATTCAAAAAATAATGGTACTATAAAAATTCTTTAAAATAATTTAGGCTTTATTTATGTGAAATTCATGTAGATGAAAAGTATTATTATTAATAACAAAACTTATGAAGTAAATTTATTGCATTATGTGTTTTTTTGGTCTCTATATTCATTGGGGGAATGATATTTGAAGACTAAAATATTGAATTAATTTAATATTAGAACTAAGGTTGTCAAACTCAAAAGTTTAAACAAACTCATAACAATTATATAAACTCATATCATAAACTCAAATAGTAAACTCATAAGAGTTTATTTTTATCAATAAATGAATATTAATAATGTATAAATAAATAATCAAAATATAAAAAATGACAAAAATTTGATTTAAATATATTTTAAAAGGAAAAATTCCATTTAAATACCATATGAACTTACAAAACCCACAAAAATCTGTTAACACTTTAAAATGACCTAAAGATGACAGGTATCAAATTAGGATTTTAAAGTGTTTATGCTTTTACCATTTTGCCCCTCAATTAAAAAAAAGAAAAGAAAAAGTGCCTTTTGCCGAAGCACCAAGGCTGGAGATTCGGCCACCAACCAACCTAGACCCTTTGGTGGCCTGAGCTCCAGCGCCAAGGACCTTTTTTTTGGGGGGGCAATTTTTTTTTCAAAAAAAAAATTCTAAAAGGGGCAAGGGGTGAGACCGAACCCACCCCACCCCCTTTGCAAAAGGGTTTGGTGACTATTGGGCCTTCAAGTTGCTTTGATACACACACACACACACTAATATATATATATATATATATATATATATATATATATATATATATATATAATATAAATGAAGGCGTAATGACTTTAACAAATTAAAATCAATAATGGAAATGACAAAATACGTAATGGTATTGACTAAGCAAGTAATGAGATTGACTAAACGAGTAATGGGATTAACTAAACGAGTCATATGTATACATTAATATATATATATATATATAATATATAAATAAAGGCATAATGGCTTTAACAAAATTAGTAATAGAAATAATAAAATACGTAATGGTATTGACTAAACGAATAATATATATAGACATTAATATATATATATATATATATATATGTATATATAAAATAAGTGAGGCAAACCTGGGTAGCATATAAATTTTTGCAGAATTTGAATTGAAGAAATAAAGAAATTAAGAGACACGGACAAACTTGCAGAAATCAAAATATTTACTAGGAGTTAATAAATAAAATTAGAATGATGTTTGACCAAGTATAACCCGGGTTGTGGAAGGAATCCTGTCCTCTTTCATATAGGAACCATTTACAGAGAATCCTCCATTTAGATCTCAACCTTCCTCATTTAGGTTACCTTAGCACAACCTTCCTTCGTTTCCTACAGGAGGCGTAGTCATTCTATTTTCATTTATTTCTCTCCAGACTTTTTTTTTTTTTTTTTTTTTTTTTTTTTACATTCTGCCTAGTAGCTTGGCTTATCGAATATTCCCCATGAATAACAGAAAAAACTTCCCCAGACTTTTATTTTTTTATTTTTTTTACATTCTGCCCAGTAGCTTGGCTTATCGAATCTTCCCTATGAATAATAGAAAAAACTTCCCCCTAGATCCCCAAAAAGAGTTTTAGCCTCTCATACCTTATTTGTCTTCAATAATAATTGATTAAATGCTATGTTGCAGGTGACCACTGGTGAGAATTGCTCGCAAAGATCATAAATTTTTGAGAAAGAGTATGAAGGAAAGTTATTTTTCATTCAAAGTTGGTCTGTCCAGCAATGGGACTTACAAGGCGTTTATATAGACCTCTGAGTATGACTCAGGTTACATGACTCGAGTTAAAACTGACCCTGGTTAACTTAACTAAGGTAACAATTACATGATTGCTTATTGCTTACATGACTTAGACTTCAACTTTTTATCCTGTCAGGAATCTGCTTTTGTCTTCCACGTTTTTCTGTCTTTGTTTGTCTAGTTGTGCCAAGTTTACTATTTATGTCTTCTTGTGCCGACGGTCTTACAGTAGACTTGGATTCAGAGAGATATCTGGACTTCTGTTGCTTCTTTTGATCTCCTTACAATGCTGGCATTCATGATTAGGATAATCTCCTATTATTTGACAAATCTTCTTCTCTGTTTCTTCAGTATTATCCATCTCATTTTTCTTGATCTTATCATACCAAAGATTAAATTGCTTGTCATTATGGAGCTATTTTCCAAGTAAATATACAAGTGTCATGTTACTGGATCTAAAAACCCATGGTTGTTCTTCTTCAGATATCTTTATTTTGTTCATCTCTTGGAAAATTATATGGTAGTCTTGAGCTCTTATATTTGAAACTTTGAATTGGAAGTCTTCATCGTCTTCAATTTCTTCTTTGATTTTTGGCTCATATTCAAGTGGTTTCTTCATAGTTCCAAGGTTGATCAAATTTATAGACATATAAAACATATTTGGCGTAATCTCAGTTATAGTTGAGTAACACCTTATAAAAATTTGGTGTTTTGTTACAATCTTATAATATTCTTCTACATATTTAGTAACAATTTGGGGTAACTCAGAGATTTCCTTCATAGAATGTGATGGGTAAATACTCTGAATTAAACCATATTGATACAAGGTTCTTACAATACTTGGAGGAGTTCCTCGATTTCCTTCATAGAATGTGATGGGTAAATACTCTGAATTAAACCATATTGATACAAGGTTCTTACAATACTTGGAGGAGTTCCTGGATTTCCTTCATAGAATGTGATGGGTAAATACTCTGAATTAAACCATATTGATACCAGGTTCTTACAATACTTGGAGGAGTTCTTGGATATACAATGGCTTTATTAAAAGCATAATGGGAGACATATTTGATGGTTTTATGAGATAAGGCTAATTGGTTCAATTTATTGTCAATAATCTTATAGAAATTATATTGTTTAGGAATATCAAAGATATTATTGGATTCTGGTACAGGATTACTCTTTTTTGGCTTTTCCTTTTCTTTTTCTTGTAGGGCCATTATTTGGGAAAAAGATAAGGCTTCCTTTTGAATTACAGGTGTTTGGATTATAGGTGTACTAGAATTAAGTCCTAATGACTCAATTAAATTTTGGGTCGTGTGAGTGGATGACTCAACAAGGGTGAAAGACCCTTTTACATATGGTTCTGGATTGGCAATAATTGCCTCTTTGCCCTTACAATTTGTATTATTCATCTAGACATCGGTCCTTACACTTGGGTTGGCATTATCTGCCTTACACAGCTTAAAATTCTCAAATTGAATATAGAAATCATTAAGAGAGTCATTTATACTAGAAATAGAGCTAGTTAGCCCCTTTATACTAATACTTACTTGACTACTTAATAAAATCATATTCATTTCAAGAATATTAATCTTCATTACAAGTTGGTTCATCAAAGGAGATGATTCTTCGTCTTTATTCATCTGGTTTACAAGACTGTGCCTTCCAAACCTATTTACTGATTCCATCTGCTCAAATAATCAGCAATTAAGTTATTCTTTCCTTTGATATATTCAACTTCACAATCATAACAAGCTAAATCTGTCTGCCATTTAATTAACATTTTATTACTCAATTTATTTTGCTTTATTCCTCTTGTTAACCAATGTTTTACGTGAGTATTATTAGTTCTTATTACAAATGTACTATTTACAATAAACAATTCTAACTTTTCTATGGCTTTTACAACTGCTAACAATTCTTTCCAATTAGAGTGATATCTACTTTGAGAATCATTAAATTTTCCACTAGTATATCTTGTTATTCTTTCAATTCCATTTTCATCTTCATGGTATAATGCTGCACCCCAATAATTATCTGAGGCATCAGTATAAATTATCCATTTTATATTTTCTTTTAAAGTTAGAGTTAACTTAGGTAGATCTTTGCACAATATTTTTATATTTTCTATAACATTTTCTATATTATTATCCCATTTCCATATAATCTTTTCTCCTGCTAATTTAGATATTTTTGCTGTTAATTTTGATAAATTATGTATATAATTTCTAGCTTGATTTACTAATCCTAAGAATGATTGTAATTCTTTTTTACTCGTAATCTTCTCAAACTGAAATATTTTCTGGCTTATATGATCTTGTAACTCTATTCCATCTTTTGTTAACACTTGTCCTAAAAAATTGATCTTTTCTTTTCTTAGTTCCATTTTTTATGGTGATATATTTAAACCTTTTTCTTCAATTAATCTTATAAATTGTTCTAAGTGTTCTTCATGTTCTTTTTCATCTTTTGAGAATATCAATATATCATCAATGTAAATTACTTCAAAATCTCTTATAGGTAATAACATTTTTTACACTTATTCCTGAAATATACTAGAACTATTATGAAATCCCATTGGTAATACATTCCATTTATATAATCCTTCTAATGTACTAAAGGCTGTATATTTTTTACTATATTCTTCTAATTTTACTTGAAAAAAATCCTGATTTACAATCAAACTTACTAATTATAGTTTTTTCTTTTATTAAATTAAATAATGAATCCATCTTAGGTATAGGATATCTGTTTCTTACTACTAATTCATTTAATTTTTGATAATTAATTACCATTCTATTTTTTCCTCTTTTTTCTTCACTATTTTTAGAGACTATTATAGCTGGTGATGAATATTCTGATCTACTTTCCCTTATTAAATTATATTTCTTCATTTCTTCAATATGCATTATAAATTATTTCCTATTATTTTCTGTCCATGCATAAGGCTTACAATTTATTTCTTTACTGTAATATTTTAATTCTATTTTTGCTATAGGCTTAGATTTTTCCCAATATATTAAAGGATTATCACTATAATTATCTATGATTCTTTATTCTATAGTTTTTATTTCTACTATATTTAATGTTGCTAACATATGTTGTATTTCTATTGGGTCATTATTTTGTAGAAATTGTACTTCATATTCATTGTTCTTCTTTTGAAATTTTTCATCTTTTCTTCTATATGGTCTTGTTATCCTTATTCCCCAAGCTTCATGTTTACATGGTGTTGTTAATACTAAAGCTTTACTAATCATATGCATAGAAAATTATTATTCTAAGAAATCTAATCCTAAAATTACATCACAGGATGGTTCATTATATTGATTTAATTCTTTTATTAGTAATTCATAATTTCTTATTTGCATATTTATGTCTTTTGCTTCAAGTTCTATCATATATATTTCTTTTTCTGAACTTTCCATTCTAAGCATTTTATTTTTTTTCCATAGTTCTGGTGGTAAAACATTATATTTAGCTACTGTCAGGTTTGCTCCAGTATCTATTAAAGCATGATATTTCCTTGCTCTATATTTTTTATAATTAAATTTTATCAAAATATAATATAATGGTCTACTCATATCCTAGACAATAATTCTAAACGTTTTTTCGAGGTTTTCTTTACACTTCTTTTTCTTTCTCTTTCTTCTAACACTCTTTCATATTCTTCTTCATATAGTAATGGATGATTAAAAAATATATATTCTAGTCTTCTATTTTGTCAACACCCGTTTCCATTTCGATATACACAGAGTAATAGAGACCAAGTTCTATAGGCATACAGAAGAGTACATATATACTGATAAAAGTATTTGTTTACAGTCCAAAGTCAACCCTACAGAATGCGACAATATACATCACTATTACAAAATATCCAAAAGTATTTTAGACATAGACTATCTATAACCACGAACTTTGTATTTGCCTTGAGGCACATGCCAGTCACTTCCCTTGGTCTATATTCTTGCCTTTTGATCCACTGGCGCCCGCTGAGATATTTGGTTTAGAAAAAGGGGTGAGATTCTGAAGAATCCCAGTAGAAACATGCTATCGTTCATAGAAAATGCGAAAAGTAAATATGATATATGCCATGTATACACCAATTAATGAACAATATAAACGTATCATATGCATATATACATGAGTAGGGCCCAGCCCCACTAATCTGCACCGGTTGGTCTTCCGCCAACTCCAGTGTAAGTGCCTCTAGCACTACTGGCCCCTCTCTGGGCAAAACATGTTGATTAATAAAGCGCATTTACAAACAATGGCATCAACACAATCATAAAACTATGGCATGATGTATGAAGGATAATGTCACTACCTCGAAGTTCTATCGACCCCTTTTTGTGCGCCTTGTGAAACGTGTTGACTTTCGGCTCCCGATTCGGTCCTAAAATATTAAATGTACAAGAAATAGGTTATAACCTATCCAAGTATCATTTTAGACACTTCCATAGTGTTTCTTGTGGTTATATTAGCCTATGGTGAAAATTTACCAAAATGCCCCCGGGACCCCAGCCCGGCCCCGTCGTACCTGGCCTGATGGCACGTTTTCCCAAAATTTTGACTAGGGCTATTCTGACGTATTTTCATCCAAGAAATCCATTTCCGGACTCAAAATTACCAAATTCAATGTCAAATTACGAAATTGCCCTTGGCAGCCCTACTTTTAGGGTTTTAGGGGCGTTTCCGTAATTATGCTTTCTCAGCCTTTTCTGAAAAAGTGCCCAACTGTAACCCCACCTATTTTTGGCCATTGAATCCAATGGAATCATCAAATCATTGAAAATCCAACTCCTAGCCCTAGATCTGGCCCTGACCGAAATTATGGAGTCCTCCGGGCAAAATTGATGTTTTGTGATTTCGGCTCCGTAAACGCGTTCCTTTCTACTTATAATCACTTTATTAACCATATAATTGAGTTATAACAATCATTTGAACTAAAATTGGGCAGCATAACCCTTAGGCACACCCTTTTCCAAAATTTAAAACCAATGGCAATCCGGCGAAATTTCACCTATTAAATTGCCCACAACAGCCAGAATAGACAATATACGAAGGTTTGGAAGTTACCTCAAGCTCCCACAAGCTTTTCCCAAAAATGGCTGAAGCCCTAACCTTTAGAACACCAAATTTGAGCTTTCCAAACCTTGAATAACATAGTAGAGTAGCTTAGGAACGGAATTATACGTATTAGAAACCGATTTACCGAAGAAATCACTTACCTTTGCAAGTTTTTCTTCTTTTTCTCTCTCTAGAATTTCACCCTTTCTCTCACTAGTTCAGACCTGGTTGGGCACGAAAATGAGCTGAGGAAGATGATGATAAAGTGTTTTTATTATATTATATGATTTTTTTAATGATTTATGGAATTTCCAAAAATTCCAAAATCAATTTTATGTACATAAACCCTATGTACATGTAACTAAGCTCATTAAGCTTAACCAATATTTCCTTCCTATTGCAATGTGTAGGAGACACCTAGGGGTCCCTCCTTATGGTCTCAATTGGCTTCACAACTTGTTCTGGTTACATATACACATAAAGTCTCAATTTTGGTCAAAATTGCACTTTTTGCTCAAATTTTTCATAGATTCATATTAAATTGACCAAAATATTATAAATATATTTTTAAAATTTATTTTCCTTAATTAATTGAAATTATCTTCAATTAATTGAAAAATAATTTATTTTGTACTATTTTGGCAAAATTACGATTTTGCTATTATCTTTCTAATCCAATTTCTTCTCTTATTTTTCCTTGGCCAATTTCCATATATTTTTGGACCAAATATTTTCTATAATATTCCTTCATTTTTGGACCTTAATATTGGGATTTTTAAATTACCCAAATTAATTCCATAATTATTTTTGCCCAATTTCCATGAAATTGAACATTTATGAAATTCATAAATTCCAAGTTAATGAATATTCACCATTTTATTGAATTTCCAAAATAATTATAATATATTTGGTGAATATAAAATTTGGGGTGTTACATATTTTCCCATTTATGAGTTCTTTTTATCTTTTTTAGTATTAATCTTATAAAAATTTTATCATTTTTTGGTATAATAGTAATATATTCTTTCTTTTTATATCTCCATTCAAAATATCCATATTTAACATATCTATATTATACTCTTGAAAGTAATTCTAGTTGTTTTTTAAGATCTTTTCGTACACTTTCTCTATATTTTCTTCTTCTCTTAACCCTATTATATGCTCTTAGAAATGTTTCTTGATTATATTTATTATATATTCTTTCTAATACTGTTTTCTCATCATCATTTGTTCTTTTCATGTGATGAACTATTTTTCTTATAATTGCTTTTTCTGTTGTTGGTATTCTCATTCTTATATTATTCTTAGAGTTATAATAATACCATTTTGTTTCATCATATAATGTTATTCTATCCATAAAAACTAAACTCTAGATAGTAATTCAAGTTTTTCTTTAAAAACTTTTTTGATCTCATCTCTATTCATCATATTATTCACTACCTCATTATATTCTTGTAGAAAATTTTGTGGTTCTTCAAAATATACTCTTCTTAACTGTATTCTTTCTTTTTTTTTTTTATTTGCTTTATTTATACTATGCACTATATAATTCATCATTCCTCTATCAGCTCTTGAAATTATTATTTTTTCTTCGTCAATAATAATAATCTTTTTCTGCTAATACTATATTTATTACTTTAACTGTCTGATTTATGTTTAACATCATTTTAACTTTGGTATTATAATTGTTTGATGATTTATGTTAAATATTATCCTATCTTTTGATTTCTATATGGTCTTACTTTTTCTAAAAAAATCTTGTCCTAAAATTATCTTATATGTTTTATTTGTATTTTCTTCAACCCATAATATTAACTGTATTATATCTCTTTTATTAAATCTTACAATTATATTTGTTTTTATTCCTTCATCAGTTTCTTCATAATTATTTTCTATATATCCTATTTCAATATTACTCTTTTCCCTAGTTTCATCTATTAGAGTTATCATTTCTTGCCATATTCCATTTTTCTTTATTTCCATAATAATTTTACTTTCTTCTTGTTCTTGAGTTATATCTAAATTTTCTATTTTTTGATTTATTTCTACTGAATTCATATTTATGGGAGTATCCATTAAAGGTATTTCTGCTAGTCTATTACTACTACCACTACTTCTTATATCTATACTTTTCCTTAGATTTATATTTATTTGTAATGGTTCAGATAAAGTATTGATTCTTAGTGATCTATTTCCTAAATTATTATTGGCTATGAATCTTTTTTCTTTATTATCATTTATACTTATTGTTTTATCCAATTCAATTTCTAATAGTTTTGGTAATGTAATATTTATAGGATTCACTTTTATTTCTTTTAATATTGGCATAAATTGTTTTTCTATACTTATTCTTCCTATTGATTTATTAAATATTTTATGTTCATTTGTGAATACTAGTCCTATCACTGCTGTTATACTTATAGTTTTTGCTCCTTGTAATAATTGTATTCCTTTTAATTTATGATATATCATTATAGATTGATATATATGTTCATCATTTCTAGATATTGCAAAGTTTGTATTTAAAGTAAATTTTAATTTTTGATATATTAAATTTCCTGCTAATATTCCTAATACACTATCTTCTATACTACTTATAATTCTTCCATCAGTAATTAATAATTCTATAGGTGAATCTATTCCTTCTCTAAAATAGGCTTTTACTAATAATTGTACTCCTGCAATATATATCTTAGTTACTTCTTCTTTAAATGATAGTTTGGATATTTCATTTTCTATTAGTCCTTTATTTATTAATGGTATTCTTAATATCCCTTCTGTTAATGATGATTCTATAGGATGTTTCTTTTCTAATATTACACACTGACTTTTTTACATTCTTCTTAGATTTTAGTATTTTACTAACCTTTCCCATAAAATTTTCATTTGTTAGTTGATCTGGTTTTAAGTTTAATTTTATACCTTTTATTTTAGCATATTATTTTTCATTAAATGTCATTCTTTTTTCATCAATCCCTTCTGATACATTTCTATATTCTTCATGATCTTCATATTCTTTATCTTCTATTATTTCTTCTACTTCTTTCCCTTTCATCATATATGATTTTAATTCATCTTCTTCCTCATCTTCCAAATATTCTATATCTGATTCTAATAATTCTTCTTTTGTTTCACTTAATTCTGAATCACTTAATAATTTTATCTTATATATTTCTATTTCTGGATTTTTTATGTCACTATAAATTTCTTCATCAAATTCTAAAGATTCTAAATCATAATCTTGGGCTTATTCTAAAATCTTCATTGTTTTCTTATCTCTTGGTTTTTTACATTCTGTTGATATATGTCATATTTTATCACAATTATAACATCTACATTTTCTTGATATTTTACTATAATCAATTTTATTTCCTTTCTTAAAATATTTCCTTGGTTTATATTTTCTAAAAAATTTCTCTTTTGGATATTTATTGAATTTATATCTATATTTATTATACTTTTTCATTGGTTTTCTATACTGTTTATTTTTCTTATATCTTCTTTTTATTCTTTTTTCACAGTCTTTACAAAAAGACACTTGGTCCTTATTTTGATATTTTCAAACTTTTGGTCCTAATATTAAATTAATTTAATATTTTGGTCCTCAAGTATGATTTCCCCTAATTAATATATATCGCTTTCCCTTTGCAAACTAAATACTCCTATCATCCTATTTATAAAGTAAAAAGAGAATTTTTTTGTCTTATTTATAAGTCATATTATTAGATTTTTCACATGAATATACAATTTTATTGCCCTTTTGTTTATCATTATGTGGAATTTGTTCTCAGCTTCTCATGCGATATATACAATAGGGTTAAAGTTATAGGTTATTAAATTTCATGGTAGAGGTAATGATGTTTACAGTTTGTCTTTTAGTAAAACATGTTGGAAGTGAGTAGCATAGATTAAATGATATTGATGTTGTTATTCGGATTTAAATTGCATTTGTTGGAACTGAGACTCATTACTCATATTAAATTGCAAACAAAAATTTAATCCTGAAGCTAAATTGTCAAAATCGAATTAAATTTAAAAAGCGAAGTTTGACATAACTACATTCCCCCCCATATAAAATAAATGCATATTGAAAAGTTTGTCCCAGATGCCCAACTAGGCTAAACAAACAGCCGAATCTCTCACATGCGAAATTAAGTTTTTTTGGGGGAGGCAGTCCACCTGCTTCAACCTCATTATATTTGGATCTAGATCGAATAATTTAATTCAACATATATACAATTATTAATTAGAGTTTGGCCGAGTTTGCATAAATAAATAAATATATTGAGAAAATTAATCATTTTGTCCTTGAAGACTTAACATGGTTATACCTTGATTTTTGGAGTTTAATCCGATATAATTTAGTCTTCCAAATTTATATCATTTAATGTCAGATAATAACTTTCACCAATTCTTTTTAAACATTACCTAGCACACATACTCTACGAGAGATTCAACCAAGTAATTAAAACAATTTTTTAGGAAAATTATACTTCCCCCATATTAAGGGAGCTTGCATATTAACTTTTTACCTGGACTTGCAAGCCATCTACCATTTTGAAAATCTTATACATGAACGTCCTCCAATACCAACTCTCATGAGCAACTCCATGATTGTTTGGATTAGCTGTGAAGAATTGATTTCACGCTTTATAAGGTAAATATATTAGAGTAGTTTTGTTTTGTAAAATGCAAAATAATTATTTTAAGCCCATTAGTCATTTTATTAATAAGGGGTATTTTAGTAAATTCATTTTAATAAGTACATGCATCATTCCATTGGAGGCGATAATGTTCAATGCATAGTTGGGTATTAAATGTGGGTATCTCTCCTAATAGGAATTTGAATATTGATTCACCACTTTTTGAAGAATTAATCCCTTCCGCTAGACAACTCTCGTCGGTAGTAAATTCCTTCTTAGAAGTCATTAAAGGAACAATGGTCCTTATTTAAAATTTACAAATTCTATAGTTCTAAAATGAAATTAAACCCATCTTTTAGTTCTCAAATAAATATTAGGGTTAATGGGCAAAAATATATACAAACTTTTGTTAAATGTGTGTCGGCATAATATATATTTTTTTGGTACAAAAATACCTGTGAATTTCTCAAAATGGGATAAAAACACCATTTTTGTTAATAGGATTAAACTTCTGTTACTTTTTGTATGTAGGTTCCACATTATTAATTTTAAATGACTTTTTTTTAAAAAAAAAAGTGTTCCCTCCCCCTCCCTCCCTCTTCCCCCCCCCCCCCCCCTCAATTCTTCTGTCCTCCCCTCTCTCTCAATTCTCAACATGTTTTTTTTAAAAATATTTATTTAAAGATAATAATATGGAGCCCACGTACAAAAAAGTAGCAGAAGTTTAACCCTATTAGTAGAAATGGTACTTTTGTCCTATCTTAAGGATTTTATAAGCATTTTTACATCTAAGAAATGCATATAGTGTCAGACGCACATTTAACTGAAGATCATGAGTATTTTTGCCCATTAACCCTTAAATATTATTCCCCTGGATACAATCTAAAATAAATCATACTTGATACTACTATTATTTATGTTTTATGAATAATAAGATAGGCACTTATATTGAGTTGCAATACAGTTGCTTTTCAATATAATTTTGAAATAAAAATACAACGAATATGAGGCAGTAAAATACTTATGAGTTACCAAAGAAAAAAAAATTTACATAGGTAATAGACAGATTAATATCAAAATAAAATAAAAATAAAGAGCAAAACAGAAACATTTCATCTTACTCAATGGTTGACTACTGACTAATTGTTGAAGGAGTCATGGCTCAGAGATGCTTGAAGGGATAATCCATGTGACCCAACCACAAAACATCAGTCTCCATCACATGACTCACGCAAACCAACACTGGCAGCATATTAGGCCTTTTTTCATGTAAGGATGTGCTCAACGAGAATCCCCTTTTGGATGAAACCCATAAATAAGACAAGGGAGGAATAGATATAAGCACCACCCAAATGTGTAAACATGAAAATGATCTCTTAAAATGACTTATAACAGTGATGAATAATTTTACTTTTATTTATTATTGTATTGACTTTGTTCTCATTAGGTGTAATATTTATTAAATAATAATAAAATTAGAAAATTATTGAATTTTAAGACAGAGTTAATGAAGTTTATTAAGGTTTTTCTTGATGTCTGTGAAATATTATATAAATAGCTTATAAATAAGACAAGAGGAGTAACTCTTATGAACCCTTTAGGGACTATTCTCAAATTAATTTTTTTTGGATGACTTAATTGTCCTCACTCGTCAGTGAAATTAGATTTTACTCTATAAATATATCCTAGATTCTTATTTGTTTAATTATTCTCATTTAATAAGTTAAAGTTATAACTTACTCCTCTGATCCTATTTATAAGGTAAAGAGAGAAGGATTTTTTTTTTGTCCTATTATTAGTCTCATCATTAAATTTTTCATATGAATGCACAGTTTTATTCTTAATTTATTATTTTGTTTCCTCTGATCTCATTGAGTATAAAGTATATTAATTAGGAATAAAGTTGAAAAGTTGCTAAATTGCCAAATAGAGCTAATGAATAGTGTCAGACCCTTATCTTATTTTCCATATTTTCAAAGTGCTAGCGCAGTTTGGTAAGCAACACAGGAATAGCATAAATTGATGTATTGATACAATGTACTCGAATACATTACCGGTTTTCCCCACAGGGTTTGATAATATAAAAACAATTATCCAAAATATCCAAAAATATTCCAAAAGACAAGCTACATATAATCACAGTCTTTGTCTCGGGATTCGTGCCCGTCAGTTCCTTGGGTTTACCAACTTGCCTTTGGATATGCTCGTTCCCACTGGCACATTTTTGTTTATGAAAAAGAATGAGATTCCAAGGAATCCTAATAGCAACATACTATCGTTCATAAAAATATGGAAAGTATATATGATATGCACCATGTATGTACTAATTAATGAACAATATAGATGCATGTATACATGGGATAAGGCAACACCACCACTATCCAAGTACCTTGATTGGATTTTTACTCCACAACCAGGTAGAGTGCACTTCTTGCACTTGTTGCCCTTTCTCAACAGACCGCCCCTTCTGGGCAAACCATGTTGATTAATAAAAGCACAAACAATGGGAAACACACAATCATATGAACTATGACATGATGTATGAAGGATAATGTCACTACCTTAGACCTTTTCCAACTTGATACGCATTCCTCATTATGCGTGCCACTGACTCGGCTCTCAACTTGGTCTTAAAATGTCAAATGTACAAGAATTAGGTTAAAACTCATTCATGTACTATTTTAGGCACTTCCAAAGTGTTTTTGGTGGTTATATGAGTTTATATTGAAAAATTACCAAAATATCCCTGGGACTTGGCCCCATTGTACCTGATCCGACCATACTTTTCAAGAAATTTTGACCCAGGCTATTCTTAAATTTTTTTACCCAAGGAATCTATTTCCGGTATCTATTTTTACAAAATCACTGCCAAATAGCAGTTTTGCCCTTGTCAGCCCTTAATTAGGGTTTCAGGGGCGTTTTGGTCATTTCGCTTTCTAGGGCTTTTCTGAAAAAGTGTTCAATTGTAACCCCACCTAATTTTCCCTCCTGAACATAATGGAACCATTAATTTCATAAAAATCTAGCTTTTAGCCCTCTAATTGGTCTTGGCCGAAACTTAAGAGTCTCTGGAAAAATTTGGGGTTTTTGAATTCTGACTCTAAAAGTTTGCTCCTTTTTACTCCTAATCACTTGATTACCTATTTAATTGCATCCTAACCATGATTTAGACTAAATTTGGGCATCATAACAGCTAGGGTTCATTATTACCCAAATTTACAATCCACATCAAATCAACCACAAAACCACTGATTAAACCAACCACAACAGCAACAAGTATTTGAACTTTAGGAAGCTACCTTTGATTTCTTCTTGGTGCTCTCTCCTAGCCAAAACCCTAGCCTCCATAAACCTTAGGATTTTGCTTCCTAAACACCATAAATCATGTAGAGGGACAACTTAGAGGAAGGATTCAACAAATTGGAACCCAAATCACCAAGTCTAGCAACTTACATTGTGATATTTCCTTCCTTCTCTCTAGATTTCTCAAAGTTCTCTCTCTCTCTTCTTTCTCAATGGCCAACGGTTTTAGAGGAGCAAGGAGGAAGAAAATGATTTTTAAAATATTTGCCTTTATCCCTTTAATTTATTTAATTAACCAAAAATCAAAACTTTGACTTTTGTGTACATAATGCTAACTACATGTAATGTGATACCATAAGCCCAGTTAAAATGTAACTAGTATTTCCCTTCGTTGGTCCATCAAAAAGACGCCCTAAGGGTCCATTAGAGCAGCAAAATTGGCTGATAGGTTTATCCCAAAATTACAACATTGCCATCACATTTTTCTTCCATTTTCAGATTAATTGCAAATTTTAGCAGATTTTCTGATCAAACTTTGAAAAATCATAACTAAATTTGTAGACATTGAATTGGAGTGATTCTGAAGGCTATAGAACCCTTATTGAGTCTAGTTTTAAGGAAAAATATAGTCTTTTACCAATTGGAAGCATAAGATTCCCATAACTAAATTCTTTGGATATTGTTCTAGAAAATAGGCAGATTTTCTGGGCTAAATTCAAAAATTCATAACTTGTTACATATAGCTCCAAAAGTTACCCATTACGTATCAACTTAAAGCTTAGGATGTCTACTTTTTCTTTGTAAAATTTCATAATTTTTTGTCATCATTTGTCATCCAAAACCATATAACAATGTTGCTGCTTCATAGGAAATTTTCACTAGCAGCACAATCACATTCTCCAAAATTGACTATTTTCAATAATTACATTACATTTTAGTGAATAAAATTTGGGGTATTACAAATAGGGTTTTTCTTGGTCTATGAGAAACAAAATGGAAGAGACTTATAATAAGACCAAAAAAGTATTAAACTGTCGTTATCTTTGATATTCATCAAGAAATTTTACCAAATTTCGTTGTTACCACCTTAAGTGTTATCATTGTTATTGGTATTAAATAATTGTTGTCATTTTTATAAATTAAACACATTTAGGTAATTTTGTAGAAAAGTTAATTTTAGACTAACAACTAGTTTTAGACCATTTTGGGATCTTATTTTGAGATTCACACATATCATGATATTTTTTTTGTCATTCTCCAAAAAAACCAAGAATATTCACTACTACAAAATCACACATATATGATGGTTATTATTGACTATACATAACGGTACCGAATCGTCATATATGAAGGCTATATATGCTTGGCACAGATAAATAACGGTTCCGAATCGTAATTTGTTCGTTATATGTTATAATGGTTCTAATATAACACTTGTTATGTATTGAGGCTTGGTGAGGCTATGGTATGCGTAATGCTAACTTGAAAAAAAAAGGGCTTATATAAACACCCATTATATAATTAGTAATGCTAGCATAAAACATTATGGTCTCACGTAAACAACTGTTAATTATTTAGTGACATATATAATGGCTTTTATGTAAGAATCAAGAAGTTTAATAACAATAAATAACGGGCAAATGTAAACAACAGTTATTTATTTGGTAACATAAATAATGGTTTGTAAGTAGGAATCGTGAACAATTATAATACATGACGGTTTTTATATAATAACCATGATGTATCGATATTAGACTCTTCAAGTGAGAGTTTCTAATCTAGTTGGACTAGAATGTATATAATAGAACAATACCTCCCACAATAAGTTGCCATGTAATTTGGAATGGATCAGGATGTCTTAGGCTTTATGGAAAGAATCAATAGCACCTGTAAACCTATATCTGTAATAATATAACTATTGACTTATACCTTCGTCTCTTCACATGAATAAGAAAGGTAAACAAGGAGAAAGTACAAAAGAATGAATATCCTGATCGAAAAGGGAACAAGGTTATGAAACCTAGAGCAAAACCTGATCAAATCAAGGTTTGCAGACCCTTACGCCCTTTCCGATATAGACATTTGTTTTTTCCACCATTTTCTTGTTTGCCTAGCTTCAACACTATGAAGACACATAACATATAGGTAAACAGCTACATTATTTCATATATATATATATATGTAAGTATGTATAGGTCAGGAGTGCAATTGATTCTAGCCATAATGCGAAAAAAATCTTGGTCTATCCCAAATTGTTGGGCTACTCGATATGGGAAGTACTACTCTGTTAGATAGAGTCAAGTCCAAGTAGCTCAGAAAACCTCACATTAAAGAGTCTAGGGCTAATCTCACATTGTCAAATTTAAGAGCTTTAACTTGGTGCTACTCGCTCAATACAAAAATTGGAGAGAAACCTTTGACTAAAGCAATGAGTTTTTTTTTTTAAAAAAGCATAACTTCATAAAAGCAATTTAATGTCAACTTAAATGCTTTATCGAGTTAGGCTTCACAAAAGTTGGTGTTCCCTTGTTCATGTATGACTCTCAGTACAACTAAATTAGTTTATTTATTACATCCCTATTGATATTTTTGGAAGTAACTTATGGAGATATAGATACCTTTTATCAGAGCAATGGGTTAACAACTGCCTGTAATATGAAAGGAACCTTCAATCATAGCAATGAGTTTTCCAAAAGAAAACATGACTTCACAAAAATAATTTAACATCACCTTAAATACTTAATCGCGTCATGACTTCACAAAAGCAGCCCGATCAACCTTGTGGCAACTTCCTATAACAGGAAAGGAACCTTCAACCGGAGTAAGGGTTTTCAAAAAAAACATGACTTCATAAAAAGCAATTTAATGCCACCTTGAATATTTTATCGCATCGTGACTTCACAAAAGCAACCCAATCGGCTGAGTTGACAACTGCATGTAACAGGAGAGGAATATTCGATCAGGGCAATGGGCTAGCCAATAAAAATGAGCACGACTAATGTCAAAACCTAGTTAGGCAACACAAAGTAAATAATGGATAATGCATAATGGATAAGTAAAATGGAGAAGGGAAATCATACCTATAAATAAGGAGAACAAATCATCAAAAGAATGCGACCTAGTTAGGGCTCATAAATGAAATGTGAGTTAGGGCAAGCAAAGGCAACTCATGCGGTTGTCGCTAAGACAAATGTTGAGTGTATTCACTAGCGCGACTATCATTGAGAAGTTTGATGAAGGCTTTTGATGGTGTGGTTCAATTGAAATGACTCTCGACAGCCAAAAAAGACAACAAGAGTAGTAGGGTTTCGATGTTGGTGGGTTATGTTTAACCATCCAAAGTGTTCAGTATATTTTGTTTCAGACATTTAAATAGAAGCGGAATGATAGAGTTTTGTGGGTTATTATGCCTAAGACTTTATATCAAAGTTCGCTTGTAATAACAGTGAGGAATTTTATTTTTTGAAAAGCCTATAATCAACAGTTTATTATAAGAACTATTATTTATTTAATTACATTCACCATAAGTGCATATTTTATAATTAAATAGATGCAAGTTTTGATTTATATTAAATCAAATCTATAAATATTCTATATCTATTAAATTTGTTTTATATATATTCCACTAAATCTAATTTTAAGGATAAAAAGCAATATTTCTACAAAATCTACTCATATATCTTTTAGGGAGAATTTTCCAAAAATACTTTTGAGGCAAATTAATTGCTGATTGCTACCAAGCATGCAAGCGATCTTCCGTGTGTACAAGCAATCTTTCATTTTGTGCAAATCATCTTCCGTGTGTACAAATATCTTCCATATAAATCTGCAAACAATCTTCCATTGTGTGCAAAATATCTTCTATTATGTGCAACAGATCTTCCATAGTAGCATTCAGTAATTAATTTACCAAAAAGTTATTTATCAGCAATTCTCCCTATCTTTTATTTTGTAGATAATATACTATCTTAAAGGCATGGTGTCATCAACTATAATTTCCTCCAAAAGAGCCAAGAGAAGATGAAGGCACGCTGTGGAAGATGCTTGCAAAAAACGGGGTCCTGAGTCATAATTTCAGCAAAATATTTTAGAGCTGATTGAATGGGGTCTTAAGTCGTAAATTTCGCCAGAATCTAAAAGCATAAAAAAAGATATAACGTGGAGATAAATCAAAGCATATATAATATGTTATTATATAGATATATCAAAGAGTCCCACACCAAGAAGCAACTTTAGCTATAAATAGAGGCTCTATGGGCTACTCTTGACACAATAACTACTTTGAAAACTTCACGAACAATATTCTTTCTGAGTTTTTAAACTTCTCAATTGGGGGAGGGATGCAACTTAACCGGGAAGCTAGTTTCTATTTATTTTTATTTGTTTGAATCTTAATGAATTTTCATTTATGAATAAATTTTAGTTTTTCTTTTAATTATATCTATTTCTCTTATTTCTCATGTGGATTGTTTTGGTTGGCCACCATAGAATCTAATATATGGGTGATCTCGATTGACTGAGAGGTTAAGGGAGAACCTAGATTTAGAGAAATAGACACAGATTATTTAGGACAGGGATAGTTCTAAATATTTGTGGTGATAAAAATTATAGCTTCAGGGTTTAATTAGTTGTGTGAGTGTCGTGTGAACGAACTCAAGATTAATTAAAAAGGGACTAATGATTTAGGAGAATATTAGGACACTTTAGGAATAGTTATCACTATAACTAATAAAAGAGTCAACACAAATAATATAGATTAGCAACCTGTAAGTGAAATCCTCAACCCCAATACTTTAATTGATTGTTAGATTTTTATAATTGCTCTTATTCTTACTCAAATCTCATTTGAAGTAGTAAATTATAATCTCCCTGTGGGTATGACCCCAGAAACTCTGGGACTACACTTGCGGGGGTGATCACATGATTCTTTGTTAACAACCATGAGATATGTTATATTTTTTGAACTTTTTTTGGGCTACTAGTGCCAAAATAATTATATTTTATAAAAATAAAATGAAAAAAAAAATATCACCCTCTAGTAACTAGTTGCTTGATAGATGATATGAGGTTTCCTACTAGGTTTGAAACTTTGATTTCCTTTATGAAGGATGCAAAAGTTTCAAAATTTGCAACATATCTCATATCATCATGCTACTGGTCACTAGAGGAGTAATCTGAATCATCTAAGAGTATGTCAGGATCATGGTGGCCAATCTCATACTCATCAAGAATGATATTGGTATTCCTGTTCATACTTGACAAATATCCAGCTAGTCTCCTTACAGCATGGTCATTGCCCCACTTAAGGAAGCAGAGGATGTAGAGGCAGAGGCGAAGGAGGAGATGGAGGTTATGGAGGAGGAGGAGGAGGTGGAGGTTGTGGAGGAGGAGAAGGAAGAGGAGAAGGAGATGAAGGAGGAGGATGACACTGAGGATTTTATAACAAGTCTTCAACATGGCGTTTCATCTTAGAGATTGAGAGAACAGAGGAGGATGATGAAGAAATAGAATAAAAAAAATGGAAATTGGGAGTTTAACTAGATTGGAAGTGACGAGTTCAAACCATCATTGTACACATTAGAAGTTAAAGGGGAGCAATCGCGCGCAGTGGTGGGTAATGAAAGGGTACTTGGTTCTTGTGCCAATCACTGGAGAACGAAGAAGCAAAGAGTACTATCATCAGTGAGGGGAAGAGAAAAGGTTTCAAACGTTTAGTTGATAGTTATTAAATAGAAGCCATTATGTTTTTGTTGTTGCTGATATAAAATTGGAAGATAAATTGTTTGTAAGTGTGTCATTATAGTTGTTTCGTTAGAACCGTCATTTTTGTGAGACATGTTATTCTAATAAGTGATGAGTTTTATTTAATAACCATTATGTATTTGACATTTTTGTGGTTGATTATGCAACCTCCATATTACAAACAAAAATTAAAAAAGGAAAAAGACAATGTAAATAAAAAAACAAAAAAATAAAAAGTTTTGGAGATGTTTTAAGAATATAATGCATGATCAGATTTTTCCTTCTCCAGTAGTTTGTCAACCTTCTTGTTTAGAAGGTGAATGAGAGGTAATTTTCTTCAAGCACTAATTGATGCATCCTTACTCTCGCATATAAACCTAGACCATATGATGGAACTCATAGGTCATGTGGATGAGCCTTTAATGCTTGTTGGTGAAGGGAGTTCATCTTTCACTTTTTTCTTAGATGATGAAGCAGAAGTTCTCTTGTGTTTGTCCATGATTTTGGTGAAGAACAAAAGTCCAGCTATTGACTATGAGAAATTGGAATAGAAGTGGAGTTCAGTGTTTTGATGTTTGAATAAGAGGGTTTCATATATTATTGAACCAATCGTGTCCTTCAGTATTAAAGATCATTGTATTTTCTAATGGTGACGGTTTTTTCTTAATAATCGTTAGGTATTTGACATGATATTCTAATAAGTTATGTGCTTTATTTAATAACCATTATATATTTGACATATTTTTTAAAAAAATTTTGTGGTTGCATAATCAACCACGATATTACAAAAAAAATTAAAAAGGAAAAATAAAATATCCAAAAAGAAATAAAAAATAAAAAATTATAGAGATGAAGGATTTAATGTATCATCGAATTCTTCATTCTCTAGTAATTTGTCGACCTTCTCATTCAGAGAGTGAACGAGAGAGGTAAGTTCCTTCAAACACCGGTTCATTATCATGCCGATCGCGTCCTTTAGTATTAAAGATAATTTCTTGTTAAAATTAAAAATAAGTGGAATGAAAAGGGTTTTGTGAGTTATCAAGCTGAATGGATGTGTTCATGTAAAATTTTATCCATGAAATTCGCGAGGATTGGATTTGCTAAACTTTTCATTTGAGAATTCTCATATAAAAAGTTTCACAAATCCAATCATCTCGAATTCCATTAACTGCAGCAATCACAGAGAATATCATGATAAAGGAGGAGGAACTTATGGAGGAAGAGCTCCATCAGGTTTAAATAGGTAATTTTAATAAGAGATTTATAAAAAGGTACTTTAGATAAGAGTAGTTGGGGGAAATCAAAGAGTGTTTAGGGAAGACAAATTATTAAAAAGTGTTACATGACAATTATTTCTTAAGAAATGTCGTTTTTATCATCCATACATTATATGGTCAATATTTATAATCATTACGTTTTTGTTCTCGCTGCTATAAGATTAGAATACAAATTGTTTGTAAGTGTTAAATGACAGTTATTTCATAAGAACTGTCATATTTGTCACTAAATATATTATGGTTAATAATTACAACCGTTATGTCTTTGTTTTACAAATTCTGCCTCTCAATACATGATGCTACGTATATTTAACTGTTAAGTTCTAGCGTTATATATTCTTGTACGACCTTTGCTTCAATATACATGACGTTTATTTATGGTAGCCATTATTTATTAAACATCATATATATGCGAGTCTGTAGTACTTATTGAAAAAAATAGCAAAATGTGAATTTTTCAACAAAGATTTTTTTAAAAAATAATCTATTATATAAACACCATCAATAATTCCAATTTAAGGCAATAGGTATCAACGCCCGTTTCCATTTCGATAATTGAAGAGTAATAAAGATGAAATTCCATAGGCATATAGAAAAGTACAATTATACTGATAATAGTATTTGTTTATAATCCAAAGTCGTTCGTCGACAAAATACAGAAATACAATGGAAATTCTAATATATACAGGATTCCTAAAATATCTTAAGAATAGACTAATTATAACCACCATCCTTGACCTTGCCTTGAGACACGTGCAAATCACTTCTATGTATCTGTATCTTTGCCTTTTGTCCCATTGGCACTCGCTGAGATATTTTTTTTTTTAAAAAAAAGGGTGAGATATCAAGGAATCCCGGTAGAAACATGCTATCGTTCATAGAAAATGCGGAAAGTAAATATGATATGCGCCAAGGTATGTGTAACACACCAAATTTTGATTAAGGGCTAATGATTATTATTGTGGATAATTTGGTAAATTAAAGTGGATTTGAGATCCGACTTTGTTATTGGGAATTCACAACACCTTGTATTTTAGCATAATTATTTGATGAAATAATTATTGGGCTAAAATAAGAGAAAATGGCGCATGGAAGAGGAAAAATGATTTAATTATGAGCTATGTGGCAATTTAAATAAATGTGTCAAAATCAGTGGAAAATTTGGAAAGAACGGAAAATCATCGGGTAATCAGTTAGTGATTAATTGAGAAATTAATTACTAACTAAAAAAAATGAGGAGCGTAACTAAATGGTTAATAGAATTGGTTAGTGTCACTAAATGGAGGAATTACATGTGGTGAGATTACATAAGATTGTAACATGTGGCACATATGGATCAAGCATGGAGAATTGGTGGGAGAAAAGTCAACAAATCATTTTAAATTATCTTTTCTCTTCCCTCTCTCTAGCCTATGCGTATGGGGCATGGAGTGGCAGAGTTTTTGCCTTCATCTTCATCATTTCACAATCTCATCTCTCTCTTCCTTCTCTCCAAATTCATGTAGCCATGGGAGCCAAAGAAGGGAGGAAAAGCTTGTGAAAAGGTGAGATTTTGACCCTCCAAATGACCTTCTATACAAAAACTCTCTTCTTTAATCTTGGTCCTTGGGTTGAGGGCTTCATTTTCATGGTTTTAGATTTTCCATTGGTGGTGTTTTAAGCACACAAGGAAATCTAGAGGTTAGAGAACCAAGGAACATCTTTGGGAAAGTTAAAGAGGTGAGTAAGTTGAACCTTTCTATATGAGTTTTGTAGCCATTAGTTGAGGTCTTGAATTCTGGAAATTTCTGCCTTATTTTCGAAAATAAGGGTCTTAAAGAGTATGGCATGTGGTGGTCATGAAAATGGTGTGTTGTTGTGTGTATTGGATAGATATAATTGGTTTGAGATCGATTAGTGAAGTTTGAAGTTTTTGAAAAAAGTACATTGTCTTGCGCCTAGGTTATATCTCGTGAAAGTAATATGATTTTGGTCAATTTTGTGTCTCCATTGGTTTCCTTGTGAATATTTATGTGGAAATGCTATTTGAGGTGAAATTGGAACCATTGGTGCAAAATCTGGAATTCTATCCATTGAAACTCTTTGCTGGGCAGTCTGTTTGTATTGACGTTTTGAATGGCCAAATGGTGTCTAAAAATTCTTAAAATTTCCATTCTTAAAGTTCACATTCCAAGCTTCAAAAAGGACATATAATTTGTGTCATTCATTTTGTGAACTGGGAGTTATGAATTTCCAAAGTTTGGGATTAAAACTGGAATCTGTTTTGGAATAGTGTTGGATTTTGAGCAATTCTGTATTTTTTTGGTGGTGGACAGCCTTGATTCATATTTTTTCTATAAAGAAGACTTAAATATCTTTCATTTGGATTTGAAATCACCTCATTTTTATATTTCTAGAATTAGTTATGATTTTTGGAAGTTCAGCCAATAAACAGGATTTTCTTGGCCGCGGCCAGAAAGATTTTGGGCCGCGGCCCAAATGTTTCTGACCTGTTTTTGGCTGGGGGGAGGGAATTTTTGGGCCATGGACAACCCTCAAAAATCAGTATTTTGCACTTCTGAAAAGTGGTTTTCAACCCAGTGTTTCCCAACCCTTTAGGGCTTTTGTTAGAGACATTTGTAGCTTCCTAAAAGACATAAATGATAACCAAATTTAAGTGTTATGAAGTCATTTAAGTATCGGAATAGAGAATAACGCTTCATCCCTAATCATGAATTATAGGATTCGATATTTGCCCTACTCGGGAGAGACCAATGCCAGAGCACCCATGGAAGGACCAAGGTAGTGACTTTTCTCTCATATTGTGTATGATGCTTGGTATGCATGACTTATCATTATGTTGTATGTGTTATCGGCCGTAGGGCATTACAGTGTGAGCAGTTCAGTGTGAGCAGTCATAGGGGGTGATGGTTATCACACCTACCCCTATTGTTGTATCTACCGTTGTAATTGCCGAGCTGTGTTGTGAAATCGTGGATTCCTGTTTGAGTATTCGGCCAGTGTGGCTGTGTGTATGTGAAATATTTTATATAGATCCCAGCTGTAGTGATATATGTGATATGAACATGTGGTTGTGCAATACAACGTGAGCACTTCATCCTCTTCTCATTTCTGACGTCAAACAGCAGCTCAAGAGTGAGAGGAAGTGTGAGAAATTCTAGAGAGAGAAAGGAGGAAAAAGCTTACAAAGGTAGGTGATTTCTTTGGTAAATTGGTTCCTAACGCGTATAACTCCGTTCCTAAGCTACTCTTTGTTAGTGAAAATGTTTCACCCAAGAGGGGGTGAATTGGGTGATATCAGAAATTTCGTTGCGTATAAGAAAATTGACAGAATATTTAAAGCAGTTGAGAGCAAAGAGAAATATCACCGAAGTGTACACCGGGAGTTATATTGGTTCGGCCATAACCACTTTGACCTACGTCCAGCCCTCAGAGCATCTCTGAGAGTTTCACTATATTCTCCAAGATTCAGTGGGTTCTTGGCACCTCAGTACACAGCAAGTTCCTTCACCTGGACACTCGCTCCCCCTTACACGTTGTAATCAAATCCCCAACTCAAGGTTCCACAACCTTAAGTTGTCTTAATAACAAATGTTGAGTTTGTAATGAAAAACTCTCTCACAGAGCAAATATATAATCACTAAAGTACAATGAATGAGTATAAGAAAACAAAGCACTAAGAGTGTGTTGATCAGTATATGTTCGTGTGTTCTCAGTTCTTGTTTTCTGCTCTTTGAATGCTCCATATATATAGATGATTTGTAGTGTCCGTTGGAAGCAATTCAAACATGTCTGTTAGAGTCGCGCAGCAACAGTTGACCATTCTTCAATTTTGAAAACTATCCGTTTGCAGTAGGTTGCGGTAGGTGAATGTTCGGAATTTTATTTGACTTTTCACTTCTGGCATGATCTCTTCATTATTTCTTTGAAAATGTGCTTAGAATACTAGTGCAATGAAGAGTTAATCATATAGATAACAAATCAATAATTATTCAATTAAAAAATGATTTCTGGACTTCATTACTCGAGTAGCTACTCGAGTGATCATGTTTGTTACTTGAGTAGTCCCTCGAGTAAACTTATCAAAAATATGGCAGTGAGTAATTCAACATTTTACATAAGATATTACTCGGGTAAGACATGGAGTGAGATATATCACAAACCTTGGAAATACCTGATTACTCGAGTGGCTACTCGAGTGGCTACTCGAGTGACCATGTCTTTTCCTCGCGAGTTACTCGGGTGCTTCCTCCAGTAAGCCTATTACTCGAGTGGTTACTCAAGTGGCCATGTTGTTTCCTCAAACCTTACTCAAGTGACCCTTCGAGTAAATTCCAAATAACTCTGCAGATTACTCAATTACTCACTCGAGTAATTGCATCAAATTTTTGGCCGAGAGTCCTTGTTCTTTGTTTTACTTGATTACTCGAGTAACCCCTCGAGTAATGCTTCAAATAACTCTGGAGATTACTGGAGTGCTCCCTCGAGTAATGTCTTTTTCTCACCTGGTTACTCGAGTGGCTACTCGAGTAATATGTTACATTTCTTGGTCGAGAGCTACTAGAAGATTTTTGACCTGGTTACTTGAGTGACTACTCGAGTAAAGTCTTTTTCTCATTTGTTACTCGAGTAAGGGTCTATATAACTTTGCAGATTACTTAAGTGGCTACTTGAGTAACATCTTCCAAATTTTGACAGTGCTTTCGAAAACATTTTCTTTTGACATTACTCGAGTGCCTACTCGAGTAGTCACTCGAGTAAACGTAGACAAAGACTGCCACTGAGGTTTTTTCTTTGCTTTTTCTCTCAGATCTTCTTCATTACTCCAGTGCTTACTTCAAGTAATGCTTTGCCATTTATTTACTTTGTTTAAATTTATTTGTTATCATATCCTCTTTTATCATTAGTCCAATCTTTGTTATCATCAAAACATGGGATCTAACACTCTTCTATGTAATTTAAGGTTTGGAAGCTCAATTTCTTGTATTGAAGAGAGCTAGGTTCAGCCACTTTGAGAAAAGCCAGAAGGAAGCGAAAGGTAACTTCCAAACCTTTGTATATTGACTATTCTAGCTGCTGTGGACAATTTAATCAGTGAAATTTCACCGAATTGTCTTTGATTTGAAATTTGGAAATTAAATTGGCCTAGGGGTTATGCTGCTTAAATTTGTTTCAAATGGAAGTTGTAACCTAATTAAATAGTTAATAAAGTGGTTAGGAGTATAAAGGAACACGTTTGCGAAGTCAGATTTCGAAAACCCCAATTTTTTCTAGAGTATTGAGGATTTTGGTCAACTCTATAAATGGGCATTCGAGTTGGATTTTCAATGATTTGATGGTTTCATTGAATTAAGGAGAGAAAATTAGGTGGGGTTATAGTTGGTCACTTTTTCGAAAATGCCCGAAAAAACATAATTACGAAAATGCCCCTTAAACCCTTAAAGCGGGGCTGCCAAGGGCAATTTAGTCATTTGGAAGTGAATTTGGTAATTTCAAGTCCAGAAATGGATTCCTTAGGCAAAAATATGTTATTATAGCCTAGGTAAAAGCTTCAGTAAAAGTATAGCCGGACCGGGTACAGCGGGGCCGAGCTGGGCCCCAAGGGCATTTTGGTAAATTTTCATAATAGGCTCATATTTCCACTAGAAACACTATGGAAGTGTCTAAATGATACATTTGGAATTGTAGGACCAAGTAGAGAGCCAAGCTGTGACACGCTTTCGAGGCGCATGTTACGAGGCAAGAAAGGATTAAGGAAGGGAACTTACCTCTCTTTCGTGTATTTGATATTTGTACTGGTGATTGATGCATGTTATTGCTTTACTTGATTATGTGAAACATATATGAATGATTGAAGCTTTGTTTCTGTTTATATTGTGGCCATAATTCTGTTGCATAAAACAATGAGCACTCAGATATATCATTGTGTTTGCATGAGTTTATGTAACTTATTAATGTCTTTCCCATGTCAACCAAGAAAGTCAACACTCATTTCTATTTTGATATGCGTAGGCCAATAATGAACAAGTTTCACAGGCAAACAGAAAAGTACAATTATACTGATAATAAGTATTTGTTTACAGACAGTCATTAATAGAGCAAAATTCACTGCTAATTATAAATATGTATAGCATATCCCAAAATATTCCAAGTACAGGCTAAATATAACCACCAGCAGTGTCTCGAGAAATGTGCCCATCAGTTTCCCGTAGCTGTGTACTTTCCTTTTGAACCATTGGCACACAACGAGACATTTTGATTTAGGAAAAAGGGGTGAGATTCTGAGGAATCTCAGTAGAAACATATTATCGTTCACATAACATACGATTAGTAAATATGATATGCACAATGAATGCACCCATTAATAAACAATATAACACATTGCCATGTATACATGAGTAGGGCTCCAGCCCCACCACTTGTACACCAGATGGATTCTCATCCAATCCCTCATGTGTAAGTGCACTTCCGGTACTAACTGCCCTCTCTAGGCATACCATGTTAATTAATAAAAGCACAAACCATGGCAACCACACATTCATATAGACTAAGGCATGAAGTATGAAGCATAATGTCCCTACCTCAAGTCACTTTTACCCCGTTTAGTATGCCTTAAAAAGCGTGCCAACTTCAAGGCCTAACTTGGTCCTAAAATATAAAATGTATAGGAATTAGGTTATAACCTCTCCATGTATCATTTAAGACACTTCTATAGTGTTTATTGTGGTTATATTAGCCTATGGTAAAAATTTACCAAAATGCCCCCGGGACCCCGGCCTAGCCCAGCCGTACTCGGTCCGGTTGTACTTTTTCCAAAATTTTGACATAGGCTATGCTGACATATTTTCATCCAAGGAATCCATTTCCAAATTTGGAATTACCAAATTCATTGTCAAATTATGAAAATACCCTTAACAACCCCTACTTTAGGATTTCAAGGGCTTTTTCATAAGTATGATTTTTCGACCTTTTTCGAAAAAGTGTTCAACTGTAACCCTACCTAATTTTCTCTCCTGAATCCAATTGAGGGTCACGAGCTTTTTATCATTATCATCATATTTAGCTGGTACTTTTGGAACAGCTCGACCTTCTACTGTCGTTTTGGGAATGTAGTTCCCTTCTTCAATGACCTCCCAGAGTCCATATTCTGTTGCCATGACAAACACTTTGAATTTAGCTTTCCAGAATGAGAAGTGTTCTCCATTAAAGCCTGGAGGTCTAGCGATTGAGGCTCCGTCTGGAAGTATTCCCTCACCCATGCTTGCCATAGAATCCTTCTTAGGCTATTAAACCTGACAAAGAAGACCAAGCTCTGATACCAAATGTTAGTGCAAGCTTTTCACCCAAGAGGGGGGTGAATTGGGTGATAATAAAATTTATTATAAAACAAATTAAAACTGGAAAACGATAAGGAGAAGATTAAAGAGTAAGGAAGATTTCACTGAGGTGTATGCTAGGAGTTATACTGGTTCGGTCTAATTCACAATGACCTACGTCTAATCCATAGACAGAATCTATGCCTTCACTATACCTTCCAAGATTTAGTGGGTTCTTGGCACCTCATACACAACGATCTATTCCTCACTTTGAATACTCGCTTCCCCTTATACAATTTAAGTAGATGCCCACCTTAAGGTCCCACAACCTTAAGATATCTCTCAAACAAGTGTATTGAATCAATGAATGTTCTCTCTTACAGAGTTGGTAATATAAACACTTAAGCGTATTAATACAGAAGGGTAATAAGAGTTTCAAAAAATGAATATTTGTCAGTTCGGTAGATCAGCGTCTTAACCCCCGCTTTGAATGCCTTTGCTATTTGTAGTTGGAGAGATTTTAATGACCGTTGGAGACATTCTGTTTTCCCGTTACTCTCTGAGCATTATTTATGTTATTTGGATATAGCCGTTGAGGTGAAGAGAATTGGTTGGTAGAAGCTCAGACTACATTTAATGTCTCTGACACAGTATATCTGCTTTTCTTGGAATTCAAAGTTCTTAAGTGTTAAACTCCTATAACTTGCTTTGAGAATGTTAATCATGAAGGAAAATGATAATAAACAAGATTAATGAAAATACTCAATGATTCTGTGAAATCATAGACTTAAATTTGATGCTCTGTTTTTCATGATGAACAAGTATTCGAATACTCTTATAGTTATCAGGATAATTTGAGTATTTATAGATAACATACTATTCGAATACCTTTTCCATTATTTGGATAATATTTGAAATTTTATACTGAGACTATTTGAATAGTTGAGGTACCTATTCAAATAGTGATCTCTTAAACTTAAAAAGATTATCCTGATACATTAGTTACTATTCGAATACTTGCTCCGAGTTTGACTAAAAAAATTTTCTTTCAACTTCCAATATTATTCGAATAGCCTTCTTGCTATTCGAATAATTGCTTATCTCAAACTCATAGTCTTGATGTTGGTTTTGAAATGCTATTCGAATATTAATAACACTATTCGAATAGTGGCTTTACTATTCGAATAGTTTTCACATTATCCAAATAATATAATTTGAGAACTCTCTTGAGCATACATCTATTATTCTGATAAAGGTCATACTATTCAAATAGTGACCATACTTATTTGAATAGTCATTCTATTATTTGAATAATGCATTTGGTATTCACTTTGGAAAATATAAGTGCTATTCGAATAAAGTGTCGGCTATTCGAATGCCTTTTTGCTCAGAGAAAAAAAAACTTTCAACTGTTATATTAGATTATACTAATCGAATAGTTGAAGACTATTCGAATAATATAATTGTATAGTGTATCTCTATTCGAATAATTTATGTATTATCAAGATAATTATTTGACTATTCGAATAGTCTAAGAGTTATCAGAATAAAAGCTGATAGAGATTGAGCATCAGTATTCGAATAGTAAGTATACTATTCGAATACTCTCTTAGCAAAAGTCTTGTGAATAAGAATGCAGAGACAAATTAAACTAGAGTTAGGTTTGTTATCATCAAAACTCTGAATCTAACACAATGTACCTTGGTTGCAGCTTCCTTACTTTCAATGCTTTGCCAATGCCTATAACAGGTGATACTTTCATAAATACATGGTCACTGAATTCAAATTCTAAAGGATTTCACCTCTTATCTGCATAAATTTTTATCGGCTCTGAGCAGTTAGCAACGTCCGCTTAATCAATTTTATCTGCTCCGTTGTCTGGTCAACAAGATCTGGCCCCGACAATTTCCTATCATACAACTTAGTCCAGCATAAGGGCGATTAACACTTCCTCCCATAGAGTGCCTCGTATGGAGCCATCTGGATGCTCGAATGATAACTGTTGTTGTAGGAGAACTCTACCAACGGAAGGAATTTGTCCCAACTACCTTTGTAATCAAGTACACACGCCCTCAACATATCCTCAAGGGTTTGAATGGTTTGCTCTATCTGCCCATCTGTTTGAGGATGATATGCCGTGCTGAATCCAAGCTTTGTACCCAAAGCTTCATGACCTATCTTCCAAAACTTGGAAGTAAACTGTGGATCTCTATCTAAGATGATGTTCTTCAGAATACCATGTAGTCATACAATCTCCTTAATGTAAATTTCTGCCAGTCTATCAGGAGAATAATGGACACTAATAGGCAGGAAGTGAGTTGTCTTCGTGAATCTATCGACTATTACCCATATAGTGTCATGGTTTCTGACCTTAGGTAGCCCTATCACAAAATTCATAGTAACACTTTCCCACTTCCACTCAGGAATCTCAGGGTTTGTTAAAAGTCCCAATGGTCGCTGATGTTCAACTTTCACTTTCTGACAAGTTAAACAAGCAAAAAACTCAGTAACTTCCTTTTTCATTCCTGGCCAATAGTATTGAGCCTTCATGTCATGGTACATCTTTGTAGCCTCTGGATGTAGAGTATACTTACTCTTATGTGCCTCCTCTAAGATTTTTCGTCTTAGTTCTACTTGCAGTGGAATATAAATCCACTTCTTGTACCTAACTAGTTCGCTAGGTGATAAGTCGTAATCTTGAGTTTCGCCCTTATCGATCATACCTCTGATAGATAGTACTTCATCATCATGCAATTAAGCTTCTTCAATTGCTACCCTCATATCGTTGTATATCTGGCTAAGACTACTATTCAAAAAAATTGACTAAATAGAGTTAAATCTCTAAAATCCTTGATCAGTTTGTGCTCATAAATCATAATGGCTGCCACCTGCACTGATTTACTGCTTAATGCATCAGTAACAACATTAGCCTTACCAGGATGGTATTTGATTTCTAGATTGTAGTCTTTCAGCAACTCCATCCATCTGCGTTGTCTCATATTGAGCTCTTTCTAATCATACAGGTACTTCAAGCTCTAGTGGTCATAGTACAACTCTATAGTCTCACTATAGAGATAATGTCTCTAGATTTTCAAAGCAAACACAATTGCCGCCAACTCAAGATCGTGAATGGGATAGTTCAATTCATGAGGTTTCAGCTGACGAGATGCATATACCACCACTCGGCCATACTGCATTAACACACATCACAATCCATGCCCACTAGCATCAGTATACACAACATACGTAAACTGTGGATCTGGGATTGTCAGCACTAGTGCTGTAGTCAACCTCTGCCTCAACTCTAGGAAACTCTATTCACAATTCTCGTCCCACACAAAATGTTGAGCTTTCCGCATCAATTTTGTCAATGGTAATGCAATTCTAGAGAACTTGTACATAAATCTTTTGTAATAGCCAGCTAGACCCAGAAAACTGTGCACGTCAAATATAGTCTTTGGCCTCTTCCAACTTAGTACTGCTTGCACCTTGCTAGGATGGACAGAGAATCCTTGCTATAAGACAACATGGCGCAAAAACTTTACTTCTGAAAGCCAAAATTCACACTTACTCAACTTGGCATAGAGTCGCTTATCCCGTAATATGTTCAACAGGATTCTCAAGCACTGCTCGTGCTCGGCTTTACTCTTCGAATACACCAATATATCATCAATAAAGACTACTACGAACTAGTCCAAGTACAAACAAAAGATTCAATTCATGTAGTCCATAAACATGGTGGTGCATTGGTCAGCCCGAATGGCATTACAAGGAACTCATAATGGCCATATATGGTCCTGAAAGTAGTCTTCGATACATCTGCTTTTACCTTCAATTGGTGGTATTCCGATCGTAAGTCGATCTTTAAGAATACACAGGAACCAGATAACTGATTGAGTAGATCATCAATTCTAAGGAGTGGATACTTATTCTTAACGGTTACCTTGTTCAGTTCTCGATAATCAAAACAGAGATGCAGGCTTCCATCTTTCTTTCTAACAAAAAGCACTGGAGCATCCTAAGGTGAAACACTGGGTTGTATAAACCCTTTTCAAGTAACTCTTCAATTTGCTTCTTTAATTCCGTCATTTTACTCAGAGCCATACGATATGGGGTTTTAGAAATTGGACCTGCTCCAGGCCTTATATCAATTGAGAACTCCACTTCTCTATCTAGTAGTAATCCACCGACATCCTCAGAAAACACATCTGAGAACTCAATCACTACAGGGATACTTTCCAAAGCTACACCGGCCTATGATTGCATAGAGCAAAACACCATATACCCCTAACACCCTTTTTGCAAACATCTCTCAACCTTAGCTGTAGAGAAAAGGCTAAGAGTGATTTTTGTGTCAGCTCACAGTTGTGTATTCGGATATATAACTCTCTTCCGTTTGTAATCCAATAACACACTGTTCGCTGTTAACCAGTCAATCCCCAGAATCACCTCTAACCCTTACAGTGGCAAACATATCAGATCTACAATCGATATGTGCCCCTCGGTGTTTACCACGTAATTTAGACAAATGCCAGCCGTAACAATTTGTATGCCCGTAGGTGTAGACACAACCAGATCATATGGGGATTTATGCTCATGTAAATTCAATCATCTCATGCAATCATATGTAATGAATGAATGCTAGCACCTGAATCATACATAACATGCATTAGACTACCATTGAGAGAAATCATACCTTGAATCAGCTCCAGAGACTTTTTGGCTTCTTCTTGTGTCAGAGTATAGACCCTACCTGAAACCTTGGGTCTAGTCTCCTCCAGTTGCTACTTTTGTGGACAATCCTTGGCAAGATGTCTCGGCTTATTACAATTGAAGCAAGTGAATGGCTTGTTTGGATCTGGTCTAAATGGAATCCCACCACATGATCTACCAAGGTAAAGTGGCTTTTTACAGCGCCAATAGTTCTTGCTTCCTGAGGAACCTTGGCCCCCAGACTAATTCGGTCTTTTGGTATCTCCCCCAGAAGGTCCACCCTGTTCTTTTCGCTTTTGTACCGAACTACCACTCCCAGAAGCACCCTTGTTACTAGTTTGGGTCACCAAACTCGACATACGCTTCTCAATATAGCGGCATTCTTCCACTGCTTTGCTGAACTCGGTTAAGTGTTGTGCAACCAGTTTTTCTTTCATCTCCGGTCTCAACCCTTCAATCATTATATCGGAACTCCATTCTTCATTATTATAAAGTTTGAGATAGGCTGCATACTGTGATAGTCGAATGTACCGGGATAAATAATCATCAAAGCTTTCCCAATCTTGCTATTTCATACTGAGAAACTCTTTCTCTTTCCTACGACTGATAGATAGGGAAAAATATTTCTCATTGAATTTCTCCTGGAATAATTCCCAAGTGATAGGAACATTCCTCCCCCTCAAGGTGAACTTTGTGTTCGTCCACCATCGATTTGTGTCACCCTCCAATTTATAGATGGCTAGCAAAGCTTTCATCTCGTTTGGGCATCGCAACATGTTCAAAATCTTATCTAGACGTTTCAGCCAATCCTCAACCAGTTGTGGGTCAAACTTTCCCCAGAAGATAGGCGGCTGCTGTTTACTGAATTTGCTCAACCAATTCTGGACTTCTGCCTCAAGATCTGGTACGATATCCTATGGTTCAGGTTCTTCCGATGTTATGTATTTACCATAACCCCTCATGTATTCGTCTAGGTGATCTTGCCTTTATTGTACTCCCTGAAGTTCCCCTCTTATCTCATTCATTGTATTTTGTTGTTGTGCCACCATATCTAGTATTCACTGTTGAAATGGATCTGGTCCAGGAAGCATTATTTTCTCATGATTACCATGTCTTCCTCTACCCCTACCTCAACCTCGACCGCCTTCTCCTGGTTGTATCATTTCCATAGTTCACACTACACGAAAATAGAGAAAAATTACTTTTCATATAACAAGGGCATTTTTTTCATTACATAAAAGTCAGGGTACACAGATATGTCATACATAGCATACAACAACTATTTACAGTAGTTACAGAGAAACAAAAATATCAGATATCCTATAAACTACTATACATGGCATATTAGTCTTTTTACGTTACATTTTTCAACATTCATGTACCCTCCCAAAATGCCGACTCCAGCTAATTCTTCTTTTGTCCATTGGTTCCCCCTGACTGCCCCTGTCTCAAAATTTGTGCCGGTCAACTCTGGTTTCCAAAATATACCACCTAGTTGTTCCACGTCATTGATCGTACATAAATTTTTCAACCAGGTCATCCATATGACTCAGAAACGCATACATGTTCCCATTTGAGCCCCGCTCAACAATATCATTCTTATGTCAATTCCAAAAAGCGGAGTCTGGGAAGAAATCCAGTGTAGTATGAACCCAGAACTCAACTGGTGCCCCAACTTGCAATTGCTCTCGGATAGCGAACAAAGACTGAACTCCGGACAGAAAGCAATAGTATCATGTCATAAGTGTTGATTGAGTTCGGCATGCCCTGTGATATCTGCCATAGACATAAAGCCACAGCTCAAAATCTGGCCGTAAGTTATGCCGTACTTGAATCGGCTCTGTTCTGGACTTACAGTTACCTATCTCACATCTAAGATCTCCTCTGGATCGTCATCGGGATCCCACTCCTGATCCTCCTCTGGATCTTCCTTAAAGTCCTCCTCGGGATACTCGCTGGTCTCTCCTACCCAAGACTGCCTGAGAGATGCCGGCCTGGGTTTCGGTGCATACACAAGCAGTTGCGGCACACTCTTCCGTGCCATCCATAACATACAAACACCTCTAGGTCCATAATATTCTATAAAAAGCTGTCCATCCTGAAGAAGCTACTCTGGGGGACTCTGGTTTACTGATGTCTCGCCCTTGGATGATGAATTAGAACTACTGCTCATGATCCTGCCATCATGCAAACAAAACCAATATCAGCATACAATTCTGATAATGCTAGAACCGTTTATTAACTCCGCCAAAACCGCTTATGGGCTCTGATACCAAAAATGTCAATACTTATTTCCATTTTGATATGCGCAGGGCAATAATGAACAAGTTCCACAGGCAAATAGAAAAGTATAGTTCTACTGATAATAAGTATTTATTTTTTACAGTCATTAACATAGAAAAATTCATTGCTAATTACAAATATATACAAAATAACCCAAAATATTCCAAGTGCAAGCTAAATATAACCACCAGCTGTGTCTCAAGAAACATGCATGTCAGTTTCCCGTAGTTGTGTCGTTGCCTTTTGAACCACTGGCACCCACTGAGACATTTTGATTTAGGAAAGAGGGTGAGATTCCAAGGAATCTCAGTAGAAACATATTATCGTTCACATAATATGCAATAAGTAAATATGATATGCACCATGAATGCACCAATTAATAAACAATATAACACATCGCCATGTATACAAGAGTAGGGCTCCAGCCTCACTACTTGTACACCAGATGGATTTTAATCCAATTCCTCAGATGTAAGTGCACTCCCGGCACTAACTGCCCTCTCTAGGCATACCATGTTAATTAATAAAAGCACAAACCATGGAAACCACACATTCATATAGACCAAGGCATGAAGTATGAAGGATAATGTCCTTACCTCAAGTCACTTTAACCCCGTTTAGTGTGCCTTGAAAAGCATGCCAACTTCATGGTCATAACTCGGTCCTAAAACATAAAATGTATAGGAGTTAGGTTATAACCTCTCCATGTATTATTTTAGACACTTCCATAGTGTTTATTGTGTTATATTAGCCTATGGTAAAAGTTTGCCAAAATGCCCCCAGGACCCCGGCCCAGCCCTGGCATGCCTGGTCCGGCTGTACTTTTCCCAAAATTTTTACATGATCTATTCTGACATATTTTCATCCAATAAATCTATTTCCAGACTCAGAATTATCAAATTCATTTTCAAATTATGAAAATACCCTTGACAATCCCTATTTTAGGGTTTTAAGGGCGTTTTCGTAAGTATGCTTTTTCGGCCTTTTCTGAAAAAGTGCCCAACTGTAACCCCATCTAATTTTCTCTCCTGAATCCAATGGAACCATCAAATCATTGAAAATCCAACCCTAAGGCCCTCTAACATCCCTAGTCAAAATTATGTGGGGGAATCGGGGTTTTATGATTTCGGCTCCATAAACGTGTTCTTTTCTACTCCTAACCACTTTATTAACCATCTAATTGAGTTATAATAACCATTTAAACTAAAATTGGGTAGCATAACCCTTAGGTACACACATTTCTAAAATTTAAAACCAATGGCAATCTGGCAAAATTTCAACTATTAAATTGCCCACAGCAGCCAAAATAGTTAATATACGAAGGTTTAGAAGTTACCTCAAGCTCCCACTAGCTTTTCCTCAATATGGTTGAAACCCTAACCCTTCAACCACAGATTTTTGAGCCTCCAAACCTTAAAGAACAAAGAGGAGTAGCTTAGGATCGGAGTTATACGCGTTAGGAGCTAAATTGTTGAAGGAATCGGCTTACCTTGCAAGATTTCTTCTCCTTTCTCTCTCTAGGGTTTCCACATGTTCTCTCTCTATTCAAGTCTGTTATGTGCATGAAATGCTGAAGGAAGAAGGTGAGGATGATATATTCTAATATCATATATTATTTTAATGATTTATGGAATTTTCCAAAAATTCCAAAACTAATTTTTATGACATAACTTCCTACATTGATGTAACCATGCCATCATGTCCAACCAATATTTCCTTATTTATGCCACATGTAGGAGACACCTAGAGGTCCCTTCCTATGGTCTTAATTGGCTTCACAACTCGTCGAAATTACGTATACACATAAAGTCCCAATTTTGGTCAAAATTACACTTTTTGCTCAAATTTTCCATAAATTCATATTAAATTGACCAAAATATTATAAATACATTTTTATATTTTATTTTTCTTAATTAATTGAAATTAACTTCAATTAATTGGAAAATCATTAATTTTGTACTAAATTGACAAAATTACGATTTTACCATTACCTTTTTATTCCAATTTCTTTTCTAATTTTTCTTTGGCCATTTTCCATCTATTCTTGGACCAAATATTTCCTCTAATATTTCTTCATTTTTGAACTTTAATATTGGGCTTTTAAAATCACCCAAATTAATTCCATATTTATTTTTGCCCAATTTCTAATGAAATTGAATATTTATAAAATTCATAAATTCCAAATTCATGAATATTCACCATTTTATTGAATTTCCCAAATAATTACAATATATTTGATGAATATAAAATTTGGGGTGTTATAAAGGCCTTATCACACGACCATATTCAACCATACTAAATAAAATTTCCAAGTATGTATATCAACTATATTATACTCAACTTCATTAAATAAGATACTCCACCTTTGTCATCTAAAACTGAGGAAGGCAAGAGCCATATTCAACTTGAAGTCTCAAAAGGGCCAAAATGCCTAAGCTTAGTAAACTTAGCACCCAATCCAATGGTGGTTGTATTCGATTATAAGGATGGCTCGCAATATGAACCATGCATCGATAGCTATCACACGTCGGGGTTAAAATTGCCCAACACTCAACAATGATCTAAGCCCTTTCAAGGATGGGGAACGCAAACAAAAAATAAGCGTGAAAGAATTAAATGCCTGGCAAATAAGATTCAATTAACATTTGTGTATGCAAATTTCCGTCCATGAAGTTCGTGATGATTGGATTTACAAAACTTGCAATTATGAGAATGATATAATGAAATTGCATCATTGTTATAATCACAAGTTTTGGAATTCCAACCATAACAAATTCTATAGGAAAAATCACATACAATAACTACAACAACCACAGAGAATATCGAGCAAGCAGAAACAATCTAAAATTTCATGTATCATAAACTATCACACTCAAGTGAACATATAAGAAGTCAATAAGCACAAAATAAATATCATATTTATACCTATTGAAGGAAGCTTTTTTTCGTTTTCCAAGTCCTACAAGAATCGTTTTTCTGTATTTGCAACCTCCAACAATATTCATCTCCTATTTTCAATTACAGGGAGTTACATATTATATCAAATTATTTAATGCTCTTCACATATGTACAACATAAGTGTAACTACAAAAAACCAACCAACTTGGCTCTTCACATGTCTTTTTGGCACTCTGCATAATCCTTTCTATACACTATGCAATTATTTATCAATGGTTATTATTGAAAAAAGAATAAATTTGTAATAAGAAAATTAAACACAAATCCATTGTAATAAAAATAAAGTTTTTACTTACACATGTATAGAAAATTGCATACAATATTAGTATATATGGTCTGTTTGGCGCTCATCCAGCCTCTGTGCTATGTATACATGTCTTGTATAGATTTCCATTGTAGGTTGAACCTTACGATATATGCAGTGGTGTTGGTAGGACTGAATTAATCACAACCAAGTGATTAGGGCATACGCCGCAATCAACACCACTACATATATCACAAGTTTAACCTCCAATGCAAAATTGCACATGTTTTTCACAACCAAGTGAACAGAAATTCACATACAATAACTGCAACAACTAAAGAGAATATCAATCAAGTAGAAAATTTTTATTTATGTGGATATAAGACAAAAAATCTAAACTTTCTATGAGGGTTTCAACTTACTCATGAATTTATTGTGTATTTGGCACTTGTCTAGCCTCTGTGCTAGTTATGCACGTCTTGCGTCCATTTCCATTGTAGGTCAAACTAGTGATATATGTGGTAGTCGCACTACACAAGACATGCATACATAGAACAGAGGTTATATGAGTGAAAAGATGTAAGCATTAGTGTTTTCGCAAAGAAATAAAAGGAGTAAGCATTAGGATCAACCGTTCAAAATGTCCATGCAAGCAAAGGCAACAAAAATGGACACTAAAAAAAGAAGGTTAATGAGGATTTATGAAAGGCAATGATTTTTACCTAATGTGAGAGCAAAACAATGATGTCAGAGATGGAGAGCCCAATAGAAAGGAATACAAAACCATCTCGATGGCAGAGAGATAGAGATCACTGTAGCCGAAGGCGATAGAGAGAGGAAGAACATGCGTGCGACTAAGAGAGGCTAGAGAGATGAAGTCTAAGCATGAAATTGAGCATAAATACTATGGCAAATGTTTCTAGATTGATCCTCTATAAATCCGGTCTCAATATTCATAACAAGACCAGCTTTACGAACAACCAGTCTCAATATAAAAAAAAAACATTTTTAATTCATATCGAGACCATCTTTTAAAACAACTGGTCTAATATGTAATGTTTTGAATAGAGAAATAAAATTTAAGAAACAAAATTCATAAATAAGAACTTAAACAATCTGAATAATCATATATAACACGAAAAGATAATGATCATCAATAGGAAATAATAATAACAGATGAAAAGACAAAAAGATTAAAACTTTAATTTCCATTAATAATCTTCACTTAAAGGCGACAGTACACACAGATGATGATAATTAGGCACAAAATCAAAATTACATCAAAATATGTATACAATAGGGATTCTTGAAACCCAGGCCATCAGACGATAATCATCATTCCAGGAGATTGACAATCCTTAGTCTAAATGGTTCAGGATGTCGTCCACCTTCTTCGCCACCTTTTTTACAATGACTTCATCTAATGTCGAAGGTGGAGGGGTTGTAAAGAGGAACTAGTGGCTGTCGTCGATGGGGGGAAAGGGAACGCTACCTCTTTATTCTTGCCATTGAAAGTGTTGCCGCTCAAAGAAGAAAGAGAGAAGTTGAAAGGGAGACTTTTGAATTTGAACTTCAGAACTAAAGGCTTGAAACTTCATATTACTGACGAGACATGATGATATGCATTAGAAGTTAAAACTTATGTATTCATATTGGTCATCTTCTAACAAGCGGTCTAAATAATAATAATGAGACCAAATATTAATCTTAATCGGTCTCAATAAAAAGTGAACATTAAAAGATTAAATGACATGTAAACCGGTCAAGAGTTAAATGACAGTTCGAATTAAAATATTTAGACCTTATGCCACTACAACCGGTTTGAATATCATTAAAATATTATTATTTATTAATATATTATATATATCTTATATAACTATATATATATATATAGAAATAAATAAACAATAGTTCAAATTAACATATTTAGAAACAAGAGACGTGAAAGATCAAGATTAGAAATATTTTTTTTCAATTAATAGTATAATTTTTTGCTGCCTGATGAAAGCAAAACATTTATTCAAAACAACATCATCTATACAAAAACCCTCAACCATCCTCCTCATCATTGGAGGCAAGGGAGAAAGAAGAGGAAGGAGAAGAGGGGTTGGAAAAAAAGTTTGCACTCGATGTTATTAGTGTCGAGTACAATGTTCAGCTTGTTGTTGGTAGTGTGCAACAAAGGGATAAGTCTTCCAAGGCTTCTTTCCACCCGAGCCATCCTCACATGAAGCCATTGAAGAACCTCCCTCATGGATGGTTGTGGTGGAGTTGATGGAGGCAGTGGAGGTAGTGGAGGAGGAGGACGAACTGAAGGAATCCTTATGCATCTCACCATATGGATGATTGAGAGAGGAAAGAAGAGGGAATTAATGTGAAGGAATCAAAGGATTGAAGAGTTTAAATAAACTTCACAGATGAAGATTACATTTATTGAAGTGACTTTAGATTTTGAAGAAATGTGTTGGGAAATAGATTACCTTGAGAGCTGAAGAAACTCTGAAACATTTAAGACCAATTGTAAAGAAACTATGGTCTCCAAAAGGATGTTTAAACTGGTTGTTCTAGCAACCAGTCTAAAAAGAATTTAAATTTTGAAAATTTCATAATATTTAATCGAAACCGTATTAGACTACAACTGGTCTAGAAAATATTATTTAGGCCATATGGAAGCGTGACCAATTTTAAATTGTATCAATATTTACAAAAATATCACTAGTCATAGTTTTTAAATTGTATCCGCCTATAGAGGTGTAGATGTGGCAGTAGGCATTTTTTCTGGTAGTGATTGTTTCTTGATTGTGATAAATTGATAATAGACCTTCATAAAGGAATTAAAGGCCACGTCATCTAACCGGTTACTCATAAAATTTCTGGAGCAATTTCATTCTCTTCTTTAGCCTTTGCTATCTCAAATCTCTCTTTGTCCTTGCAACCTGGCCTCCTCTTCAAGCATCGAACATTCCAGCCATGGACATGAGTGGTTACCCGTGCTATACCCCAAAAAAAAAAAAAAGGGTAGAAGTATTTTTGTCATGCCCTTATTTGTCATAATAATTGTCCAATGCAATATTTCATGCTCCTAGGTCATACCTTCATTCTCAGTTGTCTACGTGCATTATTAAGTTGGAGATGCAACTTTAATATTCTTGGACTAAATCAACAACCACTGAAATTTGTTGCATCCAACGCCTACTATTTGATCCCAAGACTACATACATGAATGTCTCCAATGTCATCCATAAGGATATTGGTTTATTTCTAGGTTTTTTACTTCTTTTACTTCTTTCTCATATAGGGTATAAGATGTTAGTTATTTAAGATGTTTTTATTTTCTCTCAGTTTATTGGAACTTTGTAGTTGTTATTAAAATTATTAAACCAGGATTGGCCACTGAATCGATCTGGGTGGTGAGTCAAGCATTAGTGGGTTATATTGGAGTAAAACCGGAGCTAACCCGAGATTAAACTAGTAAAAAAGTGAACTTAAATGATAATATTTTTTAGAATAGTTTTAGAATTTGATAATATTTTAAGATCAAATGATAATATTTTTAAGTGATTCTTTTTGCATTAGAAAATAGACATTTCAATCTTTTCGTAGAGTCCTAATTTGTACTTTTTGATAATATGTAGAATTAGATATGAATTTTTGAATTCAACAAAATCTAAATAAATATTAAACCGGTTGAACTGGTCTGACCGGATCTGTTAGATAACCGATTCTACAGTTTTTGTGGTCAAACCGGTCGGTTCGGTCCGATTTTAATAACATGGGTTGTTATTACCATAATATCATTTTACATTTTACTTTGAAAAAAATGGTAATAGACCAAAATTGTGTTTGTTTTACAATTATTTATATATAAATGAAATAATAAAATCATTTGAGGATGAGAAACAACATAATAAATATTTTCTTAAAAAGTAATGCATAAGGTAAGAATCTAGTTAACGGCCTCATTATTCCTTACGAAACGAGGATCCAATATTTCTAATATTAGCATACTCATAACCTTTTATATAGATTTAGGGTCTTAACCACACGAACAAATATCAAACTTAACAACTTAGCAAGTATTAGCTATTACCCAAAAATACCAAAATTTATGGCTTCTCACAAAAATTTCAAAGTTATGTGCATAATGCTTCATTCTTGATCACCAAGAGTCTTTTTTTCCTTTTTGTAGCATTGTGATATGTTGCCACTTGTGCTTGCATGCAAATGCTTTCCACTTGTAAGATCCTCTTTTCATATTTTTGGCCAAAACTTTTCTTAAGCACCTCTTCAAGTCACAAGATATGATTTAATTTATTTTTTTATGATCCCCTTATGATATCCCTTTGCCTTTTATTGTAGGTGTTGACATCTGCTCCAATATCACCTATAAGTGCTCTATGGTGGTGTGTTGCCATATGATTTGCTTGGAGCACTTGTTCTTACCTACCATATTGATCCATATCTTTTTCTATTTATTTGCTTGTCACATTCATATCCCAACATGCTTTCGATCTTGTACATATCTATTATTTTCTTAATGGACAACTATAGCTTTTTATAACATAATTAACTTACCTAGGTTAGATCTGGATGATCTAGATTTATTTTTTTTCTTTTATTTTATAATAAAATTTATTTTCATGTGTGTAGAATTTAATAATTTTTTGAAATAATAATTTTTTATTTAAAAATAACTAGTTTAAAATTTTAAATTTGAATTTCTAAAACTGCATTTGGATAGTATAGATTGGATTTGGATCCTCTCCTCATCCAATTCGTATCCTTTCATAAAATATGAATGGTTGAAATTTAATATATTTTAAAAATGTATTATAAAAATATTACTCCTTCTTTTTTTGAACAGTAAAATATTACTCCTTCTAGTCCTTAATATAAAACATATTTGATGCTTCCTCAACAATAATTAAGGAGGAGAGAAAAGGAGGGAATTAAGAAAAATAACTAGAATGTTTTATAAAATATATGTCATATTAACGAATTTAACTAACTCCCTTAATCTAATAAAATTAGGTAAATATGTTTTATATTAAGGACTGATGTGTATCTTTTTATATTTTTAGATAATATGCAGTTGTGAATTATCTAGATTGAATTTCAATATATAAAATTTATTTATTTTAATGCAATATTAAAATCTTAATTCATTTGTTACTCTAATGGCAGGTACGAGATGAGGGGGGATAAAGAGGGTGAGGAAAATATCCAAATCCGTATATATTTTATCACTGTAGGCCCTATTTGGTATGAAGTACTAGGGGCTAGGGATTGGGATTGAGTTCGAATATATCGTTTGATATGAGAGACTACAGATAATCAGGGATTGGGAGTATCACGAAACTGAGATTGTTGCAAAGCCACCTCCCCCTGGTATTGTGTTTTCAATCCTGAGACTGCAAAATTGTAGAGATGAAAATATCTTCGATTAAAATATTTTTCGGACAAAAATAACCCTGATTTTAACCTAGAATCAATCCCTCTCACATAATCACTCTTTCATTTTTTTGTTCTTACCAATGACATAAATCACTCTCTTGAAAGTATAGATTTTTTACAATTATCCAGTCAGTCTTCTCTTTATGATTTTAATGTATTAAAATTATCTTAACCTTATTGGTACAATTTTGCAGAAAATGGCCAATGTAAGGAAGAACCAATCAAATATCCAATTGATGATTTATTAGTGCAGCCTAGTCCAAGGGATCCCCTTTTTGCTGATCGTCCTTCTCCATCGAGAGATTTTAGTGTTCCAATTCCTCACAATCACTTGAAGCACAGGCTGTAGGTCCTCGCAAATCGTTTCTACACATCATCATTATTATGCCACCGGTGAGATTTGCTACAATATTGGAAATTTTGAGATCCAAAACTGACTAAAATATCGATATATTAGATTGGGAGAAACGATGAGGAGACCTAGAAGATGATCGGCTTTTAGAGGGAAACCGTTGGGAGTTGAAAGAGCAAAATGAAGTGATTTAAGGCATGGGTATTTCAGTCTTTTCATAATTAGTAACTATTTATTAAATAAGATCAATGAAATTATTCCCTCCAATTATTACTTTATATCAAACAAATTTTTAAAGTATCAATCTCAGTCCCAATCCCAATCCCAATCCATTAAAATTCAGTGTCACTTACCAAACAGGGCCTAAAGTTACAAAGACAAGAGAGAAAAATTGTGATTCAGGAGTTATATAGTCAAAACTATATCCCTGCACTTTCTGAAATTCTGAACGTGTGACCATCGTTTGCTCCATTTCATAATTACTTTATTTTTATTTAAAATAATATTAAATAAGATGGACATTAGGCTTGGCTCATTAATTCATCCAGGCTATCTATTATGTCCAAAACCCAATAAGTACTTAAAAAATCATGAAATTATAGTTTCAGAAGTCATTTTCTGCAAGTCGAGACAAAACTTCTCTCACATATCTATCTCATAAATCGTAAAAACTATTCTCTATAAAATAATCCAAATGCTCACAGTGCCTTTGATTTGTTTGTTTTTCTTTTCTCCATGGCATGTGTAATTGTTTATCCATGTGTCATAATTATTTACACATAACAAATTAAATCTCCTTAAATCTGCAACTTCAGAATTCCTTAAGCAAATCTTCAAAGAGTCGTTAATAAGAAATGTAAAATCATAAGATTTTGCTTTAGAAGAATCATGTATAAATCTAATTGATATCCCAAAATCCAAATTTATACATACATTTCTAATAAATTATTAATGAGGCCTCTAATTAGAAATTCTTGAATGTTAATAAAAGACTATAACACCCTCCTATAATTAAAAAAGAAAATTGAAGGTGGCTAGATGCATCCCATTTTTTACTATTTCAATGATATTTTAATTAATATTTTTTTATTTTTAATTTTTTTTTTGTTTAATAAAAAATTAGTTATTTTATTTTAGGATTTTTTTATAAAAAACAAATATTTATCTATATATACAATATAATTTTTCTTAGAAAAATTTTTACTATTTGTCGAAATAAAATTATTTAAATTTGTATATATCCTATATAATCACAACAAATATTTTTGTTTAGGAAAAATATTATATAAATATGCACAATGTAATTTTTTTAAAAAAAATTGTACTATTTATCGATATACAATTATTCAAATTTGTATATATCTTATATAATCGCAACAAATATTTTTATTCAACTAAGATATAGTGTAAATTTAAGAATTTAGTGGATGAATTCATTCTTCTATTTCATCAAAAACCTTTGTATGTGGTCGTTAGAGAATTTCACTTATTCCATTTCTCTAACGTTGATCCTATATGCAAGATAAAGAAATTAGTTGTTCGTTCTTCTAAAGTGAATTAATGAACATTGATGTGTCTATTCCATTTTAGAATCACATTTAAATAATGGACTAACTTTTGTTGGTTTTTAATTAATACAATAATAATCATACCTAAAAACAAAAAAAAATAAAGAGAGAATTGAATTAACAAACAAAGGTGATTTGGGAAAGAAGAGAGGACTTTGAGAGGGCAACGTGGTAATTTAACAACATTCAGAAATCTCTAATTAGGGCTCTCAGCCTGATCAAGAATTTAATAAAAGTGTATGCCTAAATTTGGATTTTGATATTTCAACTAGAGTTATATAGGATTTTCCCGTTTGCTTTTTACAAAATGAGTTTTTCTTGATATGGGTAAATTTTTATTTGTTAGAAATTTATTTTCTTTCAAGATCATTCCCTCTATTTGAAATTATACAAATATCCACTATTCCTTTTGAGATTTGGAAAATTATTCCCATTAAACATTTAAGTATTCTAGAATAATTTCTTCAATGACAATAATGAAATTTTTAAATTTTTAAAATCATCAAAATCTATTACTCAAAACCTTGAGGCCAGCTGCCAACACTAAAGAGTAAAGATGACAACAAATTGTTTGACCTGAGCGTTAAATTTGAGGTATGAGTTACTTAAGTGCCAAGGAAACCTTTCAAGATCAAGATGCTTTCTGCACATAACTTAATACACAATGGTTTCCCTACGTGTATTTGCCCAAAAATAGGTGTCGGAAGAAAGATATAAAGGCACTATCAAAATATAAGAATATGAAAATGGTCTTTCGAAATGACTTAATTACTTCGAATCTTGAAGACTACATTTTGAAATTAATTTTTTTTTTTTTGTGAAATGATTTAATTGCCCTTAGTGAAATCATTTGTCATTATATTTGTTGTTATCATTAGATAAATTACAGTTGTTACTTGTAAAACTGTTTTTATTATTAATATTCAGTTGGAAATTTCATTGAAATTAGTTGCCACTGTCTTAATTGTTACTCTCTCTGATCTTTTTTATAAATAACAATATCTTTTATAAAATTGATCCTTAATATAAGAAATAAATTCTTTTCGTCTAAAATTTTAAAATTGTTTCTTTTTTATTTTTACTTCCATTAAATATATGTTACTCATATTCCTCTATAATATATGTTCACTCATTATCTCTTATCTACTCTCTTCATTAGCAATTATATAAATGAAAAGAAACATACATATTTTAGACATTTATTACTTTTAAGTTTTAACTAACATTTTAAATCGTATTATTTGGATAGTTATTTCTTATGAAAAAGACTGACGGGAGTATTGTTATATGATAAGTTAAAGTTATTAGTTGTTAAATGTTGTTATCATTTTATTTTATTTTTCAAATTTTGAGCATTTAGGTTATTTCACAATAAAATTAAATCTCATATTAATCTCACTTCAATTGAGATTTAAGGAGTTTTTCTGTTTATTTTCTATAAGTTTAGTATCATACACTACATCATAAAAAAAAGTATCAACACTACTTTACGACAAAATAGAAAGAAAAAAAGATGAAGAAGAAAGGAACAGTAGACTTTGACATGGAAATAGAATTAGAGGAAAATGCCAAAGAGGACTACATCAACACTTTCACTGCATCACGTTGATCTGAGTGAACGTCGCTGTATTGACTCCAACACACAGGTTGTAAACAATAAAGCAATGGACAATAGCTCGCTTCTATAAAGTCTCTATAATCTATAGTGCCCTGTCACCTATCTCAGCTTTTCCCTTTTTTTTTTTGGGCCAATATCCTTTTTTGTTTTTGGGACCAACATCGTTGGTTTTTTTCTTCATTTTTCTTATCTCTAATGGGCCTGTTTGAGAAAGCGTTTTAGAAGCACGTTTTACGTAAGTTGAGATAAAATTCCTATAATTTACATATCTCATATACCATATATCATATTGTAAAAGCAATTTCTACCGCTAGCCAAAACATGCACTATGTTTCCTTAAGCCTTTCTTCTATGTCGGCCATTTTTATGCATGATATAAGTATCCTTTTATTGGAAACAATCATGTTAAGATAACTTTCAAGTATTAAATATAAGCACTTCTTCCAATGGATATTTGAACATTAATTTACTATATTGTAAGGGACTAACTTTTTTTGCTAGACTCAACCCTTCGTTGGTAATTATCAAATATTTAAAAGTCTTCACAAGAGAATTAAGTTGGTTTTCTTCTAGGTGGTTTTGGCCCAACCTCCAATAACATGTGGGCTAATGGGCCGGCCTAGATTTTGGCTGGCCTCATAGGGTTAATTAGGTTTCTTTTGTTAAGATTTAAAAGTTTGGTAGTTGTAACAATAGGGGTTGGTTTAGCTGAATGAGTTATTTCCTCATAATATAATGAATTAAAGTTTGAATCTTTATTAGGAGATGTGCCCATATTTAATATTTGACAATACCTTGAATATGATTGTCACCAATAGAAAGATACTTATACCTAGCAAAACAAAAAAAAAAAAGTTTGGTAGTTGCGCAAAAAAAAAAAAAAAAGGTTTGGTAGTGGGAGTGGATAAGGTGTGTCTTTCAAAATATTTTATCCATACATAATACAAAGTGATCTTACTACTTCCGGTCCTAAATATAAGATAAATTTAACTTTTTTTGAGAGATTAAGGAAGCTAAATAAGTTACGTAATCATATCATATGTTATGTATCATTAGATTATATAATAATTTATTAATTAAACTAATTAGTTTGAAAAAAATAAATATAAATACTCTAAAATAATTTAATTAACTTCCTTAATTTCTCCTAAAAAGTCAACTTTATCTTATAATTAAGATCGGAGGGAGTATTATGTAATTTATTTAATTAATAATGGTGATTTTTTTTATTATTTTGATCATTAAGGATAAAAAATGTGATAATATAGTAGACTTTTTTTTCATATGAGTGAGGTTATTAGAAACACATTATAATAGGAGTTTGAGAGTAAAATTTTAGATATCTACAGACTACAATAAAAATGTGAAAGTTGAAACGGTAGATTCGAAGGAGAATATAACTAAACAAGTATATGATGTTTTTTTTTGGGCCAAAAAAAGCCATAAATTCTTTAAAAATAATAACTTACAGGAATAAAAATTGGGGCATGCTTAAATTGAATTTATTATTTTTGTAATGTAATACAAGGACCATAAAAATATTATATTTTGATCATGTGTCTCATGAGTCAAGCGAGCATGATCATTGGTTCTTTAAAAATGGATTTGTAAGCAAAACGACTCATGAAAAAACTTGTTGCCACAAATGGTGTTGTGACATAAATGCACATTATTCTAGAAGGACAAATAATTTGTTGGGAAATAATATATTGTGCCAAGTGCAATACCCTTATTAAGTCTCGTTTTAAGGAAAAATATAGACTCTTAGCCAATTGAAAGCACAAAATTCTTAGAATTAAATTCTTTAAATACTGTTTCAGAAAATAGACAATTTTTCTAAGTTAATTTCAAAATTTTATAACTCTTTGTGTACAGCTCCAAATAATTTCCATGACCTATCAACTTAAAGCTTATGATATTTTCTTTCATTCAATAAGATTTTATAATTTTTTAACATCATTTGATCATTCAATTTCATATGACAATCTCACTGCCTTATAGAAAAATTTCACTGACAGCATAATCTCATTCTCAAAAATTCATCATTCCATTACATTAAATGCTATAAATGTTTACAAGGCATATTGAAGAATAAAATTTGGAGTGTTACACTGAGGAAAATGGCTTAACAGCCAAGAAAGAGCTTATTCTTTGGAACATATACTCCTTTTATAAGGCAAAGAGGAAAGGATACTCCCTCCAATCTTAAATACCCAAATGACTTTTTTTTGGGAGAAGTTAAGGAATCTAAATATATTACTTAATCATAATATATATTGTATATTATAAGACATTGTCTTACATACCACTTATCATTGATATTAATTAGAGTAGTAATGCGCGGTTTAGCGGGTACACAGGAATATCATAGATATACTGATAAAATATACAATTTTATTCCAAAACTATCCAAAATAAACTAATAATAACCAACCACTCAGTCTTCTTGACCCAGACACCTCGGTTGCAGGTATTTATCGTTTTGCCCCTTGAGCCGCTAGCTTCTGTTGCTGCAACTTTATACATTTATGAAAAGGGTGAGATTCAAGAGAATCTCAATAGTAACAAACAATCGATCATAGAAAATGCAATAATAAATATGACAAGTATCACATACAATAATATTATAATAACAAATAATTCAATTCTATCGGAAATGTTCAAAGACAACCACCATTGCAACCCCTACTTGTTCCATACCTCAACTGGGCTCGAGACCACCAACTGGGCATATCGGTGTACCCATAGGCACTATTTATCAGTGTACCCATAGGAACTGTGTTTCGGTGTACCCGTAGGCACTATAATTCGGGGTATTTGTAGGCATTGTGTATCATACAAATTATGGAAGATGGCATACACAAAGCATATAAAACATTGACATAATGTATGAAAGATAGAGTTACTACCTGAAATAGCCATTTCCCGCCTAATCGTCTAACTATCTTGATCCGGCCTGGCCACAACTGTCTGGTCCTAAATTTCTAAGTTTACAAGAATTAGGTTAATACCCATTCATATATCACTTTAGACTCTTCCAAATTACTTTTGTTGGTTATATTAGTCTAAAACTACAAAATTACCAAAATGCCCCTAGGGACCCGATCCAAGCTCCTTTTAATTCCTATACTTTTTTACTTGTAGAATCCATTTTTGAACTCGATTTTCTCAAAATCACTGCCAAATGATAATTTTTCCCTTGACAACCCCTACTTAGAATTTTAGGGTTATTTTTGTTATTTCACTTTCTAGGACTTTTCTCACAACATGATCAACATCAACCATACACAATTTTCCTTTTTGAACACAATGAAAATCAGATTAATGAAATTCCAGCCCTAACCCCTTGATTTTGCTCTGGCCAAAACTTCAACAAGAAAAAGGGAAAATGTGATTTTGTGATCTAACCCTTAAAGCTTGCACCTTTTCATTCCTAATCACTTATTAAACCTTTTAAACACTTATTAGACATGATTTGAGAAAATTTGGGCGGCATAACCTCTTAGGGTTTCAACATCCAAATTTTTACAAAATCAACAACCAAACCACAAATCATGACAAGAACAACAACAACAACAACAATACACCAAAGGATTTGAAGTTCTTGAAGTTACCTCTTGATCCTCAAACTTTATCTCTCTAGGTGTCTCCCTCTCTCTCTCTTCAACATTGAAGATTTTGCTTGGCTGGATATGATTTCCATGGAGATCAAGAGCTTAAAGAAACTATTACACAAGTTAGGAAGTTTAAACATTTGAAATCTCAAAGCTTACCTTGGATTTTTCCTCTTGAACTCCTCCTTCTCTCTATGTTTCTTCAAAGCTTCTCTCTTCCTCCCCCCCCCCCTTTTGGTGGCGTGAAATGGGAAGCAAAAAGATGACCCAAATGTTTTAAAATATCTCCCCATTTTTCCTTAATTAATTCTATTAATAAATTGGACTTATGACATAAGCTTTAGTACTTGGCTTTATCTCATTCTAAGTATGTCATAGCCCTTCCATTATATTTGAACCAATTCCTTCCCTCTTTCCTTGGCCCAAAGGTCCCTTCATAAACCAATTTGGGCTTCACCCATTTATCTTAACTACATGTCCCATTATCTATTTTTTTAATCTAAATTAACATGTGCTCATACTTTAACAATTATAATTTAACCCCTTGGCTTTAGATTGATGACACTTGGCATATCATAATTCACCAATAAACGGAAAATATGGGCTTTTACTTAATTTCACAATTTACACAATTTCCATTGCATTTTTTCCCCAAATTCGTAATAGTTGGCAATTTTGGCAGATTTGTTAACCAAACTTTGAAAAATCATAATTTTATTTGTAAACATCAAATTACAGTGATTCCAAAGGTTATGAAACCCTTATTGAGTCTAGTTGCAAGAAAAAATATAGTTTTTAGCCAGCTAGAAGATCATAATTCTTAGAAATTCGTTAAACCTTACCTGTTCCAGATTTGGTTTCAGAAACAGGGTCTAACTTTGAAAAATCTTATCTCTTAGTATATATGTCCAAAAATTACACATTACCTATCAAATTAATGCTTCATATATTTTTTTCGTCCTGTTAAATTTCACAATTTTTTGGACATCATTTGCCTATTTAAAAATATCACACAATAAGAATGCTATACAAAGAAACTCACCGGTAGCAAACCTCAATTTGTACAACCTGTGTTCCCACATAATAATGTTGTGTGTAATCCCTAATTGCTTGGTTTTGTCATTTCAAGTGCTCTTTAATTCACCATTTTATTTTATTGAATGCAATAATAATTACACGGCATATTGGTGAATAAAATTTAAGGTGTTATATATATATATCATTGTATTATATATCAGTTTGTAAATCAGACTAATTAATTTGGAGAAAAATGATAGATATAAATACTTTAAAATAATTTATTTAGCTTCCTTAATCTCTCCAAAAAAATTAATTAGATTTTATATTTAGGACTGGAGGTAGTATTTTTTATCCTATTTATAAGTCACGCTATATAATTTTTGAGAAAATCTCACTTAGGTCCTAAAGACAAAAAAAAATATTAAAAAAGTTTCAGTGTAGATTCCTCTATTATAAGAGTTTCAATGTAGATTTCTCAATTAAAAAAGTCCCTAAGGACCTTAGTGACATAGATAAGACCTTCAATGACCACTCTATGGCTTGTCAATATAGTCACATACACTTGTCAATAGAAGTTGTTTAAGTTAACATAAATGAGCTTGTCAATGACCACTTTATGACTTGTCAATATAGTGACATAAACTTATCAATAGGAGCTAGTTTAGTTAACATAGATGGGCTTATCAATGGGCATTATGTTGCTTGTCAATATTTTCATAGACACTTGTCAACAGTAGCTGCTTTGGTTAACATAAATGAACTTGTTAATAACCACTCTATGACTCATTAATATAGTCACATACACTTGTTAATAAGGTAAGTTCACATTTAGAATTTATATCACTGAGGCCCCCCTATTTACTTTTTTGATAGAGAAATCTATACTATGACTTTTTTGATATTTTTTCTGATTCTTAGGACCTGAGTGAGATTTTTCCATAATTTTTTTTATATGGATTTACAATTTCACCCTCAATTTTTTATTATTTAAACTTTGTTCATATGGAGTATAATATATATTACTTCCTCCGGTCCTTTTTATAAGTAAAAACTATCTTAATTGCGCGAAGCGAACTAATGGTTAAAATTAGTTAAAAACAATACATGTGTGAAAATTGTGATGTCTTTTCTAAATACTCCCCTATCTATGAAAAAAGTACATGAGAGAGAATGAGTAAGAAATATATGAGAGAAAATGAGTACTAAATGATTAAATGAAAGAGAATTAGCGGTAAATGTGAGATAATTCATATAAAAATATGTATTTAATAGAGGTAGAAAAAGGAAAAAATAATTTAAATTTTGAGACAAAAAAGTTATTTATATTAAGGATCAGCTCTAAGAGAGAGAAAATTGTTTATATAAAGGACTGGAGAGTGTGTGTGTATAGTGGTAAAGTTAAAAAGTTGTTAAATTTTAAGACAGAAATTATGATATGTAAGTTCTAGATTCTACTACAACATGTTGGAAGTCACTAATAAATAGGATTGTTTTATCCTTATTTTGTCTTGATATTTAATGCTTTATTTGGGGATTTTATCATTAACAAGTATTAATACCGATGCGTTGCACACGGAAGATCATATATAGCATTTTGAGCTTTTGAAGCTTCTGTAAGCACAGAAAGACAATTTATGGTTCTTTTTTTATTTTTTATTTTTTTGCTAGGGACAATTTATAGTTCTAAAGTATTGTTTTGTGAGGTATGTAATATTTATTATATAATTTAGTCTTTATGATTGGGCCATTTTTTTATTGTATGCACAATATGCAATGTTTATTTGTAATCATAATAAATCATGTAATTATTTTATAATAATCTATTTTAAATGACCTGTATATTTTTATACTGAAAGTTTTGAATGTATTGTTTGTCGATAAATATTTATTAGACCAATATTGAAGATTCTTATTACGAGAGTGAAATAGGCGAAGTGTCACTACCTAAAAAAAGAAAGAAATAATCATTGAAAACAAAATCAGTGCTAGTCAATGTGAATATAACAAAATAATTGGAAATCTGCAATGCTCTTTAATGTGAATCAATTTTCAGGTTTTTGGCCTAAATCAAGAAGCTATCATAATTCAAAATTATAGTTTTTTTTGCCAAAAAACATGATAAATACTAGGGGATTCAGTTTGGATATATAATCAATAAATATAATTTATTGATGATTATTTTATAATTTATTTTTTTACATTTCTTCAAAATTGATTGGTTAAATAATAATACTTAAAAATGATTTGATCATTTGTTGAATTTCATTTATTATTGATGCAAATTATTGTTTTAATGATTTGATTTAGAAATAGTGACATCATCGTCTCACAGTATAGATGATTATTTCCTAATTTCCTTGTTTATATTTCTTCATAATTGATTGATTAAGTAATCATATTTGAAAATGATTTGATTATTTCTTAAATTTGCTTTATTATTGATGTAAATATTAGGGGATTCAGTTTGAATCTATTAATCAATAAATATAATTTATTGATTATTATTTTATAATTTATTTTTTTATATTTCTTTAAAATTGATTGATTAAGTAATCATACTTAAAAAATGATTTGATTATTTGTTAAATTTCATTTATTATTGATGCAAATTATTGATTTGATTATTTGATTTAGAAATAGTGACATCATTATCCCATAGTATAGATATTATTTCCTAATTTAATTTTTTATATTTCTTCATAATTGATTGACTAGGACATCATATTTGAAAATGATTTGATTATTTCTTAAATTTCCTTTATTATTGATGTAAAATATGGATATTGATTTGATTTAGAAATAGTGACATCATCATCCCATATTATAATTTATAGATTATTATTTTCAAATATTTTCTTATTTTCTTTATTTATATTTTTTCATATTAGATGTATTAAGAGATTATATTAATTCATGTCCTCTTCTTTATACTGATAATCTACTTAATTATATGGAAAATTCATACCCCTCTCACTTTACTTTTTTTTTTTCCTCATGAAGTACTAACTTTAACATTTTGATTGTAGTTAGCTTTTGTTTTTACATTACATTTTTTTTATGTTGATTTTGGTGATTCTGCCCTTTTGTTTAAAGCATCCGATATCTTATTTCTCAAGTCAAAAATAGTGCCTCACGCGTCCTCGTATTTGATCCAAATCAATTTTCATTAAATATTCACATAGTTGCATTTTAATTAACATATTGTATACTCTTAGATTATTAATCAATATAACTTCAACTAAAAAAATTATTCATCAATATAATATAACTAACAATCCATGTATATATTCTAACCAAATGGTATTTATAACAGGTAAAAAATTATAAAATCAAACTTAAATAGACAGGTCCAAAAGGCATATATTAGGCTATAGGAGTATTAGTATAGCTTAATATAACGTGAAAACACATAACACAATTAAAAGTAAAGTGGATTTGAAACCTAAACTGCTAAAATGATGCATTCAAAAACTCAAAACAACACATGGGAAGTCATTTTTCTATTTTTATGTGCTTGATGATTGATTTGTAAGCCCTAAAGGTAGGGGTAGACATATCAGACAATCACATATCTCCATTATCAGCCAATGGAGGGTCGTTTATCAGCTAATGGAGTGTCATCTCTCTTCTTTTTCTTTGAAGGAGTGGTTGAAGATCCTGACATTTGAACTATTTGAAGGTTATCATTGTTTTGAACTTTTTCTGCTAACATCAATGTCGTCAAGGAGCTTGAGGAACGTGTTTTGACTTTGGAGGGCTAGAAAAAAGACCCAAGGAATAAATGGAATGGCAAACAGATGAATATATAATTAAGTACTCAATCACAATATGTGCTACTATAAACTACATCCTTTTCTTACTGTTAATTCTGAGTATGTAAACCATTGCAAAATATCTCTCTCCTTAGAAAATTCCAAAACGCTCAAACTATTGGATGAGTATTTGATGTTGCTCTGCTTGACTCTAAGCCCAACAATAATTTCTCTTCTAACACAATGCTCAAATTGTTTTGGGAAAGTTTCAAGTTCTACTTTCTACAATTAAAGATGGATTTTAAGAAAGTCAAGTATAGAGGAATATAGAAAAGAGAAATGTAAATTCAAAAATTAATATACTACAAGGCACTGAAGATCAAACAAAAGAAGGAAAAGAAAGGATTGGGGTAATTGCATCCGGTAACTTTTCATCAAAAGGTGACGTCTTTTTAGTCATTGTCCACTTCTTGATAACCTGAATAGTGATAGCCCAAGTATCCTTGTGATCGTCAATATCGTTAATGAGTTCATAAGGCTGACCTACCATGATATTGAGATAAATAATTGAGATTACTAATAATGAAGAATAGAGAACACGAAATGGAATACATTAATGACGTCAATATATATAAGCATTACTATAATCATGGGGCCAACTATATTTATTGGAAACTTAACTTCTTGCAGATTTAGTTTGATTTATGATTATAATAATTGCTTGATTTATATACTAAATTATTATTAGGATAACCTTTTGAATCATGGGGGCCAACTAATAATTTATGGATATAAAATATAAAATATTGATATTGAATTATCAAGAGAGTGATAAATAATTATGATAACTAAAAGAGGATGATAAATATGGATATTGATATTTATTGGTATCAAAGTAAACAAAATACACTAACGGCATTAATATAAACACAATTATTTTCTCAAAAAATGGTTGCTCATGGAATGGTTTTTAACGGCGTTACTATGAGTATTATAGAAGATATAAATAGTTGGGCTAAATTGCATTTATTATGATTAATTTATATTAATGATGATTATGTGAAACTAGATCTTAAAAGGTAATATTTCCATAAATAGTGCAATTGCTATTAATTATGTTGATTTTCTTTGAATATATAATGTTATATAATTTTGGGTTGCATTATAGGTTATTCTAGGAAAGTTGAAGCTAAAGGACCAAAGAGTAATGATGCATAAGGACCAAAATGAAAAAAAAAACTTTGTGTTTTGCCAGCTAGGAATTTTACAAATAAAGATGGCCTTTTTCTGTAATATAATCTGTCACTTTTAGAATAGAAAAGGAACAGAGAAAATTACAAAATAGTACCCAAAACTTCTAAAAATTGTAGCAAAGACCCAAAATTCGAAAACCTGTGTTTTTCATTGATAAACTTGATCTTTTGGCTGGTTGATAAATATTTGGAAAGGATTTTGTCATTTTAAGGCTTCTATAAGTCAGAAATAAGGGGAGAAGGCGTCCGGGGGGGGCAGGTCGAGACTTTCAAACAGAGGGAAGGAGATAGAGAACACCGCCCTTGTCGACGATGTCCTTCCTCCTCGCTATTGGAAACCACCATATATTCGCCTCCCAGCTCCCCCCCTCTCCTATCGTTTCTTCTTAGTTTCTTCACTCCTCCCATTAAACTAACAACTTCCTTTGGTTTCCTCCAATGATTTGACACTTCATTCATAGTTCCATGGAGTCCTTGTGTTCTAGATGAGTTGGGGCTGCTGCTAACTCCATGAGAGGCTAATTTTCTTATGTTCTTTGGATTTGGATACTATTGTTTGAGCTTGGGATTTTTAATTAGGATAGTGTTTGCTTTCTAATTGATTTTCTCTTATACTTAATGTCATACCCTTATCTTATTTTCACATTTTTAGAGTACTTATGTGTAGTTCAATGAGCAACACATGAATAACGTAACTATACTGATATACAATATATGATTACATTATAAGAATCCTCGTAGCATTTGATAATATATTCAATCTTGTACCATAATTTTGAATTGAACTAACTATAACCAATAGGTCCATTCTCTCGATCAAGTGCACCATAACCGCCAGTATTTACCATTTTGCCCTTGGAGCCACTAGCTTCCGCTAGAATATTTTAATTTTGAAAAAGGATAAGATTCAAACGAATTTCAGTAATAACATTCAATCAATCATATAAAATATGAAAATTAAATATGCAATATACCATATAATGTAAAATGAAAATTCATACTATATCGTGTGTGCGCACAATACTCAGGGCTAAATGACTGTTTAGATCCCCTACTTGTTCGTGTACTTTGGCTGGGTCCCTAACCACAGCTAGGTAATGTGCCCCGGCAGTTGTTCATATCACAAATACAGCAATATACAACATATCAACATTCACATAGTGTGTGAGAGATAAAGTTACTACCTTAAACCCTTTTCAACTCGTGTGATGTTCCTTGAACTTTATGCAAACGGCTCGGGCGATTCATCTGGTCTTAAAATTCCAAATATACAAGAATTAGGTTAAAACCCATTCATGTACTACTTTAGACACTTCTAGAGGTTCTTTGTTGGTTATATTAGTCCAAAGTTGAAAATTAAAAAAATGCCCCTGGGGACCCGGTCCGGGCTTCGCCATACCCGGTATGATCGTACTTTTTTTAGAAATTTTGACCCAGGTTAATCTAATATGTTTTCGCCCAAGGAATCCATTTTTAACCTCTGTTTTCAAAAAATCACTGTCAACTAACAGTTTTCCCCTTAGCAGCCCCCAATTAGGGTTTCGGGGCGTTTTAGTCATTTCACTTTCTAGGGCTTTTCTGAAAAGTGTTCAACATAAACCCTACCTAATTTTCCCTCCTGAACACAATGGAATCATCAAATTATTGAAAATCCAACTCTAACCCCTCCATCCTTTCTTGGCCGAAACATAGGGAAATAAAAGGGAAAATTGAAATATTTGACTTTCAACTTCAAATCCTTGTTCCTTTCTACTCTTAATCACTTAATTAACTATTTTAAACACAATTACCCAAAATTTGAGAAGATTTGGGTAGCATAACCCCTTAGGGTTAACACTTCCCAAACCTGTAAATCAAAACAAACCAACCACAATTCCACCGATAACTTTAACAACAACAACAACAAATTGAAGGTTTTGAAGTTACTTTTAGCTTTCTCCTTATTTCTCACTCTAGCCGAAATCCTCCTCCTCCTCAAACCTTGAAATTTTCTTGCTAAACACATAGAATCATGTAGAAGGGAAGCTTAGGACAAGGATTACATAATTTGGAAGCCAAAACACCAAGGAAAATCACACTTAACTTAGGTTTTTTCTTCCTCCTTCTCTCTAAAACCTCAAGAGCTCTCTCTCTCTCTCTCTCTCTCTCTCTCTCTCTCTTCCTCTCTTTGGCTGACCGAAATGGAGCATGAAAGAAGGAGGAAGTATTTTCAAAATATCTCCCTTTTTCCTCCAATTATCTTCATTACTAAAAATCCCAAAATTTGACCCTTTTTCCTTAGGCCTATCTACATGAAATTGATGCCATAAACCTCCATTGTAATTGAACCAAATTTCCCTCCTTTAGTCAGCCCATAAGTGATGTCCCAAGCCTATAGGAGATGCAAAATTAGCCGATGTTAATTTATCCCATAATTACAACATTTTCCATTACATTTTCTTTCATTTTTGGATTAGTGGCCATTTTAATAGATTTTCTGTCCAAACTTTGAAAAATCACATCTTTATTTGTAGACATCGAATTGGAGTGTTTCCAAAGGCTATGAAACCCTTATTGAGTCTAGTTTCAAGAAAAAATATAGCCTTTAGCCAACTACAAGTTGAAACTTCCCAGAATTAAAATCTTTTGATGCTATTCCAGAAAATAGCCAGTTTTCCTGGGCTAAATTTAAAAATTCATAACTTTTTGTATACAGCTCTAAAAATTAACCATTACTTATCAAATTAAAAATCAGGATGTCTACTTTCATCCTATAAAATTTCACAATTTTTAGATATCATTTGGTCATAAAAAACCATATAATAATGTCGCTGCCTCCCAGGAAATTTTCACTAGCAGCAAATCCTCATTCCCGGGACTCTTGCTAAACTAGAGCTTAGCAGTACACTTGATTCAGGCTTATTCTCAAGCCTCTAATTCCAAAATTCAGAATATTACATTTCTCCCCCGGTTCAATAAATTTCATCCTTAAAACTTGAACATCTACAACTTGGGGATCAATTCCTTATCATTCAATCTATCCCTTTTGCATGTGCAGGCTCACAAGCCATACAACACATAATGATCATTTTCAATCTATCTCATTTATATGCAAGCTCAACAAGCATGCAACACAATCATCATATTCTCATCAAAGATCTCATATAGTATTTAGCATTCATCATTCATGTCATACATAGTATGGAGTGTGAAATCAAACATAGGACCCATTGGTCCATTCCCACACTCTTGGTTCCGTAGGCCTCACAACCTCTTCGAGACTTCATCCGGATCACACAATCGCCTTTTTATGTAATGGTGCCCCTCAACACATTGGGTCTTAACCTGAGGCCCTAGGTACCAGCTTAGGAATCATCTGAGGGCAACACCACACAAGACTCTTACCAAGCAGAGACTGTCCCCTCCTCCACATCGAGGGTCTCTGTCACATAGATGCTTGGGGATTTATTAGGTAACAATCATAACAAGCAGTGGACCTCACTCACCCAGGCCACACCAAAGCGCTTGGTTACACTGGTCTTACTGCCTCGACTACAACTTGGTATAGTTTGAATGTTCTGTTAGCCTCAAGACATACCTTGGATATACTAGTCCAATGTTATTGCGCTAAGCATCAACCACAGTGCTAAACACATAGGTCTTATAGCCTAGGGACACCGCCTTATGCAAATTTGCACATCGGGTCTTACCACCTCGAGCCTCTGCTTGTTACAATTCTTAAACACATCATATTCTGTCGACCTAAGGACTTACTAGTCCATCAGGTCTTATGGCCTAAGCACATACAATTTATCATCTTTGCTGAATATATATTGAATCTAACTACCTAGGACAAATCGCTGTAGACTACACAGGTTTAATCATGACTTGGGATGATCAACATTGGTGCAAATATCAACCTCCCCTATTGTCCTAAACTATTACACATAAATTTATTATGCTTCCATTGCCCACTCTGATGTTTATCTCCTTATAAGAGCTTTAATAATGTCAGGATGATTAATAGGAGTCCCACAGGCACCTCCTATAATACCTGACTGCACCCGAAATCTATGTTTCTCTATGCTAGTACTTGGCCTGTTTCAACTCAAATCATTCAGAGCTATTTCAAATTCTTGTGGAATCAAAACTTAACAGTTGATTCCTGGGTTACAGATTGCTTAGTAACCCTTCTCTACTTATACCTTTCAACACATTATTTGCTATTCACCAATCGACTCCTAGTATAGCCTCAAGTTAGTGGAATAGTAGGTAGAACAATTTTGTATCTCATTTCATCAAAGAGAGATCACCTCAATTAATCTTTTACAGGAATATTTTATGATCGTAATCTTTCCATATGCTAGACTTAGGAGCTAGAAAATTTTCAAAATTCCTTTATGCAAGAATTCGTATCCATAAGAATCTTGTTCCCTGATTTCATGGATCATCATTAGCCCAACACCATTCTGAATATATCTGCCAGTCTAAGGACACACTAGTCCCCTAAGTCTTAAGCCTTTGGACACACAGGTCTACTATAACATATCCGGCGTGTAAGATCATACAACCTAAGGTCTCTAGCCCACTTTTTAGGTTCATCATGAAATCTGGAACCTCAATATCACATAAATTGAAAATCATTTTTCTCATTTACACCCAATAGGCATGCTAAAATCAAGATCAATAATAGTGTCTATTCTAACCTTTACGGTATTTGGATAATATCCTTAAAACATTACTGAAGGTTCAACACTATCCACAAGGTTCAAACTTCCATCATGAAATAGAACCATAGTGCAACCAATTCACATTTTGACTTAAACGTTATTTCAGCTTAGATCTGATTCAGGCCTATAATCAACCTTCAGTATCATCAGATCGGATCCTCTAGGATCAATATATGGCATGATCACCCTCATCATACAGCACCGTATATCATATATATCCCCTTAATACCACGGTGTTACTAAGGATCATCACTTGGCATGGAGAAACCTCAGAACATTTACTATGCCTCTATTTTCCATAATCCTATCAAATGGACCTTTTTGGGCAGTATGCACCGCGACAAAAATGTCCCAATTTAAAATCAATAATTACATTTTCATTGTCTCCATGCGTTTGAGCACTCTTTAAATTATCTAACTTAAATGATTATTAGCCATGGAGAAACCTTAAGACAATTACTATTCCTTAAGTCTCCATGACCTTGCCAACATAACTTTCTAGGGGCTCACCTATTCTAGAATTTCCCTGGGTTGAGCACCCTTAACTTTTGTGTGCCCATTCCAAAACGTAGATACCGGCTCTATCTGCTCCTAACCACGGTACCCTGAGACTACTCTCACCCTGAAAGACGTACTGGCTACCTCCGGTGACCCAAAATATAATGACTAGGCCCCACATTACTTTTCGTACATGTACCGCCGTACCATATCGGTAATGTGCTCTATGAAGTCCCAAAAGCATTCGGTTGGACCTCTCTAGACAATATCAATCTTTTCTGGATATTGCACTATGTGTTGGCCCCTCAAGTGTTCCCAAATCTTTCGAAAGCAGATTCACAGATTGGGAGGATTCACTACTTTAGTACCCCTATCCGTGCATATATTATATTACTTTATAATCAGTACCATATCATTATACTATCCTGTTGCAAGAACCGCTACTCTGCCAGAACTACTTTAGGCTCTTCCAGAACCACTTGGGCTCTAATACCAAAATGTCACACCCATATCTTATTTCACATTTTTCAAAGCGCTTGCACGTAATTCGGTGAGCAACACAAGAATAGTGTAATTATACTGATATACAGTAGATGATTACATTACAAGAATCCTCATAGGGTTTGATAATATATTCAATCTTGTACCAAAATTTTGAATTAAACTAACTATAACCAACAGGTCCATTCTCTCGATCCCACGCACCACAATTGCCAGCATTTACCGTTTTGCCCTTGGAGCTACTAGCTTCCACTGGAATATTTTAATTTTGCAAAAGGGCGAGATTCAAATAAATCTCAATAGTGATATTCAATCAATCATATAAAATGCGAAGATTAAATATGCAATAAACCATAAAATATAAAATGAAAATTCATACTATATCGTGTGTGTACACAATACTCAGGGCCAAATGACTGTTTGGATCCCCTACTTGTCCGTGTACCTCCGCTGGGTCCCTAACCATAGCTAAGTGATGTGCCCTCGACATATGTTCATATCACAAAATACAGCAACATACAACATATCAACATTCAATAGTGTATGAGAGATAAAGTTACTACCTTAAACCCTTTTCGACTCATGTGATGTTCCTTGAACTTCGTGCAAATGGCTCGGGCGATTCATCTGGTCCTAAAATTCCAAATGTACAAGAATTAAGTTAAAACCCATTCATGTACTACTCTAGACACTTCTAGAGTGTCTTTGTTGGTTATATTAGTCCAAAGTTGAAAATTATCAAAATGCTCCTGGGGACCCGATCCCGGCCCTACCATACTCGGTCCGACCGTATTTTTTCAGAAATTTTGACCTAGGCTAATCTGACATATTTTCGCCTAAGGAATCCATTTTTTTATCTCGGTTTTCAAAAAATCACTGTCAAATGATAATTTTGTCCTTGGCATCCCTTAATTAGGGTTTCAGGGGCATTTTGGTCATTTCACTTTATAGGGCTTTTTTTGAAAAAGTGTTCAACATAAACCCTACCTAATTTTCCCTCATGAACACAATGGAATCATCAAATTATTGAAAATCCAAACCTATAAGCCCTCCATCCTTGCTTGGTCGAAACATAGGGAAATAAAAAGGAAAATTGAAATCTTTGACTTTCAACTTCAAATCCTTGTTCCTTTCTACTCCTAATCACTTAATTATCTATTTTAAACACCTATTACCCAAAACTTAAGGAAATCTGGGCAGCATAACCTCATAGGATTAACACTTGCCAAACCTGCAAATCAAAATAAACCAACCACAATTCCATTAATAACTTCAACAACAACAAAAAAATTGAAGGTTTTGAGGTTATCTTTAGCTTTCTCCTTGTTTCTCACTCTAATCGAAATCCTCTTTCTCCTCAAACCTTGAAATTTTCTTGCTAAACATATAGAATCATGTAGAAGGGAAGCTTAGGACAAGGATTGCACAATTTGGAAGCCAAAATACGAAGAAAAATCACACTTACCTTAGGTTTTTTCTTCCTCCTCTCTAAAATCTCAAGAGCTCTTTCTCTCTCTTGCCCTTTCTTTGGCCAATAAAAATAGAGCATGAAAGAGGGAGGAAGTGTTTTCAAAATATCTCCCTTTTTCCTCTAATTATCTTAATTACTAAAAATCCCAAAATTTGACTTTTTGACACTTTTTCTTTGGGCTTATCTACATGAAATTGATGTCATAAACCTCCATTGTAATTGAACCAAATTTCCCTCCTCTAGTCAGCCCATAAGTGATGTCCCAAGCCCATAAGAGATGCAAAATTTGCTGATGTTAATTTATCCCATAATTACAACATTTGTCATTACATTTTCTTTCATTTTCGGATTAGTGGCAATTTTGGCAGAAACTTTGAAAAATCACATCTTTATTTGTAGACACCGAATTGGAGTGATTCTAAAGGCTATGAAACTCTTATTGAATCTAGTTTGAAGGAAAAATATAGCTTTTAGCCAACTGAAAGCAGAAACTGCCCAGAATTAAAACCTTTGGATGCTGTTCGAGAAAATAGCAAGTTTTCTTAGGCTAAATGCAAAAATTTATAACTCTTTGCTTACAGCTCCAAAAATTAACTATTACCTATCAAATTAAAGCTCAGGATGTCTACTTTCTTCTTGTAAAATTTCACAATTTTTAGATATCATTTGATCATCCAAAACCATATAAAAATGTCGCTGCCTCCTAGGAAATTTTCATTAGCAGCAAATCCCAATTCTTGAGACTCGTGCTAAACTGGGGCTTAGCAGTTCACTAAATTCAGGCTTATTCTCAAGCCTCTAATCCCAAAATTCAGGATGTTACACTTAATGATTTTCCATTGTTATGAATTATTTTGATTTGGATTTGAGACTGAGATTATGAGTTATAATCTTTGTTAGTTGGATTACTATGGTTTGGATTGAGTTATATGATTTGAGATTTGATTTTATACATGTTTCCTTCTCGCACTCATTGATATTGCTTTATCTAGCACTTTGTTAGTTATTTTAATTGATATGTGTTTCTATTGAGTGTCTCTATGAGCATTCATCATTAAGGAAGCAAGTTTTATTAACCCAATTTAAATTGCACAAGTGGTTTTTAAAAGTGCTTTAGCAAAAAGTTATTATGTAGCGTTTACGACAATTATTTATTAAAAATCACTTGACTCAAACTATTTTTGGGGTTTTTAATTAGATTTGATGAATTAATTAACTCCCACTTCATTAGGTAAACTAGGATAGCCATAGGTTCACTTGCAGTGAGCATTCCGTCATATCATTCCCTAAATCCAATTTAATTTCCCCATTCATCATTTAAAAAAAAAATCTAGAAAAAAGTAGTTTAGGTTGTTTTCCATTGTTGAGTGTTATTATATTTTATATTAATATTAGGTATATTCTCATATTATATGTCTTATGTTGACATTATTATTTGATTAGATTTATTTAGGTTAGATTAGATTATATTAGATTCTAGGATTAGTCTAGGCTTGTTTATATAAAGGCTCTTACTCAGTTGCTTGTATTAAGGATTAAGTATTAAGGATTCAATAATATTAAGAGTATCTTGTTTCCTCTGTGCTGTAATCCTTCAAATTCTAATATGGTATCAAAGTTAATAATGAAGAAGAAGTAGGGAGAACACCCTTCCTCCTCGCTTGCAGCGGCAGATCAACCATCTAGTTGTTGTACATCTTTGAGCGTTAAGATTAACACTCATGAACCTTCTTTTCCTTCTTATTGCAAGATTGACTTATCCTTAACTCAAAAATTCTCTGTCGGTCACTCTCTCGGTTGTCTTGGCTAATGAAAGAGTTCCTGACTCCAGTCACCTTCCTCTATTCGGTGCATAGTGCATAAGCACATGTTCTTTCCTTTGCAGACTACCTGGTTCTCTCCTAGATCTATTCTTTGAGAGTGTCTAGTTCCGTCCCAAAGCTTTGTCCAAATCTCTTGATCATCTTGTTTCGCCTAGATCTTTTGACCATATGGTTCTGCTCAGATCCTCTGTTCTCTAGATAGTGTATGTTTCAATCTTAAAGCTTTACCTATAACTTTTGACTATCTGGTTCTACACAGATCTTTAGACCGTCTGGCCTCACCCAGACCTGAAGACTGTCTGGTTCCGCCCAGATCATTTTCGTCTAGATTGATGCTTGCTCTAAGATGTTACTTTTAGTCAATCTACCGCTATAGCTGCTTCTTTCGATTCTCGCTTCTAGTTTTAAGTTGACAAACTCAAGATGATCTTGAGTTTGAAGGGGGTGTTAAGATATTATTATATCTTATATTAATATTGGGTATATTCTCATGTTGAGATATCATATATCTTATGTTGACACTATTATTTGATGAGATTTATTTAGGTTATATTAGATTAGAATATAGGATTAGTCTAGGCTTGCCTATATAAAGGCTCTTGCTCAATTGCTTGCATTAAGAATTCAATAATATTAAGAGTATCTTGTTTCCTTTCTACTATAATTCTTCAAATTCTAACATCCACCATTTAACAAAAAAGAAAAATCATTTTCAAAACCCCTTGTAATGTTTTTGTCACTTAATTTACCCTAATAATTAAATAAAAGGCTCTTTAAGAAAATATGACTCGAGTTATGCCCTATACTATATAATTTGATTTATTTTGATTTCATGGTAGGCGACTAAAGACTCTAAATCAAGGACAAGAGAAGTACTACTAACTACAGTTGTGACAAAAAAAAACTAGAAATAGGAAACATGAAATAAAACTAACAATAGAAACCAAGAAAGTGAAAAGCAAACATAGTTTTGAGTAGCCAAAAGTTGAAGGAGACAATCATAATTCAACCCATTTTATGATTGTCTCTACCAAGATGCATCATTTCTCACTGATGCAATGTTTTTTGGCACAAAGCTCGTTGAAACCCAATGATGAATTTCGTATTAGATTGAAGTATCCTTACCATTGTTACTTTTTTCTCTTATAGCTTCCTCATTTCCTCTTAAAAAAAGACTATTTAGCTTATAGTTCATTAAGCAATTTCAATTTTCTGATTAAATCTCAATTTTGAAATGTCAGATCTTCTATCTTAGTTTAGAGAAAAAGGAGAATGATGTGAAAAGAATTCAAGGATCAAGAAATTTAAAGCAAACATACCTAAAGTAGAGAGGGTTTTTGGGTTCTGCCTTAGCGTTTCCTCATGCGATCGACTGACATCACTATTAACAGGAGTTAAGTGGTGATTTATCTATATATACACGTGGCAGAAGTTAATGGGCTACTTGGACCAACTTGACCTAAGTTTAGTCTAAAATAAAATCACCTCAAATTTTAAGCCAAACAGGTATCCTAAAATGAAGTTATATAATCAAGGAAAAATCCCTAATAAAGAACTTTACAAATAGGAAAAGACAAAAGGGTGTTTTAAATATCCGCAATATTAGAAAGGTATTAGTACCTGATTTACTTTTTTTGAAGTTAGAATGAAATGACAAAATTGTCATTTCCTTATTAAACCCCTTTGCTTCTCGCTTTCCGTTCAGATCTCTCTCTCCTACTCTTTCCCTCCCTCCCTCTTCTTCTCCATCCTTTTCTCCTCTAGCAACGATGATGCGTTCTCTAGTGATGGTGGCCCTTAATGTCGGTGATTGCTCTTGGTAAGTTGTTTCAGCGGCCTTCAACGACAGCGGCTTGTGTCCTCTGTCGGTGTCCTGAAGATTTGGAATGTGAAAGGAGAATGAAGAAGGTTGACGGTGGTCTGAGCGGAAATCGACCGTGGTGATGGAGTGATGGTGAAGCTCACCAATAGTGGTGTTGCCTCGTCCAATTCTCATTCTCCCTCCTCTTTTTTTCAAGTTCGAAAGTCCCAACACCTTCTCCCTGCCTTTGAGCATCGGTTTGTGGTGGTAGAGTGAGAGAGGACGAACTCCGGTGGTGTTGGTGTGTGTCTTTGCATTTTTTCCTTCCCCTTCTTAATTCCTTGCTTGGTCTATTGTTCTTCCATGTGATTTCATTATAAGTGGTTTGATTTTTCGGTATATGGATCTTTTGGTGAAGCTATTTGTAAGAGCTATTGGGAAAGCAACTAGGGGCTCACTTGCTCTATTAATTGTTAGCCACCCTTAATTGATTTTGCATTAGCCTTTATCATAAAATTTCAAAATGGAATCAATTAAGCAAAAAGTAGTTTATGAGAACTTGTGAAAATTTTATATGAATTTGTAAAATTCTTATCCGAACTCAAGAAACCCTTTTCAGAATTGAGTTGTAAACTTTTTATGAGAACTTCAAAAAACCTTATTCAAACTTGTGAACCCTTTACCACAACTTGTAAGACCCTAGTCAGAATTGAATTTTGATTTGCAAGTTGTGAAAACCTGATATAAACTTGTGAAATTCTTTTCAGAACTTGTGAAAACCTTATCTGAACTTGTGAATCCTCTATTAGAACATCTGAAAACCCTTATTAAATCTTATGAATTTTGATTTGCAACTCGTGAAATTCTTTAAGAAAATTGTGAAATTCTTTTAAGAACTTGTGAAAACCTTATTTGAATTTTTGAAATCTTTATTAGAACTTGTGAAACCCTTATCAAATATTTTGAATTTTGATTTGCAACTTGTAAAATTCTTTAAGGAAGTTGTGAAATTCGTTTGAGAACTTGTAAAAACCTTATCCAAACTTGTAAAACCTTTATCAGAATTTGTGAAACCCTTATCAAATCTTGTAAGAGTTTGCAACTTGTGAGATTACAAGTTGAAAGAATTGTTTTCTTGGAAATCCAGATACTCCTCAGGGATTGTGTCAAGCTTGGGAGTACCAGAAGACCTTCGATGGAATTTCAGAAGTGAAGGTACTATCTCCACCCAAATCTTCATGCCCTTTCTTCTTCTTCTTCTTCTTCTTCTTCTTCTTTGTTGCTAAAGGAGGCCACCATTGCCTTTCATTGTTGCTAGAGGAGGCCGGGGCTGCCATTGCCATTGTTGGAGGAGGTTGTCTCAATCATTGTTGCTAGATCCTCTTGGCATTGAACCTGAAGAAGAAGAAAGAGATAGAGGACAAAAGAAAGTAAAAATAAGATTTAATGAGGGTATTTGTGTCTTTTCTTTTAAATTTCAAAAAAGAAACCACTTCTCTAGGATTATGAATATTTGAAACACCTTTTTGTCTTTTAGGATTTGTAAAGTTTTTTATTAGGGATTTTCTCTATAATCAACTCCATCTCATGTAAGGCTCAAAACGGACGTTATATCTTCCCAGCTAGGGGTGTGCAACTTTTTCCCGTGCTAGTCTTCCCATCCCAATCCCGAGCAAATCGGGACGGGATTTTCCAGTCTCGAAAATTTCGGGACGGGAAAAATTCGGGATCGGGACTTCCTGATCCCAACTTTTTCCCGATCCTGAAAAAAAATATATTATGTATAATTTCTTAAAATATTTAAGAAAGCAAGACCAAATGCAAAATAAAATGTGAAAATCCCTAACACCCTCAAGGTAATATCTATTCTTTTAATTAATTTAATTAATTTTATTTACTATTTATTAAATAATTCTAATTTTTTGTTCTTGTCTTTGTGCTTTTTGTAGCTAAATTGACAACTTTAAGAATGTATTGGACTAATGATATATTTGTATTGGACTAATTTGGTACAATATGATATTAGACAAATTATATATTTATACTAGACTAAAGAAAATAAAAAAAAAATTAATATAGGAATTTTTTTAGAAAAAAAAAGAAATCCGAGATCGGGAATGAAAATCATTCCCGAACCCTTCTCGGGATCGGGATCCGGAATGGCATTTCCCGATCCCGATCCCGATCCCAAACACCCCTACTCCCAGGATCCTTTCTCTTGTTTATTTTTATTTCCTAAAATCTCACCTCCACTCTCAAATAAAAAAATGGATAGTTATTTACTATTTTATAAATATATTATAAATTATTTTTTTATATAAAGTTGTTAACCGTTTAAATTTTTTATATAATATTATAACAATGCATTACAAAGTATTCAATCTTAACGTTCTGAGCCAAAAAAAAAAAAAAACAAAAAGAATTTAACCTTCTTTTTTTTTTTTTAAACCTAGGTGAGGTTTTGATCCGAGGGTCTAACCGAATAAAATAGGGAAAATTTCATTTAGCTGTGAAGGATTACTTAATTATAGTCAATTCTCAAAAGATTCTGAAACTTCACTACACCCTATTAAATTTTATGGGTGAAAAGATAATGATATCTTTCTTTTATTTGTTTAGAAGAGTATTAAAAGATAAATATGAGTATTTACAAGATAAATAAAGACATTTACAAGGTAAATATAAGAATTCAAAAGAACATAAAGAATTAAAAATATTTTAGTCATTTACAATATAAATATAAAAATTCATAAGATAAATATGATCATTTGTATGATAAATAAAAATATTTATAAAATAAATAAAGGGATTTGAAAGATAAATATGATAGATAAAAACATTTATAAAACCTAAAGAACTCAAAATATTTTAGCAATTTACAAGATAAATACGAAAATTTATAAAACAAATATAAACATTCACAAGATAAATATAAACATTTACAGGACAAATAAAGATATTTAGAAGATAAATAAAGGGATTAAGAATGGCTAGGTAATTAAAAACATTTTAACTATTTAAAAAATAAATAAAAAAATTTATAAGATAAATATAAGTATTTATAAGATAAATAAAGTAGAGACAAATTTTTTTTTTTTCAATTATAAAACTCAATTTCAAAGCTACAATAAAGTTTCAGGATGTTTTATGTTGGCAAAAAAAAAAAAAAAAAAAGTTTTAGGCCGACTGAAATTCTCCCAATAAAATAATTTCTTTACAGTGACATTTGACGGTCATATATTTGAAATCCGGGATCGGAGATGGAATGGAACATCAAAATTCAAACCTTCGAGTTGGGGAATGGCTATGACGATGGAATTAATTGAGAGCCCAGAGACGGGCAAAGCAGAGATGACGATGATGGAGGACAAGCTCACTAGCCTCCCCGATGAAATTCTACAATACATTTTCTCGTTTCTCGATACTAAGATGGCAGTTCAAACCAGTCTGGTGTGCAAGAGATTGAGGTATCTATGGATTTCCCTTCCCGTTCTCACCATCGATAGTGACTCTTTCCGTTATTACTCTTCCTTCTACAATTTCGTGGTCTCTCTTCTTTCTCGCAAAGACGGCCCTATCAGAATTTGCAAGTTCTGGTTCGATATATCTAACCCCATTTACTCTTCAATTCAAATGTGCATTGATAGCCATGATTTGTTTGAGCCTCTTGTGAAGAGGGTCATCGATCATGTTGTCGACCATAGGGTTCAACATTTGAGCCTCCATTTTCCTCGCATTGTGGACGAATTGCCCCAGCTTTTCCATTGCCAATCCTTGAAAACCCTTGAATTGTGTGAAATTATTATTCTACCCAACACAAACTTGGATTTTCTAACCTTGACTAGTTTGCATCTTGCCAAATGCTCTTTTATACTGGATGGGGAAGGTACCTTGGATCCTTTCCAATGTTGTCTCAATTTGAAAAATTTGGTGATAAGTGATTGTCGAATTCCGTCCAGAGTTAAAATTTTTGAAATTTCTGCGCCTCAGCTCACCAACTTGACAATATCAAGGATGGAACATGTTCGAAATCTTAATACTAACTGTAAGATTGTTATTACTTCAACAAAAATAACATCTTTCAAATTTGTTGAGTCCCATATTCTCGAGTTCTCCATTCCTGCACTTCCATTAATTGAGAGTGTAGACGTTGATGCTGTACTAGCTGATTATCTATTTGGTACCGTACGATTGGCAAAAAGAAAGTTCATTTCTTATTTGATTGAAATGCTTCGGGCAATTGGTGGTGCAGAGATTGTGGCATTATCTATTGAAACTTTAACTGTGAGTGTAATATGCTTTGCACACGTTCTTATTTTCCCTCCCTTTTTCTTTATAATGGTCTGAGTATTGTTTGTTTGTGGTATGGTGGAATTCTCGCTCTTTGGTTGTGCAGATGCTTTCCAAGTTTCCTGATGTTCTGCACCGCCCTTCCCCTTTTAGTAGGATGAAAGTTTTAACAGTTAAAGTGCCACGTGGACCCAGCTCCTTCAGCATTCCTAACGAGGTCATGAACTTGTTTTTCAGTGGATCTCCAATTAAAGATTTCGAGGTGGAATTCGTTAAGGTATTTGTCGAACCATATTCCCCCCCCCCATCATTATTATGAACATATTGAAGCGTATTTGTAGAAAGTAAAGCTGTGGCATTGATCATGTTTTACCATTGACATCGTTGTACTTGTGCTGCCATTCTGGAACCTGTTTTAGTTCAACATTTGATATTATTATTGGATGTTACATGAGAGGCAAAAATTGACATCCTTCTTCTTATAGCAGCATTCTGGAATCCGTTTTAGTTTAACGTTTATCATGATCATCATCATCAGATGTTACACGTGAAGCAAAAATGGCTTATGCATGATGCATACTTTGAATAACTTATCTAGCTCAGTTGGAGTTATTTACTATCTCGATTTGCATTAATATTTGTTTTGGTACATTGTATCTAAACAATTTCATGTTGGAAAACTCCATTAAATAATGCACCAGTTGCCAACTTCATTGGCTGTGACCATTTCATGAGGACATATACCAACCAAGCTGAATTGTAGTACATTTTAAGTGCTGAAGAACTTTTTGTAAATCTGATATGGAAATGCAATGGCAAATTCGATCTCATGCACAGTTTGTGCCTTTCTGACAGAAGCAACAAGGAAGAGTACCAGAGAGGTTAAATATCTGATTTTGGTGAATTTATAAGGTACATAGCTGTCTACAGTCTTAACATTTGTTTCATGGCGTTTGTCTAATTCTTGTTTCATGGCATTGGTATGTGTAAGTAAGTTCCTTGTTGATAAAATCAACTTGTTAAATCTAAGGATCCATTATTGACTAATCAATTTCTAAAGTCCCAGTTTGGATGCGTTCACATGATAAGTCTATATATGGTTGTGACTTCAATTATGCCAATGAAATCGATATAGTGGCAAGGAGTACCCTCCGAAAATTTGAAAACTTTTGTAGAATGAAGGTTGAAGATATTTATATAGCCTACTTTGTTTGTATGGTTATATTTAAATACCTCATGCAATAAATATAGATTCATTTCTTTAGTGTTCACTACCTTGAAATGAATATCTATACCAAAATCTCAAATTGATTATACCAATAAATTCATGATACCTAGGCCAATTTGCGTGAGTATGGAGAATGACTAGTTTAAGGAAGCTTACTTTGTTATGGATTCATGGGCAAGGAGTTTGGCAAGGGCGCTCTTTATGTCTGTCAACTTGTCCTTAGTGCTGGATGTACTATGACTATTTTGCAGTTGATGCTTGGTGGAGATCTTGATTGGGAAATCAAGGTACTGAGGAAAATGTCGCATCTGATCTAAAGTTTATGGAAATGGGAAGTGGAAAGGGAAAGGTAATAAATAGGCTTTGCCTGTAATGGATTTTCTGGGCACATAAACTTGTTTGGTATGAAAAGAGAGGTCAAATTACGACAGGAAGGAAAAGTGGTCAAAATGACCAGTGACCCTCAACTGCGCTAGAGGAGTGCATAGCAGAGGCATTTGATGACTCTTTCACTGTTTCCCTCTCTGTTACATGTTTGTAATATGGAAATGAGGTAGGTAAGATTAGTTGACACTGGCTGTTAGTTAGTTAGAACACAATAGCTGTGGAGGTTAATTCTCCTATTCCCCTGCCTATATATAGATATACATGTACTGATCATTAAATGTGTGTGTATCTCCTATGATTTGAGTAATATACAGTTGCCTTCAGTCTCTCTCGTATTGCCTCTCTGTTCTTCTCTCCCTTTAATCCCTGGTTTCTCTCGCTTCCCCTCTGTCTTCTCCCTCTCTTTCCCTCTCTTTACCTTTGAAGATTACAAAGGTATACACTCTCATTCTGCATCATGTATAGAAATCAATCTATGTAGAGTAAGAAAGTGGGCAGCATAATAACCAACTTGATGATTAGAGATTTAGTTTTGCTAACAAATAATCAATATTTTTGTAAAAAAAGATGTTTTATGCCCAGATTCCAACACGCCTATTTTTATGCTCATATAAATTCAACCATTCCAGTCACCATGGTGTGTTTATCTTTGAACCCACTTGGTAAGAATGATAAAAAAGGAAGCCGGAAGGAAGTGGGGAAGAGAATAATGACAATACAGGTAAAAGCCAATGTTCAACAGTGACAATGCAGGTGATGATGTTGAACGATGTTTTGACTTTTGAGGTTCAAGTGTGTTGAATGAAGAGAAGGCTTTTGAGAGCAAATATGAAAGGAAGGGTTTGTTTAAGATGCTGACAAACCTATTGAAGTCCGCAAAAAAGTCCGCAAAAAAGATTTTTGCTGATGCAATGCTAGTGAAGACTGGGTTCTCTACCATTTCTTGAGCTGGTAAGATGAAATTTTTCATATGGAACACAAAATTACAACTATCTTGAGATGTTGTTGAGGCCATAGTGATGTCCTATGACAGGAGTTTATATTATCTCATATGACAGAAGTTCTCCTTCCAGGGAAACCCATTCAATTACTTAAAGCCTCTTAGAGAGAAATTAAGGATTTTTCAGTTGCAAGAGACGGGGCCGTCAACAAATGGAAATAAGAGAGATTCCATAAGCTTGAAAAGTTTGGTCTTAGATTGTCATCTCTTATAGAAGGCTCATTACCATAAATAAGCTCATGGTTTACCATAATTATGCTAATGGTGACTCCTCCCAAACTGAGGAATGAGCATTTCCACTATGGAATTAGAGTGGGATGCCAATGATGACCATCATGGCCCCACCATGTCTGTTTTGGCATCTCCTCCATCTCCTTCCTCATGGATTCCTATGCTTTAGCCTGATTCAAATGCCTTTCCTCCTTCTGGCTAGATTCGAACTTTGCTGCCAGCCTGATTCATTTGTAGGTACACCTAGTTAACCAAAAAGGGTTTTTTCTGAAGGGAAAAAATAAATAAATAAAATAACTGTTTTTTCTCCCTTCCACCAAATATGGTACTTGAGGTCTGGAGAAAACCTCTTTAACTTGAATTTCTCATCTTGAGGTTGAATGATGGGCGTTTGGATTTTTCTTTCTCCCACCAGAAATGGAACTTGAGTCTCAGAAACATGCATTCCCAATAGAGCCACTTGCATAGTTTCCTCTACAGCAGATGGGGATCTACTTTTCATTCAAGGATGGCAATTTATTGCTGACCAGCAAGTAGAACTTGGGCATCTTCTTACATAACTGGTAGGGATTTACTTTTCGCTTTGGGAGCGAGTTTTTATTAAGCAATTAGAGGAGAAGAAAATGAAAAAGTTTTGTACAAATTTTATGAGGGGTGTTTTGGCATTTTGTTCTTTTTGATTTAATTAAGTATATATAAAATAAAATAATTCCTATTCTTTCTCATATCATACCAAATAAATTTTAGAATCATTACATTTGTTTCCATTCTTTTCCGTTCCTATTTCTTAGCGGGTGTGTGTGTGTATTCTTTTTGCAACCAAATGGCCTTAATTTCATTGAGTGGCAATATTCAATATAATTTACACAAATGACATACTGCTACTTTGTAACTAGGGTTAAGGGGCATTTTTGCCCCAGAAGTTTTCAACGAGGGGCAATTTTGTCCTGAAAGTTTTTTAGGGGGCAATTTTGCTTTGACCGTTGTCTCAATTAATTTTGACCGTTAGTTGACAAAAAATGTTGAGCTGGTACTTCGCATGTCATTAACATCATTTTTATTAAGGTGTAAATTTGTGCGGGAAGTCCATGTGTCATCCACTTTATCTTTTTTCAAGGTTAGATTTAAAACTTTCGAGGCAAATTTACACTTTAACAAAAATGACATGAATGACATATGGACTACCAGCTCAATATATTTTGTCAACTAACGGTCAAAACTAACTAGGATAACGGTCAGGGCAAAATTGCTCTATTTTTGACACTTTTGGGACAATTGCCCCTTAGTGAAAACTTTCGGGGCAAAAATGCCCCTTAACCCCTGAAACTTTACATAGCATTGTCTCCTACCAATTGTATTATGCGCACAATGTGTAGGCATGACTACATTGTCCTAGATAACACTTATGGAAAAAATTGTTTGGATCTCATTAGAATTCAGTTCAGCCATTGGATTTAGAGCATCTTCTCCTTATATGGTTCAAAGGTCTTGCAGAACAAAGGGGCATAGAACTTTGTTTCAATTTTTTTTTTCATTGAAAAAAAAAATGGACTAGGTTTAGTGACATACAGTAGCAAACCATTCTTTTGTTAAAGGGGAGACCTTCTGGATTGGAGGAGGATACGGTATGCTTAAGTATTAATAAGTGCTTTGATTCTTTTCCATGAAGTACATTGGTCTTGGTCTCAGATATTGAGGAAAAGGGGGTGAAGATAATCAGATGAGTGAAACTAATTGTTGTGTGTTATTCAGAGAGGGAACAGGTACATATATACATGAAGAGAGAATTGGATCATTTAGATAAGATCCGGATATGATAAGATTAAATCACTATATAATCAGGAAAAAAAAATATAAACTAATAATCCTAATTATTTGCTATAATCTTGGATTTAATTAATCCCTATAGTCATGGGATTATGGCTATAATCTTGGATTTAACCAATCCCTATAATCGTGGGATTATGGGATTCTACACTCCCCCTCAAGTTGGACTATAGATATCTATCATGTTTAACTTGCCAATAAGATATTCAAACTTGTCCCTGGGTAGTCCTTTAGTAAGGATGTCTGTGGTTTGTTCCTTAGATGATATATAACGCAGATCAACAATTCCTTCATTAACCTTCTCTCTTATGAAATGTCTGTCTATTTCAACATATTTGGTTTTGTCATGTTGAACCAGATTGTAGGCAATATTAATTGCAGCCATGTTATCACAATAGACCTTGATTGGAAGATTTATGCATTTCCTTAGGTCTTCAAGAACATGCTTTATCCATATGCCTTCACAAATTCCAAGTGCTACAGCTCGGTATTCAGCCTCAGCACTGCTTCTTGCAACTACCAAGGGGGAGTGTTGACTGACCACACTAACGGCAAATGTGATGTCTGGTCTGGTATAAGACAAGTATATTTGTTTGCCTACCATTCGCTGATAATTTCCTATGTCCACAGTTTTGCCAAGATCTGCTTCTTCATTTATTTTATCGACTCGAATAGGTATGGCATTAGGTCTACAGCCTGTCATTCCTGTTTCCTTTAGAAGATCCTGTATATACTTTCTTTGGGAAATATAGATTCCTCTTTTTGACCGAGCAACTTCCATCTCAAGAAAGTACTTCATCTCTCCAAGATCTTTGATTTGGAATTCTCATGCAAGAGCTCCCTTGATTTGATTGATTTCTACCTTATCATCTCCAGTAAGAACTATATCATCAACATATACTACTAGAATGACCATCTTACCCTTATGATGTTTAAAGAACAGGGTATGATTGCTTTGCCCTTGAATGTATCCATATTTCTTAAGGACTTGGGTGAATCTATCAAACCAAGCATGCGGAGATTGCTTCAATCCATGTAATGACCTCTTGAGCTTGCAGACTTGATTAGCTTTCTTCCTTGGGAACCCTGGAGGTAATTTCATATACACCTCTTCCTTGAGTTCTCCATTGAGGAAGGCATTCTTTACATCTCGGTGGTGTAGATCCCAATATAGGTTGACTGCAATAGAGAAGATCATTCTAATTGTATTCAGTTTGGCCACTGGTGCAAATGTTTCAGTGTAATCTTCCCCATATACTTACGTGAAGCCTTTTGCAACCAATCTAGCTTTGTATTTCTCAAGAGTTCCATCTGTTTTATATTTAAGAGTGAATACTCGTTTACATCCAACAGGCTTCTTCCCTAATGGTAGATCGACTACATCCCATGTCTTATTATGCTTAAGGGCTTCTGTCTCCTCCAACACAGCTCGCTGCCATTCAAGTATAGCCATGGCCTTGTCAATTGTGTTTAGTACCCTGATATTGTCTAGATGAGAGACAAATGCCCTGTATTTGGATGATAGGGCCTTATAAGAAACAAATCTTTCAATGGGATGTCGGGTACAAGATCTGGGCTTCTTTCTTATTGCAATGGGAAGATCAAGGTCAGACTTTTCTGTTACCATTGTTACCTCTTGACCTGCCTCCGGTTCTGACTCTTGATGAGTGCTAATAGCTAGTGGCTCATTACCTCTTTTGTGATGTTGTATGTAGGTTTTACCCCACTTGTTTGTGTGTCCCCTGAAACCGAATCATCCAAGGTATCAAGGTTATTAGAGGTATCGAGATTAGGTTCTATTTGGGTAGGCGTATAAACTGTAAATGTCAGGTCATCTTCTGGTGTTTCTAGTGTCTCTTGTGTTTGGAATTCCCCATCTCTCTCCCTGTGAATTGCAGACAGGGAATAATAGGGAGTGGTCTCATGGAAGGTGACATCACAGGTAATGAAGAGACGTTTGGAGACCGGGTCATAATACTTGTATCCTTTTTGAGAATTGGAGTAGCCAAGGAAGATACATCGAAGGGCTTTGGGATCTAGTTTGTTGGTGTGATGGAGGTGGACATAGGATGTGCATCCAAACACCCTGAGTGGCAGAGTGTTTTCGAGGTATGGTAGGTTATAATATTTATGCAGGAGTTAAAGTGATGTTTTGTAAGATAGTGGTCGACTTGGCATTCGGTTAATGAGGAAGGTGGCAGTGAAGGCAACATCATCCCAATGATATTTAGGAACATTACTACTAAACAGAATGGCTCTAGCTGTCTCGAGAATATGACGATTTTTCCGTTTGGTTATGCCATTTTGCTGGGGTGTATTGGGACAAGTGCTTTTGTGAACAATTCCATTTTCAGTTAGGAAGGTGGACAGGGCCTGATTGAAGTATTCAGTCCTATTGTCAGTGTGTAGGATCTGGATTTGGGTTTGAAACTGGGTCTGGATCATATTATGGAAGTTAAGGAGGGTTTGGTACACTTCTGTTTTATCTTTCAAAAGGTAAACCCAATTGACCCATGTATGGTCATCAATAAATGTGATGAACTATTTAGAGTTTGATCTGTTTGGTGTGTGGGATGGTCCCCATAAATCACTATGGACCAAGGAAAAGGGCTTAGATGCTTGGTATGGATGTTTTGGAAATGAAGTCCGATGATGCTTAGCTTTTTCGCATGAATCACAATGAAAATCAGATGTTTTTTTTATTAGAAATAAGAGATGGAAACATTTGAAACATATAATTGAAATTTGGATGACCTAAACGTTTGTGCTGTAACTCCAAGTCGCTAGTCCTAGGGAGAGACACATTATTGCCAGACTTAATCCTACGACTATCACTTTCATTAAGGTAGTAGAGACCATCATGCTCCTTTACACTCCCAATCGTCGTCTCCATCAACAGATCCTGAAAAAGACAGTAATTAGCAAAGAAGTTAGCATGACATCGTTCATCATTTGCTAATTGATTCACTGATAGTAAGTTATATTTTAACTTTGGAACATGTAATACAGAGTGCAAAGTAAGTGTAGCAGAAATTTTAACAGATCCAATTCCAGTCACAATAGTTTCGGAGTCATAAGCAATCCTTACATTCATTCCCTTAGAAATAGGAGTATAAGATGAGAAGAGAGTCTTAATGTCAGTCATGTGATTCAAGGCACCTGAGTCAACAATCCAACAATGACCTGTACACAGACCTTTTACTACAGTCAAGGCTTGTAAGATATTACCTCTACTTACTACAGTGGCAATAGACTATTTTGTAGTTTGAAGTGCTGCAAGCATTTCCATGATCTTACGCAGTTGATCACTTTGAGATGTCTCACCTCCTTTTGAAGCTTCAGCCACATGGCCTCTTCCTCTCTCTTTTTTGGGCTTCCAATTAGCATGTTTACTATGGAGGTCCCAACAAGTGTCTTTCGTATGCCCCTGTTTCTTACAAAGATCACAAAATGGTCAACTTTTGGAGCTTTTTGATTCCATGGATCGAATAGCAATAGCCGAGGCCTCAAGAGGTGCTGGAGTAGCAGCGGAAGTATTCTGAAGCATTGATTTGCGCCTATTTTCTTCATTGCGTAGAATGGAGTAGACTTTGCGTAAAGAAGGCAAGGGTTCTTGACTAAGAATCCAAACCCGAACATCATCATAAATCATGTTAAGACCGACCAGCGGTTCATATACTTTCTCTTCTTTCTCTTTGCGATCTTCTGAAGCATCAGCTCGGCAATGATGAGTTTTGTTTTTTAGGGCATCAAACTCTTGCCAAAGAGCAGACTTTTCAAGATAGTACTCATCAAGTGGCATGAGTTCTTGTTTCAACTGCCACAACTTTTTCTTAACATCAAATATGTGGGACCGGTTCCCAACAATACTATACATCTCTCGAAGGGCCTCCCAAATTTCTCAGGCTGAAGGAAGATACATGAAACTCTTCTTGATTGACGAAGACATTTCATTAATTAGCCAAGATGATACCAATGCATTCTCAGACTTCCAAACTCTAAATGCCTTGGTTTCTGATTCAGGCGGCCTTTTTGCTTCACCAATGATATATTCAAGTTTATCCCTTCCATCGAGAGCGAGGATCATGGATTGAGACTATTCTCGATAATTGTCACTAGTAAGTTTCTCAGAGACAATAAGGACAGTAGAGATATCGTTAGACCGTGAAACAGAGGAAGAACCTTCATATGACATACTGATGGAATTAAATAGAGCAATCTGACAAGAGAATCACAAATAGGCACACTGACCAAAAAGGATGAAAAAATGTCAGTTTGGTCTTCGAAATTTGGAAATATCAGTTTAGTCCTATGAATTGTCAAAATGACAGATTGGTCCTCGATGAAGCAAATTGCAGATTGGTCCTCCAAATATTGAAAATGACAGAGTGGTCCACGATGAATTAAAAGGCTGAGTTGGACTGAGTGGGAGCTTCAATCGGACTGATTATACCTTAAGTCTTCACGATTAGTGGAGGACGAATCACGAGCAATGAGGAAGACCGATGATGAGTGGTGGAGAGGCCGTCTAGGTTGAGATCGGTGATGGTCGATACCCACTAGCCGAATGATGTTGACAATGCTAAGGTGCACATGCTGGAGTCGTGAGGAGGTCGATGGTTACAGAGAAAAGGCCGACGATTGCAGACTCGTTGGTTAGTGAGAGGTTGATGGTGATTCTGGCTAATGATTACAGATCTGTTGGTCAGTGAGAGGGGTCGACGGCGATGCTCGACAGATCGGACATTTCTGTCAGCGAGAAGGGTGATGATGACACTTGACGGAGTTGGGAGTTCTTGGCGCCAGAAAACTTCTTTGATTATTTTTTTCGAAACTCTGATTCCATGAAGATAATTAGATGAGTGAAACTAATTGTTGTGTGTTATTCAGAGAGGGAACATGTACATATATACGTGAAGAGAGAATCGGATCATTTAGATAAGATCCGGATATGATAAGATTAAATCATTATATAATCAGGAAAAAAAAATCTAAACTAATAATCCTAATTATTTGCTATAATCTTGGATTTAATTAATCCCTATAATCGTGGGATTATGGCTATAATCTTGGATTTAACCAATCCCTATAGTCGTGGGATTATGGGATTCTACAGGGGGAAATGCTAAATATGAGCACCTTTATTGCATAATTTTCAACAAATTAAGAGAATTTAAAATATATAAACTATCTGCAATAGTCAATCTCAAGTGGTTATGATCTTTATTCACGTATATGGGCAAAAAACTTAGTTGCATTCTTCTGTTTGCTCTTTATATATAATTAAAGCGAGCTATATGCATTTATAAGGAATTTGCAATGAGTTCTCACCATTCAATACTTGTGAGCATTGCAGATTTCTTTACTTGTATTTTATATGACTTTGTGTGGTTGAAAGACCCATTCGAAGTACATGTGAAGCCTCATATTGGCAGGACTGAACATTTGATTTGAATTATTCAATCTAGAATTAGTTTAATCTCCTAAATTTGAGCTTCATCTTTTCTCGGCCCTGTGGTTGAGCCCCTTTCTAGTTGCCTAACTTGACTGCTTCATCATGCCATGATGCTTGGGAATAGTTTATTAACCTTAGGTGTACATGACAAGAAAGTCATCTTTTCTATAGGAGGATGAATGTTTTGGATCTGAAAGTCTTTTTGCTTCTGTAAAGTAATTAGCATAGATATTTATTATGTATTCGTGAGCTGTTTGCATGTGAAGTGTGTCAAATTGATATGATGTCATGTACATTCTAAGGGAAAATGCTGAATGTTAACATGCTCAATATAAACATTATTGTAAGTCGTGTTGGATCATGCTTGTTTTAAAATAAGGGTTGAGGGGCAATTTTGCTCTGAAAAGTCGTCACCGAGGGGCAATTTTGTTCGGTAGTGTAAAAAAGAAAGCAATTTTTCCTGTTAAAGTGTAAATTTGCTCCAAAAGTTTTAAATCTAACTTTTGAAAAAAAAATAAAGTAGATGATACAAGGACTTCTGGAGCAAATTTGCACCTTAACAAAAATGATGTGGATGACTTGTGGACTGCTATCTCAGTATATTTCATCAACTAATAGTTAAAATTAACTGGGATAATAGGCAGGGTAAAATTGCCCCTTAACCCTAAATATAATGTTTTACTCTATGGAGTCATGGAGAGATCGTACAAACTCTATCCTACAGAAAGCTATCATTTCATTTTAGGCAGTATAATATTTTTGTTTTTGACCATGGAATGGTATAGACATACTTCTTAGAGTTGACATTCTAGTAGCTCGAATTATCTAAAGGGAAGATTTGTGAGCTTTTCTGAACTTTGCCTAATCAAGAACACAATTAATCAAACTTCAGAAAACTTTATAAATCCTTAATCCAGGTGATTCATTCTCCATCTTCTGGTAACTGGGCAGGCACATCTCTGCATACTGATTTGGGTGATTTTCTGGTGGTGTAGGTGGAAGATGAAGCTCCTAAAGATGGCTTCAGAAGGGCAGTTCGAGCATTTGCAGAGGTAGAATGATGAAGTTCCATTATGAGCAACAGTGATTTGGGCTAAAAATTGTTTTAGTGATGCCATGAATATGCAGATAGGATCTAAGGATTATAGGATTGTTGCACTTTGTAGTGTGTGGTTACTGATAATAGTGCGAGGAAGAGCTCAAGCCAACACTTGGGAGTTATTGACTTGTTATGTGATTTCTTATTCCTGATTGTTTATAAGGTGGAAAGCCCCATATGGTTCAAAATTCATGACTCTGCTTTTTCTGTTTCATTGTGTGATAAAGTTTTCAACTTCATTTATAGAACAGAATAGATACACTGATCAGTTAGATGACTGATAAGGTTAAAAAATTGCAACTTATGCCAAACCCATTACGATTTATATACATCAGGTAGAGCAGGATAAGAAAATTTCAAGAGCTCAACACTTGGAAATCACTATAAATGGAATGTGAATTTGGACCACCTTGTCCTGAGGTGTTTAGAGCATGGAAAAACCTTACTGACAAAAGTGAGCTTCGGCAAGATTCTTTATTAAAAGCGTTGATTTTTTTTTCCCCCTGAAATGTCTTTTGCTTTAATGTTTTTTAAACCAACTAAACAATATCTCCTAATTAATGAAGTTCATTGAGCATAATTTTGAAATCTTAGAGTTATGAACTAATTGAGAAAATCAATGAAAAGTTTGTCGGAAAATTTGATTGGTTAGAAGAATTTGAATTCCAATAACATTACTTTATTTGTATGAAATCCTATAGAGTACCTATACTTTTTATGTATAAAAACATATTGTGTTTTTGGCTAATAAAATTTCTAAATATGGATTTTCCCACCAACTTTCCCTAACTAATTTTAATTGAATTTCTTAATTCATTTAAAGTTGTTTATGGGTCTTTACAATAAGAATTGGGGAGAAAGCATTTGGAGGGTGACACGAAAAATGGTGGGATGTGTATAATTATGATATGTGAATTACCTTATACACAATCTATTCTTGTAAATCATTTTCTTTTTTAACGTATTAACTAATCAATTGAGAGCATCCAAAGTGGGTCCCTCTCTTAGCCTCACTGGTTGCTATAGTTATTAAATCCGGACTAGACTGGCCGATTCGAGTCAAAAACAGGTCAACCGGTCACCTAGCTGATCCAGTTCGGCCACATAACTAGTTTTGTATTTTTTTTTTAATTTTTAAAAAATAATTTAATTCATATTTTTATTTTATTCAAAATTTTATATTAATAATTTTGAAATCTTCACTCATCACCAGTCTTGCCCTAGATTAACTTTATTTTGACTCCAATCTGACCTACTGACCCTTAACCCACTACCTCGATTGATTTAGAGGCCAGTTCGAGTTTAATAACCTTATTGGTTGCACCTACTTATGGTTAATGCTAATGGTTATTTAAGGTATGTCACGTGTGCTCATTGTTTACACAACCTTTGGAATTGGATAGAGGTTGAGGCACGATGTATAAATAAAGCTTGGCTCATACTAGGAGATTTTAGTCAAATTCTTTATTCAAATGATAGATTTAAGCAAGTCATTGAATAGTTAAAGTTAGAGGTGGTAATGCGGGCCAACTCACCTAGCTTGTCATGAGTTGTAGGCCTAACGGGCCTGCTGAAAAAGCCCACTTTCAAGAGAAACCCAACCCGCACTCGCTTGAGGCCCGCCAACACCCCCTCTTTTTTTTTAAATTTTTTTTTTAATGTGGATCATGATGAAAAACAGACATAAAGTGGGAAATCCTCATTGAAAATGGATCCCAAAACCTCTCTCTTATACTATCTTTACTAGCTCTGTTGACACTAGAAGGGATCCAAGTCCCCATCCTCACAGTTCATACACTTACATCATGACATTAATCCAATCAAGTGACGAACATAATGCACATTCATCTCCATGCCATGTCATTACAATTTCTCCTACAGGTTTGGATTGGGTCAACCCGAATTTTGGTTGACTGGCATTCTACCAACTGAAACCCACTAGAACTTGAAGATTGGCCAAACTCATTACTAGCTCTAGACTCATGGTGCTACTAAGTTTGAATCAACTTTAAATATAGCACCAAAAGGAAGATGATTTAGTGCCAGTTTAGATTAGTTAATTTTAAATGATTTTGCGCTACACAAAAAAAATATGTGAATGGAGTTTTATCATTACAAAAGTGATTATTTATTTGTCGTGAAATCTGATGGCCACTAATTTTAAATATGATTCATGTCAAAGAAAGGAGCCATCAGTGGAAGTGCGTTCATTCAGCTACACAACAATGTTAGTTCAGATTGTCATATTATGTATATATGCTGATAATGTCATGTTATTTTTTCAAAGGTACTTTAGAAAATACCTTTTCTTTTACAGACAAGGATGATAGACTTTGTTGGAATAAGATTTCAATTGGTTCCTCATAACATGAAATACAAATTTTACATGGAAGCTCTTGAGGAATAAGAATATTATTTTCTGGTACAAAAAGCGAAATAATATAATACTCTCTACTTCCTATCTTTAATGTAAGAGCTATATAATTAGTTTGTGAATAGTGAGAAAATTAGTCAAGTTAATTATTTATTACACATTTATATTGGTTTTCCCAGAATATCCTTTTTTAATCATGACCTTACTATATGCAATCAATAAGGATAAATTGTGAAAAATAATAAATCTGAGAAACAAAATGGATTGAGGCATTTTGCTTGGACCAAATTAAACCCTTAGTCTAACTCTTATATTTAGGATCAGAAGTAGGTAGTATTCATTATATTCTTCTTATCATTATTAAAAAATATATATTTATTTTTTTTCTCTGAAAACAATTTTTGTAGCAAAAAAAAAAAAAAAAAATTAACATTAGCTATAATAAACCTAAAAAGAGGACCGTGCATGTAAATTGTTCGCAAAACATTTTATCGTCAATTTTTAAAAGATGAGTTGATTACAAGTTTTTTTTTATGTTATATAAAGATGATATTTTTTTTTTCAATAAAAAAAGTTACTCTTACACATCTGAAAATTGTAACAATGGAAGATGCTAACCACTAAATCATCATACAAACTAAACACATCTTTTTGTTTTTTTGGTGACCTCTCATGTTTATTTTTTATATAGGTAAGAATCTATTCTAAAAGAAAAAGATCAATAGTTATCACTGATCAGAGTTCAGAAGGATATAATTACCATTTCCATTTTTTAATTGAATAAAACAACAAAACATTTAGACTAAGAAGACAAGAAAAATAGTAATAAGGAAACTATGATTTATTCTTTTGACAATCATGAACAAGGATCCATTTACAAAATACCAACCACTCAAGAATCCACATTTGTGAGTATATAATACAATGTTTAACAGACTCTGTTTTTATGCTTACAATTGACTATTGAGTGATTAGAAGAACAAATCTATTTCTTCTGTAACAAAAATGTAAATAGTGTGACTAATTAATAAGAAATAGAGAGCCCAAAAGAAAAAAAAAAAAAAAAAAACTCTTTCTCTCCTACTCGTTGGCTGTACATTTCAGTCCTTTGCTTTTATAACTGTTCCAATATTCCTTCTCACGAAGGAGGAAAATAGACAAAAATTCAGAGATCATCATTGACAGATGAATTCCAAAACCTCTTTCTGTTTCTATCTTCACATTGTCACAGTTTAGACACTTCCTATGATCTGACATTAATCCAATTCTGAGAAGAACATAATGCACATTCATCTCCATGCCATGGAATCGCACTTTTTCCTTTTCTTCCATCTTTGCAACATGTGAATGGCTTTACGACTGAGAAATCATTTCCCTCTGGACTTTCTGGTTCATCCATTATTTCATCATAAGCATCCTCAAAACTTGTAATCCCCAACACACTCACTGGTGAGGAAGCAGTTTCTTCTTCGGGTGAAGATGGTTGTGGTGGTGTTGTTACAACAGATGAATAGTCCCTTGACACAAATGGGTGCCTAAGTAATTCCTCACATGTCCACCTTTTTCCTGAGTCTCTCTCAAAACACTTCCTCAAAAAATCCAAACCCTCCTTTGAAAAATGGGTTGGTAGTTTAGGTATCTCATCACCAAAAGAAATCTTCAAAAGAAGAGCCATTGGGTTTGAATCATACTTAGAAGCACCCCAAGGAGGCCTACCAGTAGCCATTTCGATAACAGTACATCCCAAAGACCATATATCTGCAGCAAAATCAAGCTTCTCATTCCTCAAAACTTCAGGAGCCATCCATAGAGGGGTCCCACTAACACATTCCAAAGACTTGTTATTCTTCTTCTTCATCATCAAACCTTCATTTTTCAAGTCCTCCACCTTCCTCGCACATCCAAAATCTGCCAATTTGATGTCCCCGCAAGACCCCAGAAGCACATTTTTGCACTTAAGGTCACAGTGCACAATCCCATTACCATGAAGAAAATTGAGGCCTTTAAGAATTTCTTTTGTGTACAAACGAACCACATCTTCTGGTAATGATCCACCAAATTTCTCTGTAATATCAGCCAAACTACCCCCAGCCATGTACTCCATTAGAACGTTGAGATCATCTCCATCTTTTTCTGACCCCAAGTATTGGACTATATAAGGAGATGGTTCTAGATTCTTGAGAATCTCAACCTCATTCTCTAAAGCTCCAAATTCAGCCCTTGTATGTGTTGATTTAACAACAAAGAGTCTTCCTGTGGATTTGCTCATGGCTAAATGAACAGTACCAAAAGATCCAGATCCAACCAATGTTCCCTTCACCCATTCCCCACGTTTCGGAGATACAGATGTAGAAACTCTGGCCATAACGCTCTTTTATTCCACAAAATATCAAATCGATCTCGAATTGAGAAATCCCCAATTCGAAATATGAAATTTGTAATTCACAATTCATACGGTTTGCCACAAATTCTGCAAATCCAACGAACATTCATACACAGAGGCTTTAGAAGAGGACGTTCTAGAGAAGAGAGAACTAAATCAATCAAATATTCACACATACATACACAAACAAGCGATTCATCACTTCCAACATTACGAAAATTCCGAAAATTCCAGAAATTACAGAAGACAAGAAAGCTTCAATCAAATCTACGTAGATTAATTATTGTACAACGGGGAGGAACCTTGAAAATGTTGTCAGATCAAAAAGAGTAGAGCGGTTCCCCGCGAATCGGGAAAACCGCCCTGTGTGAGGGAGAAGCCTCTCTGTTTCACAAGGGGTCCAGGAGCGCAGAAGATTCAGAGGGAGAATTTGAAACCATATATATAAAGGCGTCGGACATAGATATCTGGTAATAATCCGTTAATTTACCTGTTTTTTTGACCTGGAATTTACCTGGTTTTTTTTGTTGACCAAGAATTTCCCCTGTTTTTTCTTTCTTGACCTGACAGAATTTACCTGGTTTAGATTTTAGACAAAAGTACATTTTTGGCTCTGAACTTTATCTGAAGTTACATGTTAGTCCATTAGTTGTTTTTATTGGGCATTAATCCTTTAATTTTATCTTATGTTTCCCTTATGGTATTTAATTTTTTTTATTCCAATTCAATCACATAACTTTAGAGTTTAAATTTTGCTTGGTATTTTAATTTTATAAAATTTCAATTTCGTTCTTTTTTTTTTGTTCGAAATTTTGTTCATTAACTTCACCTTATGTTTTACCTTTGATATTAATTGGTATGGTTCTGCATGAAGTATTATTATATTATATATATGTGTGTGTTATAGGAATTCAAAGGGCAATTTTGTTTATTCCATCAAACATCTTGCATGGTATTCAACTTTCAAGAAGGGCACGTAGAGCAAGACAAATAAAATAACATATTTATAGATGAAAACCCTTTGAGGTTGAAGCTTTGAAAAAGATTATATTTTTGATCAAATAAAAAACTAACATATATTCAATATTGAATCATTCTACATAATTTTATTATTTAAAAGAGTCATTTTGTATTTAATAGATTATTAGAAATATTTGATATCTCTTTTATATATATTTTAAATTATTCTAAGAATTTTTTTTAATTATATTAGTGATTTTTCTTTTTAGGATTTATTCTAGATATATGAGCTGTGATTTCAAGAATATTATTTAGTATCTTATTATTATATTCTTGATTTGATTTTTGATAGATGACATCTTTTTCTCAATATCTTCAACATATTTTAGAATTTTTTTAAAATGTTTTAAGTCATGTTAGGGTTAGAAATTTTCTTTATTTAAAAACCAAATTGTCCGCAGATTACAAGAGTATGCATAAGAAGTTTCTTTTTGCAAGTATTTACTTGTGAGTTTGTATTTGTGATGGAATACGATTAGGTTGTAAGAGTTTGATCAATTTGCACTTTAATAGCTAAGGCTTTAGAGATAAGTTCCTCTAAGGTTTTAGCTAGTTAAATCCCATATTTTACGGTTTTTATTCTATAATTCCCATATTAATTGATATTTAGAGACATAGGTTACTTGAAAAAGCCCAGGTAATGTTTAGTGAAAAGGAGCAACCAAAGCTTGTATTCCATATAAGGTGCTGCATCAACAATAAAATTTGTAATATGGTAGTTGATGGTGGGATATATGTGAATATATATTGCTAATAGTTTACAAGTGGAAAAGTTGGATTTACTTACCACTGAGCACCCACACCTTATACCTTGCAATGATTGAATCAATATTAATCCTATAAATTGTAAGTGATTAAGAAAGTTTTTATATCTTTTTCTATTGGCATGTATAATAGGCAATTACTTTGTGATGTTGTGCCAATGCAAAGTTGTCATGTTTTACTTGATCACCGATGACAATTTTTTTATCCAATTGCCACGGATGACTAAATAATAATAGATAACAATTTTGCATTGGCACATCACAAAATAATTCATCATTATACTTGCTAATAGAAAAAGATATAAGGACTTGCTTAATCACCTAAAATTTATTGGATTTATTCAACAGTGGCAAGGCGTAGGGTACTCAATGGTAAGTAAATCCAATTTCTCCACCAGTAAGTAAGCTACAGACAATATTTGCATATATCTCATCGTCAATAGCCCTATTACAAAAGATTACCTTGGCTCTTTCTAGCAACCTATGGCTCTAAATACCAGTTGATATGAGAACTATATAATAAAAACTATAAAATAGGGGATTTGAACCTCTAAAATTCTAGCGGAACTTGCCTCTAGATTCTTAGCTATAAAAGGGTTTCACCAGAGTTTATTAGACTCTTGTAACTTAACCCAATTCTAATTAAGAACACAAACTCACAAGTAAATACTTGCAAAAGAAACTTCTTGTTCATAATTTCATAATCTGCCAATAACTAGTTACAACTCGGTCTTAAAATAAAGAAAATTTCTAACCCTAAAGATATTGAGGATAAGATGCCATCTATTAAAAATCAAACAAGGATTTAACAATAAGTTATCAAATAATATCCTTGAGATCCATGTTTAGCACATCATATATCTAGAATAAATTCTAAAAAGAAAGACTACTGATAAAATATAAAAATTCTTAGGATAATTCAAAATATCTAAAAGATATATAAAATCTTTGTATTTCAGATAACGATGCTTTGATGTTGTGAAACTAGTGTCTAATGCCCAATGAGTAATGACAAATATAATCAATGAAAATGCCTTTCATGAATCTGAATTTGTATAGCATCCATAATACATAATTTGCCATTATGATAGGGCAAATACACAATGTTGTCAGATATAGAATTTGAACCTTTACACAAATTACATAATCTAATAGTCAAGCCTAATATAACACCAATACAAGAAGAGAAATACTTGCATACCCTCAGAATGCTAGCTAATATGAACTCTGACCAATAAAAATTCTTGTTTATGTAACTTCTTGTAAGAAAGAATTTTAGCAAAGAAGGGTGCCAACAAGGGGGGATTAATTAAACAACTAGTAAATGATAATAAAAATTGAAAAGTAAAAGAATAGAAAATGGCTTTGTTATTGATTTCGGCGGAATACAGGAGAATATGTGAAGAAGGGAAGTGATCAGAGTTGGAAGAAAGTCTGTTCCCTAATTTACAAGGTAACCCCCCCCTTTTATAATGTTGGACTAACCAAGCTGGTAGGTTGGTTCCACTTTTGGTGACCTCCAATGAATCTAGGGGGTGGTTGCTACTTCTGTGGATTTGGATACCTTAATCAATTTGATCGAGTAGATGAGGGAGCAGCTAGGCTTGCTTTGGGCTATAGGAGGTTGGACCTCTCTTGTTGGGCTTGTCCTAGTGTACAAGCCCAAATAGCTGAATTTTGGGGCCACAATAAGTTCACCACTCTTTGGGTCAAAGATAGATTTGACCAAGAGCGTATCTTCGATCTTGGCCATTGGCCATTGGTATCTACTCATGATTTGGGATCTGCAGCGATTTACCTCTTTTTCATTTTCTTTCTTGATCGTCTTCTTTTCTTTCTCTTTAGTATCTCATCATTTTCTTTGTCAGCTTCATTAGGGTTTGTAGTTGTGCTTGTCGGGTTTGGGTGCTCATGGTTTGCTCACTTCAGTGTGGTTGACTCATCCTTCTAGTTGGAGGTAGCCATTGTTGGTGGTTTCAAGCCTTTTGCTCCGGTGGTTTTTCCCATATCTCTTTCAATAAGTGACTGAGTTCCAAAAAGGTACCTTCCAACTGTCTATTTTCTTTCATACCAATTATATTGTTGAAAATCATAGCTAGGGTTCTTCCTTCATGTTTATTTCTGGTTCAATTCTGTGTTCTTCTCTCTCTCTCTCTCTCTCTCTCTCTTGTTTGTTAGTTTTACAACTTCTTCAAAGGGATGAACCTTTAGATTGTCCTTATGTAACACCCCATTTCTTTTAATGTATACTTATGAATTATTATGCAATTCATTCATATTTATGAATAGGATATCAATACAGATACTAACGTCTCGGTTGTACCCTCTGATGCCATTGCTCTTTAATAATTCTGATACCACGTTCGGATATTGATACCCTTATCATGGGCACATATATTATCTTTATGTGGGTTGATATTACCAAATATGTAGGTATTTTGATAATATGATGAAGTGTTCTGATGCTGCCTTACTCTATCGTGTCTATGTACATACATGTTCATACACATCTCATGTGGTCACTCAAGTCTATTAAAATAACCAAGTATAGTCAAGATACATTTATTACAGATAACCAACAGGACTTTGAAGTTCTTCTCCTTTGTTCTCTATCTTTCCAAGATTCCTTGTTTACCCCTCGAGCCGCTCGCTTCAACTATATGTTAGTTATATAAAGGGTGAGATTCACAAGAATCTCAGTTGTAACCAACATTCAATCATATAAAATGTACATTCATAAAGCATGCTAGACAAACCATCATTTCAGTAACACATAATACATTCATCATTCAGTTCACAATATGCAGCATAATTCACATTCACGAGACCCATTGGCCTATTACCACAGCGCTTGGTATTCTAGCTTTACAACCTTGGGCTTCTGCCCTTCTTATTTTGAATGCTTCTACTAGCCTAAGGACATGTTGGTCCAATAGGTCTTAGGGCTTTTGGATATATTGGTTCTCATCATTCTCGATGGTAAAAATACACACACAGAACAATACACAGTATATGAGAGAAAGAGTTACTAACTGAACACCCTTCCAAAGACCTTTTCTTTTTCGAGCTAAGCCAATCTTCAAATCCTGGACAAATATTGAATCCTATATTTAGAATTCATGTAGATGGGTCTTTACTTGATCCTATGCCAACAGCATAATGAACATTATATTATTCTTGACCCACTTCTATTCTTGTTCTTTACTTTATTTGTTGGTTATCTTTAGGATACTTATATTATGTCAAATATGTATCTAATTTATGACATATTAGTCTCTAGATCATACCTCTATTCCTTAGGATCTTACTTATCACAATTTACTTTAAATGCTGTAAATTTGCAGGTCTTCCTTAAGCTGCCATATCTATCTATCAACTTTGAAAATTCATAACTTAATCTAGGAAATTCTAATTGAGGTGGTTTCAATTCCTATTTAAAGCTCTTTAAGTCTTATTTATGGGAAAAATATCATTCTCTGCCAATTTTAAGCTTAGGAAGTCTACTATCAATCTAGAAATTTAAGGATGAATGTGATTTTGTTAATTTTGAGGTTGGAAATGGATTTTATGGGCAAAATTATGTGAAAATGACTTGTGGTATGATTTTTAGATGATTGGGTAGAAAACCCTAACTTTGGGAACTTAAGGATAGTTGCTGCCATATTGCATTTTCTGGGAGATAGATTGTTTGTGGTGAGATTTTGAATGGTAACCTTGTTCAATGATTGTGATATTTTCTATATTGATAGTAGATGTCCTAAGCTTTACATTTATACATAAAATGTGTTATTTGGGTTAGTAAATTGTAAATTATGATCTGTTGAAGTTTAGGCATTGAATTTGGAATGATTTTTGTGACAGTGAGGATTGGTCAAAGTTTCTGGAATTTTGTGCTTAAAATTTGTAGATAATGATATTTTCCTGTAAATAGGACTTAAAGAGCTTTAAATAGGAACTGGAACCACCTCAATTGGAATTTCCTAGATTAAGTTATGAATTTTCAAAGTTAATTGATAAATCTAGTAGCTTAAGGAAGACCTACAAATTTGTAGCATTTAAAGTGAATTGTGATAAGTAAGATCCTAAGGAATAGAGGTATGATCTAGAAACTAATGTGTCATAGATTAGATACATATTTGACATAATATTAGTATCCTAAAGATAACCAACAAATAAAGTAAAGAACAAGAATAGAAGTAGGTCAAGAATAATATAATGTTCATTATACTATTGGCATAGGATCAAGTAATGACCCATCTACATGAATTCTGAATATAGGATTCGATATTTGTTAGGGATTCGAAGATTGCAGGAGCTCAAAAAAGAAAAGGCCTCCAAAAAGGCGCTCAGGTAGTAACTCTTTCTCTCATATATTGTGTATTGTTCTATGTGTATGTTTTAACCATCGAGAATGATGAGGACCAGTGTGTCTAGAAGCCCTAAGACCTATTGGACTAACGTGCCCTTAGATTGGCAAAGCATTCAGAATGAGAAAGGCAGAGGCCCAGGGCTGTAAAGCCAGAATACCAAGCGCTATGGTAATGGACCAGTGGGTCTCGTGAATGTGAATTATGGTGCATATTGTGAACTAAATGATGAATGTATTATGTTAGGATCAGCAGGCACAATGGAAGAATTATAAAAATTTTTACCAATCCTAATCCAAGATCTATCAACAACGTTTAAATCGGGTTAGAAAAAACTCGTACCTTTTTGAATTAGGGTTTTCACGATCTCTAGGAGCCAATACGTTAGGTCCGCTCCCTCTACTGGTATCCGCACAAATGCTCTCCTACAGAAACTGTGTGCTAGCACCTCCAATGTCTCCTAGGGTTTCCCTTATGGCTCTGAATTTTCATGTGTGTATGAGTCTATATGCTCTATCAAGTTTATAACCCATGAGGGCTATATTCAAATTTCAAAATTAATCAACAATTAATTATCTTGATGAGCTAATTAAATAAATTCAGTTTAAAATAAATTTGTCCAACAGTTTTAATTTAACCTATTTATTTAATCCAAATAAAGAGCCATTAGATTTAATTTATCTTCATAAATTAAGTATGAGATACTATATCTCTATCATGTTAGTTATTAAATTTAATATATCTTAATAAATTAAATTTAAAACTAACACAATATAATAATATAATATATATATATTTACATATATATATATATATATAATATAAGATATGTATTTCGAAAATATATATCTATATAATATTATTAACGAATTTTATATTATATAAATATAAATATAAAATTCGTCCACCGTAAATTAAAGATTATCTCGTGTTGGGTCATTCTTGTATGTGACCCTGTAGGCCTATATGAAGTTGGTAGTGGGCTAATAACTATATTAACCCACAAGTCATAAGTAGCCTCTAGCAAGACATTACAACTACCCAATTCATATAAGGATTGTTAACATGATGCAACCTGTCATACAACCATGTCACGTCCCTTTTGTCACACGATATATCGTCAAGGATGAGGCATGGATAATGTCATCCTCTTGTTCCTGACCATTACTTTCTCAATTTCTGAGAAGCCTGACAATAGAAATGGAAATTCCTTTCTATTGTAGTATGGCCATACATTTCTTAGACTTACTCATCGAGGGGCCCAGTAATATCTCTCTACTAATGTAAGGGACAAATTCCATCTTGATCATTCATATTCCTCTGCATGAAAAACCACCAAGCCCGATCATAGCTTTATCATCACCTAGTCAAAAGTGACTTTTGACTAGTTTAAAGCTTAGCAACTCTTATGTAGGAATTCATGATGACCTCAAGTTTAAGGGCATTGTGACGTGGTTATACATGAGAAAAGCTTATGACTTGATCCATGTAGCTTTCTCATAGTGGGTCAATTCAGCACCTTGTACTTTTACAAGTGCCTAAGACTTTGATTCATATCTCCCTATCTTATCAAAGTCATACTGGTCTTATTTCAACTTTGCTCCCGTATAGATGACTGACCAGGGACATTTTAGGATAATCTTTATGATTTATCCAAGGATACAATTATCATAGTTAACATACAAATAATATGATAACAAAATGGAGAAATTTCATTAAATTAATAATGTTCAAAGTATAATGATTGGCCTTTTGGGCACAATTTCCAACATATTATGTGTTGCTGAAATGATGGTTTGTCTAGCATGCTTTGTGAATGTGCATTTTATATGATTAAATGTCAGTTATTACTGAGATTCTCACAAATCTCACTCTTTTCATAACTAACATACAGCTGAAGCAAGCGGCTCAAAGGCCAAAAAGGTAATCTCGGAAAGATAGAGAATAAAGGAAAAGAACTCCAATGTCTTGTTGGTTATCTGTAATAAATGTATCTTGACTAGACTTAGTCATTTTGATAGACTTGATTGACCACATGAGATGTATATGAACATGTATGTACATAGACACGATAGAGTAAAGCAGTATCAAAACACTTGATCATATTATTAGAATACCTACATATCTAGTAATATTATCCCACATAAAGATAATATCCGTGCCTATGATAAGTGTATCACTAATTAGTCACATATCTCATGAGATATCTGGGTGGCATCTTCTCATTAAGCTAACCTACAAGGAAAAGCTAAAGGGCTTAGGGGGCATGCCACAGTGATCCAACCTTAAAGCTACTTTATCAAAAATCTACTTTATGCACATGTAGCTTAAAATGACGCCACTTGTCTCAGGGACTGCCAAAACATGCCAAGTGTCTAGTAATGCCCTTAAGATGGTGCCAAATGTACATAGACATCGATATATTTTATCTGATTGCTTTCACACACCGAGCCCTCATATAATTTAGGGAATTATTCTCTACCCTGAAGGGCTACATCATATAGTCCCTGAAAATCATTCTATCTTTCAAACATTCTTGGGACTCTCGTCAAATTGGGCTTAGCAGTCTACTTGATTTAGACTAATTCTCAAGCTTTTAGGTTCAAGATTTGGGATATTACACCTGACCTCTTGACTCAGATTTTTGTCAAATCTTCTTCCTTTAGTCTTGGGGTTGTCTTGGTCACATGCTCTATTTTTTTTCTCTGATTGGATTGTATTTGAGATTCAACGTTCCTTATATTTTTCTGTTGGATTCTTTGCTATTTTTGGGTTGAATATGAAACTCCTTTACTTGATTTGGGTATTTTGTATTATAGGGCGTGAAATTCTTGACCTTTAATGTATTTGTACTTTTGGGTGCGTTTTGATATTTTCTGTAGGGACCATCTTATGGTTGAATGAGCACCTTCTTATATGGATTTGTTTCTTTATCGTTTTGGCTTGTTTGTGTAGGTATGTCTGAAATAGGTAGTGCATCTATAGAGGTGACCAACCTACCGGAGGTTAGTATCGGTATTGTCACCCTGGGGGGTGACTTGGGGTTTGGCTCGTCGTTTAGTGTAGGTGAGGAAGTGGACCAACCTGCGGGTGGTGTTAAGCTAGAAGGTGAGGGAGAGAAACAAACTACAATAGTGGCTTTTGAGGACACATGGATCTTAAAGGAGAGTATAGAAGCCACGCTTAGGCCTAGGAACCTAAGGAGTATTTGTACGATCTATGGTTTACTTGGAACTGTTCACCTGAGAGCTCCTGTAGTTGGTGAAAGGATGGATAGTTGCTCTGAGAGCTGGGCAACAATATATATAGATCCTTTTAAAGTATAGAGTGACGTTTCTACTGCCTTCGTTAATGGTGACATGTGTAGACACTTTGACTTAGCTCTTTCCCAGTTTATCCCACATGTATGACAGGATGTTGTGGCAGTGGAGGTTCTAGTTAGATAAATAGGGATAGTTTTCAATATGGGGGACTTGCTTCATACCTACTATCCGGTTATAAAGATACCCAAAATGTACACTTTGTTTGGCTAAACTGGAAAAAGAATTTTGATAAAGAAGGGCCAGTTTCATATCGAGGTTGGGAAAAGAAGTACCTATTTGTGGAGTTGTTTGCCTTGGTTGGAGATGCTTTAGGGATCCATACTAGGTGGAACCCTACTAGTAAGTTTACTTTTGGTTTTGGTTGGTTTGTATGAACATGCCTACCAAGCATTCATATAGTGTTTATATAGATGTCAGTAAGGATAGGAAGGCCCTTTTAGGTTGTTCAGAGGAACCTACCAAGCATATATTAGCTTTATTTGTAACTGAGAAGGATTGCATGACTTTACTTACACCCAAAGTTGCAACTCCAAGTATTGCCTTGCCCTCTTGTAAAGTTCATCTTTGTGATTTGTGATGTTTATGTGTGTTATTTGTGCAGGGAAGTTGATTATGAAGTCAAACCTTTTAGGGTACTACACGACGAAGAGGCAAGAGCAATAAAGCTTGTCAAGGAGGGTCAGTCGAATATGCCATTTGACCAGGTAGTGTCAACTATTACCGCAGAGCCAAGGAAAAGCAAGAACATGGCAAGATCTAGCAAGAAGAGAAAAGGTCGCGAGTCTCTGTCTGAAGGCGATGGTAGTAAGTCCCCTTTTCCTACCTCAACATATTCTATCTTTGAGCTCTTGTTCCTTACAGATCAAGCTCAGTTGGAGTCCCTAGATCTCTCAGTCATCCTTTCTTCCCGTGTTGATAAGATCTTCTATGTATGTTTACCTAATTGCAATATCCTAAATTTTGGGATTAGAGGCTTGAAAATAAGCTTGAATTCAATAGACTGTAAGCCCTGGTTAAGCAAGTGTCCTAAGAGGGCATAATGATATTCCTTTATATCTTTATGGTATTTAAGGAAATAAAATGGTGAATTAAAGAGCATGGGAAATGATAGAACAAGGAAATTAGTGGTCAAACACAACATGAATATGTTTAGAACAAAAATTGTAAACTTTTGAATTTGCTGCTAGTGAGTTTCCTTGTATAGCAATCTTATTGTGTGACATTTTTAAATACGAAAATGATGCCCAATGCCTATGATATTTTCCAAAATGAAAGTAGACTTATCAAGCTTTAATTTGATAGGTCATTTAGAGCTATACACAAAGAGTTATGTATTTTTGAAGTTAACCTAGCGATACTAGCGATTTTCAGTGGTAGCATCCAAAAACAATAATTCTTGGAATTGTGAGCTTCCAATTGGCTAAAGGATATATTTTTCCTTGAAATAAGACTTAATAAGGGTCATATAGCCTTTAGAATCACACCAATTGGATCTCTATAAATAAAGATATGAATTTTCAAAGTTTTATGAAAATTTTGTCAAGTATTCCAGTTAGTGAGAAAATAGAAATAAATGTAAGGGCAAAATGGTCATTTGACCAATAAAGCAAGCAACCATTTATTTTTCCCTTTAATTGGGATAAATGTTGGCTGAAGTAGGGAGCAAGAAAGTTTAACCCCAAGTAAACTAACCATAGTTAAGTAATTAACCACTTGCTTTTTAAGGAGCCACAAGACTGTGACACAACGCACTTTATAGACTAAGCATTTATGTTAAGTGAAGATAAAGACCAAAGCTCCCTCTCTCCTCCTCATATTTCATCCAGTTCTTGAAATAGAGGGGAAAATAGTTGAAAAATGGAAGAGGAAATAGAAAGAAGGAATAATGAAAATTTCTGAGATTTGGAGCCAGTTTCACCCCCGATTCTGCATTTTTAGCTTTCGAAGTCTTCTATAATGTTGCTCTACTTGATGAGATTTTTCTTTCTATGGCTTTGGATTCTTAATCAAAAGTGTTTGGAGCCATCTACCTAGGGGAAGTGTTGCCAAAATCAAGAACCAGTTGTAGAATCGAGTAAAGGTAAGTATAAGCTTCGATTTGAGCTTTATGCATTTCTTGGGTTGCCCTATGATTTCATCCAAGCTAAAATTTTAGGGCTATATGTTTTTTTACTCATGAAAATGATGATCTATGAGAATTAGTGATGATATTAGACATGTTTGATAGTGGAATTGACAAACTGTTGATTGCTGCTTGAAGTTTATGGGAGGCAGTCTGTTTGTGATGAAATTTTGATTGGCCAAACCTGATCCAAATGTTATGAAAATTTCCAAGATTAAAGTAGACATCTTGGGCTTTAATTTAATAGGTTTTATAAGCAATTTGAACTAGTGGATTGAAAGTTATAGATTTTTGAAGTTGTGCCTGTTTCTAGACTTGATTCTGGAATAGTGTCGGAATTTTTGTTATTCTGTAATTTTGTGGTTGTAGATGGTGGTTGTTCATATTTTTCCTGTATAGAGAACTTAATAAGCTTTCCATATATCATTGAACCACTCTATTTTGATTTTTGTGAATTTAGTTATGATTTTTGGATGTTGAGCCAAGAACAGAGGATTTCTTGGCCGTGACCAGAAGAATTGCTTGGCCACGACCTAAAAGCTTCTGACCTACTCTTAGCTGTGGCCAAAGGTTCTTGGCAGCAGAAAAAAAGTTACTGACCATTTCTTGGTCGCGACCAACACCCAATTTCAGCATTTTATATTTTTGAAAGACGGTGATTGGTCTAGCTCTCCATAACCCTTTTAGGCATTTGTTTAAGTTTCTAATAGCTACTTGAAGGACTCAAATAATGCCAACCCAAGTACTTTGGAGTTATTAAATAATTAGAATAGGTAATAACTTGTTGTCCTTAATTCTAATTTATAGGATTTGATATCTACCCTGAGCACAAGAAATCAATGCAAGAACAAGACCGGAAAGACCAAGGTAGTAACGCTTTCTCTTATATCATGTATAATGCTTTGCATGTATGTTCATATCATCAAATTTTATGAATATTAAGAATGTTATGAATGTTACAAATGTTAAGAATGTACGAATGTTAATAATGTCAAGAGTGTTATGAATGATAAGAATGTCAAGAATGTTATAAATGTTACAAATTGTCAAGAATGTATAACTGCAATGAATGATGTTATGAGATGAATGTTTATATACTCTGTGACATTATATGTCATATAAGTGAATTATTTCTACTGAGATTCATATGATCTCATTCTTTCTAATGACTAAACTACAATAAGGGCAAGTGGCTTAAAGGGCAAGCAGGTAAATAAGGATGGCTAAAACATGCAGATAAGGGCTTAGGACTTTTGTTGGTTGTCAAATTTTTAGGAATTGTATATAACTTACATGTGTGTGTGTGTGTGTGTATGTAAGTATATTGAAAGACTAGTACTAGAAGACATGTCGATTGTATACCCAAATATTAGTATGTAGCCTTGGTAAAGGAACTAAGAATGAGCAAGAAATAATATGGCTGAATAAATGAGCAGTGAATCACTCTAATTGAATTAAATAAAGACGAGAGTCGATGAGTAGTAATGAAGTTGCGAACCACTAAAGGACGCTTCTGCAAGTGTTTGAAATTATTCTGAAAAAAAAACCCACTCAACTATAGTTTGAATCCTGTCTTAAGATTGTGAATTTAAAATGATTTTGTGAAAGTGGTTTGGACTTATTGTGTACAAGATCATCCAATCGATTATGAGAAGAAGGCAATATAGTTTACCTGTAGCTTCCCTAGTTCGTTTCCTTTTTAATTTGTTTCTCATCATTGCTTGGTGTCACATGAAAGGAGTGATTCCTAAGCTAGCTTCATCAGTCTAGGATCTACAGCAATTGGTGGCTAAGAAGGAGAAGTCTGTTCAGGAACTGCAATAGTTTGTGGCTCGCATGGCCAACCAATAGATCAAGTATGTTGTCGAGCAAGAACAGGCTGTGAAGGAATTGTCACAGGCTAAGAGTGAACTATTAGTCCTTCATGTCAAGAATAGTAGGCTCAAGCGGCAGCTCGAGGAGATCTCAATTGAAGCAATATTCCACACGTATGCTCAATTAAAGAAAGAATTCAAGGATGGTAAGTCCAGCCTATGGGACCTTGGATCAAAGGAACATTGAATATGAGTGTATGTTCAATTGTTGATTGGAGGATGATAGCTTTGTCGTTGGGGCTAGAGATGGGAAGTAGTAATGGGTGTATGTGCCCTACTATAAAGAGCTTCTCTTTTGGTGGCTTGTGTGCCATTTTGTATTTGTGTCTATTCATCTTCTTGATAGGGCATATCTTCTTTGGACATCTTTTCAACTTGGTCTCTTTTTGTTTTATGCTATTGCGCAGCATGATCATTGCCTCTGGTGCATTGGTTCATGCTTATGACAAAGTAGTTTTATGCCTAAATGCATTGCTTTATGCACTTTATTTGCTTCTTATCCATATCCGTATGTTTATAAGTGTTGGTAGATTGTTGTCATAAGGCTTGACCAATCATGGGTTCTTGGCTAGTATGTACGCCATTTTCCGTAGTTTGTGTTTTGTTGTAATGCAAAGCATTTATGGTTTACTTGCCATGTATAAGTGATAGCGTTATGCTTGATAAGGTCATGTAGCATGCTAGGCACTGGTTCATGTGTTTATAATCTATATATATGTTGCTCTACTTGGTAGGTCGAAGAGACGCGTCAAGCATACGTTTACAACTAATAAGTAGAAGTTCATGCATTTCACTTTGATTGGTAGGTCGAGATGACATACCAAGCATCGTCTTGTGATTTGGCTAGATCGTAGTGTTCTTGATGCGAAATTGTAAGCCCAAGAAGAATAGTTGAAGTAACAACCCATAATGAAATTATAAGTCAGTGAGCCAAATGACTTGCTATGATTCATGTTTGGGGATGTTAAGTCAAGTTATCCAAACAAAATGGAACAAGGAGAATCTTGTTTTGTATTGTAAAGTGATTCATAATGGAGGGATCAATGGTCAGCAATACTATAGTTAGTACGTCAAGAAAGAGTTCCAACTAGCCAACATGTGAGTAGCCAAGTGTTTAGTAGTCAAGTCCCATGGTGACCAGCCATAGAGAAGACCTGAAATGGAGTAGAGCGAATACATGGTAGGGCTTTTGTTATAATATTACCAAGTATGGCTAGACCATATAAGCTTAGGGAGTAATATTTTAGAACTCAGGCCTCTTAAGGTGCATTGCATTCATGGCAAGGGTGTAACATCCTAAACTTCAGTCACCAAAATTCTTTTGCACCTTGTGGCATTAAAAGGAATAAATGGTAAATTATGAGGCACTTGAAAAGGCCAAACAGTGCGATTGGTGGCCACATGAATTTTGGGCCATAATAAGACATAAAATTTAATTTGTGTCTTTATAAAAGCCTATTATTGTAGCCTAAATGGGATAACGGAAAAGGATAATTTTTGGCTTAATTATTGTGAATTTTCGGCCAAAACAAAAGGGAAAAATGAAGGCCCAATTTATTTACAAAAAATGTAAGGGCAAAATGGTCACTTGACCAATAAAGCAAGAAGTAATATTTTGTTATATAATTAATGGCCATTTTTGGCCATATGATAAAGCAAGAAGGAGAATAATTACATGGCTTAAATTAAAGCAAGAGGGAACAATTTTTAGCCAAGCAAAAAGTGAAGTTTGAAAAGTGAAAGGTAAAGTTATAATTAAAGGGCCAATTACATGGTAATTTTAAGAGATAGATAGAAGTAATTGAAGAAGCCCATATGGTTACTTTAAGGGCCTCATTTTTGCCACTTTAGAAGAGGGAAGAGGAGGACAAAATACTTGTTCAATAATTAATCAAGAAGGAGGGATTTAAGCCAACCGAATGAAGAAATAATTAAAAATGCAAGACGTGATAAATTAGCAATTAAATATAATATAACCAAGGAGGTGGAAGATATATTTTTATGAGATCATCATCCCTTCTTAGGCCTCATTTCCAGCCAAAAATAAGAACCAAAAGAGAGAGAAAGAGTTTGGAGAACATAGAAGATAAGAGAGAGAGAGAGAGCAAGATTCAAGGAGCAAGATCAAGGTGAGTTTGGTTGTAAAATTCACTTGTTCTTGTCTTCAATCTCTTGTACACTACTTCTAATCTATATGCCATCATGAAATACACTTATAGCAAGAAAAATTAAGAGGAAAGGAAAGAGAGATGGCAAGTTAGAGAAAGAGAGAAGGAAATCAAAGGTAAAGCCATAAAACCTTGCTATCTTGTTAGATTTAAGGTTGTTGTTTTTATTTTGGCTGATTTGTGGCTTTGTTTTGGATTGATTTGTGATTTGGGAACACCAAACCCAAATGTTGATTAATCATGATTAAGATGGTGATTATGAGGTTAAAAGAGGTTTCATGATGATTTTGGAAGTTAGTGTCCAAATATGCCTAAATTCATTTTCTGGAGTTAGACAACTTGCAACATGTTTTTGATTAGTGAAACTTGGTCCAAATGCTATGAAATTTTACATGCTTAAATTAGACATCCTAGGCTTTAATTTAATAGGTAATATAAGTCATTTGGACTAGTATATTGAAAGATATGATATTTCAAAATTTGACAATGAATATGGACAGAATCCTGGACCAGTGTGGCTTTGGTCGTGATTATGGAATTCTGAAGCTAGAATTGGCTCTGAGTAATATTGTATCTTTAAAATATACTCAAAGAGCTTTAAGTAGGAATTTGAATCACCACAATTGGAATTCTATAGAATTAATTATGAGTTTTTAAAGTTTGGTCAAAATGCTGGCAGCTTTTGACAACCATGTAATGTGTGTTTGGTTGGGCTTATATTTGGATAATAAGTCCTTATTACGCAAGCTGAGATAAAACTCCTCTCACATACTTACCTCGTATACCGTGAATCATGATTTATAAGAACTTATTACCTAAAAATAAGCTATTCCAAACAAGCACTAAATTTAAGAAGGAAAGGGCCAAATGTAATTTCTTTGAACTCCAAGGGTTAAGTTGAGCACTTGGGGCTAGTGTAGCCACACTAGAGGTTCATTGGTCATGGTTCTAATAATGTCATTATTTATTTAGGGTCATGAGGAGTCAAGAAGAAGCATCTTTAATGGCTAAAAAAGAAAGTTACAAGAGGAGGACTCAAAGAAAAGAGGTAGTGAACTTACCTTTTTTTTCATGTATCTGATATTTCTACTTGTGTAGTGATGTATGTGATTGCTTTACTTGATTATATAGAGCATATTTGAATAATGAAGCTTTATTTCTGGTTATACGTGGCCATAGATATGTTGCATAAAACATTGAGCATGTAGTGATGTCATTATGGGGCATGCATCTAGTTAAAGCTAACATGTCATGCACATATCATATATCATGCATGAATTACAATAACTATTTACTACTGAGATTCCCCTGAATCTCACCCTCCCCTAACCAACCATTTAGACAGGTGAAAGAAAAGAAGAGAACTGTACAAGAGGAATGCAGTGGTGGAATAAAGACGGGAAAATGTTTGTGTTTTATTGTAACGATTTTAGACACCCTAGTAGCCTTGTACAACTATATTATTTGTAATTATTATCTAAAATTCTTATGGGGGATTTATGTAATCGAGCACTTTTTATCAGTATATTTATGTTATTCTTGTGTGCCTATCAAACTGCATGCTAATACTATAAGAAATGTGAAAATAAGATAAGGACCTTACAAGGGGCTTTCCATTCATGTCGCTTAGTTGGTACGCTCCCTGTTCGACCACTCATTTTACTTGGTAAGGGCCTTTATATATCAGACCTAGCTTGCCATCATTTGTTCCTTGGTACTTTGGAAAACTTTTAGAGGACCCAGTCCCCCATTTTGAATTTTCTGGTATGTATATTTTTGTTGTAGTACTGGGCAATCTTTTGTTGGTACGTTACTACTCTGATCAAGGCTTATTCTCGATGATCGTCAAGTAAATGTAATTGGTTTATGATGGCCTGATGATTGGACTCTTTGTCTATCCAACTATATCGTATTGATGGAATTCCTACTTTGACAAGGATCATGGCTTCTGACCCATATACCAGGGAAAAAGGGGTTTCTCCCTTTAGTGTGCGAGAAGTGGTCCTGTAAGCTCATAGGTCAGATGGAAGTTCCTTTACCTACCTACCTACCTTTGGCTTTGTCCAGTCTCTTCTTTACTAAGTTAATGATGGTTTTGTTACTTGATTTATCTTGTCTATTGGATTGGGGGTTTTAAGGAGTAGAGAAGTTGAGTTGTATCTTATACTTTTCACAAAACTTTTGGAATTTTGCCCGATAAATTGGGACCCATTGTCACACTCTATCTCTTTGAGTAGTCTGAATCTATAAACTATGTTCTTCCATACAAAGTCAATGGCATCATGCTCCTATATCTGTGAGTATGCTCCTACCTTGACCCAATTGCTAAAGTAGTTGGTTAGTACCAGCATGTAAACTACTCGTCTATATGCAATAGGTAGCTTTCCCACTATGTCCATCCCCTACTTTATAAATGGCTAGGAAAGAGCAATAGTATGTAACATTTCTACTAGTTGGTATGTTAGGTTCACAAACCATTAGCCTTTGTTGTACTTCTTGGTTAGTGTTGTAGCATCCTTACCCATGGTAAGCCAGTAGTATCTAGTTTAAAGAACTTTGCTTATTAGGCTCCTACTCTGGTATGGTCACCACTTTGCCCTCATGTATTTCCCTGAGTACCTAGTTTTCATCTTGTAGCCTAACGCACTGTAGAGTGGTCCAATGTAGGATTGTTTGTACAGCTTCTAGTTTAAGACACAAAATCATTAGTACAAACCTTGACACATCTAGCTTTATTTTTGTCATTTGGGAGTACATTGTCTTGAAAATATCACAAAATGGGGGATCTCCAATCTCGTGTTAAGTTATTTGATAATATAGTACCTATACTTGGATGGATCACCGGGAATTATAGATACACTATTGATACCGACTTAAGTTGGTCGGTCTAGATGGACGAACCTAGATTGGCTAGTGCGTCAACTTCCCAATTGTCATCCCTACCAATTTTTGTTATTTTAAGTTCTTAGAACTCCTTCACCAGAGATGTGGCTATCTTGTGGCACATCTGTATATGCAGGTCTTTGGCTTGATATGAACCATCCAGTTCGTGGTACGTATATTATGTCGAATTCACTTAGTTTGATCACCTACTTAAATAACCTACTAGACAAGTGTAATACCCCAAATTTTGGGACTAAAGGCTTGAGAATAAGCCCGAATCAAGTGGACTACTAAGCGCTGGTTTATCAAGAGTCCCAGGAATGAGGATTTACTGCCAGTGCATTTTTCTTGTGTGGCAGTCTAGTTGTGTGACATTTTTGAATAGGCAAATGATGCCCAATGCCTATGATAGTTTTTAGTATGAAATTAGACTTATCAAGATTTAATTTGATAGGTTATATAGGTCATTTGGAACTGTACACAAAGAGTTATGTATTTTTGAAGTTAGCCCAGTGATATTGGCGATTTTCAGTGGCAGCTAATAATTCTGGGAATTAAGAGCTTTCCCGTTGGCTAAAAGATATATTTTTCTTTGAAAATAGACTTAATAAGGGTCATATAGCCTTTGGAACCACACCAATTGGACATTTATACAAATAGTTATGAATTTTCAAAGTTTGATGAACTTTTTGTCAGATTTTCGAGCAAGTGCAAAAATGGAAATAAATGTATGGGCAAAATGGTCATTTGATCAATAAAAGCAAGCAGCCCTAATTTTTCCCTTTTCTTAGGGAGTAGTTCAGTCAAAATGAGTAAGAGGGAGGGAAATTAATACTTAGCTCATATTTATTCAAGAAGGGAATTTGTTGACTAAGTAAATGAAGGTGGAAAAGTCAAAAATTGTAGGCTAATATATGTAACCTTCTAAGAGAAAATTGAAGAAGCTATTTGGTTTATTCCCAAGCTCCATTTACATTACTTTATGGCATGAAGCAAAGGGAATTTATGATTAAACTCCAAGTGCCAAGTTGGAGGAACTAAGTCAAGCAAAATGCCAAAGTTTGAAAACTTATATGGAGGAGGATAAAAGTGATACTTGAAGACATATTATTACTCCCTCCCAACATTTATTTTCAGCAAGTAAAATAGACAAGGAAAGGATGATGATTTAATAAAAGTTGGCATAAAATAATATTTATTAAGGAGGTGATGAAGGATATTTTAAATGAGTCTTTATCTCTTTCATTAGCCTCATTTTCGGCCAACACTTTAAGAATCAAGAGAGAGAGTGTGAGCGATAAGAATAGAGAGCAAGAACAAAGAGGAGCAAGAGTTCAAGCAAAAACAAGGTGAGTTGAAGGTGGTTTACACTTCTTTTAAGCCTTTTAGTTCATGAAAAACCTCACCCAATCTCTATATCTTCATGAATAACTCTTGTAGCAAGCAAAATCAAGAGGAAAAATAGAGAAGAAAGAGAGAGAGAGAGGGCAGAGGTCTATAGAGAGAGAAAGTTGGAGAAATCAAGAGGTAATCTCCAAAACTTTGATCCTCTTGCCTTTTATGTTGTTGTTATTGTTGTTGTATTGGCTTGGATATGTTGATTTTGTGAAATTGGGAAGATGAAACCCTAAGATGTTATGCTGCCCAAATTTTAATTAATCATGTTTAAAAGGTGTTTAAGTGGTTAATCATATGATTAGAAGTGTAAGGAAGATGTTTAATTACATGGAAAGTGAAAATCACATTTTCCTTAAATTTTATAAATTTTGTCCAGGCACTCTTCACAGAGGGTTTGAACTGGAATTTGGTTGATTTGAGGTTTCCAATAGATTTCTTGGGCTAAATTGTGTGGGAATATGGGTGGTCATGATTTTTAGAAATTTGTATGCAAATCTAGAATTTATTATAGTTGCAAGTGCATGTTATTTGATTGCCTCCAGTGACGTAGTATTGTTCTACAATGTATTTCATTAGCCAAACCATGTCCAACTGTAATGAAACTTTCCAAGATTAAAGTAGACATATGGAGCTTTAATTCGATAGGTGGTGCATAATTTTTGGACTTGTATACCAAGAGATATACTTTTTCAAAGTGTGACATTGTTTCTGGACTTGATTCTTATATAGTGTTCGAATTTATAGAATTATGTAATTTTATGGTAGTAGATAGTGATGGTTCATATTTTTCATATCTAGAAAACTTAAGAAGCTTTCCATAGATCTTTGAACCACTCCATTTCAATTTTTGTGGATTTAGTTATGATTTTTGGAAGTTGACCCAAGAATAAAGGATTTCTTGGTCGCAGCTAGAAAATTTGCTTGGCCGTGGCCTAAAATTTTCTGACCTCTCTTGGCCGCGGCCAAAGGTTTTTTAGTCGGGGCCAGGACCCCTGTTTCAGCATTTCACATTTTTGATTGGTTTAGCTTTCTTAGCCCCATAGTCACTTATTTGGACTTCTAATGGCTACCTAAGTGGCTCAAAAAATAACCAACATGATGTGTTTAGCTTCCCTAACTTCTTGGATAGTAATATACACTTCTAATGACTCTTTATCATGTCTGTAATGATGTGATTGGGTATTTAGGGCCATGGGAGGTCAAGGAAGAAGAAATAGAAGAATTTTCAAGAAGCTATATTGGTTGGAAGAAAAGGTATAGGAGGAGGACATAAAGACAAGAGGTAGTTAAACTTTCCTGACTTACATGTATTTGATATGTGTATGCTTGTGTGATGATATGTGTTATTGCTTTAATGAATTGTATGAAACATATGTGAATGATTAAAGCTTTGTTTGTACTTATGCTATGACCATGAGTGTATTATAAAGCATTGAGCATGCATATGTCACTATGTTGGCATAAATTTAAGTAGCAAGCATGTCATATACTAAGCATTATCTTGCATGCATAGTTAGCATTGTTTACTACTAAGATTTGCTCTAAATCTCACCTCTTCCCAACCAACCATACAGGCATGATGAAGTCAGAAGAGTACTGCAGCGAGTTACACAAGAGGGAACTATGGCAGAGAAGTGAAGATTGATATATTGTGTATTATATTAGATATTCTGGTAGCCCTGTGTGGCTACACACTCTGTATAAATATACAAATGAATGAATTGATAATGTGCAGAGGAATAATCTGGCTAAATAAATGAGCAGTGAATCACTCTGTTTGAATTAAATAAAGATAAGAATTGATGAGTAGTAATGAAGTTGCAAACCACTGAATGACCCTTTCGCAAGATTTTGAAAATTATTCTGAAAAGCCTACTTAACTACAGGTTTGAGTCCTGTCTTAAGATTAGGACTTTAAAACAATTTTACCAAAAGTGGTTCAGACTTATTGTATACAAGCTCATCCGATTGATTATGAGAATAAGGTGTTACAACAAGTCTAGTTTGTACAGTATATTTTTCAAGGGATATAAGGTAAATACCTAGACGGGATAACCTTAGAAATAGGGACGTAACTTCCTAGAAGTAGACCCAAGAGATAGAGCTAGTTTTTCAAGTAGAGAGTGCCTGGTCTCAACATCTTGGAGTGCCTTATTGGTGTAATATATAGGTTGTTGCTTACCTTCCTCTTTTCTGAGTAGAACTGCATTGACTGCTTGATAGGAAACTACTAGGTATATGTATAGAGTCTCACCATCCTTGGGTTAGGATGTAATGATACCATGGTTAAGTGCTGCTTTAAGTGTTGTAGTGCGTTTCGTAATCACTTGTCCTTTCAAAGCTCTTGTTCTTTCTTAATACGTCAAATAAGAAGTGTCATTTCTTTGATGACTTGCAAATGACTCTGTTTAGGGCTTTTACTTGGCCAGTCAGTTTCTATACATCCCTGATGCACCTTGGGAAAGGTATGTCAAGCACAGCCTTTATCTGGCTGGGGTAGGATTCAATCCCCCTGTACGAGACCAAGTATCCAAGAAACTTATCAGAGGTTACTCCAAATGAACATTTTTCTGGGTTAAGCTTCATATTGTATTTATGAAGTAGGTTGAGGCTTGTTTAAGATGTTCTATATATTGTCATATAGACCTCTATTGTCTTATCTATATGCTATGTGAACATACAATTGACTAATCTTTAGTATGTTGCTCCTATATTCTTTAGCCTAAATGGCATGACTTTACAGCAATATATGCCTGTTCGGTTATGAAGGCTGTCTTTTCTTTGTCATCAAGGCGCAATAGAAATTTTTTATGACTAGAAAAAGCATTCATACAACTTAGTAATTCATGTCTGGTCATAGCATCTACCAGGGAATCAATATATGGTAGAGGAAAGGAGTCTTTCAGACAAGCTTTATTTAAATCAGTAAAGTTTATACATACCCAGTGCTTACCATTCTTCTTTGGTGTGACTACCATGTTAGCAACCTAGTCAGGGTTTTGGACCTCCCTCACTGATGCAATGTTTAAGAGCTTTTACACTTCCTCGTTGATAATCTTGTTTCATTCTGCTATGAACTTATGTCTTTTCTGCTCGACTAGTTTATACTCTGGGTTCACATTGAGCTTATTATTGATTATTTTGGGGTTTATTCCTATCATGTGTGCATGGGACTGAGCAAAGAAGTCTATGTTGATAGTCAGAAATGATATAAACTTATCTCATATACTTGGTATAAGTTCCTTCCCTACGTACACCTTTCTTTCTGGATGGTCAAGGTTGAACATACCCCTTCTAATTCCTCTACCTGTGGTTGGTCTAGTAGTTCTGTAGGGGAAAGGTCTTGTAATTGCTATATAGGCTGTTTATTAGCTAGTTATAGAGTCGCTTAATAACATTCTCTAGCTATTTTATGCTCTCTTTTGATTTCTCATATACCCTGGGGGGTCAGGAACTTTATCACTTGGTGAAGGGTAGATAGTACGGCCTACATACCATGGATCTAAGGCCTTCCTTGTAAGGTATTGTAAGCTAATAGACAATCCATTACCTGATACTTGAACGTAGGTTTACCCCCACTGAATATGTTAATAGTGTGATTTCTCCAATGGTTTTGTCTAGTACATCGCTACTAAAGACTAGTACCGAGGGTGTCTGAATGATCTAAGGCTCTACCCCTATTTCTTAGATTGTTTTTAGGTATATATGTGATATTAACTGATCTTCCTGGATCAATCAACACACGTTTAATATCAAAGTTGCTAAGGTATATAGAAATTACTAGTGCATCATCATATGGTTAGTCCAACCCTTCTATTTTGTTATGAAAGAATGTGATTTGTGCTTCCTTTGAGTTAGTTAGGATATCTTCTACTTGCTTCTGGTTGCATTCTTTGGTAAGGCCTTAGCATGTCACTTTGCTGCGGAATACGTGGCACTACTAATTTTTAAACCACCCATGATACAATTGATGATTAGGGGGTTTCTGGGTGGTTTTGCTAGAGTCAAACTTGTAAAGTTAGCGATGTTATGGGATAGGGTAGACTTACCTTTCCTGGATAGTAGGTCTGTCAAGTGCCCATGTCTAAGAAGTTCTACTACTTCCAATCATAGTGCGATGGAGTTCGCTGTTTAGTCTGCATGGTCATAATGGAACTTACATCATTTATACTTGTCTCACTAGTCTACTGGTTTCTTAGTCTTGGGAGGCCATTTGACTGCATTCCTTATTTTTGTAAGGGTATAGACTAACTCACCAGTATCGATAGAGAAGTTGTAGTATGTTATCTTTGGTGGTAATGCCTAGTTGTAAAGGGCAAATAGGCTACTGGATTAGCTTCTTTCTAGATGCGTTGTCTAGTATAGTTATGCTCTCTAATTATGGTTTGCCTACCTTAGGTTCTTACTCCTTCTGTCTGATGGTTCATCATTATAATGGTGGTACTGACTGGTATTTACTTCATCTTCCTCCTATTTGATTTGGGCCTATGCTCTGGCTAGCACGTCATCTATAGTATGGCACATGTACTTAGTTTTTTGTATTGGTCAGAGTTGGGAAGTAGACCCTATGGAATGCAACTATGGCAGTTTATGTGTTGCAGTCAAGTATATTGGTTTTTTCTGTAATGAACCTACCAACAAAATTTTCCAACCACTCCTATTGTCCCTGGATGACTCAATAAATGTCGTTTGACTACTTCTAGAGCTTTTAACTACTAGAGAATTGTTGGACAAATATGTCATTTAAGTTTGTGAATGAACCTATACAATTGGTTGGTAGGTTGGTGGACCACCTTAGTGTAAGCCCAACCAAGCTAGAACCAAACCCTTTGCATATGAATACCTACCATGCATCTCATGGTATGACGGCAATGTGCATTCTTTGCCGATGTTAGGCCATATGCTAATTAAGATCTATCGAACCATCGTGTAGCCTGACATTCAGGAATGTGAATTTCTTTGGTATCTTTACTAATACTCTGCCATCTGTGAATGGTGAGTCAGTGAAGCTGTTTGGGGTGCTCTTTTTCATCGAAGAGGGAACTCTTGGTAAATGAAGTATCATCATTTCTAGCACTTGGAGTCTTTGGTTTTATCTTGCTTCGTGTGAGGCTTCAGGGTTAGGTAGTTAGTTGGTACACTGCTCTATCTCACCAGCCAATGAGGTTGGTATGTTTGGGGTACCTGTGCCTGGTGTGCTCATGCCCGATGTACTTGTACCATTGGACCTGTTAGTGTTATTTTCAAGGGAATTTTTGTTACTTACCACCTTTTGCTGGTATGTCTGAGGGGTCTCTAGTAGTGGCTTACTTAGAATGATAGCAGTTTAGACTCGTGGGGAGCATAAGGCTAGTTGCTCCTGTAAGGTGTTGCTCTCCCTATACAAGTGCCAGAGTTGCTCTTGTTGTGCCACCAACCTAGCTTGAGCTAGATTTGCTTACTCTATTCTCGAACCAAGGCTGCCATCTTATTAAGTCATCCCTAGACACTGGTGGCTATTTTTTTTCTACAAAATCCTCTATAATAGTTGCGTTTGTCATAATAAACAACTAAAAAATGAATGAAAGTAAAATAATCCCTATTGAATATGTTGCTCCTCCCTACGGTATGTGCCAAATTGTTTATGCAATTTCTTGCAGGAAAGGATTTTAGAAAAGAAGGGTGCTAACAATCGCTTGGGGGTGTTAATGAAATAACTAGTAAATAATATTAAAAAATGAAAAGTAAAAGAATATGAAATAGCTTTGTTATTGATTTTGGTAGAATATAGGAGAATATGTAAAGAAAGGAAATGAGTAGAGTTGGAAGAAAGTTTGTGCCCTGATTTACAATATAACCCCCCTTTTATAACGTTGGACTAACCAAGCTGGTAGGTTGGTTCCACTTTTTGTGACCTACCTCCTGTAAATATAGGGGTGGTTACTACTTCTATGGATCTAGATACCTAGTGGATTTAACCGAGTGGATGAGGGAGTTGCTAGGCTTTCTTTAGGTTGCAGGTGTAACCCCCTCACCGTAATTACATCCGGTTTATGAAATTAAAGTGAAATAGGGACTAATAAGACAAAAACAACATTTATAATCCCTCATCTTTAAGATGGGGTATCCCAAAAATCAGTTCAAAAACATAATTCATATGGTCCCACATTTACTTTTGGATACAATTACCCATGCAGTTAAATCACATTCATAAATATCAGAGTGCGAAATTAAAATCCTAGCAGCCCTGGTTTACATGTATATATATAATGGGCTTAAAGTTTCCCAAAATGGGGATTACATATCCAAAAATCATATTTACATCCCATATACATATAGTAATCCCAAACCAAAACAGATAACCAACAGTCCAAAATTAAAATGTCCCTAAGAGATCCTAACCACTCCGGGTTGTCTGCTTCCCTTTTGAGCCACTTGCCCTGTCTGAAATGTTAGTCATTGGAAAGAATGAGATTCTAAAGAATCCCAGAAATAACAAATTACTCATATAGTATATAAACATATAGCATGTAAGTTTATCATGTTCAGTAGCAACTCAATGATTCATGGCTCATGCCACAAACAATAGCATTCACAGCTGTAATCACAATGCACTATGCCTGCTTTCATGGTAAACACTATGCTAGCTTTTGCTGTAATCACTATGTAGTAGCATCACAAGGCAAAAAGTATCACAAAGCTCTATAAAGCGTCACAAAGTGTCAAAAAGCAGCAACAACAACACAATGCATGACAACCATGGATGCAATGATTCACACACAATATAAGAGAAAGAGTCACTACCTTGTTTTTTCCTGACATTCTTTAGCATAGTGGACTCACACGTTTGGCAAATGTCAAATCCTATAACCAAATTAGGGACAATCGATTAATCTCTTTTCCAAATGCTTATTTTGATAATACTCTAAGTTGGTTATCATTTAAACTCTTTAGGATGACTATTAGAGGCCTAAACATATGCCAAAAGGGTTGGGAGAAACTACCCTGAAGACCCCTTTTTCAGAAGCAGAACATTGATTTTTCACTTACTCACTCGAGTGAAGATGACCTCACTCAAGTGATGAGAGACTTGTACTCGAGTGAGAATAGCTCTCACTCACGAGTGTTTGACAGTGAGCAACAACAACGGCTAGAAAGTTCTCACAACACTCGAGCATGAGGGATCGCACTTGAGTGATAGCTCTAAATTCACTCGAGTCCCCGAAATTGCAACACAGAAAGTGCTTACCCGAGAGCACAGACAACTTCAAAGTAAAAGGCTCACTCAAGTAGAACCCTTGGCACTCAGGTGAGAACACTACACTTGTGAGTGTTAAAACACACTCTTGAAAATTGGCCAGTGAGTGACAAACTGAGACGCAGCCCTAAACATGAACTCACAACTTCACTCGAGTGATCATCAATATCACTCACGGGTTAAGAAGTGTACTCGAGCTTCCTTCATGAAAACTCAGGCAAAACATGAAGGATAAGGAAAGATCAGATTGATACACTTGAGTAAGACCCTCCTCACTCGAGTGATGCTTATCAGATTGCCAGATCGCCAAATCGCAGCAACTGACAGAAATTCCCAGATTTACCAAAATTGATCCCAATGGTTCCCAAACTTAACACAAAGCTCATTCCCACTCAAAATCCCATAAGGAACACATTGGTGGCCTCAAAACACCCCAAAAAACCATTTTAACCATAATCTTACTCTTGGGTCTATCTAATACACACATTACCCAAATTCATTCAAATCACTTCCAAACTTCAAAACCATTACCAACACTCAAATAACCTCACAACATACCAGTTCTAACATCATTCATCATACAATTCATGCATTCAAAAATTGGCACAAAACCAGGGCAAATTCCAGAATTTATCAACCTTAACCAAAAATCACAATATATATACCAAAAAGCACAAATCCTTACCTCCTCACTTTGCAAAAACCAGAACCTTGATTTTCAAACTTCCAAATTGCTCCAACACCCAAACTACCACCTTTCAAAATTTTGAAACGACCAAAATGAAGCTCTTTACACTATGAACGAATTTAATGAAGAGTGTTTGAGCATATGAGAATCATCACTTAGCAAAAATTCAAGCTTTCTCTTTCTCTTTCCACCTTGTGTTTGCCGAAAATGAAGGATAGAGAGAGATGGTGAGATATGATGAAAATGATGATGATGAGAGTAATCTTTCCCTTGCTTGTACTCCCTATTGAATAGGAGAGAGAAGAGAGAGAGAAAGTGAGTTTTTGGCTTATGTGCATGATCCTTTGGTCCACATAATGCCACTTGGCACAATCTTGCTCACTCTCTCCATGAGCTCATATAAGTGCATAGCACATGATTCTGACCTATTGACAATAAATCTCAACCATTGATCTTTAATCACTAATGAGTTTCCTCTTTGGTAACTGACCAATTGGTCGGTAAATTTCCAATTTTACCATTTTGTCCCTGGTTTCACTATGATCATTAAATTATCACCATGAACATTTATATTAAATTTGCATCACATTTCTCTAAAAGTGTTTAATTACAGTAATTACAATCAATTTCGAAGTCATTAGCCCTTAATATCAAATTGGGTCATTACAGCAGGTGGCCAGACCTCTCTTGTTGGGCTTGTCCTAGTGTACGGCCCAAATAGCTGAATTTTGGGTCTACAATTCCTCAACTAAAATAATTTTAATCTACATGAAATCCTAGTCATTTCCATTTATTTGTTTTTTTAAAAAATTAAAAGTGTTCAGGGTATGGTTATTTCTATTACTACCTCTCTTGCCTAGACCCTTCCTTCCTCACTGGTTAACTATGCTAAACATCACCGCCAATCTCACTCTATAAGGTAACTCACACAGCCAACCCAATTTCACCTACTTTAGTTGATACTTTGTTATTATTATAGCCTGATTTAGATTCCAAAGAGATAAAAGATTGAATTTCCCCCCACTTTTATGTTCAGTGAATCAAAATTTGAGATACCATGTTAGATTTCTCACTAATGGAAATTATCATAGTTGGTACATTTATTGATTACCATTTGTAATATCTCAATGTCTCGCTCTCGATATTGTTTACTTTGGGATCCCCATAAACCATAACAGCTTTAAACCGTGTCAAGAGGTAAGGTATTTAGACTCTTATAAGGCGTCTTTCATTCCCCTCCCCAGCTAATATGGGACAAAATACCCATTAACAATATAGGCCTTTAAAAAGGCCTTATATTGTAGGCATTGAAGGCCAAAAATAGGCTTTTAGCCTGCTAAAATCTTCATAAATATAAGCTTTTATTAGGCTTTTAAGCTTTTATATGTATAAATTATAGGTTTTACATAGGCTTAAAGCCTATTTAAACTCTACATAAAATTAAAAGAAAACCTAATTTTTATATAGAGTAAAATATTATATATAAATGTGTATTAAAGTATCAAATTAATATATATATATATATATATTAAACAGGTGAGGCCTACAAGTTTGCAAATCAGGCCTCAAGAAAAAGGCCTAATATGTTTAAGCAAGTAGTCCTTTAAATAGGCTTATAGTTTGGACTCTTTACTAAATAGGCGAGGCTTTACCATGTTAGATTCAGAGTTTTGATGATAACAAACTTAGGATTATTTGAGTAAGAATATATTATTTGGTTTAAAGAGACTCATGTTGTTTAATACTGTGGACTATTCGAACAATCAAATTGTTATTTAAATAGTAAAACTTGTTTTCAATCAAGAGCTATTCGAAGAACTCTCAGCTTATTAGAATAAGCTGAGTATTATTCGAATAATGAATATACTATTCGAATAAGAATGCACAGTTGAAGAAAGAGAGTATTCAAATAAACATAACACTATTCGAATAGTAAGGCTTGACCAATTTTTCCAAGTTGACATATGACAAGACCTATTAGAATACTCAAATTGTTATTCGAATAACAAATTTATTTTTCAAGGTTGTTTCTAAAAAAATTATTTGAATAATAAGGTAACTATTCAAATAGTGAGAGTAGTATTCGAATAAGATACACACTTATTTCGAAATCTAATTTCAATAGCTTATTCAAATAGACTCTGTGTTATTCAAATAAATTTTCTCAGTAAGAATATTTGAATACTCAAATGTTGTATCAAAATAATCGTTGAAGTTTCAGAAAGTTTATTCAAATAGAAAGAATTGTATTTGAATACAAATTATTATGAAAATGTATTCGAATATCAAATGTTTGTTTTTGAATAAATCCATTTGTTTTAAAAGGGGACTATTCAAATAGAGGTCAGCTTATTCAAATAATTTTAGTGCAAATAGACTAAATACTATTTGAATTGTAAGAAGTATAATATTCTGAATTTTAGGACCAGAGGCTAGAGAATAAGCATGAATTCAATAGACTGCTAAGCCCTGGTTAAGCAAGTTTCCAAGAGGGCATAATGATATTCCCTAATATTCCGTATATCTTTACAGCATTTAAGGAAAAAATGATAAAATAAGGCAATTGGTGGTCATACAGAGCATGAGTATGTTTAGAACATAAATTGTAAACATTTGAATTTGCTGCCAGTGAGTTTCCCTGTGTATTAGTCTTATTGTGTGACATTTTTAAATAGGAAAATGATGTCTAATACCTATGATATTTTTCAAGATGAAAGTAGACTTATCAAGCTTTAATTTAATAGGTCATATAGGGCATTTGAAGTTGTACAGAAAGACTTGTATATTTTTGAATTTAGCTTAGTGATACTATCAATTTTTAGTGGCAGTGTTCAAAAAATTTTTTTGGGAATTTTGAACTTTCAGTTGGCTAAAGACTATATTTTTTTCTTAAAAATAGGCTTAATAAAAGTCACATAGCCTTTAGAATCTCACCAATTGAATCTCTATAAATAAAGATATGAATTTTCAAAGTTTGATGAAAATTCTGCCTAGTTTTCCAACAAGTGCGAAAATGGGAATAAATGTAAGGGCAAAATGGTCATTTGACCAATAAAGCAAGCATCCATTTATTTTTCCCTTTAATTGGGATAAATGTTGCTTGAAGTAGGGAGCAAGAAAGTTTAACCCAAGTAAACTAATCATAGTTGAGTAAGTAACCACTTGTTTTTCAAGGAGCTGTAAGATTGTGGCACATGGCACTTTATGGACTAAGCATTTATGTTAAGTGAAGATAAAGACTAGAACACCCTTTCTCTTCCTCATATTTCATCATGTACCTGAAATAGAGGGGGAAAATAGTTGGAAAGTGGAAGAGGAAAGAGAAAGAAAGAATGGTGGAAATTTCTGAGTTCCGGATCCAACCTCACCCCGATTTGGCGTTTCTAGCTTCTGGAGTCTTCTCTAATGTTACTCTACTCAACAAGAGCTTTCTTTCTATGGTTTTGGATTATTGATCAAGGAGTTTGGAGCCATCAACCTAGGGGAAGTGCTACCAAAATCAAGAACTGGTTGTAGAATCGAGTAGAGGTACGTATAAGCTTTGATTTGAATCGATTGATTTGCAGTTTTGTTGAACGTTGGCATTTATTGGGCTGCCCTATGATTTCATCCAAGCTATGATTTTAGGGATATATGTTGTTTTTCTCATGGAAATGATGATCTATGAGGATTAGTGATGATATTAGACATGTTTGATAGTGGAATTGCAAAACTGTTGATTGTTGGATTGAAGTTTCTGGCAGGCAGTCTGTTTGTGATGAAATTTTGATAAGCCAAACCTGGTCCAAATATTATGAAACTTTACAAGATTAAAGTAGACATCCCTGGCTTTAATTTGATAGGTACTATATGAAATTTAGATGAGAGGATTGAAAGGAGGTACTATTTTTATCCTAAAGTAGACATCTCGGGCTTTAATTTGATAGGTACTATATTAAAGTAGACATCCCAGGCTTTAATTTCTGGATTATTTTGGAACAGAGTAGGAATTTATGTTGTTATGTAATTTTTTGGTTGTAAATGGTAGTGGTTGTTATTTTTCCTATGTAGAGGACTTAAAGAGATTTCCATAGAACTTTGAATTACTCTATTTCAATTTTTGTAGATTTAGTTATGATTTTTGGAATTTGAGCTAAGAACAAAGGATTTCTTCACCACGGCTAAAAGAATTGCTTAGCCGCGGACTAAAAGCTTCTGACCTGTTCTTGGCAGTGGCCAAAGGTTCTTGGTTGTAGCCAAAATGTTTTTGATAATTTCTTGGCTGCAGCCAGAGAATTCCTTGGCCACAGCCAACACCCAATTTCAATATTTTATGGTTTTGAAAGGAGGTGACTGGTCTAGCTCTCCATAACCCTTTTAGGGATCTATTTGAGCTTCTAATAGCTACTTAAAGGGCTCAAAAGTTTATTAAAGTTAAGTATTTTCAAGTTATTAAAGAATCTGAAATAAGGTAATAACTTGTTGTCCTTAATTCTAATTTATAGGATTTGATATCTTCCCTGAGCGCAAGAAATCATTGCAAGAACAAGACCAAAAAGACCAAGGTAGTGACTCTTTCCCTTATATCATGTATAATGCTTTGTATGCATGCTCATATCATCCATTTTTATGAATGTTAAAATGTCAAGAATGTTATGAATTGTCAAGAATGTCAAGAATGTTTGACTGTTATGAGTGCTATTGTATGATGATTGTTTACATGCTCTATGAAATTATGTCATATAAGTGAATTGTTACTACTGAGATTCATATGAATCTCACACTTTCCAATGACTACCCCACAGCAAGGGCAAGAGGCTCAAGGGGCAAGCAGGTAAACAAGGATAGCTAGAACACACAGATAAAGGCTTATAACTTTTGTTGGTTGTCGATTTTTGAAGAATTATATATGATTTAGTGTGTGTTTGGGACAGCGATTGGAAAAATGGAGTTTTTCAATTTAGCTTTCGGTAATCTTATTTTTGGTAAAAGTCATATTGTGTAATGTGATTTATGTTTGGATTAGCGATTGTATAAATGACTTTTGCAAAATTAAAACTTGTTTGGATTGACTTAAACACAAGTGACTTTTGTGATAATAGTAAGAGAGAGTAGGTGGAAAAATATTTTAAAGGGTTAAAAGCACCAAAAAATATTTTAAAATAATTTTTGGATCTAAAAAAGTACATTAAGGATAAAATTGCAATCAGTCTGATAACACACTAGGTACAGTTGAAAAAATATTTTAAGGGTTAAAAGCACCAAAAAATAGTTTAAATTAATTTTTGTAGCTAAAAAAGTTCATTAAGGGTAAAATTGCAATCAGTCTGATAGTATACTAGACACAACTGGAAAAATATTTTAATCATTCACACTCTCCCCAAACACTAAATTAGAAAAAGCTGGAAAATGGAGCTTATGGTTAAAAGCTATTATCATGTGATAAGCTCACTTGAACAAAATGGCTCCCACACACTCATATTTTTTTTCTCAATTGTCAATTGGGTTTTGCTTACCCAATTGAGCATTTGGGAATGGCTCCCACACACTCATATTTTTTTTCTCAATTTCCAATTGGGTTTTGCTTACTCAATTGAGCGTTTGGGGGCCCAAACGCCCTCCCGAAACACATACTGACATGATGTGTGTGTATATAGGTACACTAAAAGGCTAGTACTCCTAGTAGTGGAAGACGCACCGATTGTATACCTGAATATTAGTATGTAAACCTAGTAAAAGAACTACGAATGAATAGTAAAGATGAGAGTCGATGAGTAGTAATAAAGTTGTGAACCACTAAATAAAGCTTCAACAAGATTTTGAAAATTATTCTAAAAAACCTACTCAACTATAGGTTCGAATCCTGTCTTGAGATTGGGATTTTAAAACAGTTTTATGAAAGTGGTTTGGGCTTATTGTGTGCAAGGTCATATGATATATTATGAGAATAAGGCGTTACAATTTTGGTATTGGAGCAGTGATTCTAGCAATCAAATTGTCAGCTCAAAGATATAGGTCCAGTTAAAGCAAAGGGTTTTGACTATAGGTTACATTCTTTGCTTATGTGAATAGTATAGTGATTCCTTTTAGTGCTACTGTAACTGGGAGTTACAAATAGCTGAGGAACCTAAGGAGTTAGACTACCCCTGTCTATTAATTAGCTTGTTGAAGGAAGAGACAACGGTCTATATAGAGGGAGTGGCTTTGCTTGACAGGGATGTTAGTAGTGCCTAATCCTAGTGAGGATTCCTCTATTGGAGATAATGACAATGAGACCCTAAGGATAGAAGTGGAAGCACAGGATTTAGATTATGTTGCTAAATCTAGGGCTCTTGATATTGAGTTAGAGTATGATCCAGATTTTCCCCTGTGTTATGAGAACACATAGAGGGTCTATACCAAGAAGCTGGTATTGCTTATGTTTCCCTAATGGGACAATATCTAGCATTTCTGGGTAGGATAGCATGGTATACTAGGATTGAGGTATATGTAGGATACTGATGCCCAGAGATATACGGGTTAATACAAGTACTAATGCCCTGGATACCATTAGAACTCCGTGGTTAAGCATGCTCAGGTGAAAGAAATACCGGGATAGGTAATCCCTAGGAAGTACCTTGGGAATTTAAAGCCTTTTGATTAAAGGAATAGAATTATGATTAAAAGTCCTTAAATGACATAAGGAATAATTAGAGGCATGGAGATGATGAGGTAAGTATTGATGTTTAATCCAAACCATTTCTGTTGCAGTGAGTACTGCCCAGAAAAGTTCATTTAATGAGAATATGGAAACTTGAGGCATAGTGATTGTTTTGAGGTTTCTTCGTATTGGGTAATGACCCTTAGTAACACTGTGGTGTTAAAGGCATATAGGTATGATATATGATGATGCATGATGAGTGATGATTTTACTGTATACTGATCCTAAAGCATTCAATCTTATAATACTAAAGGTTAAAGATAGGTTTGAATCATATCTAAGATAAAATAGTGCTTAGGTTGAAATGTGAATCAGGTTGGACTATGGTTCTATTTCATGATAAAAGTTGAACCTTGTAAACCTTATGGATAATGTTGAACATTTAGTAATGTTTTGAGGATTTTACCCAAATATCGTGAAAGTTAAACCAGGTGTTATTGATCCTGATCTTAGCATGTCTATTGGGTATAATTTAGGACAGTGATTTTTTATCTGTGTAATGTTGAGATTCTAGATTTAGTTTTAAATTTAGAAGATTGGATGAATATTAAGAGAGTTATTACTCAATGAATTGTAACCTAAGAATTAAACAATAGTTGAATTAATTCTAACGATTAAGAGTTTGTTCCCTGATGGAACAAAGTAATAGAGAGATTGTGAAAAGTCTCAAGTTTTGGTCTCATGGCTAAGGCAGATAATAGAAGTTATGTTAGTGGCTTGTGAATTCCCTATATGATATGGGTAGATTACCCTAGTAAGGGAAGTAGAATTCTGCTTAAAGCTAGATCAAAAGTCCATGTAGATTGAAATCATATGAGATGGCAAAATTAAGGTAAGCAAAGTACATAATTGTTGGAGAATAGGGACCTTATAAGATCTAGGTTTCCTATTACAATGGTACTTTTATTCAGAGATGACCAACCGGAGAGAGATACCTACAAGAGGTTCTGATCATAAAGGGCTACTTATGGAGGGTTAAGAACGGAGGAGCTGACCAGTCAGAGTAGATTGAGTCAAGCTTCGAGTAAAGTACCATAGAGTAGAGCCATTGTGATATCGAACCATAAAGTAGAGCTACTGGAATGTCGACTCTCAAAGGTGGTACATTGTAATGAGTCCCATATCAGATGGGTTTCTTAGAGGATGAGTTTATTTGACCCAGTGTATCGCGATGGGTTGCTCTAGCACTATGTGTTGAAAGAAAGATAGAAGAAGAGAATTAAGAAAGAACAGGCTCAACGATATAAAGGAAAGCAACTCTTACTCTCGTATCTTATGTAATGGTTCCACATGTATGTATTTACCATCATGTGTATTTGTTTTATGAATATATGAAATTGTTATGTTATACAATGCCCTAAGACCTAGTAGGCAGTATGTCCTTAGGCTGGCAGATACAATCAAATTGTTATGTTATGAAATGCCCTAAGACCTAGTAGGCAGTGTGTCCTTCAGCTGGCAGATGCATTCAAATTATGAAGTTATATTGTCTGGGACAGTGTATCCTGTGATGTTCGAATACTTGTTATGCGATGGTTTGTTTAGCATGCTTTATGAACATTACATAAGTATATGAAAGGTTTGAGTAGCAAGAGGTAGAGCCTGGAATGAATTCAGAAAACCTTGTAGGTTGTACGCCCTGAGGTCGTTAGTCTTGATGTGTATTCAGCAAAAATGATAAACTGAATGTTTAAGGCCATAAGACCTTAGAGATATGTATGTCCTTAGCCCATCAGAATGTTATGTATTTAAGAATGGATCTGAGCAGAGGCTTGAGACAGTAAGTCCCAAAGTGCTTGTAAGCATAGGGGGATTCCCTAGGCAGTATGACCCCGTATGTAAAACTACATGGGGCAGTGTCTTTTGGTTGTAAGATCCTACATGCCCATTATGTTGTAATGGATTTGTATGTCTAAAGGGCAAAATGGTCATTTGACCAAAAAAGCAAGCAGCTATTTATTTTTTTCCCTTTAATTGAGGTAAATGTTGGCTGAAGTAGGGAGTAAAAAAGTTTAACCCAAGTAAACCAACCATAGTTGAGTAATTAACCACTTGCTTTTCAAGGAGCTAAAAGATTGTGACACATTGCACTTAATGAACTAAGCATTTATGTTAAGTGAAGATAAAGACTAGAACTCCCTCTCTCCATCTCATATTTCATCCTGTACCTGAAATAGAGGGGAAAAGTAGTTGGAAAATGGAAGAGGAAAGAGAAAGAAGGAATAGTGAAAATTTCTAAGTTCCAGAGCCGGTTTCACCCTCGATTCGGCATTTCTAGCTTTCAGAGTTTTCTCTAACATTGCTCTACTCGATGAGATCTTTCTTTCTATGGTTTTGGATTCTTGATCAGAGGTGTTTAGAGCATTTACCTAGGGGAAGTGCTACCAAAATCAAGAACCGGTTGTAAAATCGAGTAGAGGTACGTATAAGCTTTGATTGGAACCGATTGATTTACAATTTTGTTGAGCTTTGAACATTTCTTGGGCTGCCCTATGATTTCATCCAAGCTATAATTTTAGGGCTATATGTTGTTTTACTCATAAAAATGATAATCTATAAGGATTAGTGATGATATTAGACACGTTTGATAGTAGAATTGCAAAACTATTGATTGCTGGATTGAAGTTTCTGGGAGGTTGTCTGTTTGTGATGAAATTTTGATTAGTCAAACCTAATCCAAATGTTATGAAACTTTATAGGATTAAAGTAGACATCTTGGGCTTCAATTTGATAGGGACTGTAAGAATTTGGATGAATGGATTGAAAGTTATGAATTTTTAAAGTTATGCCCTGTTTCTGGACTTGATTCTGGAACAGTGTGGGAATTTATATTGTTATGTAATTTTGTGGGTGTCAATAGTAGTGGTTTATGTTTTTTCTATGTAGAGGACTTAAAGATATTTCCATAGAACTTTAAACCACGCCATTTTGATTTTTATATATTTAGTTATGATGTTTTGAAGTTGAGCCAAGAATAGAGGATTTCTTGGCCGTGGCCAGAAGAATTGCTTAGTCGTGGCCTAAAAGCTTATGACCTGTTTTGGCCAAAGCCAAAGGTTCTTGGACACATCCAATAATTTTTTGACCATTTCTTGGCCAGGCTAGAAAATTCCTTGGCTGCAACCAATACCCAATTTCAGCATTTTATCTTCTTGAAAGGTGGTGAATGGTCTAGCTCTCCATAACCCTTTTAGTGATTTGTTTGAGCTTCTAATAGCTACATAAAAGACTTAAATGATAACTAACTGAATTACTTAAATAATTCTATTGTGTGATGATTGTTTACATGCTTTGTGAAATTATATGTCATATGAGTGAATTGTTACTACTTAGATTCATATGAATTTTACTCTTTCTAACGACTAACCTACAACAAGGGCAAGCAGCTCAAGGGGCAATTAGGTAAACAAGGACAGCTAGAGCATGCAGATAAGATGGCTTATAGGATGTGTGTGTGTATATAGGTATACTAAAAGGCTAGTACTCCTAGCAGTGGAAGATGTACTGATTGTATACCTGAATATTACTATGTAACCCTGGTAAAGGAACTAAGAATGAATAGTGAAGATGAGAGTTGACGAGTAGTAATGAAGTTGTGAACCATTGAATGACGCTTCTGCAAGATTTTGAAAATTATTATGAAAAACCCACTCAACTACAGGTTTGAATCCTATCTTGAGATTAGGACTTTAAAACAATTTTACAAAAAATGGTTCAGATTTATTGTGTATAAGCTCATCTGATCGATTACGAGAATAAGGCGTTACAAGAAGAGTATTCAAGTAGTCTATAATTGAAAAAAAAAAATCATTCTATTTTAATAGTAAGAAGAGTATTTGAATTAATTCATTGATCTAGAAAATAGAGCATGAAACCAAAGATTTAGGAAATCAAAGAAACTTTTGTTGAAACCTTTAATCTTGCTTATTGTTATTCTTTTGCGTGATTAACATCTTTCTAAGCAAGTTTCAGGGAATTTCTTCATCAAAAGTTTGAATACCAAGAAAAGCAGATTGTGTTAGAAGCATTAAATGCTAACCAGAATTTCAACCAACACATTCTCTCTGCTCCAATGGCTATTTACAAAACACAAGGAATGTCCAAAGAAGCATTAGCACTGTAACAGAGAAATGGAATGCTCACAATGGTCATTAAATTCACTCCAACTGTAAATATGAGAGCATTCAAAGTAGAGCACCTATCGAACTATGAAACATTTAAGTATGCTATTAGTGCTATGTTTATTTCATCATTTTATCTGTATTTTGTACTTCAGTGTTTATTCATACACTTTGTGAGAAAGAGTTACTTCAAACACTCAATACTTCTTATTGACATAACTTAAGGTGAGGAACCTTACGTAGTATATTTATTTACATTGTATAAGGGGGAGTGAATGTCCGGAGAAGGAACTTGTAGTGTACTGAGGTGCCAAAAACCTACTGAATCTTGAAAGATATAGTGAAAGGCTCAAAGGCAATCTATGGAATAGACGTAGGTCGGTTAAGTTATGATTGAACCAGTATAAATCCCTAGTGTACCCTATGGTGATAGTTCTCCACCTCTTAACTTCTGTTTTACTTTATTTAATTCCTTTTAAATTATTACTTTCCATTAAATTTTTATTATCACCCAATTCACCCCCTTTGGGTGAAACACTTGCACTAATATACCAGGCCTTAAATAGGCTAGGCTATAAGCCCTTAGAAGGTACCTTTCTTATTTCCATCCTTATTATTGGTTTTTATATAGCAACAACTTCAAGTATGCTTATGCTTTAAGACCAATACTAGAGAGGTGTCTTGAATGTCAATACTATGAAATACAATTTTGATTCATCTTCAAAAATCTCATCCTACACCAGCCTTGTTTTAGAAAAACATATGAAAATGAAAGGATAAAAAAATGTCATATTTCAACTTCAAACACACGAGCCAAATTTCAGCACAGTGGCATTAACTTATAGAAATCAAGTTACTAGTAGTGAGGATCCAACATAGAGTGGCTCCAAAGCATATCGTCATTGATATGTATAACTAAAGGATTAGTTAGATAGTTGATGAGTTGTTAAAGTATAACTAATTACTACTGCTTGAGCTAGGCGGTTGGGTAAGTTACACCAGCCTATTAATAAGAGACACATGCAAAGTTTGCTCATTGAATAATGCACTACAATTTCTCTCTTTTCCCTTATCTCCCTCTCTCTCTCTTCCTTTGGACTATACCAATTTGGTATAAGAGCCCTTTCAGTGATGGTGCCGGATACTCGTTCATCTGAATGCTTCAATGAGATCGAGCTGAGACTAGTTCAAAACTCTATTAATATCACTGATATAAATTCGTCTATGTCCTGCATTGAGGCCTCGTTAAAGGAATTAACTGCTAATATGGATGCTTTGGTATAGCCTTCTTTGGGCCGCAAGTGAAGTCCTCCCAAAATTCTTATCCAATACTACTCCCACACCATTTTTACACAAGGAAACCAATGGAAACCCCAAAACATCCAAAATCACATTCTACAACAAATTTTTGCTTTGGACGCCACATTCCCATATATTACCCAATTGCACTAATTTTTCTTCCAAGGTTCTAAATAAATTCCATTGTTCTAATGACCTAACATGAAACTAATTCTACTACAATACACTAGGCAATTCATTCATTCCAACATAACTCAAAAATCAGGGCTAAATCCAAAATTTACAAAACTCAACCAATCTTCACAATAAATATATCAAAATGCAACCAATGATCACCTCTTCCTCTTTCCAAAAGTATATTCTTGATTCTACAACTTCCAAATTTCTTCAAGCACTTAAACACCTTCTTTTAAAAATCTAAAATCATAGCAATGAAGCTCTCATCACCTTGAACAAAATTAATGAAGAGTATTTGAGCATTCAAGGCATCAACAAAGCCAAAATCTCACCTTTTCCTTTCTCTTTCTTCCTTAGCTTGGGACGAAAATGGAGAATGGAGAGAGAAAATGAAGATGAGCAGATTTTTCCCTTACCCATGCTCACTAGCCGACTTTAAGGGAGAGAGGAGAGAAGGAAAGACTTTTGAAATGTTGACTTAATCCATGGCCCTCCTTTTGACACTTGTCATGATCTTATTTCCTCTTCCATGGGTACATATAAACTCTAAAGCATATGATTCCACCCTTATGCCTAATTAAGTACTAATCACAACTGTTGATCTTTAAGTTGCCAATGAGTTTCCTCTTCAGTAACTGACCAATTGGTTGTAACTTTCTTTTTTTACATTTTCCCCCTGATTATGGTAATTTTTACCTAATCACTACTAAACACCTTTATGTCATTCCATTTTTCATTCATGCGCCCTCCCCTACCCTTAAGGTTCATTTTAAGCCTTGTCATATAATTAAGCTCAAATACAGGGTTTAGGCACTGATTGAAACACATTCAGATCGAATTTCACATCAAATTCTTCAAAAGTGTTTATTCAACAACAATTACATTCACTTTTGAAGTCATTAACCCTTAATCCCATTTTTGGTTTATTACAATTCTCCCCCCATAAAATAAATTTCTTCCTCAAAATTTGTTACACAACTTGAGCCATAAACTCCGAATACTGCCTAAGCATGTCCGCTATCGCTTCCCAAGTTGTTTCCCTCTAGGTCATTCCCTTCCAGATCACCTTCACATATGGAATACTTCAGTGTATGATTCGTCATTCTTCTCAATCAATAATCTATTTTGGGTCCACCGTATATGTGAAGTTGTCTTGCAATTCGACTTCCTCATATTCAATGATATAAGATGGATCCGGTTGGTACTTCTTTAGTTGGAAAACATGAAACACATTGTAGAGTCTGCTCAAGTTTGGGGGTAGGGCTACACAATAAGCAACAGGCCCAATTCTCGCAAGAATCTCAAAAGAACCTATATACCTTGGGCTTAGCTTCTTCTTCTTGATAGCTCTCTCGATGCTGGTGACTGGAGACACCCTCAGAAACATATAATCACTAACCTCAAATTTTAGAGTCCTTCTCCTCTTATAATCATAGCTTTTCTGTCAACTTTGTGCTGCAAGAAGCCTTTTTTGAATGATTCGAATCTTTACTGAGGTCTGGTCAACAAGTTCTGGCCCATACAACTTCCTCTCATATTTTTCATTCCAGCATAAGGGTGATTGGCACTTCCTCCCATACAATACTTCAAGCGGAGCTATCTGGATGCTCGCATGATAGCTATTATTATAGGCGAACTCAGCAAGTGGAAGAAACTAATCCCAATTCCCTTTAAAGTCGAGGACATAAGCTCGCAGCATATCCTCCAGTATCTGAATAGTCCTCTCTGACTGTCCGTCTATCTGAGGATGATAGGCTTTACTGAATCTCAACTGAGTACATAGAGCCTCATGCAAAGCCCTCTAAAATCTAGAAGTGAATCAGGGATCTCGATCGGAAATGATGTTCCTTGATATGTTATGGAGCTTCACAATCTCTCGAATATAAATCTCTGCTAGCTTGTCTGGAGAGTAACTAACATTAATCAATATAAAGTATGCCGACTTTGTTAACCAGTCAACAATCACCCAGATCGCATCATAATTCCTGATCCTAGGCAATCCCACTACAAGGTCCATGGTCATACTTTCCCATTTCTATTCCGGAATCTCAAGACTCTGCAGTAAACCTAGCGGTATCTGGTCCTTGATTTTTACCCTCTGGCAAGTAAGACACCACACCACATATTTCATCACATCACTCTTCAATCCCAGCCACCAATACACAAACTTCAAATTATGGTACATTTTGGTCATACCAGGGTGAAGAGTATATCAGCTCTTATGTGCCGCATCAAGAATCTTTTGCCTCAACTCTGCCTTAAGTGGTACATAAATTCTCTTCTGATAATGAACCATCCATTAGGGGACAAATCTTAGTCCTGAGCTTCTCCCCACTCAATTCTACCTCGATTTCTCAGTACTCAATCATCTTTCCTTTGAGCTTCTTCAATTTCAGCTCCCAAATCACTTTCCCCTTGGGAAACACTATAATTGGCACAGACGATATGGTTCGACAAATTCAGATCTCAAAAATCTTTTATCAACTTCCCCTCTTGTATCATCATTGCTAGCACAAGCACCATTTTCCAATTAAGAGCATCCGCTACTACATTTGCCTTACCTGGATGGTATTTCATTTCTAGGTTGTAGTCTTTTAGCAAATCCATCCAACGACATTGTCTCATATTTAACTCTTTCTGGTCATACAAATACTTGAGACTTTTATGGTCGCAGTATAGTTCTACCGTCACCCCATACAAATAATGTCGCCATATTTTTAAAGCAAACACAATTGCCGTAAGCTCCAGATCATGGGTGGGATAATTCATTCCATGAAGTTTGAGTTGTCAAGAGGCATAGGCCACCACATGTCCCTACTGCATAAGGATACACCCTAATCCCTGCTGCTCGCATCACTATACACAACATAAGTCAAGATGGGATCAGGTATAATCAACATAGGTGCCGTATTCAACCTCTCCTTCAACTCCATAAAGCAATTTTAACAACGCTCATCCTACACAAACGGTTGATCCATCCTCGTGAGCTTGGTCATCGGCAAGGCAATACGAGAGAAGTTCTACATGAATCTCCAGTAGGAACCAGCAAGACCCAGAAAACTGCGTATCTCAGCAACAGTTTCTAGCCTCTTTTAGTCCAATATTGCTTCCACCTTACCGGGATCTACTGAGACCCCTTCTTGTGAGATAACATGGCCTAGGAATTTTAATTCTAATAACCAAAACTCATATTTACTTAATTGGCATAGAGCTGCTCTCACGCAATATATTCAACACAATCCTCAAATGATGCTTAAGTTCCTCCCTACTCTTGGAGTATATCAAAATAACCATGAATTGATCCAGATATTGTCGAAAGACATGATTCATGTAATCCATGAATATTGCAGGTGCATTGGTTAGCCCAAATGGCATCACCAGAAACTCATAATGCCCATATCTTGTTATGAAAGCAGTCTTTGGTACATCCTCTACTTTCACATACAACTAATGATATCCTGACTTTAGATCAATTTTTGAAAACACGTTTAAACCAAATAGTTGATCTAGAAGGTCATCGATTCTTGGGAGAGGGTATTTGTTTTGACAGTAATCTTGTTCAACTCTTTATAGTCAATACACAAATGTAGACTCCCGTATTTCTTTTTAACAAATAACATTGGAGCTCCCCAAGGCAACACACTGGGTCTAATGAATCCTTTCTCAAGCAAGTTTTCAATCTGCTTCTTTAACTCCGCCATTTAATTTGGAGCTATACGGTATGGAGCCTTTGACATCAAACCAGCTCCAAGCACCATCTCGATTGGGAACTGAACTTTCCTTTTAGGAGGTAATTCACTAAGATCATCCGGAAATACCTCAGGGAATTCATTTACCACTGGTATACTACTCAAAATTTCTTCTATCTCTCCTTGCACAGAAAGGAACACTGTATACCCTTAGTGACCTTTCTCTAGATATTTCTTAGCTTTGGCAGGTAAAAGGAAATTCAAGCTGGCATTTACATCATCAACATTTAGCAAAGCAGGATACACAATCATGTTGTTCACACAACCAAGTAACACATTATTTGCCGTTAACCAATCAAAACCCAAAATAACTTCTAATTGATAGAGCGGTAGACAAATCAAATCTACAATGGACTCAAGCCCTTCTATAGTTATAACACAATTTAAATAGGCTTCCGTAGTTACAGCCTTGACACCCATCGGCGTTGACACAACCAAATCAAATGGAAATTGATGCATATGCAATCCCAAGCATCTCACACAATCATAAGCAATGAAGGAGTGACTTGCACTCGAGTCAAATAACGCTTGTAACCAGTTACCATTAAGAAGGACTTTACCTTGTATCAAATCAGGGGACTTCTGAGCTTCCTCATGGGTCATGGAAAATACCCTACCTTGAGTCCTCGGTCTTTACTCTGCCTACAACCCCTGACAATCTCTAGAAATATGCCCCGGTTGCCTACAATTGAAACAAATTACATGGCCCTAATAGTTTTTGTCATAATGCGGTTTATCACAATGCGGACATACCCACTATGTCATAAATATCTGAGGCTCACGATCTTTGGAGTAGTAGGGGTTTTTACTGCTGCCCTTAGACGAAGAGGATCCTTAACCCTTCCACTTCTGGGAAGTATTACCCTTGCTGGGTTCACTATGGCTACCAATACCCTTGGCCGGATACAAATCTCTCAAGTTGTTCTTGGTGATTCTACATTCTTCCACCTCTTTGTTGAACTCGGTGAACTGGTGGTTGGCTAACCTCTTTCTCAATTCCCGTCTCAACCCATGAATAAGCATGTCTGCACTCCATTCCTTATTATCCATTTTTCGTAGATAAGAGGAATAACTAGATAGTTGGATGAAACTGTTAGATCCCAAGTTTTGATAACAAAAGGTTATTGTGTACAAAGCATAGTTTTATAAGTTTAAGGAATGATTACAAAGTTACCAAATGCATATGGCAAAGTTCTGTGATGTCTGCTATCAGATTTAAGTAATGTACTCAAACATAAGAACTAGCACTCGAGCATGGAGCTCGTTTGTACTCGAGCATATGCAAGTGATAGCCAGAAAGTGTTTGCCCGAGAGCAACTATTGTCATTTTTATTGATGCACTGAGCACTGGAGATAGCACTCGAGCATAAGACTCTTTCTCACTTGAGCACATGCGAGTGAGGGACTGCAAGTGCTTGGCCAAGAGCAATTCCTGTCATTCTTTCTGATGTACTCGAGCATTGTAACAAACACTCGAGCATGAAACTGGTTTGTACTCAAGCACTAGCGAGTGAAGGACTGCAAGTGTTTGGCCGAGAGTCATGAAGGTCAGAGAAGCACAAGTATGCCCGAGTGAGGCTTCATATGCCACAGTGACGCATCAGCACTCGCGAGTGAGAAATCTAACTCTCTCAAAATTTGATGCAAGTGCTGATAACAAGAGTATATTACATGAGAATATTATTCTCACTCGAGCAGGAGTATGTGTGCTCGAGTGAGGGCCCACATCACCTGTGAGTGCAAAATCTCACTCTTGCTAAAATGGTATGTGAGTGATGTCCAGAGACAGGTCTCTTAGTGTAATGAGCAAGGTCACTCGAGCAGAAGGAGTTGTGCTCGAGTGAGGCCCCACATCACTCGTGAGTGAGAAAATAAACTCTCTGAAATCCTGTGGAAGTGCAAGTATAAAACTAAAGAGTAAGGAGAAAATTGGTGAGTTCACTCGAGTGAGCCCATCCATGCTCGAGTGATACTCTGCCAGAAGACAAAGTGCACCAGTCTTACAGCATTCAATCTGAATATGGTTTAATGATATTTATTTATCTTATCATTACTTATTATTATTATTTAACAATATTTTGAATGTATTATAAGTGTGATACAGGAGGATGAACGTTTGAAATAAACAGACGCGAAGGAAGTCAAACAATGCCAGACAACATCATTACAAGCACGTACCTATCGCATTCAAAGTTTTCAAACGTGCGCATGTTGTTCCACAGTAACAAGCCCCGCTCCACAATGATCGTTATTCAAACGGGAAAAACTGAATATTTATAAATACAGAGTTCCATAGATCGTCAATGAAAACGAAGCATAAGAATTGACAAACAAATCCACGAGTCTCTGTTATTCATATTTTCTCTGTATTCATATTGATCTTCAGTGTTTATCATACTTGCTTTGTAAGAGAGTCCAGATACATTTCAAATTCTATTTTCATTTGATCTCAAGGTATTGGGACCTTAAGAGGGTAGATATCTTTATGAGAGAAGCAGTTGAGAGAATTCCTAATAAAACCTTCTATTCATAAGACTTACAAGATACAAGCAGTAGAAAATGTTGCTGCTCATAAGACTTACAATGGTGTAAGCATGAGAGAACGTTCCTGCTCTTAAGACTTGTATACGTAAGCAAGTGGGAAATGTCATAGGTTGTTTTTCTGCACGTAAGACTTGTCATAAGGGGGAGAGAAATTTCTTAGTATGAGAATATTTCTGCTCGTAGTCCATTCGAGGACAATTGTTGTTTTGTGGCATTCTGAGAGGCCATTGAATCTTGGAAGAATAGTGAAAATCTCAGTAGGTTTTGATCTCTGAGGACTGGATGTAGGCCTAGTTTTTAGGCCGAACCAGTATAACTCTCTGTGTTCCAATCTTCTCAACTCTATTATGTCTACTACTATTTTCATGTCACCACATCAAGCGAAAAATTTATCACATCACCCAATTCACCCCCCCTCTTGGGTGAAACTTGCCTCTTTCATAAACGAGATAAATAATCATCAAAAGTCTCCAAATCACCCTACTTGATGGATAAAAACTCAGTCTCTTTCTCGATCCACACCGACTTGGGAAAGTATTTTTCATTAAACTACTGCTGGAACAACTCCCAGGTCAGTGGCACATTTCTGTTCATAATGTTAAGGTGATATTCCACCACCAATGATCTACATCCCCCTCTAGCTTGTATATTGCTAGTCGTGCCTTCACCTCAGTCGGGCACTCAAGGACTTTGAAGATTTTCTCTAGCCTATTAACCAGTCTTCGGCAGCTTAGGGGTCGAATCTCCCTTTAAACACTAAAGGTAGGTGTTTGCAGAACTTTGAGACCTAGTATTGCATATCTCTCTCCTCTCTAACTAGAACCCCATGTGATTCTTGGTTTGGTTCAATGTGAGGAGGTGACTCTAGTGGTCGTGTTGACCCTTTTGCAGTTTCCTCCCTTCAAGTCTCCTCTTGGGTTTCCTTCTAGGTGGACTAACCCTTACCCTTATTATATCTTGCCTTTTTCTATTCTGAGCTCTTCTTTCAGCTCAGTAATCATATCCCTCTTATCTCTAATCAGACCCATCATCTCCTGCATAGGATCTGGTGGATTGTCATTGACCATTTCTACCTTTGGGTCTACTTGCTGTACTTTAAGGTGACCCTTTGTTTTCTTTATTCTACAAGTAGTTCACCATATCAATATCACAAATAGGTATACATATATGTCCAAAAATCTCATATATATATATATATATATTCACAACACAGACATACATGTGTATACACAACAACTATCAAAGATCATCTTCTACCACCATGGCCTATTAAGGGTGTGTTCTTATTAGCTTTTAAAGAATAGATTCTGGAGAGAATAGCTTTTGGAGAATAGATTATAGGACAATAGATTATGGGAAAAAAGTGATTTTGATAAAATGAGAGTGTTTGGATGATTTTATCAGAATAGCTTTTTTCATGGTCAAATGACTAAAAATGACATTAACTTTTATGATAATTACATATAAAGGATAAGATTATATTTTAAGTATTATTTCACATTAAATTGCATAATAAATATAAAAAATGAAATAAATTTGTCAAAAATTTTTAAAATTATAACATTTGTCAATTATGAAAAAAATAATATTTCATTTTAAATAGATACTGATTTCCCAAATTACAAAATTTTTAATTCCATGACGTTATTTCATTTTTAAATTTTTTTCTTTATTCTTTATTCTTTATTTTTTATCCTTTTGTTGGCAAAAAAAAATTTTGTTTATGCTATTTTTTCTTGTCGCATCAGATGCCCAAAGGGGAGAGAGAGAGAGAGGTAAAAAGAGTGAGATGAGAAAGAGAAAGAGAAAAAGGAATCTGAGAAAAGGACATGGGGCAGTCAGAATTTTCTCCCAAAAGCAATTGAAAATAGCTTGCTTTCAGAATAGCTTTTTCTCCCCCAAAACCATGGTTTGGGCTAAAAATGGGATTGTCTGATTTTAGGTGGTGTTCGGCTACTTTAAACACAAAACCAAGGTTTAGCCCAAAAAGCGCTTTTTTATGTTGTACCCGAACACACACTAAGGGAACTATCCTTGCAAATTCTACCCTTTCCAGGAACTACAGCTCTGATACCACAAATGTAACCCTCTGCCTTATAAATAGTAATTAAGATGAATTAGAGACTAGCGGATGATAAAATTTCATTTTTAATCCCATCCTAGAGACAGGGTTTTAAAAATTTCTTTCAAAATCGGTTTAGCCTGGTCTCCTATTCACATTTCAAATATAACTACCCTGTGCAATTAAATCACATTCATACATATCAAAGTGTATAGCCAATATTCACATCCCAAATATATATACAGTAATCTTGTTCAAAATTTGATAACCAACAACTAAGATTTCATCTCTAAGGAAGTACTAGCCGCCCTTGGTCGTCTCTTTCCCCTTGGAGCCACTTGTCCTATCTGAAAATTAGTCAATGGAAAGAAGGAGATTCAAAAGAATCCCAGTAGCAACAAATTACTCAAACCTTACGTAATCACAAAGCATACAATGACATCATTAAGCAGCACAGCATCATGAAACACAACATACAAGCTTTCACATATACACATAATCACAAATTCACATCCCCCGTATCTTTACCACCTCACAGGCATGGTCCTCCCACCGGAACCACCGATTGGCTACAGGTGAAGGACTCATAAATAGCCTTTCAGCTTTCACATTTAGCCTTATGGCTTCCACATAGTTACATCCCCCGTAACTCCACTGCCCCACAGATACGGTCCTCCTATCGGAACCACCGATGGGCAACAAGTGAAGGACTCACAAATAATGATAAATCAAATATACAATGCATCACATATAGTATAAGGGAAAAAGTCACTACCTTGTTATTTCCGAGCGTGCTCTTGTAAAGTCTGCTCACGAGTAGGGCAAACATCAAATCCTAAAAACTAAAATCAAGGACGATGTATTAATCTCTATTCCAAGTTCTTGATTCCATAACACTTAAAGTTGGTTATCATTTGAACTCTTTAGGTGGCTATTAAAAGCCTAAATACATGCCTATAGGGTTGGGGAAACTTGACCAAAGACCCCCCATTCAGAAGTAAAATTATTGCTTTCAAATGATGCATTCGAGTAATGGATATGCACTTAAGTGATGAGATGACTTGCACTCAAGTGAGGATGGCTTACTTGTGCGAGTGCTTGACAGAAAGCAATAATAAAATAGAAAATGATCACTGCACTTGAATCCTAAACTCAACACTCAAGTGGTAGCCTCATGCTTACCCGAGTCCTACCAAGTAAGACATAGAAAGTAACTACCTAAGAGCAAAGGAAACCTTAGAATTGGGAGTGCACTCAAGCGACGGCATAATACTTGCGAGTACTAACACACACTCTAGACAATTTGGCAGCGAGTGTTACCTCGAGATGAGGATTCATCTTGCCAATGCATGGGCACTCGAGTGAGACCATATGCACTCGAGTGAGAACCCATATTACTTGCAAGTGAGAACATGCACTTCTGCTTTGTTTGCATGAGAGTGCAACTGAAACTGAAAGAAAATAAGAAACACACGGCGGCACTTGAGTGAAACCTTGAAGCACTCGAGTGAGGCTTTATCAGAAGCCAAAACATAGCAAAGTTTCCTTTGATAGAATTTTCCAAACCTTAACCAATATGTTTCCAATAGTCCCAAAATTCTTATTCAATACTACTCCCACACAATTTTTACACAAGGAATCCAATGGAAACCCCAAAACATCCAAAATCACATTCTACAATAAATTTTTGCTTTGGACACCACATTCCCATATATTACCTAATTGCACTAATTTTTCTTCTAAGGGTCTAAATAAATTCCATTGTTCTAATGACCTAACATGACACCAATTCTACCACAATACACTAGGCAATTCATTCATTCCAACATAACTCAAAAATCAGAGCTAAATCCAAAATTTACAAAACTCAACCAATCTTCACAATAAATATATCAAAATGTAACCAATGCTCACATCTTCCTCTTTCCAAAAGTGGATTCTTGATTCCACAACTTCCAAATTTCTTCAAACACCCAAATACCTTCTTTCAAAAATCTAAAATCATAGCAATGAAGCTCTCATCACCTTGAACAAAATTAATGAAGAATATTTGAGTATTCAAGACCATCAACAAAGCCAAAATCTCACATTTTCCTTTCTCTTTCTTCCTTAGCTTGGGACGAAAATGGAGAATGGAGAGAGAAGATGAAGATGAAGATGAGCAGATTTTTCCGTTACCTATGCTCACTAGCTGACTTTGAGGGAGAGAGGAAAGAGGGAAAAACTTTTGAAATGTTGACTTAATCCATGGCCCACCTTTTGACACTTGTCATGATCTTATTTCCTCTTCCATGGGCACATATGAACTTTAAAGCACATGATTCCACCCTCATGCCTAATTAAGCACTAATCATAATTGTTGATCCTTAAATACCAATAAGTTTCCTCTTTAGTAACTAAACAAGTGATCGGTAACTTTCCTTTTTCCCATTTTGCCCCTAATTATGGCAATTTTTACTGAATCACCACTAAACACCTTTATATCATTCCATTCTTCATTCATGTGCCCTCCCCTAGCCTTAGGGTTCATTTTAAGCCTTGTCACATAATTAAACTCAAATGCAGGGTTTAGGCATTGATTGAAACACATTCAGATAGAATTTCACATCAAATTCTTCAAAAGTGTTTATTCAACAATAATTACATTCACTTTTGAAGTCATTAGCCCTTAATCCCATTTTTGGGCTATTACATGGGGCGGGTCCAATTTCCAAAACCCTATACCCTATGGCTCTAAGTAAAATGGTGGATTTAAAGAAGCAGATCGAGGAATTACTTGAGAAAGGGTTCATACAACCCGGCGTATCACCCTAGGGTGCTCCAGTGCTCTTCGTAAAGAAAAAAGATGGAAGACTGCATCTCTATATTGATTACAGATAGCTGAACAAGGTGACCATCAAGAACAAGTATCCACTCCCTAGAATTGATGATTTGCTCGATCCGTTGTATGGTTCCTTCGTATTCTTAAAGATTGATTTATGATCAGGTTACCATCAGTTGAGTGTAAAAGTAGAAGATGTATCAAAGAATAGTTTTAGAACCAGATATGGGCATTATGAGTTCCTGGTGATGCCATTTGGGCTAACCAATGCACCTGCTGTGTTCATGGACTACATGAATCGAATCTTTCGTTTGTACTTGAACAAAATCGTAGTAATCTTTATCGATGATATACTGGTGCATTCTACAAGTAAAGCTGAACATGAACATCATTTGAGAACTGTGTTGAGACTAGTTTTAGAACAGCATTTGAGAATTGTGTTGAACGTATTACGGGATAGGCAACTCTATGCCAAGCTAAGCAAGTATGAATTCTAGCTTTCAGAGGTAAAGTTTCTGGGCCACGTTGTCTCACAGAAAGGGGTCTCTGTTGATCCTAGTAAGGTGGAAGCAGTACTGAACTGGAAGAGACCAGAGACGGTATTTGAAGTACACAGTTTTCTGGGTTTAGCTGGTTATTATCAAAGGTTTATATAGAATTTCTCCAGAATTGCATTATCGTTGACAAAATTGACACAAAAAGCTCAACATTTTGTGTGGGATGAGAATTATAATAAGAGCTTCCTGGAGTTGAAGCAGCGGTTAACTACAGCATCAGTGTTAACGATCCCAGATCCACAGTTATTGTATGTTGTTTATACAGATGCCAGTGGGCATGGATTGGGATACATATTGATGCAGCATGGCAGAGTAGTGGCATATGCATCGCGTCAACTGAAAACTCATGAATTGAACTATCCTACCCATGATCTTGAGTTAACGGCAATTGTGTTTGCTTTAAAGATCTGGAGACATTATCTCTATGGTGAGACTGTAGAGTTGTACTACACTACAAGAGCTTGAAGTACTTGAATGATCAAAAAGAGCTTAATATGAGATAGCACAAGTGGATGGAGTTGCTGAAAGACTATAATCTAGAAATCAAGTATCATCCCGGTAAGGCTAATGTCGTTGCTGATGCATTTAGCCGAAAAACAGTGCAGGTGGTAGCCATGATAATCTACAGAAAAACTAGTCGAGAATTTCAGAGACCTAAATCTGTCTAGTCAGATTCTATTAGGTAGTGGGGTTAGCCAAGTATATAACAACTTAAGGGAAGCTGTTAAAGAAGCCCAATTACATGGTGATGAAGCACTATCTATTAGATGTATGATTAATAGTGGCGAAACTTAGGATTACGACTTGTCACCCAGTGGATTAGTTAGCTATAAGAAGCGGATTTACATTCTACCACAACCAAAACTCAAACAGCAAATCCTGGAGGAAGCACATAAGAGTAAGTATACTCTACATCTAAGGGCTACAAAGATGTACCATGAGATGAAGGCTCAGTACTATTGGCCAAGAATGAAAAGAGAGGTGACTGAGTTCGTTGCTCATTGCTTGACATGTTAGAAAGTAAAAGTTGAACATCAATGACTATCGGGGCTTTTGACAAACCCTGCGATTCCTAAGTGGAAGTGGGAAAGCATTACTATGGATTTCATGAGAGGTCACCTAAGCTCAAAAACCATGACACTATATGGGTGATAGTTGACCGATTCATAAAGACAGTTAACTTCCTACCGATTAGTGTTCACTATTCTCCTAATAAACTGGTGAAAATCTACATTAAGGAGATTGTGAGATTACATGGTACTCTAAAGAACATTATCTCCGATCAAGATCCACGATTCACTTCCAAGTTTTGGAAGGCGGTACATGATGCTTTATGTACCAAGCTCTGATTCAGCACAACATATCCTCCTCAAAATGATCGGTAGATAGAATGAACAATTCAAACCCTTGAGGACATGCTAAGGGCATGTGTAGTTGATTATAAAGGAAGTTGGGACAAATTCCTTCCATTGGCATAGTTTACCTACAACAACAGTTATCATTCAAGCATCCAGATGGCTCCATATGAGGCTCTCTATGGGAGGAAGTGTCAATCGCCAGTATGATGGACTGAGTTGTCTGAGAGGGAATTACTGGGGCCAGATCTTATTGATCAGACAATTAAGCATATAAATTTGATTAAGCAGAGGTTGCTAGTTGCTCAGAGGCGACAGAAAAGTTATGCAGATAAGAGGCAAAACCTCTAGAATTTGAAGTCAGTGACCACATGTTCATGAAAGTATCAACTGTTACGGGTATTGGTAGAGCATTGAAAGTAAAGAAGCTGCAACCAAGGTACATTGGTCTGTTTGAGATCTTAGAGAAGATTGGGCCTGTAGCGTACCGTACTGCTTTGCCACAGAATCTGAGTAGGCTATATGATGTTTTTCATGTTTCCTAAATGAAAAAGTATCAACCTAATCCAGAACACATAATAGAGTATGAAGATGTAGAAATGCGTGAAGATTTGACTTACGAAGCCATGCCTAACTGAATCATTGATTGGCAAGAAAAGTAACTCAGGAACAAGAGCATTTTGTTCGTCAAGATCATTTGGAAAAGGTTATCACCCAGAGAGGCTAAGTGGGAAACAGAAGAAAGTATGAAGAAACATTACCTGGAGTTTATGAATGTATAAGTGTAGCGAATTTCGAGGATGAAATTTAATTAAGTAGGGGAGAACTGTAACACCCCAAATTTTATATTCACCGAATATATTGTAATTATTCAAGAAATTCAATAAAATGGTGAATATTCATGAGAAAATGAGTAAATTAATTCAAGAAACAAAATTATATTTCAAAGGTAGTGGCAAAATCGAAACTTTGCCAATTTAGCACAAGATTTATTATTTCCAATTAATTGAAGTTAATTTCAATTAATTAAGGAAAATAAAGGAGAATATATGCATTGAATATTATTGGTAGAATAAATCAAGAATTGAGAAATTAGAAGGAATTATACATAATTCATTTAATTGAATTATGGAAATATTGAAACAATTCCTATTTCCCTTTTCTTGCAATTTTCACCTAGTACAAGAAAAATAGAGGGGGAAATGATTATTGGGATTAAATATACCAAGTGTCATTATCCTATGGAGAGGGAATTAGTTTATAATTTATTAAGAGGAGCACATGTCTAATTGAGTTAAAATAATGATACTTTTACAAAGTAATCATGATTATGGTACAACAATTGAGTGCATGGTTGGATTAGTTGGAAGAAACTCATTTGGTTAGTAAGAGCATGAAGGGGGAAGGTTTTGGGCTAACCAAAGGGAGAGGAAATTAGTTCAAAGCTAATTGAAGCGTTATGACACAATTGGAAGGTGATAAAGCCAATGCCAAGTGTCAACACAAGATGCAATCTTGTAAATCAAGTGAATAAAGGAAAGGAGAGATATTTTAAAACACTCTTCCTTCCTTTTCCTCATCATATTTTCGGCCAAGCTAGAGAAAGAAGAGAGAGAAAGAGCTTTGAAGAAGTTTGAGATCTAGAGAGAAGGAAGAAGAAGGTTAAGGTAAGAGTTGATCTCTTAAGCATTTTTCTTGAAACCTTGTATGACAACCTTCTCTAAACCCTTCTTCTCTATGGAATCATGATTTAGAAGACACATCTTGAGCTCAATAAGAGAGAGAGAGATGGGAGGACGCCTAGAGAGAGAAAACTCAAGATCTCAAGAGGTAACCTCACAAACCTTAGATCTATATTAGTATGATGTTGTTGTTGAGGTTTGTGGTTGGTTTGGTGATTTTTGGTTAAGTTGTAAATTTGGAAAGTCCTAATGCTAAGAGGTTATGCTGCCTAAAATTTTTTGAATCCTGGTTAGTATGTGTTTAAATGACTTAATAAGGGATTAAAGTGAAAAGCCACAAGCTTTGGAAACTAAAACACAACTCCAAATTTTCCCTTTTCTTAGAGGAAATTTTGGCTAGCACTGTTCTGGGGGGAAGTAGTTGGATTTTCAAGAAATTTATTGTTCCATTGGATTCATGAGGCAAAAATAGGTGGGGTTACAGTTGGTCACTTTTTCGAAAAAACCTGAAAAAGCACAATTACTAAAACACCCCTAAAACAGAGCTGTCAAGGGCAATTTTGCAATTTGACACTGAATTTGATAATTTCAAGCCCAGAAATGGATTCCTTGGGTGAAAATAAATCAGGATAGTCTTAGTCAAAATTTTTAGAAAACATGCCATCAGGCCAGGTACCGCGAGGTCGGGCCGAGACCCAGGGGCATTTTGGTAAATTTTCACCATATACTAATATAACCACAAGAAATACTATGGAAGAGTCTAAAATGATACTTGGATAGGTTATGGCATATTTCTTGCACATTTAATATTTTAGGACCAAGTCAGAAGCTGGATACGACACGTTTTATGAGGCACACTAAAAAGGGGTTGAAAGAACTTTGAGGTCGGGACATTATCCTTCATACATCATGCCATAGTTATATGAATGTGTGGATGCCATTGTTTGTAAATGTACTTTATTAATCAACATTTTTTGCCTAGAGACGGGCAATTAGTGCTAGGGGCACTTATACTGGGAGTGGGAGTTGGTGAGAATCCAACCGATGCAAATTACTGGAGATGAGCCCTATTCATGTATTCATGCAAATGATATATTTATATTGTTCACTAATTGGTGCATACATGGCGCATATCATATTTACTTTTCGCATTTTTTATGAACGATAACATGTTTCTACTTGGATTCCTTGGAATCTCACCCCTTCTTCTAAACAAACATCTCAGCAGGTGCTAGTGAATCAAAAGGCAAAGGTGTAGACGCTAGAAAGTGATTGGCACGTGTCTCGAGGCAATGTCAAATTTGGTAGTTATAATTAGTTTATACTTAGATATTTTGGGGAATCCTGTATATATTGAAGTTTCCGTTGTATTCTGTATTTTGTCTATGAATGACTTTGGGATTGTAAACGAATACTGTTATCAGTATATATGTGCTTTTCTGTATGCCCATAGAATTTCGTCTTTATTACTCTTCGATTATCGAAATGGAAATGGGTGTTGACACTTAACGTCTTTGTTTCTCACTTTCTCCTGTCTTTTACTCTTTCTGGACTGACCGACTGAGACAAAGATTTTTTTATGTAATTTTGATGAAATTAAACTGACTCGGGAAAACTGCCTGACTATGCAGTTTCTTGATGCAGCAAACCAGATTGACATGTAGCCGGTTCACCGGTTTTCCAGTCGGACCAGCCTGTCAGGTTCGGTTTTTTGTTCCATGGTTAAAATTCAATCCATCATTAGTAAGGTATACCATCATCCAAGAGATATGAAAATTTAGCTCATGATGAAATTAAAAACAAAACCAAAATAAATTGAAAACTTCGTACGCATTGTATAAAACTTAGTTATTAAATTCTAAAACATAAAGATACAACTACAAGATGCATGAAAATGGAAAAATCTAGCCTTCCTTATGAAAGAGGCAAGCTTCACCCAAGAGGGGGGTGAATTGGGTGATGTTATAAATTTTTCGTTTGAGATGGTGATCTGTAAATATAGCGGATAGAGTAGAGTAGAGAAGATTTGAACACAGAGAGTTATACTGGTTCGGCCTAACAACAATGCCTACGTCCAGTCCTCAGAGATCAAGACCTACTGAGCTTTTCACAATATCTCCAAGATTCAATGGTCTCTCAGGATGCCACAAGACAACAATCGTCCTTGAATGGACTACGAGCAGAAATATTCTCTCAACAAGAAACTTCTCTCCCCCTTACGACAAGTCTTATGTGCAGAGAAACAACCTATGACTCTTCTCACTTGCTTATGTATACAAGACTTATGAGCAGCAACGTTTTCTTCCGCTTACACCACTGTAAGTCTTATGACCAACAACGTTCTCTCCTGCTTGTATCTTATAAGGCTTATGAGTGAAAGATACTACAAGGAATTCTCTCAACAGCTTCTCTCGTAAGGAATAACTACCCTCTCAAGATCCCAATACCTTGAGATTACACAAACATAGAATTTTGAGTTTGTATGAAGACTCTCTTACAGAGTAAATGAATAAACACTGAAGATCAAAAGTGTATACAGAGAAAACAGATGAATAACAGAGAATTGATATGAGCTTGTGAATTCTTGCGCTTTTTTTTTTTGTTCTGTTTCTCCGTGAGTCTCTGTGTATATATATAGTTGCTCCAACTTTTGCCCGTTTGGAATTTCTTCAGTTGTGGAGCGGGACATTTGAAAATATTGGCAGACATGCGCATGTTGAATAATCTGAGTGTGGTCGGTGACAGCGTGTATATAATCATATTGTCTGCCGTTATTTGACTTTTCCTCATGTGGTCCACTTCCAACGTTTATATTCCTGTATTATACTTTTAAAATAATCAAAACAATGTTAAACAATGATAAAGAGTAGTGATGATATGAATAAACAATAATCAATCATATTCGGAATGAACGTTGTGATTCTTAGCATTTTCGGTGGTCAAACAGGGCATCACTCGAGCATGAAAGATTCACTTCGAGTGATCTCCTATTTTCCTTCATATACCTCTGTTATCGGGTTGTGCTTCCATGGAAAATCAGAGAGAAAAGATCTTCACTCGCGGGTGAAGAGAGGCCTCACTCGAGCACAAAATCTCTGCTCGAGTGATCTTTGCACTTTACACTGGGAGTGTCTTCTCGGGTCATCACTCGCATTCCATTTTGACAAGAGTGAGAATTTGCACTCGCGGGTGATATGGACCCTCACTCGAGCACACTTACCTCTGCTCGAGTGAGAAGCATATTCTCAAGGAATATGCTCTCTAAACCATCACTCGCATCAAAAATCCAGAGGGATAGAATTTTCACTCGCAAGTGATTTTGGTCCTCACTCGAGCACACTTACCTCTGCTCGAGTGAGAAGCATATTCTCAGGGAATATGCTCTCTTGAACAAGCACTTGCAACTGATCTTGAGAGGGATGGACATATTACTCGCAAGCATATCTGAACTTCAGGACTCTCGGCCAAGTACTCGCAGTGCCTTGCTCGAGTGGAGAAGAAAGCATGCCTTTACTTGCTCTCGGCCAAGCACTCGCATGCCCTTGCTCGAGTGCAGAAGGAAGCATGCCTTTACTTGCTCTCGGTCAAGCACTCGCATGCCCTTGCTCGAGTGAAGATAGGAAGCATACCATTACTTGCTCTCGGCCAAGCACTCGCATACCCTCACTCGCATCCGTGCTCGAGTGAGAATGACTTCTCTGCTCGAGTGCATACCTTGTGCTTCGAGTGATCCATTGATTACAAAGGGAGAATGCTTCTCGGGTACTCACTTCCTGGCTTTCTCTCACACCTGCTCGAGTACAGAAGTGATTTGTGCTCGAGTGTAGATTTCATGCTCGAGCACTCAAGTGCAATTTCACAGCAGATATCAGCAAACATCAAATATGCATTTGGTAACTTCAAAACTTTTCTTAACCTTCTAAAAACATGTTTTGCACATAATTGAATTATTGTTATCATCAAAACTTGGGATCTAACATTCTCCCCCTTTTTGATGATGACAAAACTCTTTGTGATGAAGGTTTAAAAGAAATTGAATGAAATTGAAAAATTTTGAAATTTCTTCAAAGTTTCCAAAATGCATATCAAGTTGAAGTTCCAAATTCAAGTTTTCCTGCAATGTTTCCTTTGGACACTTAACAGCCAAGATAAGTATAGTGTGAGGTATATAACTTAACAAGAATTTAATAACTTGAAACATTGAAATTTTGAAAACTTGAACCATGTCATTAATTGTAACAAACTTGAACAACACATAATACCAGAATATAACTTCAAAATAGTAACATGACATATTTCTCAAAATCCTACCCATTACAGAAAATCTACCCAAACACCCATATACACCCTTCAGAAGCTCAGAAAACATCACACACCCTTCTCCCCCGTTTTGTCGACATCAGAAGGGGGGCTGTGGAGGTGGAACAAAGGGTACCATGGCAGTGAGAGGGTCAATAGGCGGATCAGAAGGAGATGTGGGCTGTGGTAAAGGCGACCGATCAAAGGTAACATCAACATTAGACTCTAGATCAGTGAAGAGTACATGAGTCTGTGGATGAGTTGGTGAGGTATGAGTGGTCTCTGGAGGCACCCCGGAAGACGAGGAGGGAAAATGTGAGTGCAGGAAAGTCTCCATCTTGGTGATCCTCTGTGACATCTCATCTTGTGTTTTGAACATTAGTTCAAAGTTAAGATTGGCCTGGTCTACCAATTTAATGACTTGTGTTTCCATCTTCTCCACAAGCTTCTCATATTCATCTACCAACTCCTTCTTCAAACTTGATACAGCTTGATTAATTACCTCAGTCAGATGATTAGACAAAGAGGCATTGAGAAAGGAAGGAGGAGGAATAGGCCCTTGTGCAGATGATTGTGCCTCATCTCCTCTGGATGGAGTGGCTTCCCTCTTTGATGTGGCTTTGGTCCGACTCACCGGAAGATTGATACCCATGTGAGTTAATTGAGTCTTACCAAACCGTGAGATTAGGACCCTTTCTTTTCCTTCCAAATACCAAATTTTGTTTTTCATCAAGATGAAGGAAACAAGTTGAGGGTAAGGAATGGTTGCAGATTTTGTTGAAGAGAATCTAAACCTTCTCATTTCATTAAAAATGATCTCCCCTACATTCCTTTGTTGTTTAGCAACCAAAGAAGCCAAGAGATAGTAATCTTTTTGAGCAAAGTGAGTAAAGTTCCTGGATTTATTGACTATGCTCCGAGAATAAATGTAATGAAGGATTCTGTGATTATCAGGCATCTCAATAGGCTTGAAAGTAAGGGGGCCAATCGGGTCTTTAGGTCTTAAAATTTTAAAGGTTTCATTGGCAGAGAAAAAGGGTGGATCAGTAAGAGGTGCCACATAACCAAGTAAATCATTTATGATTTTGGCAGAGATCATAATGAATTTCCCTCTAATGGTTGTAGATACAGCTTCTTCAATCAAATCACTGGATCTAGACATGATATTATGAATTTTCATGTTGGAATAAAATGTCTTTACAACAGTGGGGGAATATGGCATATGAATGTTTAGCCAGGGAGCATAGTACTGAAGGTAAGGATACAAGTCCAAATGACAATTCTTTTTCAGATAATCCAAATCAACATATACTACTGGACAGAAATGCCTATGTTTGAATTCATCATCATATACCTGCTGAGATACTGCCTTAAGTTCTGTCACATTGAATCCCTCAGGAGGGCTAGTGAGTTGGTCATCCACTGGTGCTTGGGAGGCCGAGGGTGCTCTAGAGGCAGAAACACTGGGTTGCTTAACTTTATGTGAACTTGAAGCACCAACCTGAGATGCAATCTTCCCAACTATCTTGTCCAATTTGGATTTTTCTATTGCTTCTCTGAGTTGTCTCCCCAATGTATCATCAGAGGAAGAGGATGATTGGGGTTGCTCTGAATCCTTCTTCTTCCCTTTTCCTTGCACCTCTTTGGATTGAGACCGGGTGATTATAGGTTCCTTGAATGCCACACCCTTTGGTTTCTTTTGAGGAGGTTGATCTTTCTTTGAAACTCGAGGTTTTGGGTGAGGTTTCTTAGCCGGAGTCCTCTTCTTGGTCTTGGGTTTAGGAGGAGGTGACGGTGAAGATGAAATTTTAGGAGATGGAGGTGTTGGTTCTGGGGTGCCCGATTTACTGCCAGCAGACTGAGTAGGAGATGGAGAATGGGATCTTTGAGGAATTGAAGGTGTTTTGGTTCTTGCCATTGGAGAATCAAGAAAGAAAATTAAGAACGCACAACTTTCGAATGTTAAGAGAAAAGAGAAATTAGGGTTTGAATGAGAAATGCAGAAGGTAAAAATCACCTTTTATGGAAGATTGAAGAGTTGTAACGGTGATTTAAAGCAGAAAGACGTGATTGAATGGTGAGAGAACGGTTGAAGGTGAAGAGTTGTGTCTTTCGAGTGAGAGAGCACTTCGAGTGAGAGAAGGAAGTGCGACGTTCTGAGCTCCCCAGTAACTGATATAAGTGACAGTGCTCGAGCATGAACCCTAGTGCTCGAGTGATGTTCATACTGTGCTTGCGAGTGTTCTATCTGTGCTCGAGTGATTTTCTGGAAAAATAAAGAAGCAATTAAAACGTACCTGGATTGCGAATTTCTTGACATATTTTTGCATCTTTGTACTCAAATCCTCCAAGATCATTTGAGTAACATAATTTGGATAGCTTTTGCACAGAGATTCTTCTTTCTCACTCGAGCAGGCATTCCTCACCTCAAGCATGTTCATCCCATGCTCGAGTGAGAATTCCTCACTCGCGAGTGAACTCAATTCTCACTGTGGTTTATGATGTATTCCCTTGATGTTTTTAACTCCTCTGTTAACCTCTGTTCTAACTAAAAGAGAACAGAGTATCATGAATAGTGCTGTGCTCGAGCAGAGCTTCTTGTGCTCGAGTGATACAGCTCCTCACTCGAGCAGTACCTCCTGTGCTTCGAGTGAGACTCCTGCAAGAACAAATTTTGGCCACTCCGATGCCAAAGTCAGTATGATTATCATCAAAACAAACATTTAATTAAACTTTTTAACAAGAAAACTTACAACTCATTGGGATTAACCATTCCCAATTCTCTTCGAATATAGAGAAATTGCTCTTTTGCAATCGGTTTCGTGAAAATATCCGCAAGTTGAAGATGAGTTGGTATGAATTCCACTTTGACATCTTTCTTTTGAACATGATCTTGAATGAAATGATGTCGAATGTCTATATGCTTGGTTCTTGAATGTTGTACAGGATTCTTTGCCAAGCTTATCGTGCTAGTATTATCACAATAGATTGGGATTTCTTTTAAATAAATTCCCAAATCTTGAAGTTGTTGTTTTAACCATAGCACTTGAGAACAGCAGCTTGCTACAGCTATATATTCAGCTTCAGTCGAAGATAATGAAACTGTGTTCTGCTTCTTGCTGAACCATGACACTAGAGAACCTCCGAGAAATTGACATTGTCCACTGGTACTTTTTCTGTCAGTTTTATATCCACCGTGATCTGAATCTGAATATGCCATTAGATACTCGTTCCCTTTCTTTGGATACCAAAGTCCAAGCTCTGAAGTATCTCCTAGATATTTGAAAATTCTTTTTACTGTCTCTGCATGAGATACCTTAGGATTGGATTGATACCTTGCACACATTCCTACACTGAACTGAATATCTGGCCTGCTTGCTGTAAGATAGAGTAATGAACCAATCATTCCTCTATACTTTGTGATGTTGAAGCTTGGTCCCTTTGCATCAGCATCCAGCAATGTTGTAGAACTCATTGGAGTTTCAGCTCCATTAGCATTATCTAGTCCATATTTCTTCAGCAACTCTTTCAAATACTTTGTCTGAGATATAAATATGCCATTCTTCTTTTGTTTGATCTGAAGTCCAAGGAAGAAGTTCAATTCTCCCATCATGGACATTTCAAATTCTCCCTGCATGATCTTAGAGAAATCTTGACACATAGATTCGTTAGTAGCACCAAAAATAATATCATCAACATAAATTTGAACTATTAGAATATCACTTTTGTTATGTTTGATGAATAGAGTTGTATCAACTTTACCTCTGACAAAACCTTGATCAAGAAGAAATTTGCTTAGTCTTTCATACCAAGCTCTGGGTGCTTGTTTCAAACCATATAATGCTTTCTTAAGTTTGAAGACATAATCAGGTTTTGTTTCATCTTCAAAACCCGGAGGCTGTTCGACGTAAACTTCCTCCATAATATAACCATTTAGAAAAGCGCTTTTTACATCCATTTGATAAAGTTTAAAACTTTTGATGCAAGCAAAAGCTAAAAGTACTCGTATTGCTTCCAATCTTGCCACTGGAGCATATGTTTCCTCATAATCAATACCTTCTTCTTGATTATAGCCTTTGGCAACCAATCTTGCTTTATTTCTTACAATGATTGCTGATTCATCAAGTTTGTTTTTGAAAACCCATTTGGTCCCTATAACTGTATGGTTTTTAGGTCGAGGAACCAAATCCCAAACTTGATTTCTTTGAAATTGATTTAGTTCTTCTTGCATAGCAATCACCCAATCATTGTCAGATAAAGCTTCTTCTATATTAGAAGGCTCAATTTCAGAAATAAAAGCTGAAAAAGTTACCTCATTAAGGATTCTATTTCTGGTTTTGACACCTTCATGAATATCTCCTATAACTTGATCAATTGGATGATCTTTCATATGTCTCCATGCTTTGGGTTGAGCATGATCATCGACATCTTCTATATTTTGAAAATCATTTGTTTCAAAATCATCCTGATTTGAAATGGATTTGTTTTTCTTGATTGAATCCATTTCTTCTTCATCATTAAGTTTTGTCTGAGATTCAATTTCATCAAACACAACATGAATAGATTCTTCAATAGTACATGTTCTTTTATTGAAAACTCTATAAGCTTTACTTCTATTAGAATATCCTAGAAAAATACCTTCATCAGACTTAGAATCAAATTTACCTAAATTTTCCTTACCATTGTTATGAATGAAGCACTTACACCCAAAGATATGAAGATGAGCAATGTTTGGCTTCCTTCCTTTGTAAAGTTCATATGGTGTCTTTCCAAGAGATTTGCGAATATATGCTCTGTTTGAGATATAGCATGCAGTACTCATTGCATCTGCCCAGAACACTTGTGACATTTCTTTTTCATTAAGTAAGGCTCTTGCCATTTCTGTAAGCACTCTGTTCTTCCTTTCCACTACTCCATTTTGTTGAGGTGTTCTTGGAGCTGAGAAGTTGTGATCTATCCCTTCGTTGTTGCAGTAATCTTCAAACAATTGATTATCAAATTCTCCTCCATGATCTGTTCTAATAGAAACAATAGAAACACCTTTCTCATTTTGAACCTTTTTGGCAAACATAATAAATTCAGCAAAAGTTTCATCTTTTGAGCCAATGAATATGGTCCAAGCAAATCTAGTAAAATCATCTACAATTACTAACGTATATAAATTTCCTCCAAAACTTTTTACTCTTGCAGGTCCTACCAAATCCATATGAAGTAATTGTAAAGGTTTTGAAGTAGAAATTTTATATTTTGTTTTAAAAGAAGATTTAGTTTGTTTGCCTTTTTGACATGCTTCACAAATCATGTTATCTTTGAATTTTAGCTTAGGAAGGCCAACAACTAAATCTTTTCTGATCAATTTGTCAAGTTGATTCATATTGACATGAGCCAAACGCTTATGCCATAACCAACTTTCCTCTGATCGACTCAGAAAACAATTTTCAGAAGAATTTGAATTAAAATCAATTGTATAACAATTACCGTCCCTTTGAGCTCGGATTTTTGCCTTGATAGTTTCTTTGTTTAGAGGTAGATCTTTCTTACTGACTATCAAGCATTCTTTTGAGTCGAAGATCACCCAGTTATCTTTGTCAGTGCTTTGGCTCACGCTTAAGAGATTGTGGCATAATCCTTCAACATAATATACTCCGTTGATTTGAAAGCCATCTGTTCTTCCCACTTCACCAATTCCAGCAATACGACCGGATTGATTTCCTCCAAAAGTCACCTTTCCTCCTTCTCTAGGTTCAAACATGGTGAACTTATTTTTGTCACCAGTCATGTGTCTCGAACATCCACTATCGATATACCATTTGTTCGCTCGAGATGCCTTGAGACATACCTAGAATAAGATGATCAAGTTTTAGGTACCCACGCTTTCTTGGGTCCTTTGTGGTTAGTATTTGGAATATGTGTCCCTTTCGGAACCCATTTATATGTTCCAACAACCTTTCCCTTTTTGAAATAACATGATGAAGTATAATGTCCTTTCCTATTACAAAAATTGCATGACACAAATGGATTTGATGTATGCACAGAATTCCTAAAATATTTAAGATAGTCTCTACTACTCTTCTTATTCTTATTATGCATAACATTATATCCAATTCCAGATTTATCAAAGGAAACTTTCTGAGAATTTAAGATAACCTTGAGAGTTTCACTTCCTTTAGTAAATTTTTCAACAATCTTTGTTAAGTCTTCTATTTTCTTATCTTTCTCTTTACACATTTCATGTGATGATATGACATTACTTTCTAATTCTTTTACTTTCTTCTTATAACTAACCATTTCTTTAGCAACTTTAATGAACTCAGTATGCAATGCATTATATTCAGATAATAATTCATTATAAGAGGGTTCGGAGTCACTTACCTCAGAGTCTGATTCTTCTTCCTTAGCTACCAAGCATAGATTGGCTACTTCGTCGTTGTCATTTTCTTCGTCTGACGAACTATCACCCCAAATAGATGATATATATGCTTTCTTTTTCTGCTTCCTTTTGTCTTTATTTCTGAAGCATTCAGATTTAATGTGTCCTGGTTTCCCACATTCATAGCACACTATTTGTTGTTCTTTGTTTTCTTTCTTGCTTGGTCCACCTTGATAGTTCTTGAAATTCCTTTGTCCTCTTCTGTAAAATTTCTTGAACTTTCTCACTATCATTCCCATTTCATCATCACTAGGAACATCTTCATTTTCGGAAGTTTCTTCTTGTTCTTTGATAGCTTTAAGTGCAACTCCCTTTTTCTTTTTATCATCGAATTCTTCAAGTTCCTTTTTGAATCTCAACTTACCTTCATATTCAGAAAGACTTCCAAAGAGAGCAGCTACGGATCTCATAGACTCTCCTTTGGCTTCTTCGATGGCTGTCACCTTAGCTTCCCACTCTTTTGTAAGAATATTAAGAATCTTTCTTACCTGGGAATTTTGATCAAACGACTTTCCAAGAGCAGATAATTGATTAACAAGATGAGTATACCTTAGTTCAAATTCTGATATACTTTCTCCAGATTTCATACGAAATAAATCATATTCTGTAATTAAAGTATTGATTCTATTCTCTTTAATTCCAGATGTACCTTCGTGAGCAATCTCAAGAGCATCCCACATATCTTTGGCAGTAGGTAAAGTACATATACGAAAATATTCTTTTTGACTAAGAGCACTCTGTATCATTAAAATGGCTTTGCTATTTAATGTTACTAACCTCTTGTCATTCTCGTCAAACTCATCTGGGCTCTTTTTAACAGTTCTATCTTCGATTTTCTTCATTGGAACATAGTCACCATCTTGTATAACATTCCACAATCCATACTCGTTGGCCATCACGAACACTCTGAATTTGGCTTTCCAGAACGAAAAATGTTCTCCAGCAAAACCAGGAGGTCTAGTGATTGAGGCTCCATCAGGAAGGATATTTTCACCCATTGTTGCCATTTGACGGATCCTTCTCAAGCTGTTAGGCTCTTCGGAGAAGACAAGGCTCTGATACCAAATGAAAGAGGCAAGCTTCACCCAAGAGGGGGGTGAATTGGGTGATGTTATAAATTTTTCGTTTGAGATGGTGATCTGTAAATATAGCGGATAGAGTAGAGTAGAGAAGATTTGAACACAGAGAGTTATACTGGTTCGGCCTAACAACAATGCCTACGTCCAGTCCTCAGAGATCAAGACCTACTGAGCTTTTCACAATATCTCCAAGATTCAATGGGCTCTCAGGATGCCACAAGACAACAATCGTCCTTGAATGGACTACGAGCAGAAATATTCTCTCAACAAGAAACTTCTCTCCCCCTTACGACAAGTCTTATGTGCAGAGAAACAACCTATGACTCTTCTCACTTGCTTATGTATACAAGACTTATGAGCAGCAACGTTTTCTTCCGCTTACACCACTGTAAGTCTTATGACCAACAACGTTCTCTTCTGCTTGTATCTTATAAGGCTTATGAGTGAAAGATACTACAAGGAATTCTCTCAACAGCTTCTCTCGTAAGGAATAACTACCCTCTCAAGATCCCAATACCTTGAGATTACACAAACATAGAATTTTGAGTTTGTATGAAGACTCTCTTACAGAGTAAATGAATAAACACTGAAGATCAAAAGTGTATACAGAGAAAACAGATGAATAACAGAGAATTGATATGAGCTTGTGAATTCTTGCGCTTTTTTTTTTGTTTTGTTTCTCCGTGAGTCTCTGTGTATATATATAGTTGCTCCAACTTTTGCCCGTTTGGAATTTCTTCAGTTGTGGAGCGGGACATTTGAAAATATTGGCAGACATGCGCATGTTGAATAATCTGAGTGTGGTCGGTGACAGCGTGTATATAATCATATTGTCTGCCGTTATTTGACTTTTCCTCATGTGGTCTACTTCCAACGTTTATATTCCTGTATTATACTTTTAAAATAATCAAAACAATGTTAAACAATGATAAAGAGTAGTGATGATATGAATAAACAATAATCAATCATATTCGGAATGAACGTTGTGATTCTTAGCATTTTCGGTGGTCAAACAGGGCATCACTCGAGCATGAAAGATTCACTTCGAGTGATCTCCTATTTTCCTTCATATACCTCTGTTATCGGGTTGTGCTTCCATGGAAAATCAGAGAGAAAAGATCTTCACTCGCGGGTGAAGAGAGGCCTCACTCGAGCACAAAATCTCTGCTCGAGTGATCTTTGCACTTTACACTGGGAGTGTCTTCTCGGGTCATCACTCGCATTCCATTTTGACAAGAGTGAGAATTTGCACTCGCGGGTGATATGGACCCTCACTCGAGCACACTTACCTCTGCTCGAGTGAGAAGCATATTCTCAAGGAATATGCTCTCTAAACCATCACTCGCATCAAAAATCCAGAGGGATAGAATTTTCACTCGCAAGTGATTTTGGTCCTCACTCGAGCACACTTACCTCTGCTCGAGTGAGAAGCATATTCTCAGGGAATATGCTCTCTTGAACAAGCACTTGCAACTGATCTTGAGAGGGATGGACATATTACTCGCAAGCATATCTGAACTTCAGGACTCTCGGCCAAGTACTCGCAGTGCCTTGCTCGAGTGGAGAAGAAAGCATGCCTTTACTTGCTCTCGGCCAAGCACTCGCATGCCCTTGCTCGAGTGCAGAAGGAAGCATGCCTTTACTTGCTCTCGGTCAAGCACTCGCATGCCCTTGCTCGAGTGAAGATAGGAAGCATACCATTACTTGCTCTCGGCCAAGCACTCGCATACCCTCACTCGCATCCGTGCTCGAGTGAGAATGACTTCTCTGCTCGAGTGCATACCTTGTGCTTCGAGTGATCCATTGATTACAAAGGGAGAATGCTTCTCGGGTACTCACTTCCTGGCTTTCTCTCACACCTGCTCGAGTACAGAAGTGATTTGTGCTCGAGTGCAGATTTCATGCTCGAGCACTCAAGTGCAATTTCACAGCAGATATCAGCAAACATCAAATATGCATTTGGTAACTTCAAAACTTTTCTTAACCTTCTAAAAACATGTTTTGCACATAATTGAATTATTGTTATCATCAAAACTTGGGATCTAACACCTTATAGGAGGTAAAACCTTCCATGTATGCGGCAACCTATACCATTCATGAAGGAGGTCTACCTAAGCCTTATAAGAAGGAGGCATGCAAAAAATAATACAATGCATGAAATTAAACTCCAAGATTGTGTGTCCCCTTGTGTCTTCCACTCCTCTATTTATATATGAATGGGGTGCAAAAATTTATACTTGTTAGGTATGAATCTTGACTTTAAGCCACCAATGTTGACCTTGCGGCAACCATGCTTCTTTTTTATTGCCAAATTTTGATAGTCAAAACGGTGGATTCTCACATTTTTTTGTCTTCATGAAAGTTGTAAATCTGGATCTTAGCTTGAAAACGCATGTAAGAGCTCCTCATTTCAACATTTGCAACTTAAGTTATGGTCAAATTAGTGGGCATAGGTCAAACTTGGACAAATCCATGTTCTCAACTTATAAGCAAAATTCAAAACTCTTGAAGACAGAACTGGGTTTTGGCCTCAACATAAAGTTGTAGGAATTTTTCTTAGCTTTTTATCCATACAAAGAACATCTCAATCTGACATCTAGAGCTCCAGATACTACATGAAAACTCAAACAAGATTTAAATTTAGTATTTTTCGATAACTTCTATTTTATGCCAAAATCTTTATTTATTTATTAATTACACCCAAATTCATTAAATCAAGTTCAAATATCATCCAAAAAATCATCATATAAGGGAAAATAAATATGTAAATATTTTACTTATAAAAAAAATAGATGCTTGATTGTAAGTTGATGAAGAAGATGTGACAGAAGGAGGCGCGATCGATGGTGAAGAAAATGCAATAGAAGGGGCCACACGAGTCATGAACAGCTGAACTATGAACTTTAGCTAAGAACAACCCTGAGGCGATGCTAGAAGAGAAGAAAGCGATGCTCACCACTGGTGGTTGTGGGAAGGGGGGCTCTCCATCGGTGACACTACGAATTGGCATGATGGACTCTCCGCCGCGAAGATGTTGGCCAAGCCCAAGGGCAATCGCTGAGATTTCTTTTATTCTTCTTTTTTTCTTTTAAGAAATGAATTTCTTTGATGGCCTAAGAATCGATAGCCAGCTAGATTAAATTGCTTTGAGTAAGTGCCAGGTCAAATTTGAGTTGTTGGCTTCTAATTGACGTGGCACTCTTGGTTCATGCAAGAATTTCTCTGTTTTTGTCTTGCTCCACGTGCATATTTTGAAAGTAATAGAACTGCCTTTGATTCCTATCAATATAGATATTTCTTTTTATGCAATCAACTTAAAAAATTTAGCGACAAATTTCTTTTTATGATCACATATTCTATGTGTTTCTGATTATTTTAAACCTCCAAGAAAGACCACCTATCAATATGACACTGTCGTATAACCTCGAAAACCATGCATCTTACATATTAGTGAAGTGACAAAATACCTTTCCTTTTAGAATTTTTATAGATCACAGTATAGATGCAATACTTGCCACACTATTGTTTTATGTCTGCATAAAGCTAAAATATAAAATCAATCCAATACCTCTAAGAAATCTGATATAGTTGATACCCTTAAATATTATATCTTGAGTTTGAACCAAACCATGTGTATGAAAAAGGCTTCATTGGGAGTAGAAAAAAATGCACTTTGGCGATCTCTATGCCTCAATAGGATGGGGATACTGCTTGGCTTCTAACCAAAAAAAAAAAAAAGGAAAACCATTCTTACAATACTAGAGTTTTCTTCAATTTTTAATTTAGTACCTGTGTTTTTATTCTTTTAGTACAATTAACCTTATAACTTTGTGTTATTAGCATTGTTAGCTCCTCTGCATAAATTCATTGTGCTAACAGAATAAAGTTAAAAGATTTAATAAGAAAAGAAAAACACACGGGTAGCAAATTAAAAATTGAAACTATAGGCACTCAAGAATGGTTTTTCCAAAAATTAATCCAAAAGCTTTCAATACAAGTTTGTTTCTCCCTCCCAGCAATATGAAAATGATACATTCTCACATTTACATAAATGTTTTAAAAGCAAGCCATGCACGCACATTGTCAGTTCAACATCTTTATACAGCTTCTGCAAAATTGACCTTGTTTCCAGAAACCAGCACAATCATGGAATCAAATTCTCCATGAACATTTTAAAGCAAATATTTTCTCTTAGGTCTCATCTAATCACCTTGATTTGATAAATTCATCATCTATTATTCTTCATCATCACTAATAGTGTTTATATCTCGACCCTTATCATCATTTTCTTCCTCTGCAACTAGGGGGAAAAAACGGATACATATCATTACAAGCTTTGTTTAATTGCTTTTAATCAAAAGCATAAACATGTATAAGATAAATGACAAGATCCAAGTATATTACCATTATGTTTAAAACCATACAACTAGTTACAGAGACAGATAAATACTTGGTCTTTAGTTGAAAGAAAAGTACTTCTATCTTTCCAAGAAAACGTGAACCAATGCGAAAAACTGATTAATTAGCCATTGTAGTGATTGGAATACTAAGGATATCGCATGCCATCCTTGAGAGATGGGGGAACCGAATCCTATTAGTCTTCCAATAGTCCAAGACATCTAATTCTTGAAATGAGTGAGGATCAAGTATTGCTTCTTCCAAATAATAATCTAGTTCAGACTTTCTCACTGAAGCACCATCTCTACTCTTAAAATCATTATTGTCCTGCAAGATGTAAAATATTAATAAACTACCAATTAAAGTAGCATTAAAAGTCTCATTTAATTCAAATTCACCCAAAAAATATACTAAAAGAAGACATAAATCAAATATAATTGTCAAACAATATCAAACTTACACCATACACTTCAGTGAAAATTTCTTCATTCCTTGCACTAAGGGTAGGTCGATTTGGTACTGTTGGCATGGACACTGACACACTTGATTTAAATTCAATACCATGACATGAAGATGATGAATCAATATCTTCATATTGACTATAAACAAATGTTCTTGATAGTTTCAACCATCTCATGAAGAGTTTTAGGGTCAAGTAATGAATAGCAATACTTTGTTAGTTCAAACTTGAATCGAGGATCAAAAATAGTCCCAAGTGCTAAGATCACACTGTAATCACCCCAATATTTGTCAAACTTTTCTTTCATCCTACGAGCCATATCTTGAATCATAGAATCAACATTCATCACATTTTCTTTTAACAGCAACTCAATTTTTGACATTCTCATGAAATACATGTTTAAAGTAGGATGAGACGTCCGAGACATCCAGTTTGCAATCGCTTCAAATGGATCCAATAAAGTGCAAATTTGCACTACTCTCTTCCACTCTTCATTTGATGGGCAGCACTTGTAATTACTATCATTTAATGCCAATCTATCGAATGCATGGTGATATCTAATCCCAATTTCCATCATTGCATACGTAGATTTCCATCTAGTGTAATCATCTAACCGCAAGTCCATTGAGGTGTCAATGCCCTCAACTTGCTCAATACAATGCCAAAAATTAATCTTCCTCACCTTTGACTCTTTCACATATCTAATGCTCTCACTAATCTTTTGCAAAGCAATACTTATTACTTCCAAGATTTCCTGAACTATAATATTCAAGATATCAGCACAACTCCTAGCATGAAAAGGTCACCATTGCATATCAAGCTATTATGCAAACAATGTATCTTTCATATTGTCATTCATCGAAGCATTATCCAAGGTAATAGAAAACAGCTTCTTATCAATCCCCCAAGCTTCCAAGCATTTATGCACTCTTTTTGCCAATTCAAACTCAGAATACGGAGGCACCATCTCATGGAAAGAAAGTATTTTTCTATGAAGTTTCCAATTTTCATCAACAAAATGAGTCGTCAAGCAAACATATTGTTCAGTATCTATCGCAGTCCAATGATAAGAAGTTAAACATATTCTGCTGGGACTCTTTGACATGATTTGCTTCAAATTTTCTTTTCGACTAACATAAAATTTTCCAATATATGACATAACGGCTTTTGTAGTAATGGACTCAGAATCAGGATCTTCCCTCTACTCCGCGAACTCAAAAAAGGAACAGGGGAGATCATGTTGAATGATAGCCATAGCAGCCATCTCTTGAGCATGGTTATGATCATATTGTCTTAGATTTCTTGCTTGGCTCAACATGACATCAATATTGCGATATTTTGGAGGAGGAACAAATTGTTTGTTCACAATTCACTACAAGAAGGATGAACAGATTGTTATTTCACAATTTGTATTCCATCATCCACATTACCAACATCCACATGAGCTTTTATAGTGCCAGGAAGACAAATGTCATACCACAAGTGAGGAAAACAATATACCATCACTACAAGTTTAGAAACTAAATAGCATAATTTATACTGCAACCCACCGGTAATTAATACTACCTCCGGTCCTAAATATAGGACATAGTTTGTAGTGTAAATTGCATTACAAACTATGTTCTATATTTAGGACAGGAGGGAGTATATGATTATAAACACAACATGAGCATATAATTCATGACTTTCAAACACACAGAAACTGTATATCCCACTTTAATATATTATAGTTGTTTTGAGAAGAAACAAAGATCACTAGGTGTTGAAAAGTTATGAAGAGTTCTTTGTGAACATACGTGTTAAGAAGAGTTCTTAATACCCAAAGTGTGAGTATGTGATATTATTATCCTGAAAGGAAATAAATCACATTCAATCTCTAAGAAAGACATGCATATATGTCAAACGTTTCATAGGTTTTAAAAATAAAATCAGTCCTCAAAGTCCAACAAAATCACATTCACTGAATCAGTGCCCAACAACAATGTCACAGAAAATTTGAGGTAAAAGTAAAAACCATTTATTCAAACCAAAAGCAGCCTTACAGCAGTGCGAAGTAGAGGAAGATCGCCGAACGTGCAGCCGAGAGAAGGAGAGGTTTCTGGACTCAGTTTTGCCGAGGGAAAGTGACGACTGACCAGTGACTTTTACTTGGGACTAGGGATTGGTCGAGTCAAATTTGGCGGGAAACGAAAGCCCAATTTGGACCGCTTCTATGTGTGTGTTTGGAACCCACGTTTGATTTCCATTAAGCCCAATTGGAGCTTCAAAAGCCCAACAGTTGGCAACGTTTTTTTTTTATGTTTGGTTGCTTAAATTACTGATCGGGCTTTTGAGTGGATTGACACTGTACAGGAACGTTTAACAAAAGCTCAAGGGTGCATCTTTTGATAAAAGCCCAACTGATATTACCATTTTTTTTTCAGTCAATGACTCAGAATTACCGTTAAACGCATTTAATACGTTTTAAATTTTGTACCAACCCAGCCCTCGTTCTCTCTTGTCTCTTGCTCATGCGAATCAGTCTCCCATTCTCCTGCAGCACGAAGAACTCCATCTCGCGGCGGCGCCTGATACAGCTCGAGAAGGTCTGAAAAGTGGTGTCCCATTTTCCGGCGTGGTGTTAAAATCGGTGCTCTGCCGTGTCTCGCGTGTGGGTCTTCCTCTCGGTGGTCTTCGGTTGCAGCACCAGAAGCGCCGAATAGCTTCCATTGCAGTGGGCGACGTTGTTGCTCGGTGGTTTTCGTCGGGCCTGACTGTGGGTGTAGCCGATCTGGTGGCGGCGATCTTTTTCTGCTTGCCTGGCGTTGAAGTCGCCATCTCCGGTTGAAGGTGCTCTGGTCGTAGATCTTGCGGTCGGCGTGGATCTATTCGGCTGCTGAGGTTTTTAACTTCCTTTAACCTTAATCTTGTTTCATTTCTGTTTAACTGTCCCTGTCGTCGATCTGCTCCGTCGACGTGTCTGGTGCTTGCCTTGATTAGCTTGTTGTGTTAACTAGAAATAAATGGAGCATGCCGTATACGCCAACTTCATTCTTTGTGTTTTGGGTATGTACATTGTTTCGGAAGAGGGAAATAGAGAAGATTAGGAACAGTGGGGATGAGGTAGAAGAGCTGCGACAGAGGAAAAGACAAGAATAGGAACAGAGTATATTAATCGGTACATGCTTTGCGACAGAGGGAAAGACAAGAATAGGAAAGACAAGAATCAGAACATGCTTTGTGTCTTATTCAAACCAAATCGGTACTACTTAACAAGGGATAGAATCATCAAAACTTGCCACTCTGTCGAACGATTTTCAGCAATGAAAGAGTTGTGTTCAAGAAAAGCTCAACTCTTAAAGAAAAATGTGTATTTAAATACTGATATATGCAGACCTGCATACTCAAGCTGGCTACTGCCCATGATATCAAGTTTTTAATTTAAATAGTGAGTGTTTGAAATTGGAATATTTTGATTCCTTCTTTTAATGACCAATTTGATTAGGATATGACAGATTTCAACAATCACCTGATAAACAAATGCTCTGGTTTCCGATATTCTTACTGTTACATAGTTGTAGACCTGAGTCTTTAATATTTGCTTCTTTATGAAAATTGCGAATGGTGCGATCTTGACTGGTGGGGTTATGAAGATGGTGGCCCTGTGCTTGGAATTTTTGTTTGCTTGTGATTTAGAAATGATTTGTGAATGGTAACTATTAATTTATACAGGATGACGATTCAAACCTGTTAACTTGATTCAGCAAATGAACGGCATTATGATGATGATTTTAACTTTTTGATGTACAAATATTGGTAACTGATGAACACTGATCCTCTTGTGTCTAATGCATGATGCAGCAACATGTTTTATATCTCCCTTTCTATCCCTCACAAGTAGTATCCTATTCCTATGTGATTACTTGGGTTTATGTCTGTCCTTCATGCTTCTTGGTGGTTTCTTGATATCTATGATGTTCTCTTGTTGATAAATGATACTATCTGCCAACATATTCGGATTTTTTTTTTACGATTTTTAACTGAATATTAATAATTTTCCTATATATTGTATGTGGTATGGGGAGTCAGTTCTGAGATCATTTTCAGAAAAGAAAAAATCTCCTCGTGTCTAATTCGGGGAGGTGCATAAATGCTACATAATTAGTTTAGCCTTCTTCATCACTCTTGGGTGGTTTAGCCTTCATATTAATTCCTATTAATGAAGTTGTGTTTTAGCCTTCATATTAATTCATATTAAGAATCAAACATTTGTGATGCTCACTGTCATTTGCTCCAATAGTTGTTTTAATTTTTATTTGTGTGGAAATAGTGTTGAAATAGTGGTATAGAAATATGGACAAAGCTGTTTGGGATGATGAAACAACGGAGATTTTCGTCAATGCCTGCGTTGAGCAAGTGTACAAAAAAGAACGCCGAGGGCAAGCATTTTCAAAGAAAGCGTGGGGAATTATTGTCTCTACGTTTAATGCGAAGACTGGGAAAGATTATGACAGAAAGAAATTGAAGAATAGGTTAGATATCCTGAAAAAGGATTTCAAGACTTGGGATTCTTTAATCAAAGAGACTGGGGTGGAGATAGACCCTGTGACGAAAAAAGTCATGGCAACAAATGAGTGGTGGCAACGAAAACTACAGGTAAAACAATACTGTTGTAACTTATACCTTTCAATTTTTCCCCTCATAAGTGATTAGTTTTAGTAAAGTAATTGTCACAAACGGGTTTCTTGTTTGCATATAGGAGAAGCCAGCATATAGAAAGTTTAGGCACATAGGCCTTAAGTTTGAGAATGAATTAAGAATAATCTTCAAGGATGCGATGGCAAGCGGCGAAGATGTAGTTGTACCCTCTGTCCCACAGCATCAGACACAGCAGGAGGATGAGGAGGAGGATGTGTATCGACCCACTATGGATGAAGAGGAAGGCTCAGGGGATAGTGAAGATGACATGTTTGGTGCTAACCCTGTGCCTAGTACCGGAGTGACGGATGAGCTAGCAAGCATTGGGTTAACAACAAGCACGCCATCAAATGGTGATACTAAGGAGGGAAGTCGGGGTAAGCGGAAGATGGGTGAAGGGTCTGGGAAGAGAAAGAAGCAGAAAATTCCAGCTTCAAGACAAATCGCTGATGCAATTAGTGTGATGGCAAATGCATCCAAGGACAGTATGGCAACATTAGATGCAATGAACGATGTTAGTGTCGATTCTGCTATGAGTGAACTGCTTGGCATTGAGGAAGTCATACGTGATAAGAGCTTTCGTAATCGCTGTATCAAGCTAATTGAGCATAAGACTCATCGGGAGACTTTCATGTCACTCTGTAAACGAAACAAGGAGTTCGTGGTTTCGTGGTTGGAGTTTATGATTTATGATTCGTAGATGTACCTAAACTATGTTTTATTTGACTTCATGACATTATGCTTTGTGTAAACTACGTTATGCCAGTTATTATATGCTATTGAGTTCTTATTAGGAGTTTTTTCATTCAATTACTCATACTTGAATTTTTAATCACACTCAGGGTACATAATCAATGGCAAGTTCGAGTAATCAACACTTACCTGACATGGTGGAGGAAGATGACCAGTCTCGACTTATAGATATTATAAATAATGAAGTAGATGAGTATGAGCAATTGGCTGCGTTGATCTGTGCATATTGGATGCCTTTTATATGTAAAGAACCGCGAAAAACAAGTACACGCACCGGTCATGATTGGGTGCAAGAGGTATTGGCAACACATGGTTCACGCTGTCATGACATGTTTAGAGTGGAAAAACATGTCTTTTATAGTTTGTGTCATAAATTGGTTGAACATGGCTTACAGATTTCAACGAATATTGGGATCGAGGAAATGGTTGCCATGTTCTTGCAACCATTTGGCCATGGAGTAGGCAATAGGGTGGTTCAAGAGCTCTTTCAACATTCAGGGGAAACGGTCAGTAGGCATTTGCATAATGTATTAGATGCTTGCTTTAGTCTAGCGAGGGAAAATATCAGACCGTCCGATCCCGAATTCAGTGTATGCCACCCCAAAATAAAAGAAGATCGTCGTTATTATCCATTCTTCCAAGATGCTATTGGAGCAATAGATGGAACCCACATTAAGTGTGTGATCACCTGTGCGAACCGTGAGAGATATATCGGCAGGAAGGGATATCCAACACAAAATGTAATGGCTGTATGTGATTGGGACATGTGCTTTACATTTGTTATGGCGGGCTGGGAAGGTACTGCACATGATGCTCGTGTCTTCGAATCTGCTGTTTCTAATCCATCTTATAACTTCCCTCATCCACCTGCAAGTATTGCTCCGTCACCTTCTATTCAATTACTTTCATTTTACATTTTAATGAATCTAATAGTTTGGATTGATTTAAACTTTTATTAGGAAAATATTATTTGGTTGACGCTGGTTATCCGACACAACTTGGGTACCTTGGTCCTTATAGACGTGAGCGTTACCATCTTCCAGAATTTAGCCGCCAACCCGGATTTAGAAACGCTAATGAGACCTTTAATTATTATCATTCTAGTTTAAGGTCTACAATTGAAAGGACTTTTGGCGTGTGGAAGAATTGATTTCAATTGTTGCAAAACATGCGCAAGTATAGGTATCAGACACAAGTCCGCATTGTTTGTGCAACAATGGTCATTCATAATTTCATTAGGCGAAATGATATTGCAGACGTAGTGTTTCACCAAGGTGAAGCTGGGAATCTTGTTGATGTAGAAAATAATAGTGTAGCTGAACAATCTTCCACGACAAATTATGGCAGGCGATCTTCCTCTGAAATGATTCAAATTCGTGACTCAATTAGAAATCAAATTGTACGGAACATGTGATACAATTGGTTATGTAATATTTTTCTAATTAGATTGTACATTTTTTAATTGTCTAATTTCCCAACTTAAACTATTATAAATTTTTTATAATTTTTAATTACATTTCTCTTTTATCATTATCACAAAAGCCCAATTGACAATCGTTGTTCCAAACACACCATTTTTTTCATTTCTGCAAAAGCCCAATTGACAATCGCCAATCCAAACACAAATCACATTACATAATTTAGCTTTTATCAAAAGTAATATCACAACAAGCCCAATTGAAACAAGCCCAATTGACAATCGCTGTTCCAAACACACCCTATGGCAGTGTTTGGTGGGGGCGTTTTGAGCCCAAACGCTCAGTTGAATGCCCAAATGCTAAATGCTCAATTGGGAAAAAAAATCAGTGTTTGGAGAGCCCAACTCCTCATTGAGCTTAAGATTTAAAAACGAGCTTTTCCCTGAAGCTGAAATGTCGAGCTTTTCTTGGAGATCATTGAGCGTTCATTATTATAGTGTGACACATGGGTGACATCATTTGACGTGACACTATCATGTCATTGCTGCGCACTTGCTCCCCTTGACTTGGTTGCCCATACCCGCTAAAAATTTAATCCGAACAAACAAATTTAATTTCCTATATATAAAAAAAAATAAAATCTCATAATTTGCAAAACAAATGTGAATTTTTAAATGATGATATTTTATTGATAGAATATATAAATTATATGTGATTGAGAAATCAATACACCTCCTTTTTTTATATAAAACATATTTACTTAATTTCATTATATTAAAAAATTGATTAAATTAATTAATATAACATATATTTTTTTAAAATCCCTTAGTCAATGAGATTAAATTGAGAAAATATTAATAAATATGAAAAATAATCCTTATATTTAAAAAAAATCAATTTCCTAAATAAGTCATATATTTAAAAGTCATATTTTTGGACAAATTGTGTTAATTTTAAATTCCAATTTTCCCAACTTTAACTTTTATAAATTTTTTTTTTTCAATTTCAAATTTAATTTCTTTCTTACTATTCTTTCTAAAATCACTTATGCTTAAGTCAATCCAAACAAGGTTATAAAAGTTAAATTGACAAACTCAATTTTTTCAATCGTCAATCCAAACATAAATCACATTACACAATCGGGCTTTTACCAAAAACAAGATTACCAAAAGCTAAATGGACAAACTCCATTTTTTCAACCGCTGTTCCAAACACACACTATGTGGGTTATTTATTTGTTCGTCCATGTTCGCGCGCATTTGTTTTTAACTTTTTTATATCAAAGAAATATACTAAACTCAATATAAATTCCATACTAAGTTAATCATTTCTACAAGTTACTGCTTTAGTCTTTGTTACAAGTTGAACCGGTAATACAGGTTAAACTCGTGGGTCAAACCTATCCAACTTGTAAATTGTGGTGGGTTGGATCTGGAAAAATTGGAAGTGTTTAATATGGATCTTTCTAGTCCGAACCTATTTAATCCGAAGCCGTGATAGGCTAGTCCACCGAATTGGCGGGTTGAGTCCTTTTTTCTTACTTTTTTATGACTGAAAAAAGAGTGAAAACTAAAAAGTAAAAGCCAGCAATCCGGTGATTTTGCCAACTCTCACTAACAATGAAATTTTATTACTACTAAGCCATAAAGTCTTTAGCTTATTATATCAAAGGGACTATTATATTTTCTAAACATTACACACAGTTGCTAGAATATAAAATGGTTCTCTATTTGGTCTCTTTACAGTTTACAATCTTAATATCCCGCAACCTGCATAGTTGTAATACAGATAAGCTTTGTTATTTATCAGCAGCAGCAGCAGCGTGTAATGATAACATAATGGAAGACAACAAAAAAAAAGGGAAAAAAAACACTTATGTGGGGTGGATTTTTGTTGTTATGGTAGATTAAACGTGGCTTTAGCTTGTAATAACTGGAATGGGAAAATATTAAACTTTTGTGAAATATTTGCATGACGCTCTTCTTTTATTGAGTAACACTACTGTCTTTTTTTTTTTTTTTTTTTTTTTTTTTATCTTTCATGCTGATGAGTACTATAAAAAATAGTTTTTGTGATTGTGATACAATTACTTTTCTATTTGCAGAAATAAGATGTTTGATAAGGATACGAATTGTGCAAATAAGGCTCAAACAAATGTTACTGAAGGACAACAAGAAAAAGGCTCTAAACCTAACTAATGTAATGTATTTTTTATGGTTTAAATTTGTAGAAAATAATATTTTTTTTTTAAAGAAAATGTAAAAATTGCATTATGGGGAAAAAAAATTTAACAATGGAAAAGAAAACGGGTTGGGCATGCTATAAGCCGCCAACCCATAGGTATGAGTTAGGTTTGCTAAATGCTAGCCCATTTTGATATGGGTCTTTCCAACCCGACCCAATGAGCTATCAACCCATTGCAAGCTGACCTCTATTACCGCCTCTAATTACAAGCCTAGTTTATCAATAGGTGAAAGAAAATATACCAATAGCATCTTGTTTTCAATACTCATTATTAAAGAGGACAAATGTGTAATGTTCAATCAATTTAAAACGTATTCCCTTATTTAATTACCCCTATTTAATACAATATAATAAATTTTCACAACCCTTAAAGACCTATTACTTTTACCATATTTATTTTCTTATTCTCTCTCTTCTATAATCCTCCTTATTATAATAATTTCCTTAGTCTCTCTCATATTCCTTATGTCATAATAAATAAGGGTATTTTAGTTAAAAAAAAGGGTTAAAATTTTGACACATTTATTTTTCTTAATCGACACTTGAATCGCAAGATTTAGTTAAAAGTTTCTTATAAAAAAATAGAGGCAGTATTAAATGTCTTAACTTTCATTTATTAGACATTCATTTAATCATTTATTACACATTATTTCTCATATTTTTTTATTATTTCTCTATCTTATACTCTTTTAATGAATAATGGTATATTTGGAAAAAAAACATTAATGAAGTACTCCTCCAATCCTAAATGTAGAATTTTGTAGTACAATTTATATTATAACTAGGTCTTATATTTAGGATTGGATGTATTAATATATATTTCTCTTACAAAAGTTCTACTCCTTCCGGTCCTTTTTATAAGCAGTAAGTACTTTGACTGAGTAAAATGAACTGACATTTATAATTAAAAACAATAAAAGTGTAAAAAATGTAATGCTTTTTCAAAATATGCCCCTAGTTATCAAAAGAGTATAGAAGAGAGAATGAACAGAAAATAGGGAAAATGACACATAGGTCCCAAGGATCAAACAAAATAACAAAAATGTTCCTTTGAAAAGTCAAAGATCAAAAAAGTCCCTAGGGACTTTTTTGTGTTTATTTCCCAAAACCAAATGACAAAATTGCCCCCAAGTCATTTTATAGCTGCCAACTTCATCAGAAAAGTCCATTTGTTCAAATCTACTTCCACGTCTTCCTTCAAGTGGTCGTATGTTGCTCCTTCAAGTCCCAGCATTGCTGCTTCTGCGTCTGCCCAAGCCTCCATCATGATGTAGCGAGGTAGAACATTGAACTATTTTTTTTCTGTGTGTGCATTGATTGGATTGAGATTGAGAGGTTGGTCAAATGTTGAAGCTTGGACTCAATAGTGGACTAAGTGGTAGGAGGTAGATAAGTAATACTAAAATTTTGCTAAAAATATGATTTTGATCATTAAAATTGGGTTTTACTATGGTTGGGTTGTGTGAATGTTATAATACTCTGTTTTTGGGAAAGGTTACAGAGGGAGTGTTGTATTTTAATTTTAAGTGGAAATAGTTGAATGTAATGGTGATTGTTTGCTGTGAAAACGCTTATATGAAGAAGAAAAAGTGTTATTAATTCATGCAGTTGTAATTGTTAATATGACTATTGTAGTTGTTAATACAGAACCTGTACTATATGACCCATGCACTAGTAAAACAAGGCAGAAGAAATTGGTAAAAACCAATTCAGCTGTTGTGACAAAACCTATGGGAATAACTCATGCAGTTGTGAAAGTTGGAGTTGTGCAACTTGTCATTTCAATCAATCATGAAAGCAGTTGTAAAAATTACTCATAATGTTGTAAAAGCAAGCATAACCAATTGTTAAAAAAGCAATTTGCAGTTGTGAAAGTTCAAGTTTTGAAACTTGTCATTTCAGTCAGACATGAAAAAGCAATTCTAAAAATGACTCAAGATGCTGTAAAAACACATGTTAGAAGTTGTAAAATGAACAACTTGTAGTGTTAAACTTGGAGATGTGAATAAAGATAATTTCATTCACACACAAAAAATAAGTTGTAAAAATAACTCAATATGTTGTAAAAACAAGCATTAGAAGTTGTAAGTTGAGCAACTTGCAGTGTTAAACTTGGAGATGTGAACAAAGGTAATTTCATTCACACACGAGAAATAAATTGTAAAAATGACTCAATATGTTATAAAAACACGCGTTAGAAGTTGTAAACTGAGCAACTTGCAGTGTTAAACTTGGAGATGTGAACAAAAGTAATTTCATTCACACACGTGAAATAATTTGTAAAAATGACTCAATATGTTGTAAAAACATGCATTAGAAGTTGTAAGCTGAGCAACTTGCAGTGTTAAACTTGAAGATGTAAACAAAGATAATTTCATTCACTCATGAGAAATAAGTTATAAAAATGACTCAATATGTTATAAAAACACGCGCTAGAAGTTGTAAACTAAGCAATTTGCAGTGTTAAATTTGGATATGTGAACAAAGGTAATTTCATTCACACACGGGAAATAATTTGTAAAAATGACTCAATATATTGTAAAAACACGCATTAGAAGTTATAAATTGAGCAACTTACAGTGTCAAACTTAGAGGTGTGAACAAAGATAATTTCATTCAAACACGAAAATTATTAAACTAAGAAATTTTCAGTGCTAAACTTGATGTATAAAAAGGTAGTTTCATTTAGACATGAGAAATAAGTTGTTAAAATAAATCATCATATTGTGAAAACATGCTTAACGAGTTGTAAGCTAAGCAATTTGTAATTGTGGATAGTTGTAAAAAAAGGTAGTTTCATTGTGACATGAAAAATATATGGCAAAATATACTAAACATGCCGTAAACACAAGCATAACCAGTTGTTAAATAAGGCATATGCAGTTGTCATATTTGGAGTTTTGGAAAAATGTCATTTTATTTAGGCAACAAAAAGAATGTGTAACAAAAAGAATGGAGTTTTGGATTGTAACACTTCTTTCTATCACACCAAAGCTTTGATGAAGAGGAATCGTAATCGTATAACTCAATTAAAATCTGCAAATGATGAATAGGTTATTGATGAGGTGCAACTATCAGTTGTGGCATGCCAATAATTCATTGACCTCTATTCTCTAGATGATGATACTTTCATTCCATATGCCACCAAAAAAGCATTTCCCCCAATTTCTGGTTCCAATTATCCTAGACTGGGAAGGAACGCAACTCTAGAGGAGATTAAGCATGCTTTGTTCAAGATGAAACCTTTACATTCTCCTGGAATTGATGGCGTCCATGCTTTATTTTTTCAATCTCAATGGCATGTTGTGGGACCCAATATTCTCTCTTTGTTTCAGGGTCTTTGGTCAGGCACTCCCTTAGACCCATCCTTAAATCGCACCCTAATTACATTGATCCCCAAAGTAACCAAACTGACCCTGATGAGCCAATTTCGACCAATAAGCCTATGCTTGGTAACCTACAAGATAGTTACTACGGTCATTGCAAACCTTCTCAGAATGCTTCTCCCAGAGCTAATTGGCCCTTATCAATCGAGTTTCATTCAAGGAAGAAGTATTGTTCACAAAATAATTGTTGTACAAGAAGTAATCCATTCTATGAGAAAAAAGAAAGGAAAAGGTGGGTGGATGGCTATCAAGGTTGATCTAGAAAAAGCTTTTGCGATAGGAGTTTATAAGAGATACACTTCATGATATTGGTTTGCCACAAGAAATGGTGCAGCTCATTAAGCAACATATCACAACCCCAACAATGCAAGTTTTGTGGAAGGGAACACCTTCAACATCTTTTGTGCCAAAGAGAGAAATTAGACAAGGTAATCCCCTTTCACCTACATTTTTGTTCTATGTATGGAGAGGCTCTCTCAAATTATTTCTGCAGACGTTAACAAAGGAGACCGGCAATGTATTAAGATGGGTCGTATGGGAGTCCCTCTTTCTCATCTTTTTTTGGCCAACGATCTAATCATTTTTGGTAGCACCAACGATGCACAGGTTGCTTTGATTCAGAAGGTACTTCATGATTTTTGTACCTCTTCTGGCCACAAGATTAGTCACT